>QUSF01000006.1:33537370-33727100 GCA_003676055.1 Chloebia gouldiae
TCCATCCATCCATCCATCCATCCATCCATCCATCCATCCATCCATCCCCAGGGCGGCTCCTGCAGCACTAACACACCAGCACCCCCCGGGTTTGGAGGTGACGTCCTTATAGAGTTCGTGCTGGTTTCCACTGGATGGCAGCAGAGCCCACAGCAACAGGAGCGGGCAGGTCTGAGAGGAGGTCTGGTTATTACTGATGGTGAATGGCAGACAATGAGCTCTCACAGCAAAAAAAGTGGCTCCTGAGAAGAATATTCAGCATATTTGAATAATATGCATTTGGATCATTTGGATAGATAGATAATAATATGGATTGTGAATGTAGAATGGCAGTGAGACCAGCTCTGACAAGAACTGGTGTCCTCCTGCCTGTTTCCCAAGCTGCAAGGCACAAATACAGGGTCTTTTCCAAGAGATTAAATCTCCTCCACTGTAACTATGTATGAGACCAGATGTCATCAAAATATCTTAGAAAATTCAGTGACAATATTTCATATTTCAGGTTAGTTTTGTCTGCTTTCAGTATAAAAGGTTTGTTCTGAATTTTGGTGTGCTGGGCAATTAGAAGGCAGCCAGAAGTTTATAATTTATGAGACTGAGACAGTTTTTGACCTCATCTTTACACTTCTTTTTAAGGAAATGTCCACAGAAGAAGTGAAATGAGAAGAATTTCAGTGAATAAACAAAGAAATGCAACAAGGACACAGATTTACAGAAAGAGCATTTTTTTGCAAGGTAGTCACCTGCTCTGTAGGCAAATCAGGGTTTTAATTAGGTCTACATTTGCAGGTGTTTCCTAAGAGCCTAATCATCTTTGGAGGAAAACATCATTTGGAATAAACTAGAGGAGCTTGAACTTTTCTGAGCCCTATCTCCTACATGTTACCTGACAGCTGCATAATTTACTGTGTTTTTAAACTCTTTTGGCATTCTTCAAGGTCTGAAACAGAGGCTGCTTTTTTCATTCTTGTCTTTGTTCCAAGGTTACATTAACAGAAACAGTATAAGTATTTTTCAAATCACATCAGAAACCAGTATAAAAATGAATTAAATATTATTCTCATCACCTTGGAAAGGTTTGCTGTTACTATTTAATGGCTCTCCATTTTCCTCCAAGAACAAATCATAGTTTTTAAAAGACTTAGTTTCTCATTGTAAAGTTATATGCTCTGCAAACTGAAGGAAACAACGAAAATGTCAACTCCATTGGACATCTCTTTTCTTGTATTCTGGTGGAAATGGAAGTGCCATGTTATTTCTGCTGCTTGGAAAGCAGGGCAGAAAAACTTAATGGAGGAAATCAGAAGTTCTCAGAAAGCCCATCTGCAGCTTTCCCTGACAAGTCCATTCCTGCCAATGTTTGCTCTTTTTGAAACTAAATACAATATACCACCCCACCACCTTGTGTCCCTTCAAAGGAACATAAACCCTCAAAAACCAAAGCCATGATAAAAAGCACTTTGTTACAAAAACCGAAGAGGTGACAAGGTGGGTTTATAATCTCTTGTCTCATCTTACATCTATTTATCTTTCAGCTGGAATTCTGGTGTTTCACATACTGCAGGGGCTGTAGAAGGAGGTAGGAAAATAGCAGTGATATTCAAGACTGGGTTACTTTCAAATTCTTACTCTGCTTAACATGAGGAAGGCTCAGAGAAATGAAATAAGACATTATAGAATGGACATGTCAATCCAGCTTCTACTTTTATTTTTTTTTTTTCACTGCCTCAAGTACCCCACAGGACTAACTTTACAGAGACTGTGAGAGGTTATGGCAGGTGAGGTGGGATGATGATCAAGGGAGCTCCCAGAGACAACACAAGCACAGAGAATGATGCTCACTTTCTTTTTCTGAACCCTTTAAAAATTACTGCTTCCAAATGTGTTTCCCTATTTTATTATTTTTAATTTACTGAAGCATATGTTTGTGGTTTAGTAATTTCTGTATGCTACAGATATCTGTCATTTAACTAGTAAATGTTAATTTTAATTTGCTAATTCATTACTTTCAGACAGGACTGTGTGAGAAAATCTGTTCATCATCTTCTTTGATATGTACTGGTTTTTGATCAAAATTAATCTGTGGCTGCACAGACACAACCATCTGTGGCTCTGACACAACCATCACTGCCAGGAATGTCAAAAATTTTAAATTGGTTTAGGTCTTTAGATCCTGTTCCTCAAAGCTTTATTAAAGAATTAATACATTATTAATAATTAAAAATATACTGCAGTTGTAAATCAAGCACAAGCATATCAAAAGTGTTTCTAACATGTGGTCATGGATAAACATTCACCTACTGCAGTCACAGAAGAATGCTCCATTTCTTGACATTTATTAGGACATTTATTACACATGCAGTAATGTTTGCTGTTCGCTCTTGCAGGCAACTTTGATTTAGATTTATTTTTCTAAAATATTTGAACTTGGTGACAGTTTCTGTGAAATTTCTCCTGAAGCAATCTCCAGTGTTAGCACTAGACTCCAGGATGGAGTGGTCACCGCAGCTGCACTGCTTCTACAGCAACTGAGCTTTGGAGCAAACACTCCACACTATTGCCAGTGTCAGACAGGGTCAGATCAAAGGGAAAACTGGTGACAGATTCCAACCAGTAACAACCGGAAAAGACTTTTTTTTCTCCTTTGCTCTATTGATAGTTTGTTACCTATAAATAATTGCTTAATGTTTCTATATTCCTTCCTGAATAGTTACTGCTTCTTGGTGAATATCCAGCTATTGTTGTGCATTTAACTATTCATTAAGGCATTCAGTATTTTCATAGGTACCATTTGATTCTCATTTAAATCAAAAGAATGATATAAAAAAACTTCCTTTTCCATGTAGTATAACCTGCTTTAAACATAACTATTGCTCCTTTTATAACATGTTAATACTTAATTTAAATAAACCTACATGTTCATTGATGCATCTATTTGATCTTTGATAGTATTTAGAAGGTAACAATGGTATGAACAGATTTAAGTTACACTTATTCACAAAGTTTTGAAATTGTGACATGAATTGGAAAGTGATTTGCACGGGCATTTAGGTTAGATGTCACTTTTCAAATAGATATGGAAATCTAAAAATAAAAATCAAACAAGCAGCTTCTTTTTCACATTAAATGCTCAGGTCTTTTGAACCCTGGGTAATTCTCCATGTTTTCGATATTCATGAAAATTTATTAAGAGATTTGGAGAGGTTTTTTTTTTTTAAATTCAGCACAGAAATAGAGGTTTTGGAACTGCAAAAAGCTTTTCTGGATCAGTGGGTCCAGGTTCTCATGGTACAGAAAGCCATCGTGCATCATCCTCTTTTATAACCAGAAAATTGAAAAGTAGTTTTAATTCAGGCAATGTTCAAAGACATTCCTCCAATTTGAAGATTAAAGCTTATTCATAACCTGTTATAGCTACATGTTCTTGCTTTACCTTCAATGTGTTTTCTGCTCACTGTTTATCTTCTTAGCCAGCTGTCTCAGCTCTTGTTTTGTTAAACAAGCCCATCTGTGAGCTTTCCTCTCAGATTTTCTCCTCTTCTTACTGAAATGACCATCCTTCAAAGCACCTGTTTCTGGTGAATTTATCCTTCTTGGCCTGTAGTACACAGGGGTTTAGGTGACAGTTCACTGTGATTTCTGCAGTGCCATTACCACCTTTCTTTCCTTGTTGCCTGCTTCACCCAATACTGAAGCTGGATGATACTGGGAGGACAAATCCTGCCATGCTGCATTTGCCTGTGACAATCAAAGGCAAGGAATCTTGACAGGAGCTTCTTAATGAATCCATGTGAGATGGATGTGGATGCCTCCACTGGAGAGAAGACTAATCCTGCTCACAGAGACAGACTCTTCCTCCTGTTAAGTCGTCTTTTGGAGATAGATTTTTTCACCTTGTTTTCTGAAGCAAATATTGCTGAATGTGTGATTGAGACATTTTACCTGGAGATGAGTTTCAGATACTAATGGGCAGCTTATTTTGAGGTGTGCTGTGGAGACTGGGCCACCTGCATTCTGCTTTAACTCTGTTTTGGTAGGAGGTGTCCCAGGTACTCCTCAGAGAATGACACAGCCTTGCCTGTGAAGAAGTGTGAGGCTGAGTGGAAATAGGAAATAACAGTGCTTTGACACAACAACTCAGCATCTTCTCTTGTCTCCTTGTGCCGCATGCAGATGTTTTAAGACTTTCCAGGTACTTGTTGGTAAGCAAGCAAAGCTGCTCTTACAACTCCGTGCTACCACTCCTACAAACCATGGTATACCCTAATGTTTATTGCTCCACACACTACCTAATATCTGTATGAAACAGAATAAAAATGTGCAATCTAGGGCTTGGTGTGGTTTGGTCACTTAATTACAAAGGGTTTGAAGGTGCTGTGCACGGTGAGTTAGAAGTACTTAATAGTGGATGAAAAGGTGCAATCTTTGACCATCAGTCAGATGTGGACCCTGAGTTTTGCTGCTGGAACTGCTCTTGAATGAAATGCCAGTAGATTTTCTACCTCCTTGGTTGCTGAGTGTGACCTGGTAAAGAGAGTAATAGAAACACTACTGCTTAATGCATGATGGCTTCCAGACTCTGGATCCCTGGTATCTCAGAGGGCAACTGCTATGATACAATAAGGCAAATTGAGGGTTATTCTGAATAATGGCAACTGCTAGTTCTTACCCAGGCTTTGTTAGGCTATTTGCTCAGAGATGGGCAGGATCTGGGCCCTGATGTCTTACAAAATCACATATTTCAAACCTTTCAAAACATTACACATGACAATCAGCCATTCAGAACCACCCAGAAAGGCAAGCCCTATATTTGGAAGCTTTTCTTTGCCAAGTATGTAATTTTCATGTCAGACTAGAATCTTCTTCATACACATGCATGCACACATACACACATAGAAATCTCTTATTTGGAAACTTCTTTTCCTCAAAAGAATTACTTTTATTTTCTTTTTAGGAATAGCCTAAATAGCCTAAGCACTTATTTTGTCACTTACTTACTCCTATGTGGGAGCTATTAATTATCTACTGGTTCCAGTTTTTAGGGGTGAAATATTTTTGAAGTTGCTGTATAGTGACAGAGATATGAGAAACACCTAAGTTACAGCTAGAAAGTTTTGGAGAGTACATTTCTTTATTCAGCCATTATAGGGCTTTTATGTTCAACACTTTCAATCATTTCTGTGTAGATTAGGTAAGAAAGTTTCAATTAAACAAAATGGATACTACCTTATGCTCATGCAAAGTCCTGAATAGAGCAACAGGAGGAATAGAAATTATAGAAGTTATTCTGGTCAGACTGAAAAAAAATACTGCAAAGAGCCTCTGTATCAGCCTAATTTCCTATGGATTCAGCTGGATTCTTTCAACTGTGAGTGGATTATCTCTCCTTATTTAAACATCTATTGATCTCAAAAATTAAACAAAAAGCTCTTGTTCTTTCAACTTTTAGAAATAAAATATGTTAGAAGTTTTCATAGTTTCGATAATACTTTATTTCTCCTCTTTTCGTCTTCTGACATTAAATGCAATAGAATGAACAATCCTAACAGTTTTCAGTTTTTTTTTTTGCATTTTTTAAATTGAAAAACAACAAAGCAGCTTGGCAAGAGGGAAACGAAACTCTACTGAGTACAGAGAAGATAAAGCTAGAGAAGACAAAAAGAAGGTAGAAAAATGATAAAAAATTCCTGTGGAACTTCACTCCACTGAAGGTTTTAGTCAGCAAACTAAAAATCTTCTCTTTTCTCCCATTCCCATGGAGACCTCCACTAGATGTAGAAGCTGCAAGTCTCAATGTGCATTTCTCAGCCCCCTTTCTACCTGCTCTAACTTCTCCATACTTTTCATGCAGGAGTGATGTAAAGTGCCTCCAACAAATGTGCAACAAATATAACTGAGAAGGAACCTTTGTTCTACTTTTAGTTAGAGAACAAGAATCCCTCTGCTAGTCTCTTCCACTTTCAAGGCTGGAATATCAGTCTGACCTTCAGCTGTTCTTGGGAAGAGCCAAGACAGCCATAGGATAAGATCATTTACCATTAGAATAATAGACCTACACATGTCTAAAGATGCTCTGACAAAATTGTTCTCATGTAATTCCAATCATCTATATTTTTAGACCATTATTAGCTTTTAAATCTTAATTGATGCCAGATGTGTCCATCATGTTACCTGTTATATCATCTGGCTGACAATTTAAAAGTAATATAACAGGACATAAAAGTTTAAAATTAAAGACTGCTTAATGGTACTTCATGTATAGATCTAAAAATAAGTAATCTCAAGGAAGACTTAATACCAGTTGGGCTAACTCATAAAAGATTCTGTAGCATCAGCCATGGATATGTCTAAAGAATTGATGTACTCTTCACAAAGAGACCAAAGCAGAAGTTGGTGTAAATGAGTACAGATCTGGTCACTTCAGCAGAACAAATGTAGCATTGGTGCAGAATCTTATCCGTTAAACAAGGTGTCAAGGTGCTACTAGAAATGGTTTATATTATGTAGTTCTACTACTTCTGGGTTACAGCCTGGTAGGGCAGTTGTTTTCCAAACAACTAAAACAATTCTGATTGCTGTAGAAAGCTTCACCATCTAAATGAGGAAAAAGATTGAAAATAAAAGTAGTTAAACTGTACAAAACTCCAGAACTGAAGATGCAACTTTAACTTAGCGGTTTTGCCATGCTTTCTGATCCAACTGCTGTGGTTCTCCTGCAGGTGGCCTACAAGTTTTGGCAGTAACTTGAAGGCACACTTAAATGTGTCCTCAGGCCATGAAGAGGGCTGCAGTTCTGAGAGCTACAGCTCATTAGCATCCAGACTGTCTGCTGAGGGCACAGACACACACAATTCAGTGTGTGGCTCTTGGCAGCCTTGGCCAAGTGCACCCAGCTGAAGGCAAGTCCTTCAGCATCCACACTGCCTTAGGCTGGGACATGGGCCTCCTCTGCATGATGCCTGGTGCCCCTGTAGCCCTACAATGAGGTTACTCTTTTGCATATTCACATTTTTGGGTATCTGTAATGGTGTAAGAGCTGATTCTGAGCCAACTGGTGTGGTATCTTCAGCACGTGAAACTGCAGATACATGTTGGCAGCTGGACATGTGGCTTGAGGGCATTTGGGAGCTGTCAGCTTTTCTCCCCTGAAGGAACAAGGCAAAAACTGCTGCAGTGTCACCCACACTATGTTTTGGGAGCTGTGCTGAGGGATCTTTCTCAGATCCACTTGAGTATTGCATGGCAGAGAGCTAGCTGGGAATTTGCCAAATATCTTTGGCAGGCCAGAATCAGCACCATAATCAGAACCTCACTCTTGCACACTTTAGGCTTCAGGAAAGCTGTGAAAATAGGGCTTCAAAACCACCTCAGTACTTGAAATGGACCAAAAAATACTTGACTATATTTTTTGGGCCTAAATGGAAGGTAAGCTATTTTGGAAGTCTGTTCTTGGGTAAGATGACATGCAAGTATAAATCTTTAAGAACACCAGTTGCATGTATGTGCCCAGTGTGACCACTCTGACAACCTTACACATGCTTTATGGGAATTCTGAACCTCCAGTCCTCAAATCACATCTATTGACTTCCTTTACATTTTTTTTTTATTCCAGATAATTCCAGTTACCGAAAAACAAAAGTTATTGATCCTGTGAGAGGCAGGTCCCACCATATTTTAAAGGAAACTTTTAAAATTACCATTAATTATGTTAACTTCATTTAAGATTGAAATTGGTATTTCTAATTCTATGGATTCCAGACTTAAAATGAAGTTCTTTCAACAGTTTTGTTAGAACAATAAGGAAAAGAGAACTGTGATAATTAGAAAAGACACAATCACTGTATATGAGTCTCATCAAGTCAAGCACAAACTTGATAAGATGTTTTCATCTGGAAATACTGCAGCTATCTTTGTTGCATTTATCTTCTACTAATTACTTAGGCCAGTGAATTTAGTCTTGTTTAGGAAAATTTGCAAAGAAAGATACTACTTCATCTGTTTCCTTTCACATTGCCAATTCCACAGTTCATCAGATGGGCAATGCCTTTCCCCACATATGTGGAAAATTCTGTTTCAGAACTAGAATCAGAAGATTTTTAACAGAAATGGAAACATAAACCCCAGACTATTTGACAGGGTAATTAGGAGAATAAACAGGCTCAACAATTTTAAAGTAAAAATAGCTAAAGAGTAAAATATTTCCCCAGTACTGAATCTCTTCATATTTAAAAACTTGGCTAGATAGTGTCAGCTCAACTTGTGAATACTCTTTGTTGTTTGTCTTACGCAAACACTGCAAGATTTCAAAATAAACAGTCAAAATCCAGTGGCTGAGTGAGAAACGTCCTCTCATTAAGCACTGTCAAATTGTTCCTGTCATCTTCTGCCTCTCCACTCCTGGGTGATCTGATGATGAAGCAGCAGCAGAAGACTCATCTAGCCTAGTCCCAGTAAAAAAATATATATCAACATTTCCTTCATTTTTTATGCCACACAGACCTTCACAGTTCCAGGTACAAACAGGCTTCACTTGTTACAAAGCTCAAATCTAAAACCATATTTTAAAGGATTCTTACAGGCCTGAAAATATAAATAACTATTTAGATCTTCATCTGCTCTTAGATGCCTCATATCTTTTTATTGCCATGATAATTTCAAACAGCAAGCTAAGATACATAGATACACAATACACAGTGGATATAATGTACACAGTACATATTATGTGCTGCATAGCATATATTATATATAATATAGCTGAAGTCCAGTCATGGCTATCAAGAAATGAAAATGTGAATTGACTAATATCCTGGGTTCAGAATCTGGCCAGCCCAAAACTCCTTCAGGGAGTTGCTACTGCAAAATTGACAATCTCTACATAGAAAAAATACCTGCAAATAGTGTGAACCCTTCCTACAGAAGGGGAATTGGTCACATAGGGCATTTTCTGTTGTCAGTTATGAGAGGGAGGGCGTGTTTCTCACCCAGTGTCAGGAGTGATGGATTTTGTGTGTGCTGTGGTGGTCATGCAGCAGCACAGGCCAGCTGTGTGAGTGAACATTATACAGCTTTTACAGTTTGCTTAAAAGCCTTTTACAGTTCTTTTCTGTGATTAGTTTGTAATTTCCTTTTAGTGGCCATATTACTCTTTCAGAAAGGGCATTTATACCACCAGAGCTCCCCCCACAGCAGCACACTAGTACATATGCATAAATGAAACTCTGGACAAACAATTTAGCTTGTGCATGAAGAGACTTTATGGACAGCTTAAAAGGGGTGCTAGTTGCTGGCCAGGTTTCTCCAGCCTTTTTCCCTTTTTCTTTGCAAACTGCGGTCCCTTCTCAGCCTGTTCCACTTTCTTTGACTACTGCAGGCTCAAACAGGACTGTTAAGCAGTTTTTGATGCCTCAGCTGCCTTGTTCAGAACTGGCTCAGGTACCTCCCATGCCACTGAATTCTGTTTTAGAGACTGAACCAGTGAACTCCATGGGACGGGCTTGAGCAATTTCACCTGGCTGTATTACTTCATTCTAGTACCTCCTCTCTGGAGAAAGGCTGCCCTGTTACATCTGTCTTGTACTCTCTAAAATGAGGACAAAGAAAGTGACAAAAGAACATGTAAAGGTAAAAACACATCTCTGGAGGGCAGGGAGCAAGCAGCTCTTCTTTTTGCTATCCAAAAGCACTTCTCAGTCCTCATTGGACTTCTCCTGAAAAGCTCTTCAAATTATGATCTGACCACCAGGATGCTTCAGAAGGAAACAGTATAACCTACTACACACTTCTCTGTATCACAGAGTTATCAGTTTGTGCATCTTTTGCTGGCAATCAAACCCTTAACTTGGGTGGATTACTTGAACTGTAGTCAGGGGTTGGATAACAAAGCAGTAGGAAGGATGAGAACAGATGATTCTCGTGTGTATGTGCATACCTGATGTACAGTGAGGCAGGCTGGAGCCCTTCCCTTGTTCTCTGTAGAGCACAAAAGACCCATTCACCAATATTCCCTGCCTGGCTATTTTCACTTTTATTCTAAGTCGAGGTATTACTCCACAAGGCTGTGGGCCATGTGGTATCTTCTGGCAAGGACCACATGCAAACCCTACAGATTAACTCATGGAGGTTTCCAGCACAGATCTCTCTGTTTCTGCTCTCACAGATGCAGAATTCATCACTGGCACTTGGGCTCTCTTCCTGGCTTTGGCTCTACCAGCTCATGCCATATGAAAGCAGCTGTGCCTTCTGGGCATCAGACTTCTCAATGGTGTTAATTAAACCCTACAGGCTAACCTATGTCAATATAATTTCATTCTGTCCCATTCTAAATATGATCAATAAATATTGGGCAGGAAAGGAATTTTTTTTTCCTGAAAGGGATCAATGAGAAAAATAATTTGAGCATTGCCCCCAAGAACAGCTGAGAAGGAAATGACATTGCCATTATTGGCAGATTTCCACCATTCATCTGTATTAGCCATGTGTTGGCTTTTGTCAATAAGATTTTATTTTTGTCCAGTTCTTCCTTATAGATACTGGAATTCTTTACAGCCTGCTAGGCTACTGTGAGACATATTTAGAAACACAATTAGTGATCTTAAGGCTCAATTCCTCTGTCCCCAAGGGAACTCCATTGAAAGTTTTTCAGGTTTAGGACTGTGCAGCAAAATAACACGGTTTATCACACAGGGAGAAACATTTTGTGCAAATAAACAGAAATAAAAAATAGTCAGTGAAAACTGCATTGCTTCCAGGCACAAAGAGACAATGATTCTGTGGCCAGTGTTGTAAGAAATGTGCTTCCAGAAAGGAAGCTAGAACCAAACAGAATTAAAATGCAAAAGCTGTATAAGAACTTTGTTACCATTCCATGTTAGTCTGGAAGACTATTTTAAAAATAATTTTTGTCCAAATAGCTTCTCACCTAACTTTTAATGAATATTTGGACTATATCTAACTTACAAGGCATTTTAGAACATAATACAGAGGACAGAATAGCATGGCCACAGCATGATTCTTCTGTTATCAGTGCTCTACAGCTTGTCCCCTGTGTGCCCTTCAGCTCCAGTCTAAGTCACAGTAGGCAAGAGGGCAAGAGGCTAGGCTGTTATGACCTATCTACTGCAGACCTTCTGCTGGTGAAAGACCAGTTCACTAAGCATTAAATAACATAATCTGTCATAAATCCAGGATTTTTTTGGCCCACTTACTTTGGAATGACAGTTCTCACTGTTTAGAGTAGAACTGGACATTTTGTCATTCATCTCTAGGAAGGGCAGGGTAGATACACCAGGGAAATATTTATCCAGATTTTCCAAACTGCATGCTAAACACACTGTCTTTGCATTTGCAGAGGAGATATTTTAATTTAAAAGTAGATTCCTCAACATTTTTTGTTGTTTATAACCCCCCCATTTTTTTCTGAATTAAAAACAAGGCATTTTTTTCAGCAGACTCGATTGTGAAATTGAACTGATGCTCTTCTGTTACTGTGGATAATGTTACTTTGTTTCCACTGGTTTTATTGATTTAAGGGATCAGTTCCTTTCATTGATTAAACTTTTAAAAGTTTACTTAAGAGATCATATCCTTGAAAAAGGGCGGGGGGAATCCTCTTCAGTTCCTGAAGGAGCTGAAAACCCCTTCATTGTTGTACAACAGTCCCATGCCCTCCCATTGAATGAGATTATCTTGGTTGATGAAGTTTGGTAAAGCACTTTTTTTTTTTTTTTTTAATTAAGAAGCATGTTCAAATGGCTTGGGGCTGTTGCTGAGTGTTACCTCCCTGCCTGCTTCTTCCTGAGTTCTGTGTTTCAGGAGTGGCCATGCTGACTTACCTGCACTCTGCATTCAGGAAAATGCTGACCAAAGAAAGAGTCTTGCATGTAGATGTAACTCTTCCTACTCAGCACACTGGGATGATTCTCCAGGAGAAACCAGCAGGGGAAGAAATCTCACTAGATTATGACTGAACTCAACAAGTTTGCAAATGGCATTAAATGACAAGTCCATTTCATTACTGCAGGTGGCCCAAATGAAAAAAGAATCAGGGGAAGCAAAAAATCCAATGTTTTTTATTGACTTGGGAATGGTTTTGTTCACCTGCACCACATTAGTACTTTGGGATAAACTTCCCTTGATGGTTATGATCCCATTGTAATCACACCAGATCACTGATGACAGAATAGGGCCCTCACTGCTGTCACCAAATGGCATCACAGAGCAATATTGTTACCAGCTGTTTTCTTCCACATTAGACAGTTGCTGGTTTTGGTGTAATTTTCAGAGTTTAAGTACTATAATGGAAGCCATGACAGTACTTCATTAGGACTGTTCCTTAACCAGGAACTCCTCAAGGAACACAACCTTACTAAGCAGCCATAACAGCTAACTGTGAACAATCCCATTTATTGTTTAGTGAAGTCTTTATCCTGTAGAGATTAAGGCCATTGTCTTTGTCTTTAAATAAATGCAAATGTTTATTTAAGCAAACATCACTCATGCAAATGCCATTGGAACCTCTAACTAGTTTTCTTCCAGAAAAGTATTCAAATACACGCTCTGGAAGTACTATTGGCTTATATTAAAACATTTTCTGTTACGATCCTGTCCTGCTGTATCTAAATAGCATTTAGGCATGTGCTCTCTGTATAGGAATATTTAGGCTTTTTTCTCCGTGGTTAGAAATTCCCCATCTTATGGAATAGATAAGACACTTGTGTTGATTATGAAATGGTAAACCAACCAAGTCTTGCAAGCCCAAGAATGGGCACAACTGTGTATTTATGATTGACAATTCATTGCTGAAAGGAAACTAATTTCAAGATGAGGCAAGGCCTGAAAATTTTGGTTTTTTCAGGACTGCTTAAAATTATCAGGATGGTTATGTGTGGATGTTGCAAAGGGATCTTTATGATGGTGCAGAATACTTAGAAGGGTTACACTGATTAGTGCTGTTACTTACCCACCTATTTCTCCTGCTCCAAATGTCCTGAGTTTGAAAAGGAGCAGCTCAAGACTCAGAGATGTGTCGTTCTTGTACAGAGACATTCTTTGCAGAATCTGTGCACACCTGAAGTAGTTTATTAACTTTTTCAAGCAGAAGAAAGTAATTGAGAAGTACACAGCTCTTCACACACTCATTATCAACCCTGTGTTTGCCACAACACTATCACAAGCAGCATAGATGAGAAACGTGTTTTGATACAAACAAATAACAGCCCATCTCCAACATATGCTTCCCAAACTACCCTCTGTGGACCTATGAACACCTTGCTGTTTACACCAGAAAAATAAAAGGATCTCCTGGTGTTATACCACCAGTGATTCCCAAGAGTGCAATGTTAATTAAGTATGTAACCAAGACAAAGACTAAGGTCATAATCTCTTTACAGTGATAAAAGGAGTTAAAAAGACTTCGGCACTAATTGTTTAGAGGCAGTTATAAAGGTTATTAGAATGTAATGTGGTGATATATTTTCTCCTGTGTGGAATTAGCATTGCTTATCCATATTTGCACTACTGTGCACATTAACACAAAACCATCATCATCACTAGAAAGTTGGGTACCATTTAGACAGGCTTCAAAATGCAGCAAGTTATATGCTTTGGATACAAACCCAATGGCTTTGACATGTGCAAAATAGCTTGATAACTTGATATGTGCAGACATCACACTACAGACCTTCATTGGCTGAAGTCTGCAAGTATCTCTTATTTTGCAGTTGATCTCAACACAAAACTGCTACCTGAAACAGACACAGCTGGGACTTTGTTGCCAAGGAGATTTCAAACTCTGTCTCAGGCACAGCACTGGTCACACCACAGCTATCACTGTAGTGTGTTGTCTAGAAGAGTTCTGTTTCTAGAAAAAGAGCTTATTTCAGTGGAAAAAGGAAAGTATATTATGATGATATTTAGCATACTTTTTTTTTTTTAACAACATCTTCCGTGACCTAGCTCTGGCCATTGCCTACTGCAGATTTACATATTTGCACATCCATCATTCAGTAGTGGAAACAGAGTTCAAGAATCTTTGGGTTTTAAGGATATTTTGCTTGGGGACTCTGCCTGAAGCATCATTTATTAAACAAATATGGTTAGCATTTATGATGATAGTGTCTTATTTCCCTAATTTTGCTTGATTATTCTTCTGCCTTGGATCAGCTATGGTAATATTTATTCCAGTGGGATCTCATTAGTTTCAATGCAGAAAATAATTGCTAAATCAACTGGCTCAAAGTATTATTTCTGCATGTATTTATAAAAACGGTTGTGCTTAAATAAGTATAAGATTCTTTATTAATTGATACATCCATCCATATTAGTACTTTAGGCTTTGAGATCTGTCACTATTTAGGGCATCACACTAAAATTATTTAAGTTATGGGAAGGTTATCACTATTTTTGTCAGACTTTGGATAAGACTGCCTATGGTGAAGCTCCTTTATATCATATTAGATGTAGAAGAGAATAAGGGCTGTAAAAGAGACTGAGAATCAGTCCAATCCACTTGCAAAGCTGCTATTTAACTTGTAAAGCAGAAATAGCTCAAGTGAGATTTGAAAAGCAAAAAAAGGGCTGATTTTTTGAATTAAATTTAATTAGGTAATTCCTTGGGGTGTTTTAGAAATTTTAGCACATCATTTTCAGGCAGTACGTTTGTTTCTTTCAGGCTGCTTGTACTTCAGATAGTACTTTTAAAATCAGGATAGCTGGTGCATTTAAGGGCCAGTAGTTAGAGGACTCTGCAAATTTCCAACCTTTTGTGCATTCACTTATAATCATTCAGTATTAATTCATTACATACCAATGGCACACTGGTAATTCCTGTAATTCTCTAGGTAAAACACTTTTTTTTTTGGTGCATGGTCTTAATGATGTATACCACCTAATTAGGAGTGGTGAAAAATGCTGCACACATTCTCAGAGTTATTACTTAGAGCTCTTTGGAACTGAAACGAACTAAATTGAGCTTATTGGTTAATATTTATTAATATTTGTTAAATAATCATGCAAATTATTTAATTAAATAATTTACTATTTGATCTATATAATGCCCAGGTTGGATGGGACTCTGAGCAACCTGGTCTATTGGAAGGTGACCCTGACCATGAGAGGAAGATTGGAACTGGGTGATCTTTAAGGTTTCTTTCAACCCAAACCATTCTGTGATTCAATAATTTGTTGATTTTATCAGGGAAATGCTTCCCTATACCACTACTCCATAAAGATCCAGAACACAATTCTTTACTCAAGAATAGATACCATGAGAGAATTTTTGTCTTTTATTTAAAGAACAGCAAGAGAAATAAGAAATTAATTCTCCATTTAAACTGCAATATTTCCTTGAATTTTTAGGAGAGCAGGGGATTTTTATAAACAACTGCTCCAAATACTGGTAGAACTTTTGCACTCTGAGAGCTGCTTCCTGAAAAAAAATTAAAAAAAGAAAAATAATTTTTGATTTCTGCAGCCCACGATGAGGGGAAGCTGTTTATAGAAGCTCCTGAAACTCTAGAATTTATGTATTTAGGGGAACATAATTTAAATTTTTAGCCTGGTGCTTTTATTTTCCAGCAGCATGGATGTAGCCAAAGGCAATGCCTGTAGTACCACATTAAATTACTTCTTTTGCACAGGGGCCAACTTTCAAGGCCTTTTCCCCTTCAAAATAGGGAGACAATTTAATTAAGAATGATGCACGACATATGCCAAATCCTAAATTATGCCTGGGAGTTGTTTAGGAGACTTTGAGCATAAAAAAATACCCCAGGCTCTATCCTAACAATTAAACAGTTTAAACAATCACTTGCTGTATTTAAAGTCTGTGCCCAGGCTTTGTTTCATTTACTCTTATTGCTAGTAGAAGTACATGCTGGTAATATAACGTATCTCTGGCTTTATCAGTTCTGAGCTCTGCTTAGATGCTGAATACAATCCAGAAATAGACAGGTCCTATATTGAAATAAACTCAAAAGGAGATGTTTCCCACCAAAGTACTACCAATACGTATTGACTAGCAATAAATGCCAGCATATTCTCACATGGGCTAACTCCCTGCTTTGTATTCTGCCTGCTATATTCGCCAACAAGATGGATGATTAATGTCCTATAAAAGCAGCAATCCCAAATGGGTGAGAAGCCAGCTGCACCAAGGCTGGTCCTGGGTCCTGTAATCCCCTAGCAACATCTCTGCTTTGCCCTCCCTTCCCCACACACAGCACTCTGTACACTACAGATGCTGAGTGGCATTTTTAGCTGCAGCCTTCCTTGAGGACACGCATTTGCTTTTTGGGAGCACTGAGGAGCCAGGCTCTGCTGTTGGGCATCTTTCCTGCCACCTCCTTGTGGCAGCTCTGTTTGTGTGAGCCACACTCAGGTGTGACTTCAGCTGGTGCTGCTCTTTGTTCAGGTTATGCAGCTACCGACTCTGCCTCCTCTGGAAATGGCTTGTGCAAAACAGGAGGCTCATGGTTGGAGGGAGGGAATTCCTTGTTCACCAGAGGTTTTCAAGACATGACTGGACAGAGTCCTAATCTCATGGATGCTCCCTGTCCCATGAAAGGCTGGACCAGATGATCTTTGGAGGTCCCTTCCAGGTTCTGTGGCTGTTGCAGGATGTAAAGTCAACAGTCTGTGCTCACTTTTGGGATTCTAGTCTACTTCTTTCAGTCCCCTAGTTTTTGTTTTTTTTTTTTTCCTTACAGGCTGCTGTTCTGGAGTTTTCCATACAAGATTTTAACCTTGCTGTTGGAGATGAGAAGAAGCTTTCTATTTTAACATCGGCAGTGAAAGGTTTGTGAATACAGCTTCCTTACAGGGCTCAAACTCATGGAGGTAATAGAAGAATTCCATGTTCAGATTTATTTTTTTCAATCTCCTAGCTCTGAAGATCCTATAGCGACTTTTGAAGGAACTAACAACATTCGAGTAACTGAGTATACTGAAGTTATTCCAAAAAGTTATGCAAAGTTATTTAGAAAATTCGAAGAATGTGGGTTAATTTCTTACATTATTCTACTGCAGACAAGATTCTTACTTGTTCAGTACCTTAATTAAAAAAAAAAAATCTGAATAAATTATTTGGTGTATGGATGCAGCCACTAGATGGGAGACAAGAGCTGGTTAGGAACTGGGAGCATGAGCTGGGGCTGCACTTAGGGAACTCCTATCAGCTGCCACTGCCGGCTGTGACGTGCCACCCTGGAACTGCACACTAACACATCTGGGACCACTTTGACCAGTGTACACAGGGACGTTATTCACCGAACAGAAATATTTTTTTATTAATTGATTGTGATGGTGATGAACTGGTGAGGGAGTGGGATATTTTAAAAATAACTGTGTTAATTCTTTGCCTCTATATAGGTTTGCCTTGAGAAATTCTCTGCTTTCATCTGCAGAGCTGATGGAAATGAACACTGTTCACATTAACTGATATATATGAGGTCTGTTACAAATAAAACTGCCAAAGGCTTTTATAAGGCAGGAGTGGTATTAGCCTATGTGTTAGGAGGATGGAATTCAAGACCTTCTAATGGTGCAGAATTTCTGTGTAGCTTTAGGCAAGCTGATTTTTTTTTCTCTGTATTTCAGTTCTTCCTTGGCTTCTCTTTTTTTTCCCCTATTGAAATGGCATATAATGGAACTTCATGTCTTTCCCAGTGGAGATTAATACTGTCTTAATAATAAGACTGTGTAATCGTAATACTACATAATACAGAGGTGTCTTTGAGCAATATGTGGATACATTTTTAATAGGAAAAAGTCATAATTTTTCAAAGCTTTGTGTGGCTTCTTATATTTAAGCCAGGATAACAGGAATCTGATCCAGCCAGTTACCTAAAATTATTTGTAGAAACTGACAAAGTAAAAAATTAAGAAATTGAATACTTTGAAACAAAAAGACATACTTATATTAGCCAAAAAGGGTGTGGTTTGAGTAACCAGAGCTGGTAACGTAAGAAACTAAGAGCATGAGATTTAGAAAGTAGAAAAAAACTCAGCTTAACCCTAGACCCTTTGCTGAAGCTTTTACTATAGCGACACAAACAGTATAATTTGGAACTGTGACAAATGACTTCTGTAACATCCTGGAAGTGCAATTCAGTGTGAGTGCTCTGGCACATTCCATCCTGGGAGTTAGAGTAACTTTCTTGAGACAGACAGAAGGACCCAAAAGATCCCTCGTCTCCACCTTTACCATTTTTGGCAATGTCTTAATATTAGATCTGGAGCTTCTTTTGCCTTTTTCCCCCTGCTGGTACCTTTTTTGTGCCTTTTATTCTCCTCTTACTTTTTTCCTCCCTTAGCCAAGAAAGTTTGTTTAGTAATGCTGCTGATAAAGTTGCCCTGTGCACAGAGCAGCTGACTGAATCATACTAACATTCTTCAAAAAAAGGACAACTAAGAACACCAAAAGCAGAACCTACACACCAAGTCCTTGTTGGAGTCTGGCTGCCTGTGCTCAAGGGCAGCTCTGACGTGGACTCATCAGGCTCAGGGTCTTGCCCTTGGTTTTTTGTGGATCCTGCCCCGCTCAGCTCTTCTAGCTGGGTGCTGTGAGCTGAGGCCATGTCAGGGGGGCACTGTTGTGTTCCTCACTGTCACCTGTACCTTATGTCTCACCTGCTCCTGCTGCTCCCTGACACTGTGTTTGCCACCCTTGCTGCTTCCTTTGCTACTTCTTTTTTCTTTTGAAAATCTGTCTTGCTTTTTCCTCAAGAAAACAGGACAGCAGCACTAACAACTTCAGACTATCTCCCAGTGAAATTGTCTTTCATCTTCTCCATACAAAGGATGATCTAAATCATGGCCAAATGTAGAAAGTTTCCATTAAAAAAAAACCTCTCTTTTGCAAAAAAGAAAGACATTAACTCATGTTGTTAAAATTAAAGCTTAGTCAATATTGTCACTATTTCTCCTTTAAGAAGTTTTAAAAATGTTTACCATGAGATGAAGCAAAATTTAGCCCAAATCTCAAATCTTGACTCAGATCTTCCTATAATTTAATATTCTAATATTAGCTTCAGGCCAAGTCTTACCAATATTTTTAATTTCTGTACCCATTCGGTCCACCAAAAATACCATAAAACTGATTATTTATCAAAAAAATCCCAAGCACTAAGCACATTTCCCTGTCTGAGAAAGTACTTTAACTTTTTCACACTGAAAAGATTGGTAATAGATCTTGCATACCTGTTGCTGAAATTGTGCTTTAAATGTGCTACATGGAGAAGGTGGGTTTTGCTTTGGAGAAGTAGAAGCATATTCTGGCAGACATAAATTTGAACTTCCAAAGTTCAATCCCCTGACATGTACAGTCTAGTCCTCCACTTCAGATATTTTAACAGTTGCCCAGGTGCAGTCCAGTATTAAGAGTTAGGGCTGGCATCCCTGAGCTCACCACTGCAACCCTGCTGTATAGTGCTGTTCAATTATTTGCCTCTGCCCAAATTCAGACAGGTGAGTCTGCACCCCCAAAAGGAGTAAGTGACTTGTCTGACCCTGGAGCTCCAACCTCAAATAATGCTGTGGAGGTTAGAACCTGAATAAGGATATATAGAGATGTCCCAAAGGAGCTGCTCTCCCCTGTTGTATCTGTGATATCTAGGAAGGATGAGGCAGCCACTTCAGTTACATGACCCACTGACCTGCTAATACAGGAGCATTAGCCTATGCTAAAAAGCCTTTTGTGTCCTCAGTACAGAGTTTTAAAATCTTCATGGAGGACTAAATAGCATTCAAACCCCATGTACTTTGACTAGGCATTCAGATATCCTTTCCTCTCTGCTCCCAGGTTCTTAAACCAGCTTTATTATACAGTGAAGGGAGGATTTGTCCAGGATAGTTTCCTATCCTAGCAATATTTGGTCTCCTCCTCTGCTTCTGCCTCTTCTTTCTTACATTAACAGCCTTTCACTAGCAAAATGTTAGAATCATAGAATGGTTTGGGCTGAAAGAAACCTTAAAGACCAACTAGTTTCAATCTTACTTCTGGCTAAAATTTGACAAACTACCACATACCTAGAATACAGATACATAAATATACATTGCTCATTTGCTTCTCTCCACTCCGCTCTGCGAGAAGTAGTAGTCTTTCTCCATGGAGCCTTGGGATGCTTCCTTGGCCTGGGTTATCCCTTAAGAGCAGAAGTGTTGTGCTGAATAGGGGAACAATTTACACAACACTTTAATTTGTGAAATGCAATTGAACTGCTATTAATTATAGTGCTGTAGTGTACAGAGGGGAGGTTGACTCAGACTGAGTGAACTGAGCAGAAATCACATCCATACTTCCCGTCAAGCATCCCACTGCTGTGCCACCAGAACCAGCTGGTAAATGTCAGCAGCTAATATTTCTGTTTTCATATTGTCTTGATTTGTCTCAACAAGCCAAGGAAAAAATAACTATGTCCTGCTATGAAAAAAATAAACTTTTCATTAGTGGTTATCACTGGGTCTGGTGCTGTGTAGCAAGCTGTGACTGAAAAAGAACATTGAAGGCATTTTTACTTGGAGTGGCAGGGAGAACTGGACTCAGAAGATTCTGGCATTCATTTCTGTGGCCATTGGCTACACCAGACGTGGTTGGTTCACAACATTGCTTTACACAGGAAAGAAGGACCTTGCACAGCAAACATGTGTTTTCTCTCTTTCCCCCATGCTCTACTCTTGTTCCTGCTACAGACAAGGGAGATTCTGCAACTTCTTGGCTCCATCAGGAACCAAATGCTTGCTGACCCCCTCTTTAATGCATCTATATGATAGAACAAATTCTATACTTGTAACCAAAACAGGGCATGATCCTTTCTTTTTGAGCATGAGGTAGGATCCCATATACTTAAGGTTTACCACCCTCCTAAATGAGATTGCCACATCTAATCTTGTTGGGAATAGCACATGTGTCAGTTGTGCCTGGGAAAGTGCAGTCTCAGCTCTGAATCATGCCAGGTTTTGGCTTATAATTTAATATAGGTTATGACAGAACATGATTTTACTCACCTTCTAAGAAGCTTATTGGTATAGTCAGTCTATATGCCTATTTTTTGGGATATGCAGCTTACAAACTAGGAGTGGGACACATGCACCAGAATATTACCTTTTGAATTTCGAAGTCATGATTGATCCTTGCTAATCAATAGCAGTCTCCACCAAAATTTTCCTATTTAGAATATAATTTGGTGATGTAAATTGGTGGATTTCCAAATCTATATCTATATCTACATCTGTCTACGCACACACACACACAATATACATATATGTATACACACACATATATATACACATATGTATACACACGCATATATATACACACACACACGTATATATATGAATTATTTCCAGATTGTATGTAATCCTTTGATGCAAACCAACAGAGGCAGAGACCTTATCAGAAGCAGAGATCTTAGTATGAGCAGCCTTGGCTTCCATGAAGCAGCTTTTGGTCATCCCAGTCCTTCTTTGTAGTTACACTTCATTTAGCTGTTAAATGCTTTGCTATTTTTGCTACTGACATCACACTTATCTCAGACGTTTCAGCTGAGAAAGGAGGAAGAAGGAATAATGAAAAGGGTTAGCAAAAAGAAAAAAAGGGATAAAGTTAATGGTGTCATTTCTTTTTATGCTACATACAGAACTGTAGCTGTAAATGGGTACCAGTACCCATTCTATTGTTAGAAGTCCACAGCTAAGTATAATACTCAACATTAAATTAATATGAATTATTATTTACCCCAGACTAAATGTGCAGCACTTGTAAAAGATGGATATGCTCATTATTTTGAAAATGTCTTTGTGAAATAAAGAGCAGACTGAACTTCCGTATAGAAGGGGAGGTGTTCACTGTATTGATAAATTGCAAAGTCAGTACTCCAGAAAAAGACAACATTGTCAGTGCATCCTTTTGTTCTGGTAAATGCTTTATATATGGGGTTTGGGATGGAATTTTATGCAACTGACAATTCAAAAGCAAACATGGCAGTCAACGAAGAGGTAGATCTTTAAGGAGAAAAATGTTTTTTTTTTTTTTTTGTCAGGTTGTACTAAGATTGGCTTCTAATTGCAGTGTAGCAGAACTTCTCTGAGAATGGAAGACAACATTTCATTTTGTTTAAACAGAAAGATGAAACAATGGCTGATAATTTGTGACACTGACACTCCATGAATGGAAGTAAGTGAATTTTTTACTCCTTTACCCTCATCCTGGGAGTTGAGTCCAGGAAGAAAAGAAGGCTGGGAGAAAGGTGTTTTTAGATTTTTTTCCTTATTTCTCATTATACTGCTCTGTTTCATTTCCAATAAATTAAATTAATTTCCCCAAGATTGAGTTGCTGATGGTAAAAGTTGAGTGATCTCTCTTTACTTTAACTCACAGACCTTTCATCATATTTTCTTTTCCCTGCCCATGTGGGGAGGGTAGTGATAAAGTGGCTTTGGCAGGCATCTGGTGGACAGCAAAGGTCAACCCACCCAAGTTGGGCTGAGCATTACCTCCAACACGTGAAGCAGAGCAGCTCAGAAGAGGGGCAGAACCTGAAACCATGCTTATGCAGATCCAGTGAGCAGGAGGCTGCATGCAGGGAGGGGGGAATGGTGGCTGTTCTCAAGCACAACAGCCAAAGTGCAGCTGTCCAGACAGACGATTGCTCGCTTGCACATTGAATACGTAATGCAGACAGAAACAGGCCATCAGTTATTTTCTGAACTACTCACATTGGGTCTGGCTATAAAGACAGATGTGTGTATCATTGATTTTATGCTGCTCAATAGGGTGGCTTCTGTGGATGAAAGGACAGCTTCTAAATGCTTCCTGAATATGAGTGGCTGACCTGAGTTTCTAAGATAAATGCCAAATGGTACTCTTTCGTCTCCACAGACATTAAATAAAGCTCAGAGCAGATGAGAAAGAGCTTGATTACCACGTTTACTGAATAAATTATTACCAATATAGGTACTTGTATGTATACAGCAGTTGCAAATTTCAGAGTAAGAAACTGATCCTAGGAAAATCCTACCGGTGTCCTTACTCCAGTGCTCAGTTGTCTGAATGGTCATAGATTTTCTAACGTCTCATGCTTTATAACCCTTTCCAGGAGGCTTTTTTTTTTAATTGGATGTGATTTGTCCTCTGAAGTAAATTGAAATTGTCTATGCAGCTATTTTTAAATTCCTATAGTTAATAATACCTGCAGTATTTGCAGTATCACCTTTTAATCACTAACTGGCTATGGTTTTACAGTGTTCTACAACTACTCTTTACCTCAGGAAGCTCAAGCAGGCAGATCATCATCCTCCTCTTCACACTCCTCTTTGAACACTGCTTCACAGGAATACAAGGGCTGTAGAAGGCTTGCAGCTGGTGGAGAGAGAGTCCTCCTAAGACACATGAAAGAAGTCACTGCAGTGCATGCTGTCATGTGGATTTTCAGTTGCTCTGAGCTGTAGCTCTCTGGAGTTTTCTCCTGAATTAGAGCAGACTTGGGAGTAATGGTTGGTGCCATGGGCTATACTAGTTTCCAAAGCTGATGTGAATCATAGGAGTGGGAGGGTGGCTGACAGCTACCTTAGGGCTCTGCTGGTGGGCCATGACTTTTTGCAATATTACAGCTGTGGGCACCAAGAGACCTATGCCAATGGATTATATCCAGCTGTGAAAAACTATTAATGGTAGAATTTTTAAAACAAAAATGGTTCGTCTTACAGCATCACAGTTCTTCTCCCCTCTCCTGTCATCTGTTTTTGGTTCTTGTGGGTATACTAAATGTCCTAGAAATGAGGACACATGAGCTGTTTGAAGGTGTAAAGCCTGCTGTAATACTGTGGGGTGGGACTGTGGAAATGGAGGAAGACAGATTTTGTACATTCTTGTCCACAGTGCTTTTTGGGAGCTGACTTGAAGATGCCTGTTCCCTGACAGTCCTGGGACATAATCTTGAAGAAATCTTGTTAGAAGTCCAGAGCAGGGCCATGACTAAGACCTCCCTGATTCTTTCATTTGTGAGTACTCCGGAACAAAACACAACTGACCATAAGTTGGAGGCAGATGATTTGACAGTGTCTCTGGTCATGAGCAGAACTACAGACATCTACCCAATTTCATAAGCATCAAGGTAGGTCTATGTAGATGCTTAAGAGTATATGAAGTATTGCATTTCTTGGACACCCTCAGAATTCAAGCACTATTTTTCAGGTTGTAGGACTCATGAAGTTAGCAGGATAATAAGGAAAAGTGTTGTGAATCTGAGGCACTGCCCAAAATTATCATATAATCTCCTTTAGTGCAACTTGGTATGTTTATCATGCAGTACATCTGTTTTTTAATTAAAGATAAATAAGAGCTGACAAAGATTCACAAGTAACTGAACATTTGTGACATTTTCCCAAGTGACCTACTTATTGAAGGGATGCTGTACTTTGACTTTGAAGTGTACTGAAAGAAAGTTGATACTGGCAGCCCACCAAATTAAGCAACAAAAGCAAACCTTGATGTTGGCAATGCTTGAGTGATAAGTCCCAGCACATACAGATCTATATGCAAATAAAGATATTTTATTTTCCTTAAGTGATGAATAAAATATTTTACTTTACTGACATGATAATGATTCATGTTGGGAAAAATCCTGGCAGCTTTCTCAAATGTTTCTGGTATTTTTAATGTGCTGATAATTTCTGTTTGAAGTATGAACCACCACCAGCACTTTTCACAGCTGCAGTATCTTCTATAGTCATATTTATTCTTCATCAAAGCTTAGGGAGAGTCAACACACCCCAAGCTTTTAACATTTTGTCACTAAACAGCTATGTTTTATGGATTCCAGTGGGGGCCATCCAACATTTCTGTGTTACAGCTGTAGCAATCAAACTTCTGAGCAGCGGTTTTAGAGTTTGAAGCATATTGGTTGAATGGGCTTTTTATGACCTGTGTTCTTAACTGGTTAAATTGACATTGCTTGCCATCCAGCTGCACACCTAATTAACAACTACAGGCACCAGTGGATGCTGGGGGCCACCCAGCTGGAAAGCAGCTTGGCAAGAGAAGAGTCCGGGACAGCAAGCTGAATGGGAGCCAGTAGGGAACTTTTGATCCAGAAGTGGCCAGTGGCATCCTGGGGTGTACTGGGCAAAGTACTGACACCATGGTAAGGGGTGTGACCAGTCTTTCCCCTCTGCTCAGCACCAGTGTGGCCTCACCTGCAGTGCTGTGTTCAGTGCTGGGCTCCTCAGAGCAAGAGAGATGTAAACAGACTGGAGTGAGTACAAGCAAGGGCCACAAGAATGAAGGGAGTGGAGCATCTCTTCCATGCAAAAAGACTGAAAGAGCTGGGACTGTTCATCTGGGAGAAGAGAAGGCTCAGACAGATACCATCAGTGTCTACAAATAACTGAAGGGAAGTTAAAAAGAGGATGGAGCCAGGCTCTTTTAAGTTGCATTCAGTGCCAGGACCAGAGGCAATGGGCACAAACTGAAACACAGGAGATTTTTTCTGAATATCAGGAAACACTTTTCTGATGTGAGGGTCACCAGGCACTGGCACAGGATCTCCAGAGGCACTGTGGAGTCTCCCTTTGTGAAAATATTTAAAAGCTGCCTGGATAGATACACATGGCCATGCTTTGCCAGGGTGATGGGACCAGATAATTTTCAAAGATCCCTTCTAATCTCAGCCATTCTGTGATTCTAGGAAATACAGCAGAAATCAACATCTCCTTCCAAATTTTTTTCATGACAAAGAAAAGCAAGCATCGCATGAAACTTCATATCAAGATATTACAAAACAGTTCCCCATTCGATATACATCAAACTAAGTACTTCTAAAAGCTTAAGAGTCTCCTTCTATCAACTGCAATTTTTAAAGCAGCATTACAACACTGAGTTTTTAACCACGGTTTAAGATGTTCTGTGCTTAATTTTTGTACCAAGAAAAGAAGGAAAATAAGAACTCTTGGAAGTGGGCTGTCACAGACCAGCATACAGATCACAAGGAACTGCTGTGAAAGGAAGCTCATGCTTGTAACTAAGGAAATGAAAAGAGATAAAGAGATATATACATGTTTTCAGATTGCATAATCATAGACTCACAGAATGGTTTGGGTTGGAAGGGACCTTAAGGTTCCAACCTGGCATGATGCTGAGTCAGGGAGGTTTAGGTTGAGTATTTGGAAAAGGTTCTTCACCCAGATGGTGATTGGGCACTGAAACAGGTTCTCCATGGAAGTGGTCACAGCATCAGCTGGACGGAGTTCAAGGAACGTTTGGATAATGCTCTCAGGCACATGGTGTGACTCTTGGGGTGTCCTGTGCAGAGTCAGGAGATGGACTTGATGATCCTGACTTGTCCCTTCCTTCACAGAATATTCTATGATTCTTTGAACCCCTCTGCCATGTGCAGGAAGTTGTTCATTGCTCAAAAATCCCATCCCATCTCTCCCTGAACACTTCCAAGGATGGGGCAGCTAGTTTCTCTGGGCAATCTGTTCCAGTGCCTTATCACCCTGCCAGTAAAGAATTTCTTCTGTATATCTAGCCTAAACATCCCTCTTTCAGTTTGATCCCATGGTGTTCAGTGTAAATTAAGAGGAGGTATTACTTTTAGATACACAGATGAGCAATTTGCTATCCAGGATCTCATGAAATGTAGATGCCATATTGATATTCAAGGTGATTTCCAAATGTGCTCTTAGATATAAAGCAGTGATATAAATCTTAGAGGAATGTCAATCATTTGCCAATCAGATAGAATTATAGTGTACAGACAGATGGATGGCAACATAATTGAGGCCTACCAATGGCTCATTAAAACATCATGCAAAGTAACCACCTTGCAAAGTAGTACCTGAGAAAAAGTTAAAATACAAATTATTACAAAAAGCAGGAGTGAAAACCCCTCAGATGTAAGCAGAAGGGTTTTAGTGTCTTTGTATGGCTGCAGTTCTGGCATCCTCAACTGCAGCTGAACATAGGAGCTCTAGAACTCATAGAAGAAGGAAACGGAAATTAAGAAAAGAGGCCATGGAATAGCATCTCTATGAAGGTATATTTCAATAAATTAGAACTCTTCAGCCTGGAAAAGAGACAGGTGAGAGAGAGAGTATGGCAGTGTTCTGTCAAGAATGATTTAGACAAGGTAAATGCAATAATTATTTTTATGTTGCAAGACTAGAGATTATCATGTAGCAGGCTCAAAAGGCACATTTTTTTTGTACAGTGCATGAGTAAATTATGGACTCATTGCCAATGGAGGGTCTGGAAGCTAAATATATAGAATCACAAAAAGAAGACTCCATGAATAAATGGAAGTCCCTCAAGACTTGAGCGGCCTCAAAACTAAAGCCAGCTGGCATCTGTGTAGATGAATTATATATTGAAACAGTATTTCTATATATTTATTTGATTCTTGTATTTTTTTCCCTAAGAAAGTGTGGAAATTTAGCCAGAGTATAATTTATGTTCAGATAGACCTAGCAGAGCATCTATTTTAACAAGGGGGATTTAAGCAGATGAATAAAAATTTACTGAAAATGGCCCTTAAAGATTTCAGGTTTTGCTTTTAATTAAAAAAATAAAAAATGGAAGAAGCTGGGTATTGTACTCCATCTGACCTTGCTCTGAACCAACAGAAACAAGATGAATAGAATTCATGATTTCTAAGAGAGATGCTGTAAATGCTGTTAAAAAAATTAAGCCTACGGTAAACAAGTGTTTGGTGTCTGCAATATTCTCATCATAAAGTAATTTTTCTTTGATAGATGGATGTCTAGAATTTAACCAGATGAGTGCATTAAAGCAAATATTTCTATTCTTACTAAAGAGAAACAAAATGCAGATTAGAAAATAACTAACTTCCATCACATTATAGTATCTCCCATGTGTTTTTGAATATTCATTGGTCACCAGTGGTTACTCAAATGCTAGATATAACTTTTGGAGCATATTAGAAAAATCTCTCTACGCACATAACAAACCTGCTCCTACAAAAAGGAATTTTTATGCAAGTAGCAGCAAGTAGTAGAACCAAAGAGTTTTCCATTGGATAGGATGTGAAATAAAGATGTATAATGTCCTTAACGTCTCTTCAATGTCTATGTAGGATTTAGTGAGTCAAGTCCTGAGATGCAATGCCAAGGTAGAAGGAATGAACACTCAACTCAATGCAACTTTAAAGATCTGTCAATTATATATTTTCTTGAACAAAGTTTGGCATTGTTAGAAACAAAGTAAAATATTGCATAAATTCTTGACACAGATATTGTAATTAGTGAGTCAGTTCCTTAAATCAATAACCTGCAGTCAAGGATAGCCTACTGGGAACCCTTTTCTAAAATAAATTTGATAATAGCTCACATGCATGGCTCATTTTTTTAATGAAAGTTTGGAGGAGTATTTGGAATTCAATAAATTTGACCATTGAAAATGGATCCTTTCCCCACTGGAAATTCTTCATCGTAGATTAATTAATGATGTTTGTCCGAAGATGACCGAAGTTTATGAGAAGCTTCAGAAGACTGCATTTCTCTTGTGTAGAAAAAAAAAATAAATTACTTTATCCTATATTCTTTATGCAAAAAAAAAATAGAAAAAAAAGTTTTATTAGGAAAGCAGCAGCTGTAAACTTTATTATTTAAGTCAGATCAGATATAGGTATAGATATAGGTAGTTCTGCTGAAGAAATACTGGCAAGTTATTCTGGAAGCAACTAGCATAAATGTTATGTTAAGGTGGTGTGTGAGGTTAGCGGATAATCTCCAAGCGTTCCAGCTGTCAAGCTCTGCTGAACTGCTCACACTCATCCCTGCTTGCAGTCTTTGCTGATTAATTATGGCTCAAAGCTTGCAGTGCCCCATCCAAAGCCGGGCTCCCCAGTCCTGCCGAGGGGGCTTTATGGGGGCACCACCGCTGGGGCCGCAGCAAAGCCTAAGAGCATCCCTAAGGATGATGACAACGAAGTCATGGCTCAAGGAGTGTCTGGACAGCGCCCTTAGTTACACGGTTTAGCTTTAGGTGCTCCTACGTGGAGCAAGCAGGGCGCTGAAGATCCTTACGGGTCCCTTCCAAGTTGAGCTGCCCCAGGACTGTAAGGGCGGGCAGGGGCTGTGTGGGGCAGGCAATGCCGGGGGCTGTGTGGGGCAGGGGCTGTGCGGGGCTGTGCGGACAGGCGATGCCGCGGGGCTGTGTGGGGCAGGGGCTGTGTGGGGCAGGGGCTGTGCGGGGCAGGGGCTGTGCGGGGCAGGGGCTGTGCGGACAGGCGATGCTGCGGGGCTGTGTGGGGCAGGTGCTGTACAGGGCAGGACGCCGCGGAAGCGGCGGGCCCCCAGCAGGAGCCGGCACCGCCTCCCTCAGCCCGCGCCGCCCGCCGCCTCTATGGTTCGCTCCCGCCGGGCGCATGCGCCCCGCCGGCCGGCTCCACATCGGCGGAAGGGCGAGCGGAGCCCGGCGGGGCGATGGCCGGCGCGGGCAGGGAGGAGCTGGGTGAGGCGACCCGAGCCGCGCTGCCCGGTGGTGGCGGCGGGATGGCGGCTGGCTGCGGGGCGGGGAGGAGGGGGAGTGAGCGCCGGGACCGGCTGGCCGCCCCCTACCCCCCTCCGCTTCAGGAGAGATGGTTCGGCCCACCGGGGATGCGCTGCGGCGCTCGGCGCACCGAGGCGGGCGGGATGAACCATCCCACCTGGGGTGGGGGTGGGCGCGGGCCCGGCGGGCGGGGGCAGCGCGGCCGGGGCTCTGCGGGGCGGCAGGAGCCGATCGCCCGGCCTCAGTCGCACCTGGCTGGCGCTCGGTTCTTAGCCAAGTCACGGCCTCCTTTGGAGTTCATGGAAATACGCTCTCTTTGCATCGTTAGGTCATGCATTTATTTGCCCTGGAAGACTGGGTTAGGGTTTGCCGGGGGGCATGTCTGTTTATATATTAGCGGTATTGTATTTACTGCATTTACAGTGCATTAATCTTTCCGCCTAGATGTTAAATCTCTTAGTTTTTCGGCCCATGAATGGACGAGTTAGCACACAGTAGGTTTAGTTATGAAGTGTAGTTGTGGCTGGGCTGGGCACACGGCAAATCTCATGTCAGAGCTGTGTTTCCAGAATCACGGGATGGGTCAGGCTGCAAGGGACCGCAGTGGGTTCGTGAGTGGGTTCATGTGGTCCGACCTGCCTGCTCGAGCAGGGCCATTCTAGAGCCCATGGCACAGGATCGCATCCAAATGGGTTTTGAGCATCTCCAGAGAGGAGCGGTCCAAAGCCTCTCTGGGTTCCCTGTTCAGTGCACGGTCACCCACGCTGTAAAGAAGTTCTTCTTCATGTTCAACGGGAACTTCTTGTGCATCACTTTCTGCCCATTGTCTCTTGTCCTGGTGGTTGGCACCACTGAGCAGAGCCTGGCTCCATCCTCTTTAAATACTTACCTTTATTGATGAGGTCTCCTCTCAGCTGCCTCTTCTTGAGGCTGAATGAGCCCATCTCCCTCAGCCTTTCTTCGTAAGAGAGATGCTTCAGTCCCCCAGTCATCCTTGTTCCCCTGCTGGAAATCTGAGCATTACAGTTCCACTGTAATCTGCAGGTTTTGCCCTGACCTGTGGCAATGATAGGACTTGGAAGACACGCTTTAAATTTTGTTGTTCCCAAGCCTGATCCATCTTGCGTCAAGAGATTGTTACTTTGGAGGAAAGGTTGCAGAAAGAAATTTTAGAGCTTTTTTCTTTTTGTCCCCCAGAAGTTCACACATTGGACAGTTTTTCTGTCAGAACCCATAGAAACGGGATTTTCTATGGTATTAACGGTTTAAAAATGCAGTTCCTGATAAGAATTCTAAAATCTTTTGCATGGTTCAGTGCTGTTGAATACTTAATAAAACTGAAAGTCTTGCCAATGCATTATCACTTAAGAGTGTGTTAATTGTAGAAATGTGTGGCTTGGTCTAGACAGGATAGTGGATTATTTAAGACTGATGTCTGTCCAAATAAATGATCCATTGTGGGTTGGGGTGAAATTGCTCCTCTGTAAGTGTGTAATAGCTATGCAGACCTGTGTGCACTTTGGTTTAATACCTGCAAGTGTCCCTGTTTTATGAGCCTTGTGGATCCAACAGTTATGACGTAAAAGCAAACAGTTCCTCCTGCTTATTGAGAGGCGTTATTGCCTTTCAACATTTGCTTAGAAATAACCATTCTCAAGATTAATACACTCTACCACAAAGCTGAATAAATCTACTTTATTAAGTTACAGTCTGTAATGGAGAGAAATAAATGACCTGAGATTTATTTTCCAAAGCGAAATAAAAAGGGATTCAAATAACTGCACGAAGCATAGCTTGGATTTCTTGACTAACAAACACAACAAAAGCTGATGCTCACTTTTACTATTTCGGAAAATGTAATTATTAGTACTTAGCAGTAATTTTTAACCAGATGAAATTTTTCTTTTCAATTTTCAAACAAAATAATATACTTTATTTTGAGCATTTTTTTTGCTTGTTTTTATGTCTGTTATATTCAACAGGAGTAGCTGTAGTGGAAAATATAAAGGGGGCTTCCTTATGGTTTAATGGGGGTTATCTGTTACTTTCCCCTTGAGCTAGGAAAATTTACAAAGGTTTATCCATCTGGGCCAGCATGCCTCTAGCAGTACCATTCATAGTCACTTTGTCTTGCTCTTTAATTTCTTTGGAGGTGGTGGAAGCTTGTGACTTAGCCAATCGTGTGTGCTTTGTGGACAAAGCTGTACTGTACAGTGAGATGTCTTCTGGAGAAGTGCTGGGAGGGTTATTTCTAGGCTAAATTACCTAAATATCAAACCAGCTATTTCTTTCTGTGGCTGAGGGAATAACTGAGCATTACTTTGAAAATAATTAGTCACAATGCTTTCTTTGTAATTAAATTTGCCTTGAGAGGTCCGATTCTGAATGCTGAATTGAAAAGTCTCTCTGCAGCACAGGGGTAATACACAGATCATCTGGCAACCAAATGCAGTTGCTGGGATCACTGAGCTGCTCCTGTTGTCACAGGTGTGGTTGCTGTCAGATATAATGTTTCTTCTGTGTTAACACTGCAGTGAAGACTCCTTCAGTTTGTCTGCTTGTTCATAGATTCAGTCACTAACTTTGTCCCCATAAGAGCAGCCAGTCCTGGTTGGTGACAGAAGCTCTGGGTATTCTCCCAGGATCATGAATATAACTGTTCATAGCCTGTGGGGAAATATTAGCATAAACCTGCATTTTAGGCTAGTGTAAAAATGATGTAGTGCTGATTTTCTCTTTTATGGAGCAGTCAAAACAGATACTTGCTAAATTGAATCTTTATCCCAATTACAGAGACATTGGGTCACCCTCTATTTAATAAACACAGTTCACAGTTTGTGAATCTTGGGCAGGGTTTCTGTCCCTGTGGGCATGTTCTTGTGTAGAAGCTGACTGAGCAGTGAAGTATGTGCAAGACCTCCTCTGCCTACTGGTTTTTGCTGAGCACTTAATATATGTGTGAAGTGTTGTTCCAACAAGACCTCTATGTTCCCTCTGCCATAAATGAATAAAACCAGTTGATGCAAACAATGCTATGCTATATCCTATCCCCCAAATCTTTATATGCTCGTATGTCAAATCCAGTTCATTCCATTTGCTGACACTGACTTGAAAAATTTGAAGGGAAAAAAAGCCCCAACCAAATGAAAACCAGACCATATTGTTAAATTGGATTTGGAAAAGGGGTTTTCAAGATGAGTTTGCCTGGGGTGTGACCTTCTCCAAAGGAACATTAGAAGATCGTGGCTTGTATTTTTAATATCTCCTTTAGGTTGCTGTGCCTGCCTGGCAAGCTGCTTCATTCTTTTGTCACCTTTTCTTCCATAAAATGAAATGATGGAGATTGGTTTTATTCCCTGTGGTGCTGAGTGGTTCGGTTAAATTTGGAAGTATTAATTTCTTGAGCAATATAGAAAAATTAACTAAAGTTCTTGGTGAAAATTAATTTCTGTGCTGAACTTTTGAACTAGAGGGTTTCTTAAGAGTGCTTGAAAAGCTTGAGAATTAAGTAAATTTAGTGACAGTCAAAAGTTTCTTTGGCAGTATGTCCATAAGTGTTGGCAAGATGCTGGCAAATTCTAGGGGATAGAAAAGTACGCATAAAGACACAAAACAGAATAGTAGTTGTAACAATTTTAACACTATGGATTTAATCTCTCTGTGTTACTGGGAGCTGATTAGTGATTGAAATTTGGGTCTTTGAGGATACAGTGTTGACATTTATGCATGATTATAGTGTGATGTGTAGCTGTAATGAATCAGAGATTTATCTCTCTAGTGGCTTAACGAATTAGTTTCAACATTGCAGTGATAATGCTGGGAGACCTTGAAATTCACTTTGTGTTGCCTTGGTTGAGAGTAGCAGTACTTGCAGAGCTTTTTGGCATCCTGCTTGCATGGGTGTTTGCAGAAGAAAGCAGAAACAATGTCAGTTTAATTAACTGTTAAAGACAATCAGAAGACAGCATTTGATCTCTTAATATTTGTGTGGTGGAACAAGGAGAAAAGAAATTCATATTGGATGATGGAAGGACAGGGCTGAAAGTTGGCTGGTGTTTTGTCTAAGTGAAAACAAAAGGGTGTGCAGAAAGGAGTTTCCTTATTCTTAGTTGTGCTGATTAATAATAATGCAAAATTTTCAGTTTGTTCCATGGCTGAGTACTGGGTTGGATTATTCATAGTGTGTTTGGATGCAGCCATGACAGTTTGGTGGAGCATGGATCTCATGTTGGCTAAGGTGTGCTCTGCACCATGTGCTTTGTGAGAGCAGCCAGACAATCTCTGACTCAGGCATGATATGTATATGTTGTTCTTGTGCTGCAGTTCAAGATTGTATTTAAATTGCACATATTGAGCCTTTGTAGGAAGGAATCAAAGTAAATGTGGGGGTATTCAGTGCCAGTTTTCTGGCAGTGACTGTGGATGTTCCAGAATAATTAATTTCAAACTAGATCCAAGTATGGAAAGCTCAAGCTTTTTTGTCTCATGTGCCTTAGGCTACAAGTTTGGACCCATTAAAGGTGGATGTTGCACAAACCTGGATGTCACTGTGGGTATGGTCTATGGGACACAGCCACAGTATTCCAACAGTAGAGATCTATTATAAAATGAGAACCTATGCTTAGAAAGTTGCACGATCCAAACCTCCCATTAATGTCTCAATGCCATTGCTGTTAATGGGTTCACATATTTAGGCCATAACTCTACATCAGTCATGGGATGAAGGAGGAATGATGAGGAAAAGAAGCAGTTCAAGAGTATTTTTATGACTAGGATAGAGACCAGATAGCATTCTTGAAATGTTATATAATGCAGTATTTCAGAGGAACCTGTAGTAAGTCATAACCTGTGTAGCTATGACAATGTGAGTTGATGATGTTGCTGTATCCTGTGTTTTAAAACTTCTAATGGAATTTATTTTCAAATGCATTATTACACTAGAATAGGAACAGTGAACTCCCAGGCTTTGTGTGCATATTGGAAATGGATATTCCTGTGTCTAACTTAAGCCATTTCTGAGAAAGTGAGTGAGTGGAGCAGTGGGACAGTAACAATAACAATAACCCTGAGATGACTAGATGGCTTTAAGCATGGGGACATGACTTTTCAGAAGAAAAAGAGCTTGTGTTATGAAAATTTTTATTACTTGAAAGATGAGGAGAATGCTTGGGTTTATCTAAATCTATTCTTAAAGGGCTACCTTTGTGATCAGAAGATGGGTCAGGAAGTTGGGAGACAAAGTAAAATGGGATGTGTAAATAAAGTTCAGAGTCTTCTGTGTGTCATCTGGCTGCAGGGTAAACAGTGTAGATGTATGTATATACCAAACATTCCAGTCTCAGGCTGCAATGAAAGAAGAAAATTTTACTTTTCTCCCTTGACTGAGCAGTTGCTGATACTCACCAAAGCTGTTGGTCCCCCGCTACTGCTAAATAAGAGCCTGGCTTGCTGGAAGTTGTCATTATTGGTTAGCATTATGAAGAACATACTACAAAATGTGATGGAGACAAAACTGGAAAATTAATTTAAATATTATTTCTTTTATACGTTGTCGAATTTCATGCGATCACAGACTTGCATGCTTGTAGCTTGGCTTGTTCCTTCAGATTGTTAGTTTAGAATCAATACTTTAAAGAATGAAAATTAGCCTAATCAATTGCTCACTGAGTGAAACTTCCTGCTCCTTCTGATGGCTGAGGAGGCAAACATTTACTCCACAACTAGAGTATGCAGGTCTTTGTGAGCATCAGATGAGCCCAGCAGGGACTCAGAGCTGAGGGGGGATGGTTGTGGCATCCTCAGGAGCTAGTCAGCACAGTGCTGTGGGAGCAGAGGGAAACTCTGGTGATCCTTCTTTTGATCAATTCATAGGCTATGTGCCATGTAAAGAAATGTGGTGAAGTCCACCCTGACTTGTATAATTAGAATATCACTGAGTGTAAATTTGCTTTACAGTGTACTTTCTGGTTGAGTCTCGGACCTCTGGTTTTTGCCTTTGACTGGGTATCTTTGCTTCTGTCAAGTGCTTTCATTACTGGCTTTCAACTTTTCAGACATGAAATTTTGACAGCCCTTTGGTGTTTTCAGGAGAGTTTGAGATACATGATTTAATTTTAATGAATTGGATAAGCTGTCTTCTGCTTTGTGGAATTTGTACAGTTCTACAGTTTTCCTTTAGAAGTTGTTTAGCATTGGCCTCAGTGCTCTGTTGGTGGGTTAGACATCTCCAAGACTTCATAAAAACCTTAAAGATTTGTTTAATGGCTGTAGTGGGTTGACCCTGGTGGGATTCTGGGTGTCCACAAAAGCTACTTTATTACTCCCCTTCTTAGCTGGAGAAAATATAAAAAATGCTTGTATGTGGTTTGGGAAAAGGACAGGGAGAGATCTCTTGCCAATGACAGTCATGGGAAAAGCAGACTCAGGTAAATTAATTTAATTTCTTATCGGTTAAATAAGAGCATGGTAATGAGAAATAAGAATACATCTTAAAAAAGCCTTCTACCCATCTCTTCATTCCTCCCAGGTTCAACTTCACTCACAATTTCTCTACTTCCTCCCCTCCAGTGGTGCAGAGAGATGGGGCATGGGGACTGTGGTCAGTTTACCACATTGTTTCTTCTGCTTCTTTCTCCTCAGTGGGAGAACTCCTCATACTCTTTCCATGTTCCACTGTGGAACATGTTTCCATGTTCCTCTCCCATGGGAGAAAGTCTTTTGGAAAATGCTCCAGTGTGAGTCCCCATGGGGTCACAAACATGCCAGCAAACCTGTTCCAAACTTAGACTCTTCTCTCCATGGGGCCACAGGTTCTCTGCCAGAAAGTCTGCTCCAGTATGGGATTCCCTTGAGGAGACAGCTTTCTTTGGACATCCACCTGCTCTGGCTTGGGGTCCTTCAGTGGCTGCAGGTGGATCTCTGCTGCACCATGGAACTCCATGGGCTGGAGGGGAATCCCAGTTCTGGTGCCTGGAGCAGCTCCTGCCCATCCTCTCTGCTGACCTTGGTGTCTGCAGGGCTGTTCCTGTGACATGTTCTCAGTCTACTCTCCAGCTGTTGCTGCTCAGCAGAATTTTTTTTCCCTTTTTAACTATGTTATTGCAGAGGTGCTGCCACCATCACTGGTGGGCTTGGACTTGTCCCACAGCAGATCTATTCTGGGAGCAGCTGGCATTGGCTCTGTTAATGTGGGGGATGCTTCCTGCAGCTTCTCAGTGAAGCCACTCCTGTAGCCCCAATACTACTAAAACTGTGATACATGATACGAAATGGCTGCTTTGTAATGTAAATATAAATGTAGTGCGGTTTGTTTGTTTTGTTTTGTTTTAATAAAAAATGTTAACATTACTCTTTTTTTTTTTTTGGAAGTTATGGAACTTGAGACTTATTCAACATATTTTATGAATGGATACTGTGGTAGGCAACTGTAGGGTAAATAATCTTTTTGCTCTTGGCAGGATTTGCTTTGCTTAACTGTAGTAATTTAAAATGGTTATGATTTCCTCAACATTAAACTGGCATCAGATGTTAGTTTTGCCTAAAAGGCAATTTTGTTCACCCCTGACTGCTTGCTGTTACTTGGTTCTGTTACTTAGCTGGAGTTTTATGCCAGTTTAAAAGGTTCAGGAGATTGCAGCTTTCAGAGCATGTGACCTGATGCCTGTATTTTGGCTCTTTCTTCAATGAATGGAGATACTTTCTGTAGTACCTGCCTTGGCACTCTGAGTGCAGACTTTAATTCTGAAGTAGCTACTAGTGTTTAAGATGAATCTCACCCTTTTGTAATGATGGATGACTTTTCTGCTTTGCTTTATGTTGCAGTAGCTCGCAAAGTGGTTTAAACCAGTGACATTTTCATGATAAAAATTTGCTTTTCTTAATGAAAAACTGTGGTGTTTGGCAATAATAGTAATAATAATAATAATAATAATAATAATAATAATAATAATAATAATAAATGAGATGGTGTGCCACTTTAAAGAGAGAGACTATCCTGTGCAAATTTGTGCTTAAATCATCTTTGTAGTTAGGAACATGTTAAAACCTCTTCTTATGGGAAGTGTGAATAATGTCTTCTGAACTGTAAGCTTGTTTCTAATGCTAATGCTAATGTAGTGTTAACTCTGTTGTACAGGCATGGAAGTAATGAAGCCTTTAATTGATGAAGAAGACTCAGATGGCATCTCAGATGAAGAGCATGAAAGTACTTTCCTGCCAGTTAAGACACACTACCAGCTTGATCATGAAGAAGGCATTACGTATGTGTTAATCTTAAGTATCAGCTTGTTCAGATTTCTTGCCTCTGGCTTGTTTCTTACGAGCAGTTTTCTGAACTCTGGGGGGGTCTTCTTGCACCTGCAGAACAATTTTGTGGTTATACATAAGGACTTTGCATAATTCTCCCAAAAATCAGCCTATTTTGAGTAGGTTCTCACTTCTTTTGAAGCTAACAATGTACTGGCTGTAAAATATTTCAAGGTTCCTATTTGTAAAGTGATGAGGCTACTCAAAGTCCAAGCACTGTTTAAAAAAGATTTTGAGAGACTCTGGAGATAGATCTGTTTTGAAAGATTAATTAGAAAAGCTTGTAAATGTTTTGGGTTTTTTTCCTTTGGATAAAGCTTCGGCTGACAGAATTGTGATTTGCAGCTGATGATTACTTTGAATGTTATAGGTTTTAAAATAACGTTGATAAAACTTAGTAATTTTGACTCTGAGGCAAAAGAACTATGAAATTGCTGAGAAATTGACATCTCACAAGCTGGAGTAAAGAACTGAAGATCAGACTTGTGTGTCCTATGTAAGGGTGCTCACATGTAAGTAAGAATAAAAACATTATTTGAATGTGTTGCACTACCTTTAAAATAGCTGTACCACTGTAAATTTTAAGTTGCAATTTATCATTTTATTATAGAGAAAAGGTGAGGTTTTGTTTTTGTCCTCTACCCCATCCATGTGTACTTCTAATGTAACATTTTATCCTCAGGTTTATACAAACACTGACTCACCTCCTCAAGGGAAACATCGGAACTGGGCTTCTTGGTCTTCCACTTGCAATAAAAAATGCTGGCATTTTGGTAAGAATTCTTTTTTCCTAGACTAGAAAAATCATCAAGAAAGATTTACAGATACATGTCCTGAAAAACTAAAATCTCAATGCTTCTTATTTGCCACATTGATAGAGTTGTGTAGTTTCTTGTCTTTAATTTGGGGAAATCAGTACTGAAGATTAAGATTTTATTATTTTAAAGGAAGTTACTACTTCACCCTAAAGACTTCATTGCATAAGTTTCATTTTTACATAGCCAAAGTATTTTTTTGGTCCAAACAAAGTTTGTCAGAAAAAAAGAAATATTTTTATTTACTTAGACTCCTCTGATGTCTCATGGAAATTGTTTCTATAGGGTTGTCTTATCTTTGTACAGACATCTCTAGAGATAGATTGTATGTCTTAGGATGAAGCATCAACTTGTTAAATCAATCCAGTGTTTCTGCAGAAATAGGGTATAGCCCAGGTTATTAATGCCTGGTAAAAAAACAATGCATTTCCTAGGGCAGGGTAAATTTAATCAAATGAAATTTTCACCTTATGACTAAATAATCCTGTAATTCCATAGTACGGGTTGTTCAGTTTGAGAGTGAAAGTTACATGTGTGTAAGGCAAATTTCTTCTGTGAAAACTTGTGGTCAAGCTTCTATTCTGAAACAACTTGTTTAATTTGATAGTTGTCTGTAACTTGTAACTTTTACTGTCATTGACATTCAAGTGGTTCAAACTACTGAATTGTGCACTCTATGCAGTCTTCTTTCTTGACAAACATTTTTGCCAAGTGAAACAGAGGAGTGAAGTACTTGTTTGGTACCTTATGGCTTGATCACCCCTGAACAGCCTTCTCTAAAGTAGTGAACTGAAAATAAGGGATGACTTGAAACATCAGCAGCAACACCCCTTTGAGAGGGAAAAAATTTTATTTATTACTTCATTTGATACAATGTGAAATTTTTTCCTGTAAAGATTTTTTCCCTGGCATACTTCCATGAAAATTTCTGTAACTCCTGTGTCATCCCTTTTTTTTTTCATACCAGGTTGGACCAATCAGCCTTGTGTTCATAGGATTTATATCTGTTCACTGTATGCACATCTTGGTACGTTGCAGCCACTCTCTATGTCAGAGGTAAATGTGGAACTACTCATTCAGTTGCTGAGTTTTAAGCAATTTTTAAAAATTCCTCTTTTCTTTTTGTGATTTTTGGTCTACAAAATACTCTGGTGCTGTAGCAGTTTCTTCTGTCAGTTTAGAATCTTCTCAAATTCTTAGTGTGCACCTAGTAATGCTAGCTATGCTTTGTGAAACACATTGAAAAAACGTATTTTTTCTCTGCTCATACACAAAATGAGGTTGGTTTAATTTGTTTTTCCCAGTACCTTCTTCCATGCTGGCAAATACTCAGGTCTTTCTCATGGCAGTTTTAATGGCTTATTTTAAGTCCTTCTTTTTTATTCATAGAGCTTCTGGGTCTTCATAGCTTTGAAAAATGTAAATAATCTAAGAATACCCAGTTTATAAGTACTTCATAGGAGTAAAAGATAAACTAAGAAATGCTGTTAATGTCTTTCATGATTATATGTGAGCTCTGTTTCTAATTGTGGCAACTTGATTCTTTGAATTTGTAGTGCTGAAGGATTGTGTTAAAATGATGCTATTGAGCAGATAAATATTAAATATTCCTCCATATGAGACATGCAGTACTGAGAGCAAGGAGTAACTCAGATTTGACTGACAGAGTATTTTGATTAATAGTGACTTTCATTAAACATTTTTATTGTACTGCCAAGTGTTAAAGAGAAGCAGTGGGAGGGTCTCATCTTGCAGAGTGAATGAACTTTTGAACTGAGTAGAATCACAAAATTATTCATGTCCCTGTAGCTGGAAATTCCATTTGCCAGATTAATATGATATTGTACTGTGAACAGACCCTGTCATTCCTGAATTTTTCCTATGTAGTTTTGAATGGTCTTTAAAGTTGATGACTGAAATAAGATCATTGAATCAATTGTGATTAACTGCTTGTGCAACAAGAGTTGATTTCTGTCTAACTTCTACATGACTTTTAGATTTGAGATTAATTTCTTAAGCTCATATAATAAGGATATGATTTTGGAGTAGTTTATCAAAAAAACCCATGTTTTTTAAGAAGTTCATTTAATACTGTTGAACTAGGGGGAAGCAACAGTGTTTTTCACATGCTTGCAGAGTGCTAAATAGCCCTTCCTGGAGTAAAGAAGCCCAAAACATACTTCTGAAATTCAGCAGCAGAGTGTTGCCAGAGGTTATAATCATGGAAGTCCAACAGTATTTTCAAAGTAGCGTTCTGGGTCTTCATAGTTTCTGGTAACTCTGTTTTTTCTTCACTTTTTGATTTCAGGATGAAGAAGTCCACCCTGGGGTACAGTGACACAGTCAGCTGTGCAATGGAAGTGGGGCCCCTGACTGCTCTTCAGAAACGAGCTTCTTGGGGTCGGTAAGTTTGAACTAGAATTTAATTGAGTAAATTAATTTTTAAAAGTTAATGGCCACACTTGGAATGATTAGGAGATGTCTATTTTACTAAGCTTTTACTTTCCTTAAAAATGCTCTTGTGCAGTGTTATTTGTTATTTCCTCCTGCCAGCTGGTAGTGGTGAAATGGGAGGATGTCTGACTTTATTAGATGTATCAATTTTCAGTTCTACAAGAGCTCTGAAGAAAATGAATTCTGTTTAGTAATATAGGAAGAGATGTGTTATAAACAGAAATATATTCTGTGTTGTCTAATGCAGTGAAGTAGTTTTAAGTTTTCATTCACTTTTCCCAACATTTCTCTGCATTGCAGGCTGACACTGTAAATGTTAATTATTTTAATGTATGTATTCTGAGAGGAAGCAAAACAATTATTTGGTTCCTGTTTAAATATAACATACAAATAATGGAGAAATATTTACTGTTTTTGCAATAATGACATGAAGATATAAATGTCTTGTTGTGTCTGTTAAATGTTTTATCCCTCTTTTACAAAAAAAGCATTATTTTTTCTTTGCCATCTGTTGCTGTTTGTAGAGTTTATGGTATGACTGCACAGCAGTGAAATTGTGAATCTGAAACAGACATGTTGCTCAGCATTTATTTAAAATGGTTTTTAGCTCACTTGTGGAAGATTTTTTTTATTCCTGTTACTTTCAAGGATGCAGCATCTTGCTAGTGAGCTAGTGTTTTAAGATGTGATGACTTCATAGGGATGGAGTAAAGTTCAGTTAGAGGTAAAATTGGTTTGTTATGATATGTAATGATATATAATTCTGATATATTTTTTTAATATTCTGATATATAATTTTCTATTGCACCAAAGAGTTACAATCCTCAAATGGGCATTTGGGTCTCCAGAGACTCTGTGCTGCTGCAAATCGATTTTCTGGGGCACATCTCTGCTCTGTGCTTGACTCTAGCAGAGTTACATTACAGTCTGTCTTCAGGCCACAATTGTGTAGCCCTTTTTTCAAAAACAGTCTGAGCCCACAGTGTTCTTTCAATGATCACCACCCTATTATGACATAGGAGGAACCTGCACTGCACTGCTTGTGAGATTGATTGTGGCATTTGAGTCTAGCATTTGGACTACTCTAAAAAGGAGCAGTAATTGCATATTAAGTAGCAAGAGGATAATTGTTTGGATCTTAAGTATAATGTATGTTTGGTTTTTCTTCCTCAGGTATATCGTGGACTTTTTCCTAGTGATAACACAGCTGAGATTTTGTGGCGTTTATGTTGTGTTCTTGGCAGAAAATGTGAAACAAGTGAGTAAAGCTGCTATATGGAAGCAGTTTTGGATTTAGATTCATTTTCCCTCACTTTTATTTCCTATAAAGCTTTTGGTTAAAAGGGGCAGTGGGCAAGGTGAACTAAATTCAGATCTTGTGAAAGTGTATATTTCCTTCTGATTTGTTTGTTGAGTTTAAAAATTTATTGTGGAAATGATGAAAATAAGACAAAATGGTGTAGGAGCCAGTTGTCCCAGAATTTTTTTTTTTTGCCAGGCTTTCTGCTGACTTCCTTTTTTATTCTCTCCAAACTCCTGGGCATATTTCATCCTTTTCATGTAACTGGAGGTTTTTTTTTTTTTTTTTTTTTTTTTTTTGTTCTTGCTTAGTCCTTTCTATTCACAGAATCCACTGTATCTAAATGAATCCTGATTTTTGTTCCAAAAAATGCCTGACATTGACATTTCTACAGCTTCCTCAGTAGTCAGTTCCAGTGCTTTCTTTATCTGTTAGACAGCTGCTTCTTTGTTGAAGCTTCAGATTTCTTACTGATACTGTAAATTCTTTATTTCGTGTTATAGCTATAAGTAATTTATTCTTTTCTATTTGTAGACACCTTTTATATTTTTGAATATTTTTATCCTGTCTCCCCTCTAATAGAGGAGAGACATGATATAATCTTAGAATTGTTTTTGCTCTTCTGTGAATGCTTTACATTTGGTCAAATCTCTTTCATTCAAGTTTTATGCCTGAAGTTGCTGAAGTCAACTAAACATTGCAAATGGATCCCCACAACCACAAACGCCTTTACACATTACAAGCAACCCCAAACCTTTCAACAAAACCCAACTACCCCTTTTCTTCCTTACTGCCATCCATCACTGACAAAAGCAAAGCCATGCCTGGCACTTTTGTGACACTGCTCCTGCTTTCATTTACCTTCTTTGTCTCTTGCTCTCCAGTCCTTCTAAGCTCTTTCTCATAGGGGGATTATGTTGATGAGGTCCTGGTGGGTGTTGGTCCTTCCTTGGGGCACACTTGGCAGTTGCAGTCAGCAGTTTGTGTGTCAGAGCACATGGTCCATGGAGGGTCAGCCAGCACAGGATGGATGCTCAAACGCAGGCATGTTGAGCTCGTGGTGCTCTTTCTTCTTTTTACAATTCCAGGACACTACCAATGTGCTCTGCAGTGTTTTTTGCTCAGGAGGCTATGGTTAGTCAGTTGTCATAAAGCTTAATGAGTCTGAATCTGGGCCTGTATCCATACAAGCACTGCTGAGGTCACACCTTGAGTTCTGTGTCCACGTCTGGGTCCCTCACTTCAAGAAAGACATTGAGATGCTGGAGTGAGTCCAGGGAAGGGCAGTGAAGCTGGGCCAGAGTCTAGAGAGTAAGTCATATGAGGAGTGACTGAGGGAGCTGAGGGTGTTAAACGTGGAGAAAAGGAGGCTCAGGAATGACCTCATCACTCACTGCAACCCTGACAGGAGGGTTTAGTCAGGTGGGGGTTGTTGTTTTCTGTCAGGCAACCAGTGACAGGATGAAAGGACAGAGTCTGAAGTTTTGCCAGGGGAGGTTCAGGTTGGACATCAGGAAGAATTTCTTCATGGAAGGGTTTGTTAAGCATTAGAACAGACTACATGGGGAGGTGCTGAAGTGGTGTTCAAGAAACAACTGGACGAGGCACACAGTGCCCTGGTCTAGTTGAAAAGGTGATGATTGGTCAAAGGTTGGACTCAGTGATCTTGGGGGTCTTTTCCAGCCCAAACATTTCTGTGACTCTCTAGTTCTGTGTATGCTTCTGTAAGTAGCAAAGTGAGGAATAAGGTGTAGTAGGTTTCTAAGCATAAGTTGTCCATTATGGATTCTTACTCTACCCATAAGGTAGGCAACAGGTGTCTTGGCATAGCTTACCTTAATTTAATTAGGAAGAAGAGTGTCCCCTTGGGCAGTTAACACATAGAAGATAGTTTGTTTTTTCATCTTATTGTGGATGAATATATAGTGTTTAAGTGGTTCCAAGTTGTATGGATGAAGATCTGTCACTGAGGCATATTTGTGTATTTGGAAGCTGAGTACTCTGTAATTTGTATGTTGTGAGAAAAAAAATCCCAGCCTTTAAAACTACACTCCTACCATTAGAATCTGTCTCTAAAGCTAAAAATACTATCTGATGTCATTTTGCTGGCCTTCTGAAATGAGATTGTTAATGCATGCTGTGTAATGTAAGTTTAAATTAAAGCCTTTCTTATCAAATACTTACCTGGTCAGCTGGTTATGTATATGCTGTGGCCTTAGGCAGAAGATGAGACTGAGCACTCGCTGACCTTGGCTTTTATAGATTTGGGAAAAAAAAAACCCCAAAAAACCCTAAAATGTTTTTCAGGAAACTTTTGCCTTCTTGAGGAAACACTGAAAGCTCTTACAGGAAAGCAACAAAAGCAGTAGCTGCAGAGACCTCTAACATGGACCCTGTGGATGGGTGGATTAAAGTTATTAGCAATTCAGACGTTCAAATTCCAAATGTACTTGATTTTGACTGCCCTGTGCTTGCTCTTCTGTGAGGGAGAACTCTGGTTTGTTTCTTCCTGGCAACTTTCTATTGCAGAAATCAGTCCCGTAGAGGGCACCAAAGAACAAAAAGTGGTACAGCCTAAATCTCTAATGATGGGGTAGTGAAAGGATGAGGAAGGTGGACAGAGGGAGTGGGGGGCAGGAAGAATAGAGCTGAGATAAAGGAAAAACATAGTAAAAGTATTACAGATAGCACACCTTGACCAATACATCTGCATCATAATCGGTACTTTGCTGGTCACATTTGCATGTTGGTGTGTGCAAATTAAACCCACTGAAACTGGTGGAAACTTATACTGAGGTTTTTCTGCATTACATTAGCATTTCCCAGCCATTGTGCTGCAAGATCCTATTTTCAGTTGTATTGAATAGCAAATCAAGCTTTTCCTAAGGAAAAATATTTTCCAGGAGCACCAAAGAAACTTAGGCTGGTGATAAAAGTTCTGATTAACTGTCAGGATGTAGTAAGAGGCTTATGGGTGAAAGTGTTTCTGACTGGAGAAGAACAGTAAAGCTGGAACAAAAATCTTGAGGGCTGACTGAAGCATGGCTAGGGAAGGAACACACAGAGATAGGAAAAAGTACCTGTGCTCAAAAAAACTTGTTCCCCTTTCATGCCATAGTTGTTTGCATTTCCTGCTTGGACAGCAGAAGACCCTGTGTCAGGAGTCTTGGCACTTCACAGACTCATGGAATTGTGAAGGTTGGTTCTGCAAAGATTTTTATCAAGATCAAGCAATACTACCATGTTCATCAATAAACCATGTACCCAGTTGCCCCATCCACACACTTCTTGAACAGTTAAAAGGATGGTGATTCCAAGATTTTCCTGGACAACTTCTTCCAATGCCTGACCACCTTTTTTAGAGAGGGAAAATTTATCAGCTTTCTCATGAATATTTTCTGAGTTCTCTGCAAAAGTGTCCTCTTTCACTGTTTGAGGATAAAGCTGAGAAATTCAGCTTTTCGTGAGCATTTTTTTAGAACTTTAGCACCCTGAAGATGACCCATCAGTAGCATACTACATAGTAGAAATTTTTTTTTTCTAATTTTTTAGGGGAAAACCTCACAAAACTTTGGGAATTGTGCTTAGTCATAAAACTGGATGTGTTAAAAATGCTGCAAAGTACAGTATTAAGTTGCAGGGAAGTGCCAGAACTAAATGACCTGTGAAACATTTATTTGGCCTGTTCATGCAAAATTACAGGCCTTGTGTGTTCCATTGGCTGTTGCTCTGAGCTAAGTAAGGAAGAAATTAGGAGGAACCAGTGAGTTCAAGGACTGCTGTTTTGAGCTCACTAGATGTTGAAAAGTCCATAAAATTTCATGACAGAAAGCGTGTGGTTTGGGATACAGGCAAGGAAACAGTGGTCTCACTTGAAGAGACTAAGGAAATGGAATTATTTCTTGCTTCTGAGATAGTTCCTGTAAGAAGGAAAAGTTTCATTGGTTCAACTGAATTTTTTGCAGCCTCTAATTGTGCATTAATTTTCTGAGTGGAGAAGGAACTTGATGTCTAGATTTGCACAAATGTTTGATCTTCATGGATTCAGCTGAAGCTGGTGAATGATATGCTTGGGTGTGTAAATGAGTGAAAAAAGCTTTTTCAAACATCACACCAGCATGGTAAATTAATGCTTGAATAACTGAAGTAACTCCTGATGAAATCTTGTTTCTGGGGACATCACTATGCTTAGGTACTTCAGCGGCTATGTGCTTCCTTTCTAAAAACATAATGATACATCCTCATGTGGTTTGGGGAAATGGTTGACACCAGATCATGTTGATTTGTTCAGGACAAAGACAGTTACATAGGGTGTTGGCTGTTTTTGGCTCAGCATGACTACCATATGCAGTAATGCACTAGCAGAGAGCAGCAGAGGATTGAAAGTGATTATTGTCCAGAATAGGAATCTTAGGTAATATTAATTCTAATATTTAGGTTAGATAGGAAGTGCATCATAGTCCATCCTAACACAATCAGCACGAACTAAACAGCACATGAAAAAGTTTATAAAGCCCAAATTCTTCCTGCTGTTTTGTATTTTGGTACTTTTGGAACAGTTTTAAGTGTTGTCTGCTCAATTTTTCAAAGCAAAATTTAGGAAAGCACTTTTAAAGTCATGATGATGTTAGCCCTCACCTGAAAAAGTCAGTATAAACCCATCTTCATTAGAGTTTTCCTTTGCCATTCTGCTGTCAAATCTTCCACACCCATTGCTCCATTTTAAGAGAGAGTAGGGATCCTTACTTTCTCTAACTTTTGCATTTTACTTTCTGACTCAGCTTTCTTCTACCTGTCAGTAACTCGTGACAGTTTGTTTAGTTCTCCCACAAGATTAACCCTTGCTGGATCTTATCTAGTGTGCCTCTTCTGAGTTAATGTACAGAATCCCTATTTTGTCACATCTCAAAATCCACCTTTGCAGGGTATTTTCTCTGGTCTTGCCTAAGCCCATAAATGGTACTGCTCTGACTGGTGGTGTTAAAGCTGCTCTTTTGATACAAAGTTGATTTTAAGGTATATATGTCCACAAAAGGGAATAAACTGTATTATCCTGTGCATTTTTATCAGTATAACTGTGTCCATGAATCTGAATTTGTATGTGATGAGAAAGTACTAGATGCCACTTTGAATTTAGCAAGTTTTTCCATGCTGTCTCTGACAATATCCTTGTATCCAAGTAAGGTTGCTATGGGGTGGATGGATGAATAAGCAGACAACTAGCTGGTGAGGGGAATAAAGCTGTTTGTATGGTCAAATTCAGGGGGTAATGGTCATGATCAGGAGCCAGAAATGTGTCCTGAAAGCAACAGCATCCTGGGTTGTATGAACAGAAGAATTGCTGGTAGATGGAGAGAAGTGATTGTCCTCTTTTACTTCCCATTTCTTAGACCATATCTGCTGAGTTTTGATATCCTCAATACTGGAATGTCATTGACAGACTGAAGTGAGTTTAGGGGAGCCTGCTGAAATTATTTGGGCTGAAGTGCTTGTCCTGTGAGGGCTAGGGAAACTGGGCTTGTTCAGCTTGGAAAAGAAGTGTCTTTTGGAGGACTTCAGTGCAGCCAGGACTGCAAAGGCTTTGTGTAGAAAAATAAAGTCAAGTTCTGTATTTGGTGAGGTCAAATGGGAGGCCAAGAGAAAGTTGTAAAAAAAACATACAAGAAGGAGGTGCTGTTCCTATCTCAGACTGAAGACAGCTGTAACTGCAAATCTGGTTAATGCTGAATAGTAATCTGTACTGAGCAGGTTAAGAATTTCATCATTCATATATTTTTGATTTTTCCCCTTCCAGCTAGAATGTCTTTGATGCCATGAACTTCTTTCTTTAAACTGTATTTCAAGAAACAGGACCTGCTACATGCTCCTGCAAGTCATTAAGCTTTTGAGAATCTGTTTGGCCTCCATTTCCTTCTCCAGAGAATTCTGGAGCAGGGAACAGGGTAGGGAGAAGGGTTACCACACTTTTTTATTGTATTGTAAAGCAGGTTATGGTGTTGTGGTTTATTGCAGGAATATAGCTCATATCTGAAAGATGCAAATGGGAGGTGGGAAAGTAGGGCCAGGGAGGCACCATCTGAGAATTTTAGTCAGCTGTGTTTTGCTGATTGTGCATCAGTATCCATTCACCTGATGAAGGCTGTGGACATTTGTGTATAGCTTTGTATGTTCTTTTCTCTGTGCTTTCCTCAGTCTCTTGTGAAAGTAAAAGGCAGATAATTATAAAAGCTATTTTGTATAACAACACTTACCTAAAACAATGTGGAGATGTAATCTCATCACACCCATCATCAGGGTAGTTGATCACAGTAGGCCAAAATTTGAAGATAATTTTATAGAGTACTGTACATTGCATTTTCCAGCTGTATTAGCCAGTAAACTTCAGTTGAATGTCTAGCTGGAATTTGCTGGTAATAATAGGAAAAAGAATATTTCTGACTTCAGGCACTTTCTAGTGGGGTTTATGTGTACTAAGGGAGTGCCTCTGTCTTTAAGAGAAGACTGAAGTGGTTGAATGCTTGAAATTACATGAGAAGCTGGTTTATACTGTGGTATTGTAAAAAAATGTATTTTAGAACCTGAACTGTATCTTGCCTGCTAGTTTTTGTTTCATTTGGGTTTTTTAAGGAATAAATGTTTTATTAATTTTTTTCTAATAGCTCATCAGGCTACAGATATTGGTATAAACTGAAGACATGCTGGGTTAAATATTTATTGGAGCAGGGAGTTTATGTGCTGAAATCACTTTGTGATTCTTAGAGGCTCTTTTACGTGTCCTTGTGTTCAGAGCACCTCTGGCTACCTGCAAGTGCATGCAAGCAAGTAAACACACAAGACCTGCTAAAGTGAAAGGCCTTAAGTGCTTGTTCTGCCTTTCTGTTTTAAGTATGGTGGGAAAGCAGGAAACTTCCACAGAGAGCTTTACTTCATGTGGCATTAGGGAAGTAATTTGGTTAAGTGTTTGACTTAACTGCTTGGCAAAGTCAAGTTATTGTAGCTATGTGAATTCAATTCTAAATGTAATTAGAACTTCTTTATAGCTTTCTAAAAATGGTATTTTAATGAAACTACCAGTTGTTAAATGTCTTGCAAGTGACACTTTCAATTCTTGAATGGTAGAAGCCATCAGTGTTTCAATAATGACCAGTGATGTTTTCATATAAAGTGAGATTTCTGGAAAACATGTGGTTTATGGTTGGAGAATTACATCATTTAGCTTTCCCTTTTTCATATTGGAAAAAAAAAAGTACAGTGATTTTTGTTACAGACAGAATAGTTTTAAGTTAATTCTCTCTTCCTAAATTTGTTGATTGTTTGAAACAATGGAAATCAAGCAAGTTATTTCAGTTATATATCAGTTTAGCATTTTTGTTTGTCTGTGCTATAAGGAATTTTCTTTTTCACTGTCTAGGTATCTTTCTGTAGTCATCAAACCAAAGACTTTATGCAGCATGAGCAGATTAAGTACAGTCATAGGCTGATTTGTAAGATGGTGAGTGCAGTGATAGAGAAGGAAAGGATACCTAAGGGAAACAGCATGATGAGATCTAAAACAAATTGAATTGTTCTTATTTTGCAGCAAGCAGGGTAACTACCAGCTCTGATTGTGGTGTGCACAGCACAGATGGCTGTGTAAATTTCCACACAACAAATTTTTGGCAGTTGCAGCCACACTGACTTTTTTCCCAAAAGAAACAATGAGAGTCATGAATAGTTCCAAACTCAGACTTCTGATTTGCACTACATGCAGCTATTGTAATGTTATGTACAAAAAAAACTAATGCACTTTCATATTGTATACTACTTTTAATTTATAGGCATTAATTTATATCAATTTATTAGATATGGGACTCTAAATTCTGTCTGAGCTCACGGTTTTTAAAGTTGAGTTAATGTTCATTGATAAGAAGGTGAAGAGTGAAAAAAATTCATTTGAATTAAATGAAAGACAGGCATGTTCATATTCTAACATTGTTTTGTATGTATGCTGCTATGATGTGCATGGTGAAGGCATGAGGTTGTTAGGCACTGAACTGAGGTGCCATTGCATTTTATCATCTAACCCACTTACTCTCTCTACGAAAATTCAGACTCCTAAGATTTAAGCCCAGATGTGTCTGGCTTGCTTCCAGTTTACCAAACTCTCCCTTTCTGAAAGACTCTGATCTAAACTGCATATGTGAATTTCTTCTGTAGTCAGTGGTGGGATAATGATGCTTTCAAGCCCTGATCTCATCATTTGCCTTAAGTATGAAACACTTGCTAGAAGTATACTCTGCACTGAGTATGCATACAGGAATCTCAAAATTCTTGTCACTCACCAGGTGGAACAGAGAGACAAACTTCCCTGTTGGAAAACATCATTGTGACCATATACTCACTGCTGCCACTTTTTAACATGTTGTTCTTGTTTGTTTGTTTTAATAAAGGTCCATGAAGGATTCTTGGAAAGTAAGATGGCTCCCATGAACGTTAGTGCCACTAGCAGTTCCTCTGAGAAAAGGAACACTGATTTACGAATATACATGCTGTGCTTCCTGCCCTTCCTGGTCCTCCTGGTCTTCATTCGTGACCTTAAGAGCCTGTCCTTGCTTTCATTGCTTGCCAATCTGTCCATGGCTGTCAGCCTGGTGATTATTTACCAGTATATTGTTAGAGTGAGTATGAAAATGTTTACTATCTCTTTTTTTCAGTGTGGCAAGTTATGTTTGTTGAATGTGTTTGAATGAAAATACTTATTTTGATGAGTAGGAAGTGGAGCATGGGAAGAAAGGCAGTGAGAGATATAGACTGGGCAAGGAGACAGGAGAAGTTATAAAAGAAAATGGGTAAGATAGTAATTAATCATTCTGCAGAATTTTGGCTTGTTCCTTTAGCGTCCCTTATGATTATGAAGAATATCTGTGCAGTATGAAAGCAGGTTAGAAAGAGCAGTACACTAAGAAGTTTGCAGAAGATAAGACTTGAGATGTGCACTTTCCCTTCTGTTTTAATTGATGCTCTCTTATACACATCAATGTGATACTTTAAATGTGAAAATTTCTAGTGACAGTGATGGAACCTAGAAAAAATACATCTTCAAGTTTCTGTGTGGGAAGGTGGCTATAAATGTGTATAAAGGACTAGGTTTGGCAGGAATACCAGGGATTGTAAATAATAACAGATACACCACTGTCAGCATGTGCTGAGTTTTCTTTCTTATAACTAAATGCACCAATCAAAGTTGTAGGAAGAGCTAATGCACTGGTTTGCTTTGTTTTCTTCAGGATCTAGCAGATCCTCAAAAACTGCCACCTGTGGTTGGCTGGAAGAAATACCCACTGTTTTTTGGAACAGCAGTATTTGCTTTTGAAGGAATTGGTGTGGTAAGTGCTTTTTACTGACTCTTCAAAATCACTGGTTCTGTGCCAGGGATACAGGCAGTTTTACTCCTATTGTTATTTTATTGATTTTGTTGAAGCACTAATCTCCTGTGTTAGTGTGAAAAGGATTCATATGTCTGGTCAAATCAGGTGAAAGTTGTGGATACAACATTCCCATCACTTGAATGCTTAACCCTGTCCCAAACTGCAAAAATGCCTTTGGTCCCAAATAGTTAGTGTTAGGAATATCCACAAACACCTGAGGTTTATGTTCAAAAAGGAGACAGAGGAGTCCTGCAACATCATTTAAATAAAGGGAGAGAGTCCTCTGGGGCATGGGGCACACACCTGAGGGATTTTCTCTCGAGAGGTTTCAGAGGGTGCAGCCTCCTTTTATCCCAAACTCCCAGCTACTCTTCCTTTCCCCATTGCTGAGGTACTTGGAGAGTACAGGCTTCCTGAGCTGCCTACCAGATAATCCCCCACTGAACATTCTATTTTACCCCAAAGTTCAGAAGTTCAGGCTTGTGCAGGCCCACTTGGTTGTTTCAGGGGCCAAGCTGTCGGGCTTTGTAATGAACCTGCTGCCCAAAGCCAGTAGAGACATTAAGACCCATTTCAAAGATGTTAATATCCATGCTCTCACCCATCAAATTATTTGCAAAGACATTAGCTTTCCTGTCATTAGTTACTTATTAGTTACCTTAGTCACTTTTATTCCACATGATATATTTTTAAAAGTAGCTAAAAGGCTTCTGGGAATGGTAGACCATAAATTTTTGGGGAAATTATTGTGTATACTTTATTTGTTATATATCTACATACTTAACCAAGTGTTATGCTTAAAGTGTATGCTTAAAATTAAAAAACAACCAACCAACCTCTCCTTCTGTCCCTCCTCCATCCCCCCAAAAAACCCCGAACAAACCCAAACTAAAACAACTCCAAAGCAGCATGCAATTAATCTGAAGTGATTGTCTGTTAGTCATGTAACACAGAAGATTTTCAAATCTGTTTTCTTTTTTGGATTTGTCAACTCTGACTTAAACCAGATTAGTTTGCCTTGTTGCTGTGTTATCAGTGGCAGAAGAGCTGAATAGTAAAACCTTCTAACTTATGTTACAAAACTATATTTTCAAACTATTTTCCACTGTTTCTCACATATGAACTGATTGATCCAGAGGTTTAGCTGCTGTATATCTGAACTTCTTTCCTTTTGTCATCTGGAAGTTTCACTATAGGAAATCACCTGTTTGTCTGAGATTATTTGATACCTGCAGGTCTTGTGCAAAAAACCTCCCCAGGCTCAGAGAACCAGACTGGACTACACTAAGCTTGTTACTTTTAGGTTATATGGTCTGCCTGGGACAGGCTACGTTTGCTCTGTGTGTCATGCACAGTAGGTCTGATGCATGTCCCAGTTTTATCAGGTTTGCTCATGTACTGCATAGCACACAGGTGTTTGTGGCCAGGGAATCCCAAGTGCGGCCTCTGTAAGCTTTGGGAAGGTAGTGAAGGCTTATCATTTGGTAGCAGTAGTTTATTGAATGATAGGTATGGAATTGGATTATGGTAATTACTTTCTGGCACATTAGATCCCAAATTAGACAGCTCCTTAAATTTACATCAATAGTAGCAGCATTGACTTCTGATGTAAACCTCTTAAAGAACTGCCCAAGAGCATTTACTTGTTTGACTCCCTGGTTGTTACTAAGGACATCTTTAAGAACACTCATTTTTTTTCTCTCTTTTATTCAAGTGCTTAATGTGTAGAGTTTATTCTATTTGTATCTTTAACATGTTACTTTATATTATTAGATATTAGTGTTATGTATGTATTGCATTTATTTCTGCAAAAGCTGTCCCTATGTTTTTCGTGGTCATAATTTACTCCCTCTTCAAAGCAAATGGAAAGCATGGTTTTCACCTTGTTGTTAGTGTTTACAAATGAATGAAATGTTTATGTTTATTATGGTTCAATACACTTTGTGTGTGTGCTTACATTACACAAAATCATTAATATAATATAGCTACCTTTACAAACTGAAATGAAAATGAAAACCTATAGGTTAATGTCTATTCATTATATGCAGAATGATATTAAGATATCCCTGCCTCTCGGGGATATTTTGGGCATGCTGAATGTTTGCTGTGCATCTTTATGCTGTATTTACATTCACTATAGAGAAGATCTGAATAAAAATTATTTTCTATATTTGAATAATCAAAACTAAACAAAGTTGTTGAAGCATGAAATAAAAAAAAAGATAAGTGAAGCAATGCAAGACAAGACATTTCCTCTTTACATAATTAGTATTTCATGTAATTCTTGGTGAATGATTTAATTGATAATTAGTTATTACAGCTTTGGAAGTTACCATCATAAACCTGTTGTGTAGCTGGTGTGTGGTAACTTTGTTACCCCCTATCTTAGTGTCCTTCCTGTATCCATGTGGTTGAGTTGTTCTGGTAAGGAAAGAAAAGGCTCCATTTAATTAGATTGGCTCCTTAATCTACTCTGTCTGACTGCAGGCACTTAAAATGGATTTACATACTCTTGGTCTTGTTTTTAGAGACTTGATTTTAGGTTCTGTTCTGGAATGTCTTGCAGATATATTACTGTGCAGCTGTCTGAACATGGCATTATAAACAGAAGCCTTAAGGTCTTAATTATCAGAAAAGTTTATTTTGATTGCTTAATTTTATACAATAAGTTGGCATAACAGTTAGGAGGTCTCATTTTTCCTTTTCCTTGAATCTGAATGTGTGTTATGCCAATTCTCATCTTGAGAGCTCCCAGATTAATATGTGTTAAGAAAAGGGACAATGAAATTCTGAGGGTTTGGGCTGATGCAGTCATCTTAAGCCAAACTTGACAAGAGAGGAAAACTGCCCTCAGTGTGTTTGTTTGGGTTTTTTTTCATCCCATTGTTCCAAAATATATTTATATCTTAATTTTTTTTTCTTTTGATTTAGCACTTGTCATCACTTAAAATATGACTATAGTTCATTAGTAACTAATAAAAATTAGTGACACTAATAAAACAGAGGATCTGTTCACTAAATGGAACATGTTTCAGAGGTCTGCAATGATTCAGCAGATTCCTACTAGAATTTTCTTCTTGATCCTGAGAGACCATGTTTGTCTTGCAGATGATGAGTGTATGAACGTGGGTTTTGGTTAAAATTTATTGTTAGCTTAGGACTGATTGGCTGTCATAGTGTTGTAAGAAAATGAGCAGTATGGAATCTGGAATATTGTTGCTTTGGCTGTAGTCAATCCCTGAATAAATATACTTGAAGAACCTCAATTTTACTGACTTGAGTCTGTAATAACTCAAATGTGGACTATTTATAATTGAAATATAGAATCTCAAAGAAACCAAGTTAGTGCCTGGAAGGTAACCCTTGGGTAGTACTAAGAGCAAGTTTACAGATTTAATCAGCCAGTATTATAAAACTATTTTGAGATATTTTTCAAAATAAAACCAATTAATATGATGAATTGATGATATTAATGTGGTTAATTGAGTTGTTAATATCTGCCTGTGAGATCCGTCTAGACGCTTATTTGATGGCAGGTTTGAACAATTTTGGCAATTTGCTACAGTCTAGGCAAGTAGTTTTTGTGTTGCTACAATTACTGTAGCAAGAATAAGGTTAGTGCTATTGAAGAGCTGATTAATGTTAATTCATGCTACACTTTGAGTGATGCTTGTAACAGGATTAAGAAGTGCTGCAGTCAGTTGCTTGTGCTGTTCATTTAGTTGCTGCCTCTTAGAGTTGTCTGTAAAAACAGGGTTACTGCAGGTTGGTCTAAGGTTGCTGCTGTAAATGGTGGCTGTCTTGACATCTGGGTGGGAATCATTACTGTGTGGGAACAGAAGAAGTTGGCAGGGACACCCAGTGACCTTGAGGTAGCAAACAGCAGCTGAGAGCTCAGTCCTGTCGGTCTCGGGGTTAACATTCATAGTATTCAGAGATGCTTTGGGATTTTATCACTTGTAAGTTTAGATTTTAACATAATCATGGTGACCTTGTGAAAATCCTGCTGACTGGTGACATCAGTTCAGTTTGTGGAATAGCAGTGGCAACAGAAGTGCAGTACTCTTAAGTGGATGCAATAAACCAGATAAGGTATTTGGTTTTATGTAAGCCTTCAAGTGAAGATTTCGGTTCAGCAGGCAGAATGTTGATTTTGAAGCAGAGAAAATGTATCTTTTTGAATAGAGGACTGGTCTGGGGCTGGGAGATTCTGCAGCTGCTGCTTTCCCTCCATAGCTTGGTTCTCTCTGGCTGTGGGTTCCCTGTGCCAGGTGATGCTGCCTGGCAAAGCACAGGGCTGGTGTTCAGACCACAGAACAGAAGGGAATACCAATGCTACTTCTTGAATACAGGAGCTGTGGATGATGTAGCAGAGTGAAGATGTCTTTCACAGAACATGTAACAGTGTTTTGTAAGAACCATGTTAGAGTGCCTCTTTTAAAATTAATGTGAGATGTGGTTACTGAATTAAAAGTAACTTCAGTCTAAGTTTGTCCAAAATGAAATTAAGAGTCTTGAATGCCCTTTTTAGAAGGGTGTAAACCAATGCTTTAAGGCTTGGCTCTGTCTGTAGCATTGCTGTGTGCAGGTAACAGCTTTGCCATGTGCAGGTAATAGCTTTGCATAACTTTGTGTTTATGTAATACAGGTTACACTTAAAGAATATTTTGTGTAAAAAGTTCGGTTGGGTTTCTTGTTCTAGATATAAAAAAGCCAAATCCAAATGTGAAAATGATATTTTATAATAAGCTTTAGGAGGATGAAGGATGCAATAGAATAATAAAATTTAAACAAGAAATATAATTTTCTTTCTCCATTTCATATAAGTATGCTAAGTTAACTGGAGTTTTTACAGTTGAGTATGGTTTTTTCCCTCCTGTTGAGTGCTGCAGACAGATTAGCTTAGTGAAGAGAAAAACATTTCTTTCCAACATTAATTTCAGGTTTGCAAAATAAGACTTCCTATATTTTGGCCTATTACTTGAAGATGTCTATTCAAACTGCTTTTGAACTTGGATATCACAGCTTTGCAGCCGAAGATAGGGCAGTATTAGTATACCAGAAGACAGGCTCTGGAATCACATTAGGCAGCAGCTAACCAATTCCAGAAGATTTAAAAAGAGAAAACTAAGTGGATTATAATTTTAAAATGTCATTATTTGGATTTTGAAAGTAATGCAGATGAGCTTGTTAGGCCTGTGGCTTTGAGATAAAAGCCTCTCATTGTCAAAAACTCTTTTGACAGATTAGTATTGTCCTTAAAAAAAAAAAAAAAAGAAACTCTGTGGCATGCTTCCCTTGTCCTTAAGACCAGACTGTATTTATCAGAAGCAGACATTTAACAGGTAACATGACATCACCTAAATCTACTTGTGGCATCAGCTCTTTGGACCAAGGTATATCAATTCCATTGGTGTTCTTTTTGATGATGCAAAGGCTTGTATCCTCAAAATATGAAAGGTGGGAATTGTCTGAGGATGATTTTGTATTTGGACAAGCATGTTTTTGTATTTGGACTGGATTTTATGACTCTGGAGATGACCTACTGCTAAACATTCATGGTAAATATGGACTTCAGATGTTGTGTCAGCAAGAAGTGAGTGTGTTGTAGCTACTGTGCAAAATCAGGAAACAATTATGAACAAATGTATTAGAAACAGAGAAATTTGTTAGATACAGCAGATAGAAAGATGTTGTATCAGAAATTGTTAAAAATATACATCTGCCCAATTCAGATGGATGAAGTACGAGATAAAGTATGGTAAAGTATGAGACAACGTGGTATCACCTTTTTATCAAGTTAAATATTCCTTGCCAGTAATCTGCATTTCCTGAGAATGGAAAAACTTGCTTTCACCCTGGAGAACCATTGGTTTTTACATATTGTACTTTTATTACTTCTTATTTTAAAGGCAATTCTTAATAACACAAATAGAAGGCCCCTAGGATAACTTTCTTTCAGGCAGCATCCCACACAAATGCTTGCAACATTTAAATGTTTCTTTTTCTTTAGAAAGCCTAAGATACATATACATTTACACAATCACAGAACAAAGGCATTTTAAGTTTACTGCTTAGTTGCCTGAAACTTTTCTTAATCATTATGTGGTTGGTGACTTTGGAAAAGGGGGCAAAGAGTAAGTGACAAGAGTGCCAAGTAGTTGTGCTCTGCCTTGCCAGCTTATGGCAGGTGGGTTTTGGGGTCTGAGACAGCTTCACTGAGGTACAGAAGCAAATTTTCCCTTTAGATGTGACCCTGTCTTAGATGGAAGACTTGTCTGCCTTAATTATACATGCAGTAGAGGCAGAGTGATACACATATGACTTATGCTGATGTTACATATAATTAAGAAGCATAATTAAATAATTTCAGGCAGGAATATTCATCTAGTTTATTTTGATTTTTTTGGAGCCAGATTTTTTGTTCCCCTGGCCCATCATTCTGTAAGTCTTCTAAACTGCAGCATTTTTGAACTTAGTTGTGACGGCTGGATAAGATTTCCTATGTTATGTTCTGAGTGAGCAGTTACCTTCTGTGCTCGGAATTCTCCAAGTAGTACTTAAATGTAAGTCTTCATGATGTAAGAAAGGTTTTGAATATAACCCTGAAGATGCAGAAATGTTAATAACTTTTCCTGGAGAGAGCAGCTAGCTAGAATAAATATTTGCATCCTTGGTTTTAGACTTTTATGTCTGTCATTTAATCAGTAGCATAATCAGCTCTGTGCAGGCTTTTCATTGATGAAAGTAGGATTGCAGTGTGTGCACATGTTTGTGTCTATATGTAACAATAAAAAAAGTTTAAGTGCTAGTTTACATCTTAAATATTTTTCCAACATATTTATTTCTTAAGTTAAATCTTTTGTAAATTTACATTTATTGAATCAATATGGATGGAGACAACAGCTGGAAAAAGTTGATGGAGACAACAGCTGGAAAAAGTTGTTATATGGCTGAAAATACTAGGTATTAATAAACTTATTATTTTGTCAAGGGAACTTTTAACTCAGTAATGTTCTTGAATGTTCACTGAAGAATACCTTTCCTAAACCTAAAATTTTTTATTAATACATGTTCTCCCAGAGGTGAGAGCCCTAATAAGGTACTGCTGAGCAGTTCTGCAGGCATCTGTAATGGATCCCTAATAAACATTGTGGTTGAAAAATTATACTGATTTGTCAGGAGCAGCAGAAAAGTTCTCTTTGTGTATTCTTTGCCTTGTGTTGTGCTTGAGCTGTGTGGATGTGTCATGGGAAAGGTGATGAGTAGTGCATCTGTCAAGGTGATGTGCTCTCAGGGCAAGCTGAATTGTGTGGAACTGTTCTTGGAAAGTAAAATCATCAGTGTCTTCTCTTCCTTCTGTTTAGATTGACTGTTTTTTTTTTTTCAGAATTGGATGGTTATTTCTTTCAGTGATGGCCATGTAAAATGTAAGATGTCTGTGTTGGGGTCCTGTTGTTTTTAAACTTTTGATCCAGGAGTGCATATAACTGTATTTTCAAGGCTCCTTATCCCAGGGCAGAGAAATTTCTGTATTTAGAGTTATAAAATTTTGTAGGTCCTTAATCTCATTTATTTCCTGTTATTTTTTTTTTTAGTCCTCCATGGAAACCATTGTAATTTATTTTTTCACTTCTGCAGTAATGAAATTTACACAGCCCTATGCAGGACCTTACAATATGTGTATACTTTGTTCTGTGTCCCCTAAGAAACTAAAGCAACATATGGATTGAGGAGCATTTCAGGTAAAAGACAAAAGGCCTTTTGGGAAGACATTTTATTTTAAACCATTTGCATTGAAACAGACTGAAGTTTGTAAATTTTTGTCTCTTGCCTACAAAGAAGCAGGTAGGGATAGGTGAGAACTTAGTAATCATTATAACTTATTTTGAGGGGACTTAAATTCAATGTGGGTTTGATCATTGGCTAGCATAAACATTTAAGTGCCATTGCAACTTTGGGAAATTGCATTTTTACCTCCTGAGCCAGAAAGAGTCCAGAAATACACAATCATATTCTACATCTTTATGTATTATTGCAGTAGATTGAAACATACCCTTCAGCAACACTTGCATTTCTAAGTAGTTTTTTCTTTTATCACTTACCTTGTGGAAATTTTGAGAGTAGCATAATTTATACAGAACATGTGAGACCATAGTACTGTATAGTTTGTAGGCTGCAGTCCAAGTGACTGGGGGCTGGAACTGTCTGATAAATTAGAAACATAATTTTCTATTAGCATTTATCTTTTGCTGGATAAAACTACATACTGTTGTAAAGGCCAGCAAAGCATATAGCACTTCAGTGATTTTGACAGGATAGATATTTAAAAATACTTTAAAATATTGGTGACTGAACAAAAATACTGCTTTATCAGTTTCAGTTTTCATTGGAGAGAAATTTTTTGTATTTGGTTCACAAAGTCATAGGACATGATAATATACAAACTTGCAGAACTTCTGTTAGAGGAAGCTAAAGATTAAATAAATGTAATAATAAAATAATAAATAAACTCTTGAACATAATAAAAGAAAAATGGAGCCTGGAGAGTGCAAAGTTTGGACAGCAAGCTAGATAAGATTTACACAATTCCTTCAAGCATTGTTAAATCAAGGCCATCAGAATAGGGTGGTAGATTGGGTTTGGTTTTTTTGTGTAGGTGAGTAATTACTTTTCCTCATGAAACAAGTGGAAAGGGGCTTTACTGGAGTCTGAGGAGATTGGTTTTTGGAATGATTGGAATTGCTCAGCACATTTCAGAAGGTAGTGTGTTCTGTAGTGAGAACTTGTCTTCTGGATTTATTTATTTCATATAAAACTTTTACTATAAAAATTGATGTACAGTCACCATTTGGCTTGCATTTTTCCTTGGGTAATAGTAGCTGCCCTTTTGTTTGCAGTCATGAGGGATCTGTTAAGAAGAATTGGATTGTTTATTGTACGTGTTCTAAATAGTGATGTTCTGTAGCTTACTAAAGAGAGTGAGCTTTAAAAATGTATCTAAAAGTGATGGAATAGAAACTTGTTGCTCAAAATATTGCATGGCCTTTTTTTCTGCAGTGCAAGAGGAGATGCACTAGGACAGGCAAGCAAACATGACAATATAATAATGATGTATGTTGTTATTATTATTTTACTTGAGGTAACTATACTTTTTCAGCAGACAGTTCCCCCTTAGGCTGTGTGGTTGTAAATATATCTTTCAGTGAACAGATTAATTCTTTGGTACCTTCTGCAGACAAGAAGGAATGGGCCAGGCTTGCACTGCATTTGTCTGCTGAGGATTTAGTATGTTGTCTTTGGAGGGTAGGTAATAGAATTTAGGTTTACATATCTTGAATACCTTTCTTATCAGTTTCTTTGCTTTGACTGAACAGGGCTTTATTTTCCTGCTGTAGGGCATGATAAGAGATGATTTTTTTCCCCCCACCCTGAGTAAATTGATAAATATGTTGGTTTTTGTTTTCCAAAATTCTTGTGTTGTCTCTAGCTTAAGCCAGTCAAAACTTCTGTACAGCTGTCTACCTGATATACTTAATTTAAAAGTGCAGGGGATAAAGGATGGCCTTTTTAGTGGGATTTCCTGAAAGGTGACTGTATGTAAACATTAAGCATGTCTGCTCTTAAGCTATCCATTACAAGATTGTGTTTCAGTGGATATGAAAATTAAATAAAAGTTTATCTGATTGCCTGCAGGTCAAATTCTCTTATGGTTTTTTTTTTTTTTTTTGGTGCAGTTATATGAAAATTATGAAAACCAGTAGAGATGTCTGGTTAAAATTAGGCAGTCCCCTGCAGCTTATTGCAGGAAGACTGTGAGTGTAGCAGGATATTCAAGGCAAGGGAAGAGCAGGCAATGGTGTTACTGGGGATGTTTATACCTACTTCAAGCAGCTTGAAATGAAGGGGAAAGCACTTTACATAATAGATGATACCAGATTAGCCAGGTTATTTCAAACATTCAGTTACGATTCTTTGCCAGTTAATTATGGGTAGTGTTGAAGTTATTTGGTAGATGAAAGCAAGATGTACTGTGCGTGTTTTGCAATTTTAAGAAGCCAAAGGTTGATTGTAACTGAAAGAACCTAGTATTAAGTTTCAAGGAGTATAATAGTAGTGATGTGTGCAAATGTCTCAAACATTGTAGGAAAAACTCTGTGAAGCAGCTGACAGAGAAAAATGATAAGAGTTTACTCAGTGAGGAGAAAAAAAAATGATGGAAATTGAGAATTATGAAAGTAATAAGCTTAGTCTAAAACATCTGATTTCATAGGTGTTTAGAGCTATGGCAGGGACTAGTGTGAAGTGAAGGGGAAAGAGCTTGAAGAAAGTACAGCATGGAAATCAGAAACACAGAAGAGAGTCATTAAATACAAAGGGTAAAAAATGTATCTTTGAATCTTAACTAATCTATTCTCCTTGTTCCAGAAAGGCAGCAGTAAAACCAGAACTAAAAAGCATTTGTGAAAAGAACCTTGTCTCTTGCATTCAGATGAAATGTTGGGTTTTTTGAAGTCATTGCAAGAGGAGCTGTGCAGGGACTGGAAAGAAATTTTATAATGAAGATCTATCCAGTAGCTGCCCACCAGTGGCTCAGTGTCAGAACAAGCACTGGCTCACATCATTTCTCCTGGCAGCCTCTGTCTCCTTGTGAACACTCCACTGATCTTTTGGATCCTGACGGGCTTCAGCAGCGTAGGGAGCCGGGTGTTTGTGTAATACACATCTAATTGGTTGTTACTCAGCATCATGCTAATCCTGTGAGTTACACAACTCTTTAGTTTGTCTGGAGTGGGTGATACTGGATGCTCTATCAAACCTGGTTCAACTTCTTTGTATAATTTCTTTGGGGTTCAGTTTTACTGAGGGAAACATCTTCTGCAATGACAGCTGTCTTGAGATTGCTGCTGCTGCTCAGCGAGGGTGCTTGACCCTGGGAAGGCTCGAGCTGAGCTGGGCAGGGGCACTCTCACCTGGGCTGGGTGATGCACAAAAGGCTGCAGTAGCATTCTCATCTGTTCAGCCTGGAGGCACGCGTGGTCCTGATGCTAACTCAAGGATAAGCCACGAGGAATTAAGATTTTAAAATATAATTTCAAGGTCTATATATGTTAATGTGTCTCTCACACAAGTCTTATTATCCTGTATAATGTCTAATTTCCTTACACTCAGCAAAAATGATAGTTGTAACGTGAAAGAGAGGATGATGATATGATAACATGAGTTTAAATGGGTGTGTTTCATTCTGATTTACTCATAAATATACAGGAAATGATATCATTGCATTTAGTGAGTAAACGTGGCTTTGTGGATAGTTAAAAGGAAGAGTGTGTATGCTTAAGAGCATTGTCCTATAATGGTTTTAAATTTTTTTTAATTTTTTTAATTTTTTGTTTTCTTGGAGAAACACGAATCTTCTGGGTTTAAATGCTAAACTGTTTGGGTTTAATGCTAAAGATAAAAAATTTCAGTATAGTTAGAATTTTAAAATGAAAATTTTAGTGCTTCCTTTGGACTCAGGCACTCTGAACATAGTATGTGCCACTAGTCCTTTTTTTCCTTTATGAACTGATTTTCAGTTAGACAACTCTATGATAATCTTGTCTGCCTGAGAAAAGAACTTTGTTAAAATAGACAAATATTTAAAAGGCAGATATCCTGGCAAGTCTGTTACAGACCACATCTTTTTTTTTGTATTCTTCCTGCTGCTCAACACTCATTTAAAAATTGATTTAATTTTTGAAACTCTTCTTTGTTTAAATTTTGCATTCCCCACCAGATCAAGTAAACAGTCAATTTCAGGTTCTTTTCTGGAGGAACAACATCAGCAGTGGAAGCTCTGAAATATATAAAGATGTTAACATGTATAATTCATTTTAATTTAATAGGAATGAAAATTGTCTCTAATTGTACACCTTCTTAGGGACCTCTCAGTTCCTAAGTGTAAAATTACTTTTTGTGATTTGAAATATAGGAGAAATTGGGCCATGTGGTATAGACTGGCAGTAGTGATATGCTACTAAAAGTCAGGAAGTAAATGTCTGTGGGTGACTAGAGGAAAGGAGTAATTACTGTATAGAAAATAATATGTTAGCAATTCAGATATATCAATTTGTTTGTTAATTAGTGGATGAAACCTGCTTTTTTCATAACTCACATTGCTTAAATAGTAAATATTCAGTCAATTAAAAAGCAATTTTATATGATGAACACTAGCTTTTACAGGGTGACCCTATTGCACTGAGACTGTTTGTCTGTATTAGATATGACATAAGTGCTCACCAAGGATGTCAAGCTTCTCTAATTAACAGTGCCATCATCAAATATAACCTACATGTCTACTGAAAGATAAGATGAACTGCAAACTTTATTCCACTGTCTGTATTGCCTAGATCTTCATTAGCTGATTTCATCATAGTGATGCCTTTTTGGGACTAACTAAAAACAAAGGCCAGACAAAATTAAGAGAATAAAAAGTGGTTATATTTATTAAAGGGCCTCTAGGTACATTTAGGGCAGATGAAATCCCCCACAGGGGCTACATACAAAAATGAATGTCAGATGATGGGTTTCCATACTTTTATAAGTTTGGTCCTTTTGCATATTGGGGGTTAATCTTCCAATTACAGCTTCAGGTAATGAGGGCATTTTACCCCAAGTTTGCTGCCCCCCCACTCACTTTTGTTTGAATCTCTTGGGGCTGAGATGGTAAGGTGTCCTTGATTCCCATGCCTAGAGAGGGATTGTTTTGTCTGACCAGAATAGGAAAACAGTAGTCTATAAACTGTATATGGAGTTTAGAGTTATACACTAAAGAATTGCAGGATTACAAATATATGAAAAATAGAAAAGCTAAAATCCTAAGGCATCAATAGAAGCTTGGATGTTTCACTTAGATGTAGACATACAGTATTAGGTGTATTAATCTTGGACTATATCTCATATTGGGTATTTGAGATGACTGTACAGTTCTGAAAGTGGTGGGGACAGTGCACTTGTCTAGTAGTATCCATGTACCTTCAGCTGATGTTTTAATGATGTAAAAGGATCTGTTTTGCTGGTGAAATTGAAGGTGGGAAGACCAATATGTGAGCTTGTCACTTGGTTTTATTGCCTTGCCTGGAAATTTTGTCTGAGTGTCTAAAAACTTAAGTTGGAGCTTACGGAATGTATTTTTCTGAATGCTGTAGAGTGCAAGTAGAAGGCAATCCACAGCAAACTTCATGCATTAATGGTTGCAATGCCTGTGTCTTCACTTTGAAGTGATGGCAGGCCAGTGAGATGGCTTGACTATATGAGGCTCAAAGCACTATGTTTAAGAAAAGCAGGGCTTAGTGTGCCTGGCTCTGTTACTGTCAGAGAGATGGAAAAGAGCATGGGACTGCATTCTGGTAGTCATGGACTCCAGAGTCCTTGCTGGGAGGGCTGAGGCTGTGTGCTGAGGCTGAGCTTGTGTGTCAGTAGGTTTGTCTGTGATGGAGGCTGACAGTGCAGGCGTACCTGACAGGAATAGGAGACATATCCTTGGATTCTGAAAAATTTTGTTACCAAAAAAAATTTCATGTTACTGTTGCTTATGTATTTTCATCTCGATGCCATAAGTTTCTCTTGGCAGTTTTTCTAACCTATAAATATTGCTTTATAATTCCACACTGATGGTTTTTTCCAACCAAAAAATGTGCTTTTCAATAACTGAGTTTTTCTGTTGGGTAAAGGAAACATTGTGACCATACATGCGGTAAAACCTTATTGTAGAATAATCTTACTTATTTATAAAATCACCTGAATTTTGGAAGTTGGCATTGAAAGAGGGCAGACAAGTAGTTTTACTCTGAGAACATAAGATGTGATTGAGTCTCCCTGTATTTCCAGGTACTGCCATTGGAAAACAGAATGAAGGACAGCACACGTTTCCCCCAGGCACTGAACATTGGGATGGCAATAGTCATGGCACTGTACATCTCACTGGCCACCCTAGGGTATATGCGCTTTGGGGATGAAGTCAAAGGCAGCATAACTTTAAACCTGCCACAGGATAAGTGGTAAGTGCCTCTGTGATTTAAAAGCAGTAACCTAGAAGGCAGAAATGTTGGAAAGGTTGTCCCATACCTCAGTACCATCAGGGTGCTAAGACTTTTAATGAAGCCACAATAGAGCTGTGGTCCTAGCCAGTCGTTTCTTCCCTATTAAAAGGACTTGCATATGGAGGGTGATCAATGATGCTATAAGTGATGATCAATGATAATAAAGCATTCCATCTCTAGAAGGAGCTAGTTCCAGGAATGCTGAAGGAAGGAACATGAAGTTTGCAGCAAGCTTCACGCAGTTCTGAAATGAGCTAATTTTACCTTGGATATCCTGGTAATGTAGTGCCCTCTTTTAGTGTAATCACTGAGTTTAGCAGGTGAACAAATGGAATAGAAGACATCAAAGATGAATTGGTTTGTAGTTCAAGAGCAATTCCATTGATAGTGTATATGATGACTTCCTATCAGGAGAGTGAAGCTTATGTTTGCCAGTCTCAAGGACACTATAGGTTTTTTTTTTAGTTTTTTTTAGTTGTTATGAGGGCTGCACATGTCACATGCTGAAGATGATTCCAACTGCTGTATAGTTAGTTTTGTATCTGTCTGTGGATGGATGTACTCTATTCTCTAATATAATTTATTTTTTTAATACTTTTGTCTAATAGGCCTAAAATTATCAGCAGTGCAAAAGTGCAAAAGTGCTAAAATTGAAAAGTATTTTAATGTTTTCATTCTGATCAAGTAATCAAGTATAAAACAGGTTATATACTGGCATCTATGTCTTCTTCTGCATCTGTTGTAGTAGATTATTAAAGTAGTGAAATCTCAAATTATTGGAAAAAATCCTCTGCTTTGACAAACTGAATTCTGACTTTTTTATTCTTTGAAAAAGAGGAGAACACATGTAAAGAATGTTCTTGATTTTTAAGTTACTTTTTCACTTTCTTTTCTTCCTTTTCATTCCTTGGAATCAATGTGAACTATGCATTTTTAATATTCTTAAGAAGTTTTGTTTAATTGCCAGACTGATTACAATGTTTAATACATGAGAGTATAAAAATTGTGTCTTGAAGGATGAATGATTTTTCATTGCTGGAACTTTCATCTGTTTCTTACTGCTTGTTTGCTTGCTTTGTTTTTATACTGCTGTTGTAACAACTGAGATTTGGGCCTTAACCAACCTTCCTCCTTTCCTTCCTTTCCTTCCTTTCTTTCTTTCCTTTCCTCCCTTCCTTCCCCCCCTGCCTTCCTCCCTCCTTCCTTCACTCCTTCCTTCACTCCTTCCTCCCTCCCTCCCATTCTGGTATTTGAGGATATTGCTCATCATATATATTTATATCCTTTCACGTTACATACACACACAAGAAATTTAGCAAGGGAGGGCAATCCCAAGCACAGGCTGGGCAGAGAGTGAATTGAGAGCAGCTTTGGGGAGAAAGTCCTGGGAGCGTGGGGGGATGAAGAGCTCATCATGACCTGGGAATGAGCATTCGCAGCCCAGAGAGCCAATTGTGTCTGGGGCTGCATCCAAAGCAGCGCGGGCAGCTGGGCCACGGAGGGGATTCTGCCCCTCTGCTCTGCTCTGCTGAGACCTCACCTGCAGGGCTTGTCCAGCTCTGGGACTTCCAGCACAAGAAAGATGTTGACCTGTTGGAACAAGTCCAGAGGACAACCTGAGATGATCAGAGGGCTGGAGCACCTCTCCTATGACAGGCTGGGAAAGCTGGGGGATTTTCAGCCTGGAGAAGAGAAGGCATTGGGAAGACCTTACAGCACCTTCCAGTACCTAAAGGAGGCTTACAAGAAAAGTGGAGAGGGACTTTTCAAAAGGGCATGTAGTGATAGGACAAGAGGGAATGCCCTTAAGTTAAAGGAGGCAAGTTTTGATTACAAATTGGGAAAAAATTCTGTAGTGTGAGGGTGGTGAGGCACTGGAACAAGTTTCCCAGAGAGGTTGTGGACTCCCCATCCCTGGAAGTGTTAAAGACCAAGCTGAAAGGGGTTCTGAGTAACCTGATCTAGTGAAAGGTACTACCCATGGCAGGAGAGTTGGAACTTGATGATCTTTGAGATTGCTTTCAACCCAAACCATTCTGTGATTCTCTGACAAAAAAAAAACAAACAAAAAAACCCACCAAAAACTAAAAAAACCACCAGACATCTGCAAGTGTTTACTGTATCTATTCTGTGTGATGCAGCTGGAAGGAAAAATACTCCTATTTCTAATATAACATGGCAGTCCTTGTTGTTTATAAGATTAGTGAAAAAAAAAATTTAAATGGTAGCTTTGGGTTTATTTGTGCCTTAAGGAGAGGTGTTATTAAAAAACAGGGAGTGAGAGGAATGTGGAATAAGCTAAGGTTGCTACTCACTGTTGCTTTTTATTGTGCTTATGCAAGCAACAGAATGAACTTTATTCTGCATCCCTGCTGTCTAACAGAGCTGTTCACATACGAGTTTTCAAATAGCTCTTGGCTACAGTGCAGATGTGATGATGGTGATATTTGTGCTGATGGCTTTGCAGGCCTAATGCAAGGAAACAGATAATAAAGGAGATGGAAACTGGTGCTCTATAGGGTTGAAAATTGGCATTATAAGTGTAATAACCTCAAAGCTACTCAGGGCACATATCCACAGTTAACAAAGTCATCTGTTTTTGTCTTACCCTGGAGAGTACCCCAGAGCACCAAACAAAATTAGGAGAAGCAGCTCAGTGGAGCGCTCAGGGATTGTGATGTATGATGCCCTTGCTGTGCAGGACTGCAGGTCTACCTGATACAGTACTGAGAGACAAGTGATTGCAATTAACTGGGCTAGCAAAACAAATTTCCAGTGAACCGTAGGACAGTATTTTGCTATTTGGTCCTCACATAAAAAGCCAGTACGTTGCCAGTTTGAAGTAGAGAAATTGCAAGGAGCAGAGGAATTTTTTCATAAGAAGACAATCGGGTGAAAGATGTGGAATGTATCTAAGCAGTGAGAATTGGCTTATTGTTTAATTCCAGCTGGACAACCCCTGTCTTAAAAACAAGCTTTTCCTGATAAAGAAAACTAAATAAAAATTCTGCTCCTTCTGAGTTTTATTTGATGTCCTCACAGATGAATTGACTAGAAGGCATGCACAGGCCCTAGACTAGTTAAGTTCTTAAGTTTTAATTTTAATAGATGACTACTTGTATTACAAAAATCCTGCTAGATTGGTGCTTTTGGATAAATGACTTGATGCTGTTCTGTTTTAGATGGTGTTTGGAAGTACAAAAGGTCACTCAGCATAATTATTACTTAGAATATGTTGACAATGGACTTAGTAGTTTTCAGTATTTGCAGATGTAAATTATAGAAAATTCTGCCTTAGTACTTGTTACTGTCCTTGGTTTGGGTCTCATAGATTGGTAAAATGGTTTGGGTTGGAGAGGACCTTTAAAGATCATCTGTTCTGATCCCTGTGCCATGAGCAGAGAAATCTTTTATAAGATCAGGTTGCTTCAAGCTCCATCTGACCTGACTGTGAACACTTCCAGGGATGGGGCATCCACAGCTTCACTATCCTCATTGTAAAAAATTTCTTCTTTGTTCTTGTTTGGGTTCTTGTCTTCTTGAGGCTGAATATGAAGGTTCTTTCCACTATCTGTTATTTGTTAAGATACAAGTGAGTCTTTATTTGTTAAGATTTGTTAAGATACAAGTGCAGCAGTTCCCTTACTATGAATCCCAAAGGTTAATGACCATACAAACATTGGTGTATTGAAGTTTGACAAGACTTCACATGGGCCTTGTTCAAGCAAAAGCTTTGCATAATTATTGCTCTGTTTGGTCGAGCTGTGTTGTTCTGCAAGTTTCGTTGCACTGCCTGCCAATATTTCTACCTTTAAAATTGGTATAATGAAATCTAAAATGACGAATTGAAAAGAGGTTTAGCACATATGAATGATTTATATTTTTATTAGAAGGTAGCCTAAGGAGTCCTATTGTTCTGATTGGAATATAATGTTAAATTACTAGTAAAATCATCTCAGTAATATAAAAAATATTTTTTTAATTTGGAAAGTTTTAATCCTCATAGAGTTGTAGAAAAATAGGGTAATGGAGATGCTTACTAATCCTGTTCTTGAATATATTTTAGAAATTACTTTCGTAAAGGCTTGGGGTATTCTGAAGCGTGAGGAGTAGAGGTGAATTCTGGGTGTCTGGTCAGCTAAAATTTAACCATCTAAAATCTGTCTAAACTGCTGGAATAAGGACAGTCTTGCAGAACTCTTGTTCCATCTAAATTCCTAAAAGCTGATGAGTCGTCAAAAAGATGTGTGTCACAAAAGCAGCAGCTTCTAAACTAGCTACACCATTATGTCAGCATGTAAATTGATGCAATAGCTTTTCTGTCCATTTGAATGTGCCTTTGGAGATTCCCTGAATCCCTGTACATTGTATACAGTGATGGTCAAACCTTTGATACAGATAATTTAAGACCTATTAATCAAAATATATTTTTAGTTGAAGCTTATTTGTCTTCATCGTATCATAGAATCATAGAAAGTATGGTGGAAAAGAGCTGAGCTGTACAGATAAAATTTTTGCCATGCCATGTCATTTGGATAAGAATAAGGAGCCAAAAGCAGTTCTGGCTGGATTTTATTTACTAATGCAGATACAGACTGTGATATTCGAAGAGAGAATGCTTTAAGTGACCCCTGCCAGGCATTGAGGGATACAGAGATCAAGGTCCTATTTGTTCTTTTCCTTCTCTTGCTGCTGTTTTTTATTTTCTTACTTATGTATGTTGGCTTTGCTTCAGTTGAACATCTTTTTAATGACTGAAGCAATGAACCAAGCCCTTACCCAAAATTTTTATAACATCCATAGAAAGGAAATCATACAAAGAGACTCAATTTCTGCCAGTTTTCTGCAAGTAATGACAAATGCTTGTAATTAATGCAGCATGAATTAAGCATATATCTAAACCTGTTGGAGGCATGGATAGCTCTTTGTCATTTTTTTAATCAGCCACCAATAACAGTGGTAAGGATGTCTGCCCTTTATTGGAAGATTTACTCTAGCTGGCTTATCTTCTGCAATTTCTTAGGCAGTTACAATATTATATTAATGTTTGCTGGAGGAAAAAAAAATTTTTCATACATACCTATGTATCTCCTTAGGGCTGTTATCAAGCTAATTTTTTAATGAAGAATTTTTAACTTACATACTTACATGACTGTAAATGTTTTCAACAGGTTGTATCAGTCTGTAAAAATTCTGTACTCCTTTGGGATTTTTGTGACATACTCGATTCAGTTCTACGTTCCTGCAGAGATTCTCATTCCAGTTGTCACCTCCAGAGTGAAGCAGAAGTGGAAGTTACTCAGTGAGCTTGTGATGAGAGCACTATTAGTCTGCTCAACCTGTAAGTATGTCTGGAACATCCATTAAAAAAACTTGCTATTACATTTTGCTGGGACCTGCTTATTTGAATATATGCTTTGTTGTTTATTTTTCTGGAGACTAGAAAACCAAGAATTTTGTTTCAATACTTCACTACATTTTAACTTTTACAAATAAAAGAAATAATGTATTTTTAACCACATTTGTTTTAGTAGGTGTGACCAGTTGTTTGACAACAATATCTTTTGCTGGTAATACCCTAAAGCTGCCAACTGGAAAATAAACCTTTCTCAAATAAAATTTTTTAAGTGAGATACATATTGCTGAGATTTGTCAGCATTTATCTATATGCTCTTCAGTACATGCTTGTCATGGGGAAATCGTTTCTGTTTTGTTGATCTGAGGATTAAGCTTAAAGATGTGCTGGGTCTGTATCCATAAAGTACCACTGGCAAATATGGATGCATGGTCACGGAGTTCATGAAATGCCACTTATTTTAGGTGATAATGCTCCAAAGTGGTTTTGCATCTCTACCTTCACTGCCTTTTACTCCTGTTGTTTTTCTTGCTTGTCCCCTAATCTTCCCTCCTACTGTGTCCCTGCTTTCTCACAGCTGCTTGAGATGTGCTAGTAGGAGTCAGTAGAGCTGACATTGAATGGTGAGTGTGGCCTCATCCAGGAGTCTATATTCCTGAAGAAAATGAACTGTGGGGGAAGTTCAGCTTTGCCTTTACAGCTTCCAGACAAAGTGCTCAATAACATAGCAACTTTTTCTTAAAGACATTATCAAAAACAATTGTTTCTAGTACAAAGCTGACCATCTCTATTGAAATAAGCTGTTAATATCTTAAAAACAAACAAAACTGATAAATAAGCAAAAAAAGTTAAACCTTGTGTTTTAGGGGAAAGTATTGCTGAAAGAGAAGGTACTAAGTTTATTGTCTCCATTCCCTTGATGAATGCAATAGCTAATATACTGGATGACACCTAAGGATCGTTGTAAAAGAAAACTTTAACATTCAGTGAGTCCTTCTTAAGGTCAAACCTGTTGAGAAAAACAGTTTAATGTCAGTGCAATTTAATTACTACACTATGCAAAGGGAAATACCATCAATCTAATGACTTGCAGCTCTGAAAATACATCTGCCTTGTGAAACTAACAAAATAAAAAGAAAACCCAAACTTTTCTCGAATGATGAAGTACATATCTCCTGAAGCATCTTATGGCCTGTGTTCTACTTCAGGTGATGAAGGCATTAAGATTTTTAAGATTGAGGAAAGATGAATAGCTCTTGTAATACTTGAGAGACATCTACATGATGTCTCAAGGTGCAAAACACTTCTTAGTGTCTCTCCAGGACACTAAAAGGTCACCAGTTAGATCTCCAGTCCTAACCATGCCTTGCTGGCATGAGGCCCTCGACTTCTACTCAATCTCTGTTGCCCTTTATGTGCCCCTTATCACCTGCCCTGGTAATGATATCGCAGTAGATTTGAAAAGCTAAAAATGTTGTATATCCAAACTATTGCTTATAGTCAAAATCCCATTTTCCCGTTCTAACAATAATTTTAAAACTAAAGGATTTATAGGTGAAAGATAGTTCCATGTATGTGTCTGATGAGAAAAATCAGTGGTGAACAGGCTTAAAGGCACATTTCCTGATTGACTTTGGAAAATTATAAATTACTTCATAGTATTCAGACATAGGTTTTTTCTTTATTTTATCATTACCTTTTGTAATTTCTGGGTAGTCTGAAAAGGGAAAACTGGGAAACAATGTCCAAGAAAAGAAAGTAGAAAAAGAAAGGAAATTGGCTGTATATGTGAAAAGATACATATATACAAAAGATATAGCTATATATATAAAGATGTCGCATTAGAATGCTCTGCCTTTATGTCTTTGAAAAAATATATATAGTAAAATTGTACCTAATGTATGCCATTGTAACTTACCTGTGATATGAATGTCTAAAATGGAGCTGCTGAAGTGTTATGGGTGTTACTGGGATAGTTGAGGATATTAAATTGTTTGCTGCAAGGCACAAAAAAGTAACATTAAAAGTTTGCTCTTAAAGGTTTGATATTTGCCAAACTGTTGTGTGATGTGTTGTATTAACCTAATGGCATTTCAGGTTTTTCTCAAGTGGTTTCTACAACTGTATGCATGCAGTAGCTATAATACTTTTTCACCAACAATTGTGTAAGCTCCCATGCTTACATTAATCTTCATTTTTTGTTGAAGCACTGGTTTTAAACTGAATTAATTTAAATAGCATCACTTTTCACTTATCTGCACTTTGTCTAACTGCAGAACACGGTTCCTAAAATGATTCAGAAAGTGTTTCTTTAATAGAAAGTAAAAATCCAAAACATTTTAAATTGAATTTTAGAAATTAAATGGTTTTGATATCAGTGACGGAGTATGTTGTAATGTCTGGACCATTCAGAGGTCATACACTGATTAAAGGCAATCTGCTTGCTTGAAAATACTTCTTGAGAAGAGGAACTTCAGCTGTGTGCTAGTAGCACATTAGCTTTTTAAGAGAAGATATGAAAAATCACTTATTACTAATTCTTGGGGCTTTTGCATTACTCAAAAATTATGTCACTCTTTTATTGTTGGAGTATATGAGAAACTTCTTCTGGAAGAAGCAGACCCAGGAGTCTTTTTTTTTTTTTTTTTTGTAATTTTTTCTGGTCTGATAAGGTTTGTTTTAAGTAAAGACTGAACAGCTGACTGGGGATCTAACACACACCCAAAAGCCATCTGTGTTGCTTAGGGCTTTTCGTTACTTACTTGCTCACTTTTGGACACTCAGCATTGCAGGAAAATGATCACAAGAATCATTTGCATTTTTAGATTTTCATGTTCTGCTTCCTCTGCTTTTTTCTATTTCATTTGCAAGTGACAAACATCTCTTCATCTTTGTTTGGATTTTGCTGTAGACGCTGTAGCAAGTAGGAAAATACCACCATACTGCAAAAATCCTGACATAAACCATTGTTTTACAACCTAGGGGAGCAGCTGCTGTGCTCAGTGGAGGGGTGGGCTAAGCTTGTGCTAGAAGTCCAGCCTGGAGCTGGAGACTGGATTTGGTGGATGCTGAAAGCAGGTGGGAACTGGATGTCTAGCTAGCTAGGCAGAATTAGGATTGAAAGTTGGACTGAGTATCACTGTGGTGGGCTAAATTAGGAATTAGGAACACAGGAAAATAGAATAGGACAAGAGTCCCTATGGGATATGGAAAATGCTAGAAGAGATATGCAGGTGCAATTTTGTGTGGGTACTGCCTTGATATTTGTGGTATTTGAATGTAAGATAACCTCAGTGCTTTGAAATATTTGTCAGGGTGAAAGTTTTATAATGTTGAAAGTATTTACCCCTATTTTACATATTTAAAACACATGTCACAAATATGGTCAGGATCTATGTTTGCAGCCTCTACTTGAGTAAAGGTTGAGCATCATGCCCAAGTTCAGCTCTTAGCCAAGCCTTTTACATGATAGGATTGTATGTCCAGCACATTGGAATTAATTGTTAAAGTGTGTAGCTTTTTTAGTCTGCTTCTAAAGGAACTGGACCATGCTGGATGAATTTTTAAAAGATCATTTAATATTTTTATGTAGAAAGGTGTAAGTTTTGTCTTCCCAGAGGTCAGCTTGTCTCGGAGAGCAATAAAAAAATTCCTTTTTACTCAAATCAGATCTGTTATGCCCATTGCTTGAAATTAACTGCTGTTTCATCATGAGTGTTCTTTGCTCTCTTGCTTAACTTGGTACTGAGATCATGGTGATTCTGGGAGGGGAAAATTTGGAGAGGTTTTGTTCAGCTTAAGCAATTAATTCCTCCTGTATTAAAAGTTTCAAAGTATGCTGAGAATTTGGAGATTGAGAGATGATCTGCTAAGCTTTAGTCAGTGTTGATGCTAAATGGCATCAGATATATTCACTTCTGATGCCTCACAGTAGGAACTGTGGTAAAAAATTTAGGATGGGGCAAGACTTAGAATGAAGTTTCCACTAGAATGAAAATGTAAATATCTCACTGTCTAGCAAAGGCCTCCTCATGTCTTCTGACTGAAGGTCACTGAAATTAAATCTGCTTGCTGGATGTGTTGGAAGAAGTATGGGGGGAAAAAAAAGTAGTATTGAGAAAATATTTTATCTGAAAAGGTGGCAGCAAATCCATGAAGTAAGGCAATAAAACAGAAAGGAACAATTCTAGCATTACTTCAATTTTTAAAGAATAAGTTGTGTTTGATTTATTAAAGATAGTAGTAAAAGAATATTTTTTTGTGAATTGGTAAAAGCTGCTGAAGAATATCAGCAAATATAATGGAGAAAACTGGATCTGAGCGTTAATAGTATCTTTCATCCACACAAGAAGTTTAGAATATTATTTTTTTAATAGCTTAATTTAGGGCTGTGTTTCTGCAGCCATGGTTTTCCTGTTAAAAGGTAAATTAAGAAATACTGCATTTGCATGTGGATGTGGAGATATCACTTGAATTGTCAGCTGTTTTGATTATTACCTTGAAATGAAAGAAATTTAATTGAAGGGCTGATCCAGCTGAGCATGAACGGAGTTGCTACTGAGCTGCTTGCCATTAAGTCTGAGCTTAGTGTGTAATTTTACCAAGAGGAGAAGAAATGCATTATTCAGTTGAGCTTATCAGTTACGTTTTCTAAATATTTCCCTATTTGAACTGTACCAGGTTTTAGGAAAGAACAGTTCTTCATACTGAACAATTGAACACAAGATAAAATTATATTTACCAGATGTCTTTCACTGTTTATTGACATTGTGCCAGTAAAATACTTGCTTGGAGTAGCTGCAGGAGAGGTAACATGAAGGAGTTTTAAGATCTAATAATGCACACTCTTAGGATGAAGTAATAATCATTTATATAGAAGAGGCTTATGTATCAGTTATTAGACACAGATTTTTCTTTTAAGAAGAGTTTGTTAATTTCAGAGAGTAATATGAATGACAGAAAAGTGGAATAGTTAAATTAGTGATTTAGGAAAATTCCAGATGGTATATAAAATATTTGTGTGGACTGCTAACAGGTCCATCAAAGTGGACTTTAACATAAAATAATTGTTTATGAATTGTCAAAGGAATAAAATTAAATATTTGATTAATTCAGTTCATTTTTCCCCACTGTGTATTGGGGTTTTATCTTTTTATATGGGAAGCTGTGAGCGTAATTCTTGCATCCAAGTAGAAGATCCTGTACTGTGGTTTTAAGTTGAGAGATGATCATTGGGTGGTTTTTTGACATATGTTTGGGCATGAGAAATAAATATGTGAAATGAGATTTTTTCAACCTTTTTGAGTATCTTTACAAGAAGAATAAAGCTCTTAATTTCAGGGTTAATACATCCTGATTATGAGTCCTTTCTATTGATGCACTGTTACGAATTGTCTTATGAGTTGCTGTTGGTATAGGCATCAATTTATGGAAGTATAGTAACTTACGTTCTTTTTAACAGTGCAAACATTCAAATATTTTTTTACTCAACTTTAATATATGGATACCAGATACCTGTGGTTTATGATTAATGAGTAAATGTTATGGTTTATTTAAATAAACCATAGAAGTATTTCTTATTGCTTATTGTTCTACAGACATTAATGTCTGAATATGTTTTCCACATAGAGCTGTAGGGACTCCCATAATGGTCTAATGTTAGTATTCATCATTGCAAAATTTTATATTTTAAAAGCTACATATAGTAAGTTCAGGTTTTAAAGTAAATTCCTGAAAAGCTAAAACAAGTCCTGCTTTATCTGTTTGGGGCTTTTTAAATTATTTTGGTGTATGTTGGACTTCTTCTGTTCAGGTGTTAGGATTCTGAATGAATTTTGATTTACTTCAGATTTTGGTGTACCGTTCTTTTCCAAAAATATTTTATTGGAAAGAAAAATATGAGCTTGAATATTGAGCAATTGATATATTCAAGAACTGTCTGGACACAATCCTGTGCCATGTGCTCTGGGATGGCCCTGCTTGAGCAGGGAGGTTGGACCAGATGACCCACTGTGGTCCTTTCCAACCTTACTCATTCTGTGATTCTATGATTTGTGATTGACGGGAAAAATGGAAAATTTTGAAAGATTTGTAATAAGAAAATTAAAAAATAATTTAGGGCTTATAATGAAATTTGATTGATTTTTGTTCTGCGACATTTGTTCCATAATTTGCAAAACAAATGAAGAACAACTAGTTTAGCAATTCATTAATGTATTCTGAAGCAGTTGATCATATTCTGGAGCAATAATTATTTTAATTCTTAAATTATTTGCATTAACTTTTAAATTATTAATTTAAAAAAAACAATTTATGATTCCTTTTTGAAGTCTCCTTTGTAAATTGTATTCACTTATGGTGAAGTGCAAGTAGAAGATTGCTAATACTATTACAGCATAAACTGACCTGTCAGTCACTGCTCTGGAGATTTGAGGTCATGCCTGGCATAAATTGCCAAGTGCTCCATGTGTTAAGACTTGTCTTATTCAGCATGGAGAACTCTGTTGTCTGCACCTCTACAGCTGCAGTGGTTATCCAAGCTAGACTCCTTGGGAGCGAGAGAGAGAAGCAGGTACTTGGAAGGGTACAATTTGTCTGATCTGGTTTACATTTTTGCTTCTGGACAAGCTGAACAGGACCACAGAAGTGCTTATTCCCTTCTCTGACATATTTGAAGGAATATAGGTGAGAAATATATCCAGCATTTGGTATGATGAATTCTTCTCAGGAAGAGTGAGAAGTGATGCTGAATATCATGCTCAGTTGACTGCAGTTAAATCCCATTTTCCCGTTCTAACAATAATTTTAAAACTAAACAAGTATATTTTCCATCAGTGTGCTTACAAATATACTGAAGTGGTGATGTGAAAATTCTTTGTCTAAATAACAGAAATATATAAAAATATATATATATTCTCTAGCTCATAGAAAGTGAAGTTTATTTGTAATATTTCAATAATTCATGAATCTGTGTTTCTCCATTATTTTAGCCCATTATATTTCTATGCATGAACTGACTTAGAAGAGAAGGTCATTTATCAGGTTTCTTCTTAAATGTCATACACAAGCCAGTGATTTTCTGTCATGCTTATTGAGTGGAGCAGCTATTTTTGTATGTACCCCTTATGCATTTTACATCTATTCCGTACTTCACAGACTTGAAATTTCCTTTAAGATCCAGAGTTTCCTAAGGGGAAAGTAAAGGATTCAGCAGATGGAAAAACATCAGTTTCTTAGTGCATGGTTAAGAGGAAATAGGTAACAGTGCTTGGCATTTTAAAAATCTTCCCATTTTTTTACAGGATGTTGGTATATGTCTTCCTTCCTCCCTTTTGATGTGCAACAACACAGAATTGAAAAGTATATTGAGTTCATGGACATACCAAAAGTAATAATAGCATGTCATGCTTTGCTTAGTTGGTTAATTTAAATTGAGTAGTGTTGGATATTAATTTGTACATTTTCACTTGCTAAGGTCCTTCAGTGTAGATACTGTGGTAATGAGCAACATTAATTTACTGCTACAGAAAGTTTAAGGAACCTGTAGCACAAATGACATCCCATGCACTTTTTAATACTTTCGTTTTCAACATCATGTTCAAAGATTCAGTAGTTTGTTCCTTCCCGTGGTATCCTGCAAACCTTATTCTATCTAGATTTTTTTTTAAACCTGGAAGTTTTGTTTAAACCTGGAAGTTTTCTTAGAGCTGACTTGCACTGTGGCCCCAGACCTTTGTCCTGGCACAAACAGAAAAGCTGTTTTCTAGAGTTTAGGGGATGAGGGGAGAAAGAGGAGTACTTTTACAGTATATTTTTATATGTGAGTCAAATTAACATCTTACTGCTTACAAATGTAGAATATCTTCTCTCTTGTCTTTGGTTTTCTTTATCCCACCACAGCACATAATTCCATATTCTTCATCATGCTAGCTCTAGCATTCAATCAGAAAAGAGCAGATTGGCTTCACTGATCAGCACAACCCCCCTGTTCTCTGTTTAACCATTTTGTGTATTTTTTCCTTCAGCAAGCAATAAAACATACTGTGTTTTGACTTGCAGTAATGCTCATTGATAAAACTCTTCTGTTGTCACAATAATGTTGTGTTGATGTCAAAAATTCTATGTCTTATTCTTTGAGGTTGAGTGATGTTCTTAGTTAACATGTGGTGTTGTGGTAAGGTTATCTCAACTATAGTTCTTCCTTCAGTAAAAAATGCCTTGAATCGTGTTGCTGTCCTACTAAACTGGTGTGAACCTCCTTTCTGAAGACTCCTTGGTTCAAAGTCAGATCTCCAAAGGAATTAGGTGTATGCAATTATTACATCAGCATCTCCCCCCACAAGTGGTTCTGTCTTTGCTGGAGTAAGATCAGATGCCATACTTTTGTTCTTGCTGCTTTTTTATCCGCCTCACTAGTACCTCACCATAATCTTGCTGGTTGCATTTTCTGTGACCTTTCAGATTTCAACCTCCCATTTCTGCTCTTTTTGTAAAGCCTCTCACTCTCGTGTTTTGTTATTATCATCATTATAATATTATGTTATTATTTGCTATATTGAGTTACTTATTCAGTAACCATAAACTTTATATTTTGTAACTTTGCTGCATTTATTTTTCCATTTTTATTTCTACGCCTTTCCCTTTATTTTATGTTTTAATGGTTGAACATAATTCATCTGTGATAGCAGACAAGAAGCCACAGGATTATTAGTACAAATGCATCAAATGAGCCATTATTATTATGTGACAAGTAATCAACTTGACATGATGTTTTCCAGATCTAAAGTCTAAGTGGTGAAGGAAGCTTTTATGTGGTTTATGCAATTATGTGGTTTATGTTTACTTTAATTATCCCTATTTGATAGCTACACTATATATCTTGCTGGAAGGCAAAATTATTGCAAATGCTTACTGCAAAGTGCACCATTGAGAATATGGCAGGAATTTAATTTTAAGACCTGGTACTTAAGCATATAGACTAGGCTAGAATAATTTACTGTTCAGTTAAATGTACATTCTAAGTGTATGTGGAGTGTGATTTAACACTTTGATCCTCTTTCAAGGTGGCCATCTAGAAGTTTCTTACTTTGTGGAAGTGTCCAGTAGAATTAGGATGTAGCTCAGAGACATGAATGAGTTTTGATTACAGAAGCACAGATTCTAGATTTATTACTTTTAGGAAAAAGGGGTAGTAATTTTGGACTTCACTGCATTGATTAAATTCCTGTCTGTTCAGTTAGCTAATTTTTAACAAATTCAAAATAATGTTTAATGCGCTAGAAAGAAATTGCAACGCAGCTAGCTGAGGTTAAGGAAAGGTTAAAGTATCATGAATGAATACTAAAATTATTCATTTTTGTAGCTCTGTTGAGCTGGATATCTAAGATATAATTCTTATTCATCTTTGTGCCAAATAAACTGTGGAGCAGTGATAAATTAACCTGCCTTCTGAGGATATGAGAGTCTGCTGCGGAATTAGGAGAAACTATGAATTACTTGGCAGTGTTAACATTTATTCAGTAGGAGAAAAGTAACCAGAATCCTTTATGTTTTGGGTTATTCCAGGTACATTTCTATGAATCACTGTTTTAGAAATGACTCTATATCTTTTTTTTAATTTCTGAAAGGAACTACTGTCCCATGTAGCTCTGATGGTACCTGAAGTGTTGGACATATCCATCTTGATTGTAAAGATGAATCCAGAAGCTCACTATCCTTGCTCTTTAATCTGTGTATTTAAAATATGCTTTTTTCTGTGTTGCATTTATCAAGCTGGAGCTTTTAAATACCTTTCTTTTGTTTGATAGTTTTGAGGATCCTTTCTTACACATATTTTGTTCCATATGTCAATACAAGCGGGCCATAATAAAGTTGCAGTTAGTGTACTCTGTCATAAACTAACAAGACTGACGTTAGGAGGCATTTTCCAGTACTTCCTGTTTAAGATGATTTTTTTTTTATACCCAGTGTAAAAGAATGCTAACATTCATACATTCTCTTTCACATTTGTTTAGTTTAGAAGGGACCTTAAAGATCATTCAATTCCAACCTCCCAGCAATGAGCAGGGATATCTTACACTAGACCAGGTTGCTCGAAGTCATGTCCAGCCTGACCTTGAACACTTCCAGAGATGGGGCATTCACAACTTCTCTGGGCAACTTCTTCCACTACTTCACTATGCTCTTGAAGAATTTCTTCCTAATATCTGATCTAAATTTACCTGTTTTAGTTGAAAACCATTACCACTTGTTCTATCAGTCCGGACACTTGAGCAAAGTCCCTGACCAGCTTTCTTGTAAGCCCTTTTTAGGTACTGGAAGGTGCTATATCTCTTTTATCCATCAAGGGGAAAGTAATTTAAATTGTGCTTACAGTAGTGCTGGGCTTAGAAGAACACATTAAAATTTGGGAAGGTATCTTGGTCTCATTGTCCAGAGATTTCTGAAGACATGAACTCAGTTTCCACTGGTAACCAAAAGGACAATGAAATTGTCAGAAAGCAAGACAAAGAGCATCTTTTGCTGGCATATAATCTTGTATTTTGGCAAGGACATCCTGGGGTGAGAGAGAGTATGTGGAGAAAAAGAAATGTTCTTTGACTTCAGCCCACGTTCAGTTCTGGGGGAGTCAGTTTTTTATTAACACATGCTGGTAAATATATATGTCTTTAAAAGCCATTCCTTGCCAAAAGAAGAAAAAAATCTGATAGTTCCATGTAAAAATAAATAATACATTAGCTATTTTCCCGTGTTACTCTTACAATTTTCATTGGCAATTATCAGAGGAGTAAGAAGATAACTTATTATTTTCATTTACATTTTCATTCTGTACATAGTTGTTGTGTTTTGTTTCTTCATCAGTAGTTGGTTGAACCCCAAGGAAAAGAACAGCTTAGTTATTAAATGGTGCATATGCATAACATAGAGTGCTCTGCTCTTGCCATGAGGGAGCTGGAATTACAATAATCACAATAAAAATAAACACACATATTGTTGTGAGCAATTGTTTTAGCTCAAATAACTGTCGTTCTATATAACATAAAATTAGAGGGGATAAGCAAAATAGTAGTAAAGGCTATGATTAAATACAAAAAAAGTGCTTGACAGCAAAATATAAGACAAGAATACAGTTGTACTGATTAGGTTACCAAAGTGCAGGGTAACATTTTAAATTCACCAGAGACAATCAGTCTTCAACTAGTTTGCAACAAAGGGCTGTTAATAATAAAATCATGAGAAGTTTTCGCAAAGGGATCTTGGATCCTGTGGTTCTTGATTTTCTAACTTAAATACAAAAGCCATGAACGTAGAGTAAGTTCATGAAGCAAGTTCAAAATCAATTCTCAGTGTTGAATATTGCCCCTCTCACTTGCCACTACATGGAACATAATAGCAAGTTACATCCTTAGGCAGTCAAGGTTTCATTTCTACTTGTTATTGAAGGTTCTTTCTTAGATAAAAGGGAACAAAGAGATGTTATGGCTAACTTTTTGTGTAACTTATTTATTCAACTCTGTCACATGGAAGAGCTACACTTTGCAAGTGAAGATCCTAGAAGAACTGGTATGGTTATTTCCAGTATAGTTCATCTAAAGCTGGTTTTCTGTGTGTTGCGTTTGCAAATACTAGACATGCTGAACCTCCTTTGAAGCTTTAGAGAAGATTGGAGAAGAAGTTTCAATGTAGGATGTCATTAATATTTGCTGTTCTGTGTTTTGGAAAGGCTTAGCATTTCCATAAAGCTGCCTGCTGGTTTATGTACAGCTATAAAGTTATCCCACAAGCTGAGAATCAAAATAATTTTTTCTAGTAATATCACAGAAAAAAACATTGCAAAATGCATTATGCAACAAAATGGACTATTATGTATATTCAGATATATGCTTGTGTATTTCTTAATGCAGACCACAAACCATTAGAGAGAAGATTTTATGCAGCAGACTAACCACTCTGGTATGAAGTCAGGTTCATTGGGTCTCACACAGCAGTAAGAGTTAAGCATTCCTTATACTGTAGGCTATAAAGTATGGAGTAAGACTAGAAATCACTGAAATAATAGCTGGGATCAAAAAATATGTATAATAGCTAAAATCTTAGTTCGCCTTTTTCCCTGAGTGGTGGTGAGTCGCACAGCTGCTTTTCAGGCACTAAAGCACCAAGGCACTTTCTGCATTTCTCTTCCAGTAAATGTATTTCTCCTGCCTGCAGGCCACTTTCCTGTGACCTGTTTAAAATAGCTATTGTATTTATATTGATAAATTTAAAGAAAACCAGTTGCTAGATGCCTCTAATGATATTTTTATCTGGCACTGGAGAATTTCGATGGTGCATGTACTAATATTATGTATATACAAAAGAGAAAAAAATTGAAGTTAGATAATAGGGAGTAAAGACATTAAACATATTCGAAGTAATGAAGTAATTTCAGTTTCATCACTGTCATCTGAAGGAGTGACCCATAGCTTTTGTTTTTTTCAACCAAAGGCAACTTAGCATAGCTCTCGCCTTCCACAAATTTCTTGTACTTGAAAATGGTACAGCATGAATGGATATTGGGTAGTGGGTACTGGACTGGATAGTATAAGTTAAAGAAAAAATTGTAAATAGTAAAATACTGGCACAAATAAGTTACTAACAAATAATTTTACTAACTGAGGGGATTGTAGCTTAGTCAGTTCGTTTAGAAATTCCAAGCTGTTGGGCATGTAGATGATGCAGGAAATATTTAGAGGAAAATTGGCTGAGAAGTTTTTGTTCTGCTTCTTTAGTCTTCACAATTCAGAGTGCAGCTTTGCTGCAAGCCAGTGGCTGGTGACAGCTTCTGCAAAGGTGGTGGATGAAGTTAAAGTGAAATTCTAAAATTGACTTTAGAAAATCTACAAGTAACAGAGTCCTGATACTTACGCTTATGGACAGAGACCATAAAATACATTCCTTGCTGCTGTCAATTCCTTGTCTAAATCAGGAAAGTCATGATGCCGTGTTTCTCACTGATGCACTTCTCAATTAGAGGACCTTGAAGAGGCTTTATAGAAGCCAGTGGTTGACAGTATTACCAAAGAGGTATAATGCACATTTTGGAGAATTGGATAATGCATAAGGCGTCAGTAATTGCTTAAAGAATCACTTCTCTCTTCTTTCTTTGTGAAAGCATAAATCCTGCATGAGATACTCAACATTAGGAAAGTATTACCTGGTTTTGATGCAATTCACAGGAAATGAAAATATAAGAATTATTTATTGCTGTTCTTCTTCTGCAGGAAAATAATCGCTCTTTTAAAATAAGCTTTTATACTTTTGTTGTCCTCTATTTGGAATTCATGCTGTGATCGTCAGTATTGCCTGGGCTATTTAAAATTTCAACTGGCTACTTGTTTGTGTTGAGAGGGCCTGAAAGAGATTGTGCTTGTATGTCCTTTCAAGGTCTCTTTTTGTTATTAATTTCCTAGTTTCTTTTGCCATTTTCTCATCACAAAGTTCATTTGTTTGGAATCCCTACACTGTGCAGCAGTATTAAATATTTAATTTCTTTCATGTGCACAGAACCATGGAAAATTGGAGTTTCACAGAAATGGTTTCCTAAGGTAAAATTTCAGTTTTGTAGTATAAAAAATCAATTAAAAAAAAATACTCTGTCATAAATACTGTTGAAATAAAGCATAGGAAAAAGTAATTTTGAATGAGAAAGACTTTAATATTTATAGGGACTTCACTTGCAGAAATATTAACTAGATTATTGGTAATAATAACGCATTTTGAGAGCATGAGAATTTGTAAAACTGGACATAATTTTCAGCTTTTTATAGCTAAACAATTCTTCCAACCTTAGTACCAGTAGGTTTACAAAACAAAACTATTTTTTCTTTTCTCCATTTTGATAGAAGTTCTTCTGTGCTGATGTACTCCTGCATTGGAGTACTTTTGGGCATGGTGTACTGTTTAAATTTTGAAGCAAAGGAAATTATTAGAGTGCTTAAGCTTTTATTTATAGATTAACATGAACTTTTTGAGGTTGGTAACTTCATTATCTAGTTAGTTACTTCTTGAACCCCAAAGTTGCACTAGAATCTTGAGACTTGTTCAAAGCCCAGTGAGTTATTTAAAATGTAATTTAGTTTGACCTTAAATTGATACAGTATGTACAATGAAGTAATTTACTACAGCTCATGATTTAGAATTGAGTTTCTTAAACGGCAGCTTTTTAAAATAACAGTGTTGGGTAATTGAGTATATAATTGTAGTTCCCTTAATTTCATAATTCCATAGTCTTTTCAGAAGGTTGCAATTTGGTTTTCATCACAGCTTTTTTAATCAGTATAGAACTGTAATGGTGCAAACTATGACGCCAAGGAGCGAGATATTATTTGCTCTCCAGTGGTGGGTGCTGGTGTTGGCTGCAGCACCACTGCAGAACTGCAGAGTAGGGGATGTGTCTGCCTGACCTCTAACTCAGTGAGAGGGGGTGATGACAAAGCTTAAAACAATCCTCTGGGGATCTGGGAGTTTCTGGAGCTCATGCAGGAAAGGCATGTTTTGCAGGGAAAGGTTACACAAAGTAGGGCCAAACAGCTGAACGGCAGGGGAAATATGATGCCATCATTTTTTCCTGGAGACCCGTTGCCTCCAGGAATGAGAGAGTATTGATGGTGCTGGAAATGTTTCTTTCTGATCCCAAGGAAGTTCCAATCAGCAGCATTCACAGATGGAGAGACTAGAGCAGTTTGATATTGCTGTTAGTAGTTTATGTGCTAAGCTGGTCAATGCATGCACTGATTATCTCAGATGGATTTAGCTTCTTTCTTTACAGGTTCAAATCTTTAATTCTGAACAAAAATTGATTTTTGTGTGTGCTTCTACATTCCAAAATTTAATTGCATTGTCTCCTATGTTTATTTGGAAATTAAAAGAGAAATCGCACAATCTGTTTCAATGTTGTACTTACGCTTTTGGGAATAAACAAATTAAGACCTTTAATTTTGCAACTGTATATCTCATTTAGAAGTGTAGCAGTCAGGATCTGAGATTTCGATAAGTAGGAAACAAATATTCTACAGTAGTGTAAATGGTGGGTAAACTTCTGTGATCTTTTCCAATAACTTGTTTTACAGATACAGGCAAAAGCTTCTCATCTGTCTAAGAAGCAGCAGAGAATTCAAAACCAAGCAAAACTTTTCCCTTTAACAGGCATTTGAATTGATTTTTCAATTGTAAATGTTGGAAATGTGATTGGATTTCCTTTCCAAAGCATTTAAAGCAGAGGATTTTTGCTGTCAGAGTCATCAAATCCTGTTCATTCCAGGATTTTTGTGGGGTATGTATGGTGGTTTTCAACCTGGATTTTGAAATGTCAAGCACTGCTGTAGTGCTGTAGTGAAGACACTCCATGTACTTCTAGGAAATTACTCCCAACCATTATGGTCCTCCACAGTATTGTTTGCATCTCCATCTTTTTAGTGCGGGGACTTGCACTCTCCTTAAGTTAGTCTGTAAGTGGTGGGGTACTCCTACAATCTAGGACATGGAGAATATTTTTTTTAAATGACAAGGAGATAATTTTTTTGCAAAAAGTATATTTCAATATAAAATGCAGAGTCCTGTTAAAGACAGTGCTTCACAGCACAGAAAGAAGGCAAAGACCCCATTCAAGACCAGGCTAACACTGCACATTGCTGGAGTGGAAGACATGCTGCAGCATCTCAATTAAATCTAGTTTAATTACCCTGCTATATAATCAGGTAGTAATTCTGTCTTATGGACCAAATTGCAATTATTTCTCCATTTCCATTTAATTCCAGTGGCCTTCATGTGAGAAAGCTGAAAACTATAATGTAATTGTAGGCATTTTTCTGTTCTATAAATGCTGATGTTTATCAATCAATATGTAGTTAAAAAAACCTTAAATAACTGAAAGTTTTAATTAGATGTTTAGTAAAAAAAAAATCTTCCTAGCCATTTACCCAATCCCAAGCCAATGAATTGAGTGAAGTGTTTAGGACTGAGCCTCCATGTGTGTGGTTTTTATAGATCCTGAAGGATAAGATGCATGAACAAATCTGGGATCTGTAGCAGTTTCCTGCAAACAAATGGGAAAAGATGAATCCTTATTTTAGAGAAGTGAAAGCCATTCATCATTATAAAGGGAGAAGAGACATAGTATATGTGAGATGGTGTGTCAGGAAGAAAAATGTCTTAACAGCTAGAAGAGAAAGTGTGGAAGTGGATTAGTACAAATTACAAAATACTGTTTATGAGTATCAAATAATCAGATGGTTTCTTCTGAAACTGGCAGTATTGTAACTTTGTTAAAGAAATAATACAGTGTGTTAAGACTGAAGTTCTATGATCAACATCTTTATTGTGATGCAAGAACATAGAACATAAGAATACATATGTTTGGCTAAAATCTCAAATACAACTTTTTCCTAAGTTTGTTGCTTGGGTATTTTTACACAGAATTTTGCTATGGGCTAAGACAGAACACATTACGCAGATGTAAGGTTTTGTTAATAAATCCTAATAGTATATGAGTATAATTCAAGTAGAATTAGTTGTACTAGAATTAGTTGTACTTGTACTCAGGTTGTTAGTAGTCCAGTTGCAATGACACTAACACTCATAGCCCAAGTTAATTATGATAGAAAAGCTATATGCAATGTGAATTTGCTGTACAAAATAGAAGGGTGCTCAGTGGGTACATGAACTTAATAGATTGTTAACATGCACTGTAGTCTCAGAACTAAGCTAGAAAAAGTTAGGGAAAAGTCAGTTTGACTGTTTGATGGCTAAAAAAATTGTACTCACAGTTAAAACAAGCAAAAATCAGCTCAGGCTAATAGAAGTCTGGACAAATCCAGAGACCCTGTGCACTGAGAGTGTACAAAGCCTGTGGACTTTTTCTGATTGTAGCAAAATAATATTTAATGGCTTACATGTTTAATTAAGTTGCATTTTAAAATATTGCTCTGGATGCTGACAAATTGCATGCAAAACTGTTAGAAAGATTTACTTGAGATATGTCAGATATTTAAAAGACTACATACTCCATTTACAACATAATTCCATACCAACTTTTGTAGCAAAAGAATCTTCCCTTTGCTTGGATAAAAAACCTTCATTCTGTCAGTTCCCAACTTGTAAAATGTTCTCCCATGTCATCATATTACAATGTGCTCTTGGGATATGATGTATTCATGAAAGAACTGAATATTACATTCAATTGTTACAAACCAGATGTTAAATTTGAGGCTTCATCAGTGTTAAATCTCATTTTCTTTTTTTTTTTTTCAATGTGGACTAAGGGTTATTTCTGTTTGTCCTTGATCTAAATCAACAGCATCTTTTCTCCCTGGAATAGCAATGCTAGTTTGTATGTTTTTGTCTTGTGGAGCCGTAAAACATGGTATTTACACTGTCTGAATTGTGCCTTATCTTCTCTGTAAAGGATGGCCACTGAGCTTGTGATGCATATACTTACTAGGATAATGAGATGTTCCTTTGTTACCATCTTATGTTCTTGCCACCTACTTGCTTGTCCAAGTGCTCTCAAGAGATGCCCTAATCATTAGGTACTTTGGAGATCTGGGGAATCTGTGCCATTTAGCACATATGTGACTCATTGCAAATACTTTGGTTTTGCGTGGTATTCTCACAATGTAGTTAATGACCTCGGAAGGTCCAGGCTCTAGAGAAAAAGAAACACTCTTTGGTCATTTAAAAAGAATCTCAGCATCAAGATAATTAGACACATGGTGTCTAGGATGGTATAAAATACAGACTTCTGTGTTGTTAAAAATGCTGGTATTCAAATGCTGGTATTCACAATGCCTGTCTTTGAAATTGCACATAATTTACAATCATACAAGCTTGGAAAGTCTTCTAGTTCTTCCTCTGTGGTGTAAAATCCATTATATTAATAGATAAAATTGTTTCACTCTGTTTATTTTGTAAGTACCCAAAAATCAGATTAGTGAAAATATGCAATCCCTTAAACCTTCATTAGCTATAATGTCACACTGAAAAAGGTAAATGCTTTTATTACCAAGTTCATGCAAGTATTTACTCAGCTGAGACTTTATGAAGTCAACCTTTATTCTTTTTTACTTTATGCTCAGTATTGCCATTTAAATTAGTCATGTTCTTCTAACTTGTCCATGCAACTCTATATCCTTTAAATAGTCAAATTTTATTTATTTCTACATTTTACCAGCTTCAAATAAAACCATATAAAAACATATTTATGTTTTTATTCAAAGCTGATATGGATTTCTTTTACTTTTGAAAAATACTGAACTTCTGAATTTTTCACAGATTCATTTGTGCATACAGTATGTGTGTTATTTTATTCACCTTTCCAGGCATAACTTCCAATAACAAAACAAACAAACAGACAACCCTGGGAAAAATAGATAAATGGCACATGTATATCAGCAGTTCCATTATACAAATAAAAAAAACATAAAAGTCTTTCCATGAAAACATGAAAGCAAATCTAGAGTCATAGGACAGTAGAGGTAGGAAGGAAGGCACCCTGGAGGAGCTTGTCAGGCCTGTTGTCCTGCTCAGGTGGTTTTTGAGTACCTCCGAGGATGGAGACTACACAGCCCCTCTGGGTGACTAGCTCTGGTTGACAGGGAAGATGTGGTTTCTCATGTTCAGGAAGAAATTCTTGTGTCTGCTGCCTCTTGTCCTCTGGCTGGGCAGCACCGTGACACTTCTGACTCTATTCTTTGCTTACTCCCATGAGGTAAGTGTACACATTGACAAAGTCTTCCTGAAACATCTCTTCTCCAGGTTGAACAGTCCCTGCTCTCTCAGCTCTCTCATGAATAATGCTCAATCCTTGAGTGATCTTTGTGGCTCTTTGTCAAACATGCACCAACCAGTATGTTTGTGAGCTATGCAGGTGTACATCCTTTGAGTCCAAAAATATAATTTAAAAATGTGTTTAATAATGTTTTAAGATGTGTTTTAAATGTGTTTTAAGAACAAACTTTCCGTAGATTGCAGTTCTCCTTGTTCTTAAAGCTAATGCAATACTTAGAAAATTCAGCCTAAATCTTGGAGACATTTGAATTAAAGAAGAGGATGGGTTCAGAAGAGTAAATATGAGATTTAGTTGAAAAAGCAGTACATTTTAAAATCCCAATATTTCCTGTGTAAGATTATGAGTCACAACTCAGTGGAACATTTGATAGGTAGAGCGACATAGAAGCCCCTTAAGACATCTGTATTAGTGAAAGAGGTGTAGGACACAAGATAACCATTTCATTAAAGCTCCTCATATAACATAAAAGGTTTTTATATTTATGGCCAGTCAAATAGTAAAGTATATATTTGGCCAGTCAAATAGTTAGGCATATAATATGACTAAATTATAAATTCTCCTTATATTGCCCGGGTTTACAAGATGACAGCATTTTAAGGAATGAAAGCCTGCAATTAATATAGCCTAGATCTAGACATCTCATTTTCTGAAGTGCTGAGCCACACAACAAATGTAACTGAAGAAAAGTGGTGATTGCTTGGTGATTGACATTTCTGACATCCAGTAGATGTTTGAATATTGTTTTCACAGTTTAGTTCCTGATACCTGTCAGTGAGGAACATTACTAGTGTGAGGTTATTCAGCAAATTTGAAGCATCCACCCGTAGGTAACAAGATAGATTTGATCCTTCAGCTTTGCAGTTATTTGGAAATGTTTTCAAAATCAATACATGCACTGAACAGCAGAGGTAATAAAAGGATTTAGCTCTCACTGAGTGCTTCCAGGTGTTGGACTCATGTCTATCATGCTTTACAAGTGCTTGTAGTTTCTGAGTGGTTCCTGCTAGTGAAGAGTGGGTATACACTGTTTGTACGTCCCTGTGCCATTAGATTTGGAGCTCCATAGCACCGGTCTGCTCTGGCCTTCTTTCTCTTTCTCCCAGCCTCTTAAAGTAGATAACGCTTTCCCCTTTCCATAGCATATTTTTCATCTAACTGCTGGTTCCTGTTGCCTTGAGACCTCCATAGGCAAAAATGAGTTTTGGAGCTGAATCTATTAGTTCCTATTTATGTAGGCAGTAGAGATGCTGTTGCAAGAGTGAACTAGGAATATTTTGCTACCAGAAAATGTTACAGCTTCCTGATGAGTTGCTTGTTATCTCTCAGAAAAGACTCAAAATTGCATGCATAAAAACTTTTAAAAGTTGCTGTTGTGGTATATGTTAGAACTCTATAACATTTTAGCTTAATTTTTTTTCTGAGTCACACAGATCTATCTTATCTAGCTTAAATCACAAGACCAGACTCATTCAGTCCAACATTCAGTACTTCCCTCTTACGATAAAATTAGGAGCATCTCTGCCGTCAGCATCCTTTGGAGAGGACAAAGGCAATTTCAAATCATAGAGGAGCTCAACTCTGCTTTGAGGGATGTGACCTCTCACAGAGGCAAAGCAGTGGTTGCAGCAGAAAGTTGGAGAAACAAGATAATAATTACCGAAGTGAAATACATGACTGCAGATAGAAAAATACGCAAACATTTCATTTAAAAAATACACCTAAAACATTCTCAAGGTTGTTTTGCTTACATAAGCATATTTCATGAAATATCTGATGATGACACAAATGTTGTAGAGGTGCTTCTTGTGAGCGAATCAGTCTTCCAAATTCAGCCCACTTAAACTTGGTACAGGACTGTACTCTCAGGCGTATGAAACCTCCTTTCATTTTCTAGTGGCCTGCTTTTCTAATGTGGTCTGCTTTTCATTGTATGAAGAGTCAATTCTGGTAAAGTGTCTGGATTTTAATTCTTTTAACAGTTACTGGATTTTGTCAGATGGTCATGACAAACAACAAGAGGATAGTTGGTCTTGTTAAAATGGTGAGGATTTAAGTGCCTCAGTCAGAGATTACTGCATTCTCTCTAGTTTTGCAGTACTGTGATGAAATTACATTACAATTGCAATTTTCCAAAGGCAGTTCCAGTGTGGAAAATTGATGCTGGTGCTTTACATACGTCATGATTGTAGAGCACCTTGCAAACATGAGTTAGGTAAACATCACTTTTACAATAGATAAAAGATTTGTAAAATACTACTAGGTTTTCAAATTAACCTACTCTCAGAAAATAGCAGCAACAACTTTCTTAAAACCAAAATAATTTACAGTACATTGTTTAGTGGTTAGGAGAACAAAACTTGACGAAAAAGTCTAACTATGGTGATGATTTACATCTGATTGCTCAATTTTTAGGAACACAAAGAGGAGAAGAAGCCACAGAAGTGAGGTGTCCCATAGTTTGCTGAAGCAGAGCTGTATTGTGAGTTCTAGGAGCAGAATGGATTATCAGTAGAAGTTCTCTGGGGAGAGATATTCAGCAATTCTGTGAAACTGTTAATTTAAAACCCTTGTTCTTCAATGGTTTTGTAGTATTTCATATTGTAATTTTTTTAATGTCATGAAAGTATTCATTGGCATCGCTTACGCCATCCACAAGTTAGAAAAGATGTTTATTAGAGATTATTTGTGAGATCTTTCATTGCACTCAAGTTAGGAATTACTATGCTGCAAGAAACATATTATGTACTGAGATCTATGGCATCTATGCTGCATTTTTAAATTCAGGTTTCTTAAACCAATAAATGAAACTGAAAATCTACCCAGGGATTTCTTACTCATAATCAATCATGATTTCTAAGCAATCTACTTTAGCTGATAAAGGATACCTAGGACATTGAAATAATAATGGACAGTTCTTTCCTGCACAGAAAGAAATAAAATAGAATGAAAATTAAATCATTTTCCTACCTTATCCTATTCCAGAGGAGTTAAAAAAACTGATCCTGTGAAGTTTCATGTTTTGGTAGATGAAATGAGTAAATAAAGGGATGAGAGAGAAAATGGTGTCCTCAGTCCTTAGTAAGCATAATGCTTCTAAAAGCAGACAATTCTCGAGTTGCTTTTGTAAAAAAACCTTAAGGATAAAGAGAAATAGCTTTAGTATGCTTTGTATCCATCACATTCATGTTGAAGGAAAACCCCAGAACTGTGGCATCCTGAGGGAATAAGTGTGTATCATCTGCATATTAATTACCCCTGCACTGATTTAAATTGATTTATTTAGGAGGCTTCCATTTACATTGGAAAATGTGGTGGAAAGTTCATTCTTCTTATACTCAGATGAGAAGGAAATCTATGATTGCCCTTAGCACTGGCTTTTCAAGGTACCCATGGAAGGCAGAACTTAGTGCAAATACCTGTGGAGGACTAAATTTCTAAGGTTGATAAGGAAGTTATTTAAAGCTAGTGTGAGTGGTGTGATGATGAGAGCTGTCAGTATAGATGCTTACTTAAGTTGGAAAGGGGGCATGGGATTTTAGTTTTTTTAATTGAGGCAAAGGGGAAGGAAAATTATAAATATGCTACACTTCAGTATTTTACATTTTAATCAAATCCTGCAGCTAGAAAATGAGCATTTACCAAATCGCTCTCAAATAAAACTTAGGAATCATGATTTTTCTTAGTGTTTCTTCTAGCCGTTTTTTCCTGTTGATTAAATGCATCTTTGTCAATATGGTAGTGTGAATGCTGAAAAATTGCATGGATTTTGACCTGGAAAATCTGGTATTATTTGAAAACAATCACACATTCAATATGCAGAATGCAGTTTTGTATTCAAGTCTGGTCTCAAATTATGTTATTTTGTATTCCGTAGTTTTGTTATGAAACTTTGACATTATGAAATAATGAAATCAAGGTTGCCTGTACAGTCTTGATCCTTCCTTTTATCAAGAGAGCAAATGATATTCTATATATACAAATATATACCATTGCCTTCATACTCTTCTGGTTGTCAAAGATTTGTGAAAAGCACTTACATTAAAGATGGAACGTAAGAGATCCCACTCTCACAAATAAACCACTAAGGCAGTTAATAGCTTGAGTTTGTCCATATTATGATTTCAAGACCAGGCTCTTAAACATTCATCTATACAGTAAGGATGCAGAATGCATTCCTTGCTTTATTTTGTACTTCTGCAGTTTGGAGTCCTTTCATCTGTCCCTGGTACAGCTAACATAGGAAGTGGGGGGTGTTGTCTTCCTATAAAAGTATTGGACATTTTTTGAAATACTTTTCATGGAATGGGACTAATACCTTAACCCAAGTCAAAATCACAAAAGTCTATTGGAGTAAGAAGCAATATTCTTTCATTTTAACCAAATGCTTATGAGCCAGAATAAATAGGCTTATCAAGCTTTATTTTTCATTTCCTGCCCTATTCTGTCAGGATTTTAGTCACTGAATTTTTGAAACATCATCCTCCAAAAAATCTAACTGTATTTCTACATTTTCTTTTCTCCCAGTGCAGACTAGTCACTTTTCATAATGTTCTCATCACCTGTCTGATCTGCATGTTAATTAACTCTGTTATTTAAATGTTCACTATCTCTACTTCAGCATTTCAAGCTTTGACTTCATTACTGCTGAATGAAATGTTCCAGTTCCTTCATTTGACTACTCAGGCAAAGATTCAACTCTCTAGAATTGTGAAAATATACCTTTGCATTTGATCTCCATAAGTAGGCCAAATATAAAATTTCAAGTATTAAACATACAATTGAGAAAGTTTAGATGTGTATGAAACAGGTTTTTTTCCTAGTGCTTTTCTCTTACTATCCTTGGATATTGCAGATCTTGGAGGATTTATTTTTGTTCCTCAAGTCACGCTGCTCTGTGTCTGACACATATTAAATGCTGTCATTCCGACAGTTGTTGTGAATTATCCTTGTGCTGATACATGTAAGCCATCTTTAATTTCAGTTTATCCATAGGAAGCAATTTAGGACTTGATGAGGTGCCTAAGGGGTATTTAGCTTTGACTGTATGAAAACATAGCAATGTTCAGATTTACACAGCCTGATACTTTAGTGCAGCATGCCAACAATGTTTACCTCATTAGCAGGTGGTCAGGCTGTGAGGAAAGCAGTCAGATTATTTAGATGCCATAACATACAGATACAATACTGGGGAGGTTTAATATTGAGTATGTTTGAGGACCTGTGTTGGAAAATCTGGCCACAGCAAATCATTTGGATAAAATTGTGTTGCATTGATTTCAGTCTTTTTGCAGTTGAGTATACATCTTGGCCAGATGTGAAGTAGCTTTAATCCAATTTTTTTGAAAGTTCCTAGTATTACATTTTTTTAAAATTTAAGTGATCCATTAAAACATTTATCAGCGCAAACTGCTGTGTTCTAAGGTCATACTATAATGCTTTTGATTTTATCCCACACTTTGTGGTTTTTTGTTAGCAAAACTGAGTAAGGTCAACCATAAATAGTCCAATTTGCACCATAATGTGGTAACATGAAACCAGGTAAAGTTTAGACTATTTAATATCCAGTACCATAAAGTATTTGTTAATTACAGAACACCAGTAGAGCATAATGAGTATACATGACTATGAAGGGCCACGGCCTCTAAGTTTATTTGAATTATTTTTATTTTTTTATTTGAAATAGGTGAAAGTATTTGACAAAAGCAGCTACAAGCTTTTAGAACTTTTCAATATGAACCTTTTGAGAAAACAAACAGATTGTGTCTCTTAATATGCAGGAAGATTTCTCTGTTGGATTTGTGTGACAGCATTAGGGGTATTGGCAATTGTGCTTAGACAGACTTCTTTTAAGGTACACACTAGATAGTTACTTGAGTTGAAATTCAGTGTGATCTATGAGGGAACAGAAAAAGCAGGATCAGTCTCATCCCTAAAGTAATTCTCAAGCTGATAACTAAATACTGAATTGTATTTTGGAAGAAGATCAAGCAAGCTCATTGAGCTTTACGGTTTTTTCTGTCTTTAACATGGTAAAAGCTTGAAAGATGACCAGAACTTCCAAGTTCTATTCCATAGTTTTACAAAGAGTTACTGTGCCAACACTTAGGATGTAAGAAGTGTGCTTATTTGGAGAGTGTTTGACTGTGAGCGTTCTGCAGCTGTTACATCACACATTGCATAGTCAAGCCACAACTAAGCAGTGCTACAAAGTTGATTGCAGCTTGTCAAGCATTGCAGGCTGCTCCTCTGTACTTATTGAAGTAGATATTTTCTAAAAGCATGGGTTTTCAGCAGCATTACTAGATTTCAGAAGTTTCTATTTTATACAGTTTTAAACTGTATTACTATGCAGGAAAAGCCTTTCTTTAAATTGAATTTTGTTTTCTTGAATGGAGAAGTGAAATAATTTTGGATCCTTTTCAATGTATTTCTGAATGGCTTCATTTTTAGTGTACAATTTTATAGGCAGTTGAACAGTAATGTAGAGTAGGCTGCCTTTTTATTTCTGACACTATATTTTGTTAAGACTTGTACTGTAAAAACAGTTCATGTTGGAGCAGGCAGCCATTTTTGTCCTGATGTGCAACTACTGCCTCTTACACGTAGCTTTTTGTTTGATTTTAAATTCTGCATGGCAGAGACTTCTAGGTATAAAGGAACCTGTGCAAAATAAGACAATTCTGCATGACTTTTTATTATGTGGTAGAAATAAAAATAAAATTATGTCCCCCTCATGGCATTTCCATGTTTCTCTGTTGATACCTATTTACAACAAAATTGTCTGAAGTCAAAAGTGAGATTTTTGTTCAATGAAGGCATGAGAAATTTTCTGTAATGAAATATACCAGTGTGAAATAAAATTGAAAGATTTTTTTTGGCACTTATCACAATGAACTCTTTCCACAGCTATATTATAGATGTCCAAATATTTATTATCACATCACATCATATTACCTTGTTACATTTATCATCATTCTGGCATTTTCCTTCCTTGAGAATCATTACTTTTCCTTTTGTTTCACCTCTTTCCATCTCCATTTCTTTTAGTGTAGCTAATTCAGGGTTTTCAGAAGAGCATTAGTATGGCAACAACCGAATCAGCTGATGTGCTGTTTTCAACTACTCATCCTGATGCAGCTTTGTAACTGTTTGACACTCAGTACATTGAATTGAAAGTGACAAGGCTGCCAGTAATAAAAGTGTCTGTTGAGATCAAAAAGTGAGCTGTGCTTCTCTCAGGAAGCCATTTAAACTTCAGTAGGACTACATGATCCAGTGCTCTTGATGGCCTCCATCTGGGTACACACACTTGAATAGTTTGGGTTGGAAGGGACCTTAAAGACCATCTAGTTCCAATCCTCTGCCATGGGCAGGGACACTTTCCACTGGACCAAGTTGCTCAGAGCCCCATCCAGCCTGCCCTTGAACACTTCCAGGGGTGGATCCTGGGCCAGTGTCTCACCACCCTCACATTAAAGAATTTAATCTTAGTATCTAATACAAACCCACCGTCATTCTGTTTAACACCATTACTCCTTGTTGTTGTCCTTGTTCACTACATGCCATTGTGAAAAGTCCCTCTCCAGCTCTCATGTACGCCCCTTTTAGGTATTAGAAGGTGCTAGAAGGTCTCCTCAGAGCCTTCTCTTCTCCAGGCTAAACAATCCCAACTCTCTCACCAGTGTCTCAGTTTTTCATTGTAGGAGAGTTGTTCCGTCCTTCAGATCGTCCCTGTGGTCCTCCCTTGGACTTGTTCAAACAGGCCCACGTCCTTCTTACGTTGGCAGTCCCAGAGCTGGACAAGCCCTGCAGGTGGGGTCTCAGCAGAGCAGAGCAGAGGGGCAGAATCCCTCCCTGGCCCTGCTGCCCACGCTGCTCTGGATGCAGCCCAGGACACGTGTGGCTTTCTGTGCTGGGAGTGCCCATGGCTGGGTCATGTCCAGCCTCTCACCCACCAGCACCCCCAAGTCCTTCTCAGCAGGGCTGCTCTGATCTGTTCATCCCCCAGCCTGTGTTCGTACCAGAGCCCTAGCCCAGATGCAGCACTCTTAACAAGACCTCCTGAGGGTTCCATAGATCCATTTCTTGAGCTTTGCCGGGTCCCTCTGGATGGCATCCCATCCTGCAGGAGTGCCAGCTGTACCACTCAGCTTGGTGTCATCTGTAGACTTCCTGAGCATGAGTTCAATCCCTTTGTCAATGTCGTCATCAATTAAAGAAAATGTCTTAAACACTGTAGCAAAGATTAAAGCTATTCTGGGACAAAACATTTTTTGTGGTGTTCAGCAGAGTAAAGCACATAGCTCAGGAATAAGCTGTACTGAACTGATTTTGCTATGGAAGTTAAAGTTTAAAAAACTTAAGGTTTCTGGTGGGAGGGGGTTTGATGCAAATTGAACTAACATGTTTGAATTAGAATTAAGTATAAAATGACCATAACAACAGAGGTAAAACCAATAAAAGAATAAAAGAACTCTTTTCTAAACATAAAGCTATCAGAGTTGCAGTATAATTTACATAGTGGTCTTTTACTGGTCTCTTAGTGGAGCAGGCAGCTGAAGTGATTGATTGCTTTTATCATGGCCAAAGCTCTCCTGTAGGTTGGGTTTGCATTGTTACCAATTCTCATTGTATTGGTATTCCTTTGTCCTTTCAGTGACAGGTTACAGCTTGCACTTCAGAAATTCTTTAAAAATCATTTACTCTTCTCGATCTCTTGCTTTTCTAGCTTAATCCTAGCCTACACAGTGCAAGATAAACTCTAATCAACAGTGAATTAGTAACATAAAAATGAAACTGAACTACTTGCAGGGCAGGGGTGAGTCAGCAAAGAGAAAACAAACTTCTGAAAGTGTTGTGCAGACAGTGTGTGATGGCCTAGGGAAATGAAGTCTCCCTAACATTTGAAAACCAGATTAGATGGCTGCTGTGAAGAACAGGGACTCGATGATCCATATGGATCTTTTCCAACTTGACATACTTTGTGATTCTGTAACTCAAAACAGATTTTAACATTATGTGCCTGTCTTTTTGTAGAAACCATTTTACAGCAAAAAAACAAATGGGTCCATTACCCAGGGGATGACTTCCCTGGTTTGAAGTGCTGAATAAATAAGCTTACTTATGTGAGCCATCTCATTAAAGAAAACATACATTCCTGAAGTTTATATTTATTTCTTTATATTTCTCTGCATAGCAGAAAATGAAGTCTGAAGAATGTACTCAATAAAATCATGGGAATTTTAGGTATTAGAACTCTGTCTCAGGCTGTTGTATGTTGTAATCTTTACTCTGTCCCATGGTTGTGTTGCTGAATTGATCTTTATTTTTGACAAGTATAGTTTAAGGAGAGGCATTATATGTAGCCAAATTTTTATACAGCTGCCTAATTTTATTGTTTTCCCTTTCTTATAAAGTTCTATCTCTATCTTCAGTGGCATCAATCAGCCCAGAGTGATGTGAGTATTTGGTCAAGTGGTCTTCCCTGTGGCTGTGGCTTAAAAGAAGAGTGGGATAGTCAGTTAATCCCTTTATTGATTTTGCTCTTTGCAGATAGGATTTATTTTGCCAGTACAGATAAGCAGGCTAATTAGTAAGTTGGGAGATGCTGAACACTGTCCTCTCCAGAGGAGCCAGCTCAGTAAATATTTCAGTTAGGGAGTGGTGCAGCTTTGGGGAAAAATAGATAAAAAAACATTGAGCAAAACCAGCTAAGCACTATTTGCTCGATGATATTCCTCTGACTAATTGACAGTGAAGTCTGAGTACGTAATGGGGAGACTTAGAGTCTTACTGAGAATGCTTTTGAAAGTCACTTGGATACAATTCCAAGTCATTTTCAGATACATGCTATAATTGAGACCTATCAAACATTCTACTGAGCAAGCGAGTGAATATGACTGGGGTAATTCTATGAGAAGAGGAAGCTGAAAGTTATTGTCAAATTCCCTTCAGGGATGTATATAAAATATGGAGAAAAATGCTAAGAGATGTTGTTACCTGTCAGATTGTTACCAGTCTTTGCAACTTAGACACAGAAGCCATTTCTCCCTTGGAGTATGACTTCCTAGCTCAAACTAGGAAACAAGATGAAAAGAGAATCCTGGTTCAGCCGTAGCCTATGGGATTTCATTTCTCTTTGGATATGCTGTCCTCACAATAAACTGGTAGAAGAAAATGGTCTAACTAGTTCAGCTAACTGATCAGGGAAGTGTTTAAAGGAATGATGTGCACACTTTCATGTTTTATCCACAAATGCAGCACATGGAAAGATTTGACTACTGAGCAAGAAGGAAATTATTCAGCTAAACATCTCCAGGTATGTTTTACGTTTACACATTGCAGACATTTTGTTTTGATTTTCTGGTGGTAGTTATTTTTAATGCTTCTAAGTAGACCAGCATGATACTGGCTCTAGTGACAAACTGTGGTCCAGTGAATTCCCTGCTAAGGACTCTGTCCATGTGGAGAATTCACTGGAGAACTGACACATACTTCTGTGTGCTATGTTTGTGGCACTCAGGATTTTATGTAAATTTAAGAGTGACAGAAAGTTTGATTACATTTCTGTAGCAGCACTACTTGCTGAAGAGCAATCTCTGCTTTTTCAGGGGAGGCAGGGGAAGTGCAGTCAGCATCACACAAAAGATATGAGCTCACGTAAAAAGTGAGAAAACTGATCATACCCATCTGCCTTTCTAATTTAGCATGAGAGGACATTTAAAATTTGAATAGCTAAATACCATATTTAATGTACATTGAGTGAAAAAAAAATTAAGAATTGATTGTAAGTCTCTTAAAATGAGGTCCAGCAGAACACTGCTGCAAAGTTGTGTTGCAGCTTATTTTCAAAATACTTTCCTAATTTATTGATGAGGAAATACATTTTTCCTCAAGCATAGATACATTGCTGTGCAGAGAGCCAAATGTAGAGAGTTCTTTCAAGATAGCACAAATGATAAGCAGGTTGCAAGTAAGCATTTTGGAAATAGCAAAGTAGCAAAAGTATTCCTTGAAAATGTTTGAGAGGTTTTCACTCTATATTGAAAACAGAAATAAATCAAATACTCAGGGCCATCAAAGTGTAACTTTTGTACTGCTTTGTGTACCTGCATTCTAGTGCCTCTTTTTCTTTTCAATAAGGACGAAATGTAGCTTTGCTTTCAGTTGTCTCTTAAAAAATAACTTCATAGCTGGAATTAGTCACTCCAGGCATTTTCTTTGCTAGTGCTTCAAATAAGCATAAAAGCTAGAATATTAATGATGCCTGAGTGTTACTCATGATTTGTGGCTTGATAAGCTGATCCTCACAAAGGCCTTCACATTTCTGCCTTGTTTTTGAAGGATTAGAGAGAGATTTCTGTGTGGTAGCAGCTTGTTGTGCTTTCTGAACTGCATTCCATCAAAATTAGCAATTTTTAATGTTTGATTTGTTTCATCCACCCTTACCACGTGTAATAAGCACCAAACTCTGAGTCTTGAGAAACCGATGGAACTGTATGAGAATTAAGTCCTCTGTGGATTGATTATAATGACTGCACCAGACTGCAGAGCTAGGACTTCAAAGATTGCTTGTCATAATAAAGGCAGCTTTAAAGTGTTAGAGCAAAAATAAAGAAAAATTTATAGCACATTTAAATTAATTAAATCCTTTTGGTGCTTCTGTTTTGGCATTATTGCTTTATTTTGGTTTTTTATGTGTTTTTCCTTCCCCTGGCTCACTGAAATACTGCAACTCACTTCAAACAGGAGGATGCTTAGAAATGGCTGTATGACCTGCTTGTAAGGATATACTTGTAAACTCATGCCATGAGAAGGAGGGATGGATAAAACCTTGTCATTTTCTCTTTATCGTCATTGAAGGACTTCCTTTTCTGCTTCCTCTTCTATTATTGAGTGATTTGTATCATCCAAAAAGAATCCCTTTTCTTGACAGTGATAACAAAAGGGAGGGATAAAATCAGAATGTTCCTTAGCACAAAAGCTGTTCTTCATTTCATTTGTAATAGATCCTTCAAGGTCTTTGGGAAAGGATCTCACAGACCTCTTCCTATTCTGTCAACATTTGGTGCTGTTAAATACAGAATTTATTCCTATACCTTTTGGTTTTTCATACAGTATCTGAAGTATTATTTTTATAATGAAGTGTAATCAATATTCTATAATGCATGCAAATTACATAACTACATTTTATAAAATTAAACCATTAAAAATTATTTTGCTAATTAAGCATTATTACCCGGTAAACATAATGAGTATTTCCATCTGTGGGGTAAAACATTAAACTTGCAGTAAAACAAATATAGAGCATTACCACCAAGGTATGGATAGCTGATCGTGACGCTGAGAGCAAAATTTTGACCTGCTGTATTGTCTGCCCATGTTAACAGCTCTCCAAATTCTCCATGGTGTTCAGCTGTGCCTAACGTATAAAATGGAGTTTCTTTCTGTGACTTGATGTTTACATTCAAGATGATCCAAGTATCAGTTTTTGTTTCTGCCCAGAAACCAACAGTCAATACTGATCTACCATATCATAAGTCCCCTTTTACTTAAATCCAGATCTACTATAATTTTTGTCCTTTTATTTATGTTGGCAATTGTCCTAGTCCATTCTGATACCATTTGATGATACTGCTCTCCTGTGAGTATTTCCATTGTTCCCTTTTCTTATTTCTTTCATGACTTTTTTTCCCAGAAGGAAACGAATTAAATTCTTGCTCATCTGATTTATAAACAGCAGTATTATCTCTTCTAATTGAAAAAAAAACTTGTGGCAGTTTTGTTTCACTTGTTTTCTAAATTGATTCTTACACTGACAATGGGTAGATCAATATTCTAACTCCATGGTTATAATCACCCCTTAAGTCAATATTTACAAAGCTCTTGGCAAGGAATAAAGTGGTTTAGGTTTAGGTCTGTTTAGGTTGAGAGTAAAATATTGGTCCAACATTCAGATCAGTGTTTTGGGAACACGAAACTAATGTAAGATCTTTCCTTTACTTACCACTCAAGGTGACTTGTGTTTTACAAAATTACTCTAGATTTGAATATTACATTATAAATAAGTGTGATCCAGAGCTAACAATGAAATCCTTGCAGGAATTTTTTGGACAGTAAAAAGTTAGGGGTTGGATGAATTTCAAACATACTGGAATTTACCTTTTTCCTTTGCTAGTTTACAAGTAATTTTTTTTAGCTTGTTTATAACTAATTGCAAATCAGTTTTTAGTAATACGAGGACTACAGACAGCAAGAATGTTCCAATAAATTTTAATTAGGTTGAGTATTTGTATCAAAGTATGGAGATAGTATTAGATACTGTGAAGATTTTTTTTTGTTGTTTGCTTTATTTGTTAATATGGTAAGTAATGTCTGCTAGTTAAAAAATGGCATTATAATAAAGTAATTTTATGCTTGATATTTAGTATTACCTTTTATTCTGCAGGAATTCATACTGCTTTATAAAGTATAATTTACATATAATCATTTCACTGTTCACATAAAAGCATTACCAAAGATAGAGTTGGTATGGGAAAAAAAACACCCCTAAAACAGAATGCAAAACATTTGAGGATAGCCAGAAGAAACACAGCACAAGCCCAGTTCCTTATTAAAAAAAAAAAATTGCAAGGTAATTTTGTAGTTGAAAACCCAGTATTTGGGACTTAAACCTCAGTCCTTCAAGGAAGATTTCCAAACTGAGTTCCCCTATTCCTTTGTAACTGCAGTAAGCACTAGTTCATTATCTCTCATCTCCCATCAAGGTGAAAAGATGATGGTGAGCTCTTTGAAAATTACAGACAAAGGATAATACGTGTTGGTACAGGATTCTGATGTGCAATCACGTCATTTTGTTGGGAATTGATTTACTTGACTCACAAAAAACTAAGAAGGAATGCCTAGGAGGGTGCCCCTTCCCGTGGGCATGCCTAGCACACCCTGAGTGTTCCAGAGACGTGGCAAAGTGTGATCCGTGCAGGGAATCCCAGCCTGCAGCGAGCTCGGCTGAAGGGATGCTGGGAGAGGACAGGAGCTGTGCCGGAGTTTGCCTGTGCTGAGCCGGAGGTGAGTTCACCCATGTGATGAAGCAAGCTGCTCTCTTTGAACTGCATTTTGTGAGGTGAAATACCAACAAATGAAGGCTAAAAACATCTGCAGATGACTGCATTTTTGGATGGATTTGGACTGCAGGCCATAATTCAATATTGTCAACACAGGGAGCTGAACCTCAACCAGTTCCTGCACGTGATCCTCCCAGGAAGCCAAGACTCTTGGCAGCTTCTTGTTTCTGTATCATCAATCACCACAGCAGGCTTTAACTAGTCTGTGCCTGTGACACCAGCTGTTGCAAAGCATTGTTTTGGAAATGAATTGGTCATCCCACTGCAGTGTGGTTGTTAGTGATTGTTATCCTTTTAAGGGCGTTATTTTTTAATTTATTTTTGAGACGTTGCAGCAAGCTCGCAAGTTATTTATTACTATGTCAGTAATAATAGAGTACATGCTGTATGCTATAGCTGTTAATCATACCCAAAACCTCTGCTTTCACAGCCCAAAATAAGTAGGCCAGATCAGATCCTTAAAAACAACATGAGAATCCATGTATTTGCTTTTTGTGAAAAACTTTTAACATTGTGTAAAATCAGTGTGGCTTCCCATTTGAAAATGTCTAAAATTTCTCTGTGGAATAAAGCATTTTGTCTTGTAAAATATTATTTAATACTGTTATTTAAATACTATGATGTATAATCTGAAGTTATCAATAAGCAGGAATTAATATATTTTAAGCCATTTTCATAAAAATACTGTGAAATATCACTGTTAAAATAGAAAATTTAATCTGGTTTATAATCAGGATTAAAAATTAATGTGGTAAATTAATATTTACATAAATGTGACATCAGCTCCCTTTCAACACTGGTACTTTGTGATGCAGGAACATATTTCAATATTAGTGTTGTGGGGAGCGCATTATCATTCTCTAAGTTTGAAGAACACAATTCATGTCATCTTCAGTGATCATTTCATGTTTTTATCAGTTACAGGAAGCTATTACTTTCCCTAATAGCTGTAGGATTTTTAGCAGCCTCCCGGTAGAGCACAACCCATTAACAACTATTGTTTGGTCCATTGAGGTTCTTTACTTCTCTGTTTTCCCCCCATTCAGACACAAGAATATTGTGGCAGACAGTGTCAAAGACCTTCTTAGAATTGAGGTAAATGGCATCTACTGCTCTCTTCTCATCCATAAATGCAGATATTTTATCAAAGAAGGCTATCAGGATAGTCAGACATGATTTCTCCTACATAAATCCATTAATTTTCTGTTCCCTTTTCTCCTTCATGTGCCCTGAAATATGCTCCAAGATTACTTGCTCCATGATTTTTTCCAAGAACCAAATATGACTTGCCCATATTTCCCTGTATTATTCTTTTGGCCTTTTTAGACAACATTTAATTTCCCTTGTCACCAGGGATTTTCCCCAAATTCCATGACTTGTAAAAGACAATACAGAGTGGTGTTAGAAGGACATTGGCCAGTTCTCATCAACACTCTTGAATGCAACCCTTCAGGTTCTGTATATCTTTATGGTTTGAGTGGTCTCAAATAATCCCTGATTCAATCTTCATATCCTAAAGGAAATTCTTCTTATTCAGATCTTTTCACTGACACCAGGGACTGGGAGGCTGACTAAGGCAGGACTGGATACCTCAGCCTTTGCTGGGTGTGCTGTCACTAAATCCCACACTCCATCCAGGAGCAAGCTCACTTTCTTCCTTCCAGCCTTTTGTTATTGGTGTGGTTGTAAAAGATTTTCTTATTGCCTGTAGCATCCCTTAAATGTGTCTGTTTAATAGAATTTCCTGAGCATCCACACTTCTCCACGTGATGTTTCTAAATTTCTCTTTTATAGTATGTCCTCGCTTAAGTCTCTTCTTTGTGGTTTTTCTTAGTATAGAGCTCTGTCATGAATTCTCTGATTAAGCAAACTGGTCTGGTACACTTCCTTGTTTGGAAACTGCAAATTAATGTGTTCCTGCTGGTGGAAGCTGTAGCAAATATAAACAACCCCACTCCCCAAAAACATGGGTTAGAGACTCAGGAGTTTCTAAAGGCTATTTAGGGCATAATCTCCTTGTTACGTTGTTTTTTTAATACTTGGTGAGAGGAGGCAGGGCTAACTTAACTCTATTACTTAATATATTGTTTAGTCCTTAGATGGTGATTAGAGAAGATAATTTACCTGGCATTACTGTTACAATATATGGCACTCTGATGGATTCTATTACTACAAAAGGATTCCAAAATAACAGATGCTTCTTGTCATCTTAATCATCCGTTTCTTCAATTATCTTTATTAAAGAAATGTGAAATTTTATTACGAAACAGGAAAAGAAGCCTGAAGGATAAAGATAAGTAATTTTTACTATTCCTAAAGGTGTCTTTGGCGATGTTTCTCCTTTATATTTATGTATTTATGGAACAAAGTATATTAGCTTGAGATTAAAACTAAGTATGTTCAATTTCATCTTCACCACATTATTTCTTGCTTTATGTGGTAATCAAAAGGTTTATAATGAAAATTTTATTTTCAAGGGTAATGGCAAGACAAACTTTTTAATATAAAAAATTTAATTCAAAATTTTTTGAATTTATTATTTCTTTTGTTATGAAACAAAGTAGCAGCCATGTATCCCTGCTTACTTTCCTGTGGGATAGCTTGACATACACAGTGCATCTAAGAGAAAGACTGGGGTGTATGGAATGGTGATGGTGAATATTGGAAAATACAACTCTTTAGCATCACTGGAAGCAGCATGGCTGGCTCTTCAAGGCTTAACCACTCCTCTTGACTCTTTTCTTCACTTCTGCTTTCTGTAGCAAAAACAGTGTTGTCCTTGGACAAGCAAACATTAATTTTTGCTTGTGCAGTTCAGTTTGAGCTGTCTCAGTGCCGCAGCAGGGTTTGATAGTAGAGTGCTGCGACAGTCCCTGAAGAAGCTGTCCTGAGAAGGGCTGCCCAGGTGCCCAGGCATGTCTCCCAGCCTGGTGAGTGATTCCAGCTCTCTGTGGGGTGACGTGGAGCAAGAGACCCGAGCTCTGCATGGTGGTGCACAGAGAAAGCCTTTATGGAGTGCGGGGGCAGCTCTGTGAAGGAGGCCAGTGACAGCCGGCTCCTCAGCACAGGGGGAATGGGGTGTTTATAGGGAAAGGCGGGGTGGGGAAAACACAGTATCGAATAGGAGTACCTTAGGAGGTGGGGTGAGGGATGCCGAGCCAATGAACAACAGTGTATGACCATGTAGGCACAAAGCACTTTGCGTGTGAGCACTTCTTCCATGAGTGGAAGTCCGTGGATTAAGGACTGGCTCGCCAAGAGAGGGCTGCAGCCCTTCCACCAGTGGGCCTTTCGGCCCCAACATCTCACAGCTACAGATTATTTTGAGAGGATGAGACAAAGAGGACAGAAGTTCAATTGTGGACTCATTTCTGGTGAGCCTGTAGAATCAGAAGGAGACTGCCAGTGGGAAATGTCAGTACTCTTATGGTCTAGGATCATCCATGTGGAGCTCAGTATTACTGAGTTTTGCTGTTTGCTTTGCATTTATTCCTTGAACCTAGAAATGCATGTTAACAGCTGGCTGGATTATTTCACTGGAGAATGCCCAAAAAGATTTTTTATTAAAAAGTATCAGCAGCAAAGCTCAGATAAATTTACTGCAGAGACAAATTAATAAATAAAATGCTTCAGATCTGACAGCCTAAAAGATGTGCCATTCCTGGTCACATGATTTGTAGTTAACTAAATGGTCAAATACTTTTACACCTCATCTGGTGTGTGCTGTGCCAAGCACGTCTGCATCCTGGTTTTATGAAGATCACTTGGTACTGCAGCTCTGGACAAACTGCAGTGAGGACATTTCTTGGCCTCTCACAGCCTGGGTTTCTTGTTGGGTCACTGTGCTAGGGGGGTGCTTAGTAAAAATACATTAATTCTGAAGATCTGATGGGGACAGGCAGAACAGGGTGAGGAGGCCAAGCTACCATTAATTACCACTTGGACATTTGGCTCAGAGAGAGAAGTCAGGCTGGGTGGTACCAAGGAGGAGAATAGGAGGAAGAATTGCACTGTAGCTGTGTCACTGCTGCTTCATCCCTGTCCCTGTAAAGCCACACCTTTTCACACAGCCTCCTCCTGCACTGGATTGTTGTGACACTGGATTTTACTAAAATGGGTGCAGTTTGTGGAAGCAGAAATCTGAACTAACTGCACTGCCTGAATTTTGGGGTTATATAGAACACAGACAGCTTGAGGGGAGTGATTTTATTAGTGGAGCAAGGGGGGAATGCTGCCTTGAAACAGGTGTCTCATACCAGAGGTACGTGCCAGTCCTTTGCCCTGGCTGTAGGCATTTTAAGTAGACTGGTAAGAAGACTGGACTCAATGCTGCTGTTAAATTGTTCTTTGGTCTGGTGTCATTCTTCAGCTGTATTTCTGCTTAAGGAATAAACATAATAAAAACAATTCTGATAACAGATTTGAAATCTTGGATGCAAAGTGTTGTAAAAACTGAATTTATTTACATGTTTAAGAAAAGTGGAGGGCTCTAGGGAAGGGATGGATCTACCCATTTCTTGAACGGGGCCCTGCTGTATGTCAGGGCAGTGTCCTCTGTCATCTCTCCTTGTGAAGGATAAGGATATTGAAATAATCTTCTCCTGTGTGAGTCTGGTCTTTCCTACCAACACAAGACAAAGCAATCAAAATTGTGGTGGTATAGTGTGAGGGCAAGTGATGTGAAGTACTTTATGTTTCTGTCTCTCATACCGTGTGCTGCAGGAAGATAATGATGAAGGAGTTTTTCATTCCAAAAGGAACAAAGCCAAACTAGATGATGTGTGTGGTTGTCCTGTGTGCAAGCTGTCCCTCTTTTTCTCTCCAATGTGCAAGTAGGTTTTGTCAGCTCATAGTATAACTGCAACATGTCTTCTGCTTTGCTCCTTTTCCCATTTAGTTTTGGTTTGAGCAAATTTAAAAGTATGCTTTTTAGAAAATTGGGTTAAGAAAATGACTTTTTGTGAAGACAATCTAAATAGATTTTTTAAAATATATTTTCTATATGTATCTTATAGTCTTAATGTCTCAACAGCTGAGACAAAAGCCATCTAAAACCCTTTGTTAATTATCATTTTTATTAAAAAAAAGAGTAAAATTCTTATTTGCAATTATATAATACCAGGATTTTTAACTAAAAACCTTTTTTAAAACTGCATGTATCAACATTTAAATTATTCACAAATGTTCTTAAATTATTATTTGTGTTGGTTTATCTGCATATAGGCAACAGTTTCTACTTGGTTGTATATTCCTTTTTACATATGTATCTAAACAGTTTGGTGTCTATTGCGGAAGGCATTCTTTTTTATTAATTTACATGAGCAACTTCTCACGGAAACATCAGATTTTGTTAGACTTTGACATTCATTTTTAAAAGGTGAATAATTTTAATTGTGACATAGGACTTGAGAAGATGACATTAGCTTGACCTGCCAGTTGTCCAGCCTGCACGTGTAAACTCCTTGCAGCCAAACTGGCTGAGCCTTCTGGGGCACTCCATAGCAGAGAAATGTTTTTCCATTCTCACAGGAGATAAAGGAAAAAAAAAACCTTGGGCAATGTGGAGGGAAGTGTTGCTGAACAGGAGGAGGGATTTGGAAGAAAATATGAAGGTGCTGCATTAAGGAAGGGGATCCAGGAAACACTGCAGCAGGGGGAAGGGAAGAAAAGGATGCCAGATTGAGTGGCTGAGCACTGCTGCAGTAAAGAAAGATGGACAGAGAGGGCAGCCTGGGATATTAGATCAGGAAAGAGGATTCAGGCTGATATTTTGAATTGCAATTTTACCTACAGGCAGAATTCTTGCATTTTTAACTCCCGGAAGGGACCCTTTCCTTGCCATATCATAAGAGATCTGTGTGCTAAGATTAGAATTTTATTTTGTGTTTTTGGAAGGTCATATGGATGTCAGACACCCATCTTTAACGCATCAATGTTGTAGTCTGCTATCTGGTCCTGGAAAGGTGGTACAAATAGAAAGTTTGGGTATGCTGGCTTCCTGCAGGATGGGGCCTCCTCAGCACTGTCACTGCCTTTGAAGAGAACTGGTTGTATGTATGACAATTACTTTGCTTTTCATTTGTGTGAAGTTACCACTCCCTAGTAATATCCAACATTTTTGTACTTAAGAAGCCCCCAGTCTTTTTGACTATGCCTATTTATCAAACCTGCTCTTAGGATAATTTGCTTGGGCCATACTACTGATCTGGTAGTGTATGTACTACTTCTTTTTTTCAGATGCAACGTTTGAATACCACTGACCTGGTATTTTTGTCAGAATCATGTTTGAATAACTAGATAAAATCTAAAATCTGGTATTATCAGAAAAAATGATTCTTCTTATTGAAGAAATATTAAACAGCTTTATTATTGAGCAAAAGAAAAATACAGCAGAAATTATTATTAGTGTTTTAAATTTCAAAATTGGTTTCTGGCTTCCTAAATATGATTATAAATTAATTAATTCCTGCTAGAAATATGGAAATAAAGTCTTTTAAAGTAAACGCTATGATTAAAGTGTCCTGATGAAGTCATAATATGCTTTGCTTTTGAACTATCTATGGATAGACCATAGTTATATTCAATCTTCACTTAGAACCATAGATCCTAATTACAGCTGTGCCCATCCTGCTCAACAATTTAGTGTGGCATATGCATTACTTTCCGATAGAAATAAAGCAGCTCAACATTTGATTACTGGAGGAAGTATTGGAATATGGCACCTATTTGACTTCATCAGCAGGTGTAATGCATTTAGGTTGGGTGGAAATGGCAAAACTTAGTTTTTCCCCAGCAATCTCTCTGGAATTACCTCCCAACAAGCAAGTCTGGCAACTAATATGCTGATTCTGTAACAAGAAGTTATAAAAGAAGCAGCACTACAAAATAAAGAGAATAAAATTTAGAGTATCTTCCCACTGGAGTGTTACGTCCCTTAAGAAAATCTAAACATTGTACTGTAGCATTCCTCCCCTCAAAAAGTCCCAGCTGACCCAAATGTGGAACTACATAGCTGAGAGGGGCTGGAGAAACCATGAGTCGTATTTTTTGAGATTAGAATGCAGAGTTTAAGGTAGAAGCAATATGATGCTACCTCTTGTTATCTCTGCAGAATGCTTTGTTTGTATGGCCCCCACTCTTTTATGCAAGCCTGAAGACAATTTAACCACCAAAAAAAAGTGTCTTATTTGTAATACAGAACTTACTTCTTCAGATGGGTTTCCAAACCAGAAGGTTTCATAACTGCTGATAAAGATTCTGAATTTCTTCTTTACATTGTATTTATATTTCTTCTTTACATTTATATTTCTTCTTTACATTGTATGTACAAATGTATTTTATTTATTCCATGTGTATGGAAACCTACGAATGGCTGGGAAAACCAGGCTCCCTACCTGTAGGAATGCCCCATGTCTGCTTCTGGAAAAAGGAGCCCTTTCTTAACTCTTGAATACACTCTTTGGTAGGTAATAAACATGTATTGTGTTTCTCTTGGCTTGTTAGGGAATAAATAAGACACTAATTAAAACCTTGAAACACTTTTCCAAACCTCCTCCCACAGCAATATCCAGATTCATACAAATTTGTATGAGTCAGGCAAACGTTTGATGAGATTCAAGTCAACACACTGCATTTTGTTTTTCTGTAACTTGTAGCAATTACAAACTAGAGTTGGATTTTTTTTTCCAATTAAAAAATATGAAGCATAGTCTCATTATTTTAATAAAGCTGAGTGTTTGAATCAAAACTATGAACTATAAATTAATGAGTGCCTTCTAAACTCTGGACACATGTGGAACTGAAAGAGGTCTATTACAGAAGTTGAAAATCTATATTTAATGAATACACCCACTACATCTATTGAATTGGCAAGATAATAAGTGTGCAGCCCTCTCTTTTACTTTAGAACAACACATTCAACATAGTCATTAGCTGAGAGTTTTACCAGACACTGCAGTACACTTCAGCTGCACTTTTCAATTACTTTTGGACTCTGTGTGGCTGTGTAAGTATCACACTTACCAATCTGGTCTGAGTGCTCATCTTGTATTGTTTGTATATTTATGGTGCCTACTCTTGTGGTTTGAACAGTTAGGGCTGCAAAAGTTACAGTGGTGGGTATTTGGTGACTTTTATTAACTTTGGCATAATTCCTTTCTTATTTCATTCAGCTTTGTCCTGGATAATGCATAAACATGTGACATTTCCAGTCTTCAAATGTCACATCATGTTACAGAAGAAACTGTTTGCATTGAGTAGGTCCATTCTAACAGTAGGATAAAAAAACTGTCTTACCTATTTTGGAGTGCCAGCATGTTTTTAAGGTTTCCACTTCTGTTTCTGCCCAGTCTTTCTCTGGCCAAACAGTGCCTCTTGTATCTCTGTAGAATCCAAAGTGTTAATAAATAATAAACTATAGTCATCTCAAGCAGGAACAAGTTAATTGATATTTTTTTCTGGCAGATCTGTGCATGATATGTTCATTTCAAATAGGATGGGCTGGTGAATCCACTCTCCCTCTGCAGGTTTATACCTTTTAGTCTTAGCTCCTTTTTATGTGAGAATTCTATAGTTACAAGTTTCATTAAGATGTGTAGCAAACAGTTGCCAGGTAGCAGTGGACAACTGTTGTGTTCTGTAAGTGAATTTTGAGTGTATTTTCCAGTGCAGTTTTCCCAAAGTTATTCTCAATTCTCTCCATTCTCAATGGAGAAAATCAACAGGAGCATCATTTGAGTATGCTGCGTTTCATAATCACAGTGTGTCAGAATTTGATGCAGCTGGTGCCACTCAGACCACAGCAAAGACACTCTGCAAACAGAAAGCACAACTTCATGGTTATACATTATAAAGCTAATACACATCTTTTGGTTTTCATCCTCATGTATTTTATGGATATCTCCTTCCTGCTTGTTCCATATGTTCATTGCTATAAACATTGAATAACATATGGTCAATGAAATTGCTCTAAAACCAAACATGCTTTTTTTTTCTTTGCTTCAGAGTGAAGAAGGGAGTTATGGAAGAACCAAAACATATTACATGGTATTTTTTGTGTGCTGGTGGCATTTACACCTCCTTTCCCCTTTCCCTTTCTTTATGATTGCTTCTTTGTCTTGATGAGATGTGGTGGAAGTGTGCAAACAGGCTGATGCTGTGGATGTTTACACTAATGTGTGATAGTTAGAAGGCAGTATATTCATGGAAGAGAAAAAAGACATTTCCACCACATACAGGGGTCATATAGGGGCTTTTGAAAGCTGTTTTCTAATCCATGACTGAAAACATGATGCAACAACTGGTGTATCTGAGTTAATACTAGGGAACCTTGCCAGCCAAAGTGTTTAAATCCAGAAGTGTTTCTGGTCCAACGTGACAGATTCTCTTTATATAACTGTTGTAGTTTCAGGAGGTGACACTGGCCAAACTTAAAAGTATTAGTGGGCCTTATGTTCTCATTTGGTTAACCAGGCAACTATTACAGCGATATTTTACAGGCTGAATGCACTTGTAAAATCAAGATATTTCAAGTTTGTAGGTAAAAGTTACTTAAATGACTTTGTGACTGCCAAGCCATCAACGGGCTTTGTTCATTTGAATCATTTTATGTGATTTTTAGATTATTAGATTATACAATTAATAGACAGTAGTATATTTTTGCCCACTGTCTCCTGGGCAGCATGCAAAGCCTCTTCTACTCTTCCTCAGCTTTTATTCTTTCATCCTAAAAATCTACCAACAACCAAAAAAGTAAAACATTCCCTTTGCAATTTCATATCATTCATTTCTCTGTGATTTGCAGGCCAAATCTCTTTACCCTGTAAGTACAAGAACACTTTAACTTGATGCTCTGCCAGCTCATGCAGAAATTCAGAATTGAAACTGGGTCTCTCAGATGAGCACGAAGATGTGGGTTACTGACAAATAAATGCATTCATCTGTATAGTGCACACCACATGGAGCTGGAAAAATGCTGAATGATGGAGCTTTGTAAAAAGCCTGAACCACTTGATTATGTGTTTGTTGTAGTTTTGTTTCTCATGAGGACATTGAATCTGAAGCTACTGTTTCTCCTGTTGTGCCTTAGGTGCTGTAGCAGTTCTGATCCCTCGCCTAGACTTGGTGATTTCTTTCGTCGGAGCAGTCAGCAGCAGCACTCTGGGACTGATTCTGCCACCTCTGGTTGAAATCCTCACTTTCTACAAGGAAAACCTAAGTTTATGGACAATATTTAAAGATGTTTTTATAGCTGTTGTTGGATTTGTTGGATTTTTAACAGGAACATACGTGACAGTTGAAGAAATAATTTATCCTGCATCCACAGTTCTTGCTAATGCAACAGGGAGCTTTCCTGCAGATGTAAATGCTACAGACTTGGTGGTTGGGCTAAAGTAACTAACCAGGCACTGTGAACTATTTTGTTCATTAACAAGAAATTCTTGACTCAGGACCTGCTTTCAACTACTGGTACTGTGTAAAGAGGTACAGTTTGTAAGCTGTAGGATATACATGTGAAAATACATTATTTTTTTAGAAAGTAATTATATATCTCTTCTGGACTTTGAAAGAAAAGTTACAAGATTTTGTTTTGTTTATCAAAGCAATGTTACTTTCATGGAAAAACATTCAACATCACACACAATAAGCAGTTTATTTTTGTACATTTTGGTAACTGTTACCCTGACCCATTTTTTACACAATTTCTTTATCCTTGATTTCAACTATACAAAAGTATGAAATACTGTATTTTTTATTACCTGTGGCTTGAAGTCTGTAGACTACATATCTATATTTCTATTGGAATATATAATAATTATTTTTGCATTCTTATGTTCTGCCTTAAGTAGCACCAAATATGCTCCTTATGTATTTTTGCTTCTTTTGTCTATTTTGGAAGAAAAAAATAGTAAGTTCATAAGTTGGTGTCTGGGTAGAAATTAGTTTTGTTTAGCAAGCCTGCACCCTGATTTTCAGGGTTCATATTTGACTTTCTGTCTCACACTTCACAGATTACTTTCACTCCAAATGTGGAAGCATTATTTTTGGTCTTGTTTTCTAAAAACCCTGTAGTTTGTGCAATAACATAACTATTTATCATAGTCATTCCTGTTATGAAGAAACAAATTTTTCCAAGGAATATTTTTAATCATAACATTCCCCCAAGAAATATGTTATGCCAAAACCTCTCCACTGTAGTCATACAAATTAAGATAGAAATATATGTAATATTTTGCCTGCCTTCAGTATATTCCTCAGAAATTTACCATTTGGTAATCTACCATTTGGCATTACAGTGCTAGAGTAATATACTGCTAAATATATCTATATTTATATTTTCTCTTAAGAATAGTTCCACTGTCATCTACCATCTGGTGACTGTAATGAGCACTTTTATCTCCATGTGGATGAGGGCATTTCTGATAGGGATTTGTTATAGCATGTGGTTTAAACTGCATGTATATGTTAAAGCAATAGTTCTGAGTAATGCTCTGATTTTGATTTTAGCATGGATAAAGTTAAATGCTTGGCAGGCACTTGGAAGGGATGAATGTGTGATACCACAGAATCAACCTTTTTTATGGAAGTGCCACAGTGAAGCAAACACGGGTAGTTAGCAAAGAAGAAAAAGGTAACTTCAGCTTTTCATCTTGAAGGTTTTTTAGTCTTTAAGCTGTTTGAAAATACGTTAAATCTCAGTGTTTCCATCTGTTTCATAGTGAATCTGTTACGTACCTAATGCAGACACTATACACCAATACAGTATATTTCTGTGCAGCATATTTTATTTGACATTAAATACTTCTGAAAGAAACATCTTTAGTAGGCTTGAGAGGATTTAAATGCACATTACTTTTCCTCTTGGTTTTTCGTCTGTCTACTTGTGTATTGGGAGAATAAAGGGCTTTGAAGTCCATTCATATCTGTTCTGCTTCAGCTGTGTCCTGGTGAGCAGCTCTGAGAAGGTGCTTCTACCAGGCTGCAGAAGGACTGGTCCAGTTCAGAGTTTGGGGGTGATTTTGTCAGGTGCAAGTGAATACTGCCACGGTTCTATCGATGAATATTTGCTGAGCTGGATACCTACAGCCTACAGAGGTGGTCCTGGTACCCAGTGGATATAACATATCTTTGCAAAAGTCAGATAACTTGTTCAGAAGCTTGGTAAGTTTGAGGGTTCTTAGCTTATCCATCAGACCTTGGAAAGGCTGGCCCGAGTACAAAGCCATGCACATCTTCCTGCTCTGACTGCAGTGCAACCTGTAAGCACAGGTTTCCAGAGCAGGGAAAGGCCACCAAGTGACCAGGTATGAAGTAGTGTTTTTATGCAGTTGGCCAGTGTAGCCAAGTCTAACAATGTTGTATCTTTTGAATCTTTAAAATGTTTATTAATATATTTTGCACAATGTCAATTTTATCCTACAGTGTAGGATTTTTATAATTTTAACACTCATACAGCGCATTTGCATGGCCTGCTCTTTCAGACAGAAAGAGTCAGGAAACAGAGTGTCCTTCTTTGGATAAGATTAAAATGTCATCTGGTAAAAAACTAAGTCTGACTAATGAGAGTGTCCTGTGAAGCATTGCCAAAGATGTAAAAGAGAGGAAATTCTGACAGAAACCTCTTCTCAATAAGAGTGTTCATTCAGCTTTTAAAGTGCTGTAATATTTGTTGCAAGTTAAGAAGCAGGGAATGAAACTGAGAGATTTCATAGGTATGGTTTACATTAAGGTATATATTTAAGATGGAAATGTACTTTAGCACAAGCTAAATTAAACTGCAAGATGTGTGATTAGCTTATGTTCCTGACAAGGAGCAGAAAGCTATTGTATTTATATACTGTACATGAACTTATATTTTACAATATAATATTGTTAACAGTTTTAATGTAATTTAATCATTAGTTGCACTACAGGTAACTGGATAATTTTCTTGTCTGCTACTGTTCATCCTCAAGTATTGGGCAAATAAGAGGATGGGATTGCCTGATGTTCTGTAAAACTTTAATCTTCTGTATCAATAAAACTACAAATTACCCTGCAAACTCTGTGTTATCCTGCCTGTCTCCACTACTGCATCACTAGAAGAAATAGCTGTCCTAATGCAGAATTTACCTTTGAAGTTGTCCAAGGAATGGTGACTGATGTGAGACACACAGGCAAGCTCTAGAGATGATTTTTCATTGATAATAAATCTCATTTTAAAGTCATATAGGCACTTCTGAAAAATCCCACCTTCACTCCAAGGGTTTTCATGAGAGCACAGCTAAAGTGAGGCTTCTGCATATTTTTAGAGATGCTGTAGTAAATAAATTAATTTATAAATGTAAAAAGAGATGCAGGTGTTCCCACTGAAATTCCAGTTCCTATTTAGAAAACCACAAAGAAAAATCCAGGCATTTTAAAATTAGGCAAGCCTGTATATATTTGCTGTGGACTTGGCCTTATCTGTAAGGATGGAGTGGTGTTTCAACATGTTGATAGAGAAGGGAAGTGTTAACTTGGAAAACTCTTGACTAGAAGTGAGGAATGAGATCAGTTGATGGACAACCTAAGAGATTCCACTCGGTTCATCTGAGGGAAAGTGAAAAGGGACATAATAGAAAAGCGATTGCTTTATTAATTCTGTATTAAAATGTTTCCAGATGAAGGACTGGAGAAGCTGTATACATCACTCACTACCATTCTATAATTGCTGGAATGTATTATGAACCTTGTCAGACCTCCCGTTCGCGTGCTTTAATTTATTTGGTTCTGTATGGATTAATCAGTATTCCTGCTGCTTACAGATTCCTCAAGTGTCAAAGGGTTCTCTGGTAGAAAACAAGCAATACAGCTTACATCTGTTGAAGTTCATTTTTCACATGCTGTCCATGGGAGAAACAACTGCAACATCTTGTTGGGAAGGGAGGAGAACCTTCTCCATGGTTTTGTGTGTTATCTGCAGATGTTTTGGTCATCCTGGACCTTCTTAACATGACATGAGAAGTCTGAATCTTGCCCACAGTCAGCTGGCTTACCCTCCAGACTCCCACATGGTTCTAATTAGTGTAATGTAGGTCTGTGAGCTGACTACATGCCTGGACATACGTACCGAGACTCGTCTAAATATTAGTTTGTACTCAGTAGCTCAGTGGTTTCCTCTCCAAGTTCTAGAATGGTTGGATGAGTAGCATCTGATAGCAGTATTTTTTTTTACTCTTGGTTTAATTTGTTTTTTTTTTCCTAAAATGCTTTTAATAACAATTAAGAATTATCTCAGCTTACAGTTCCATAGATTCACTCTAAGCAGGCAGTAGCTGGGGTGTAGAAAGCAGCATCTAGATAGACATTCAGTTTGAGTTCAGCAGAAGTTTCTCTACTTGCAAAAGGAGGTGCCTCTCAAATTATAGAAAAAGAATCTGCAAAGTTATGTGGCAAAGCACTCATCTCCACAAAGGAGCACAGAGGTCAACTGTGAGGGGATGAACCCCACTTTAATTAAATTCACCTTGTTTTCTGTTCTTACAGGATAAGGGTTAATTTAAAGGACCAAGTTTCACAGGTGGCACCTAATGATTTGGAGCCTGTCTTGTAGCACAACAAGGAAAGGGAAGAGGAGCCCCTGGTGTGGCTAAAGACCAATCTCTGTCAATGCAAAGGAATGGGGGAACCAAAATATCCTCATCAGAGAAATGGAGCCCTAACCTGACTTCTAGGATTTTCACAGCACAGTAATCAGTCCATGGTTCAGGTGAGAAAATCACCGAAGAGCATTGACTGGTGAGCATCTCGCAGGATAACTGCACAAACCGAGAATGTTACTGCTTAAAAGGGAAAGAGAATACCTGTAGAACATATGGGAAATGTATTTTGGGCATGTACAGGACTTGTAATGGAAATTTGGAGTAGCAACCAAAAGTGGGAGATGAATCAAAGTGCATTGGAAAAAATGGAATTTTATGATTCTGTGAATGTAGAGATAAAAGGGTGCAGTCAATCCCATGTGAGGCAGGAATGGTGAATACAGGTGTCAGTCTGTCCATGCCCTGTGCCTGACCAGTGCAGTTTCTTGTCTTCTCACTAAACTAGAACTGAATCCAGCTGTGCCTCAGCTTGTGTCTCTGAGGAGTTTGGAAAGCAATGGGGTCCTTTCTGCACCTGCCATGGGCTTCTTCAGTAAAATTTTCTGAAGCTTCCGCTCCTACCATGTCAATGTCCCAGTACCTCCCCTGGAAGGGAGATTCCACACCTGAGCCAGTTGTGTAAGGGAGAACAGTGGCATGATAAAAAGCATCATCCCACCTCACAGGATCCATTTCTTATTGGCCTCTTCCTTTACCTGGCTTAAACCCTGTTTGGAGTTTGTATACACCCCATGTGCTTGTCAGGAGAATGTGCCCAGCCTCACTGTGTGCTGGACATGGAGCTGTGGCAACCTCCCTTCCTTCCTGCTACCAGCTTTGGGAGCTCTAACAGACCCCCCCATATTTCCTGAGAAAACTGGTTTCTCTGGGGCTCAGCAGCATCGCCTTGTACTGCTGAGCTTTGGGCTTTCTGTCATCTTGCAGGTGAAAGGTACATGTGCTCCCCCAGCACTCCTTTTCCTTAGGTAATAGTTTCTTTAGTGGTTTTTAAACAGCTCAATTGCTTCTTAGAGCTTGTGGATGTGGCATTTTTGGAGGTGTTTTTCATGATTTCTCTGGATAATTTATGCTGTACTGTGTTTGTCTCTTGACCTGATGGATTTATTTGACTTTGAATGAGTAAGCTCAAACTACTGAAGCCAGTGAAGTCCTTTCAATTTTGTTCTTACATATGCGCTCAGAAACAAAGTTTTATTTTGGAAGTATTCCCATTTGTATCTTAGATACTTAGGCAGAATTGATTGTTCTATATTTTAATTTTCAGCAACTTTCCAAAATTCAAATAATCTTTAATGTATCCAACCCTCTAAACGTTGACATATAAATGCCATTGGAAGTTTCAGAGTTTATTGATTTTTTTGGACCATCTTCATATCTAATATAATCTCTTTGTAGAACACAACATTTTTTTTGTTGGTTTCAGTTGCCAGCCCTGACATACCAAAGTCCTGGGAAACCAGTGCTCATTTTTCATACTTCTCCAAGGTTAATAAAATCATTATGAAGATTTGTTAGTCTTTTAGCATAATTTGTGCTACACCCTCTCCTCCAAACCCTATGACATTGTTACTGTTAATGGATTCATATTCAATAATAAATTATTGGAGCAATTCTTGCCCACAAGATAGAGAACCCATTTGTTCCTACTGCTGGGTAGGCTCCAGAGGGTGTCAGCCTAAGGCTCAGAAAACTTTCTATTACTAAATATGACCCAACTATATACAGGAATAAGTCTGTCAATGGGAACTTAATTAACTCTTTCACCTTGTCAGCCTTACAAGCTACCCTTCAAAGAGTACAAAGCTTTTACATCACAAGTACTACTTTACTTCAGTCTCCAAAACTTTGCTGAAGCTATTTTTGTTGATAGTTGGATCAGATTCATCTCCTTGCTTTCCCTCACTTGGCAACTCTTTGTTGTTTCAAGTTTCTGTTAGAACCCATGGTGCATGTGCTACCTCTGCAGGCTCATTGCATCTGAATGCTCTCTCTGCTGAGTCTGACCAGTCCATGATGTTTCACCCTGTCACTGGGGGATTCCTTACTTTTCTATTTTTTAGTGAATTCTCTTCCATTTAATCATCTAATTTCTATTTTAATTGCTTCCCAACCTGATGTTTCACCTTATCTGTCAATGGGGGATTCCTTACTTCTCTATTTTTTTGTGAATTCTCTGTCATTTAATGTTCTATATTTCTGGTTTAATTGCTGAACTCATGTCAGCATGGTTGAAAGGATCTTTTTATATGTAAAAATAAATACATTTCATATAAATGTTTATTAAAATTACCCATTCTCTTCCTACTTAAGCTATTTTATTGGAAGTCACTGTTATGCCTTGCATCCAATGAACTTTCCTGGCTCAGAATTCAAGTCTAGCCCTGTCCCTTACTCTTAATTTTAGACAAAAGCATGCTACTCATCATGGTCTGTGAGCTGTTGTTTATGCTCTGCTTTGTTCATTCAAAATACCTGTGTATCATAAATGCATATCTGACTTATATTTATTGTGAAGCTCAAATTTCTGCTTGTTTTATTGAACCCAGGTGTCACAGCTGATTTTAAAAGGTGAGAATATGGGGAAGTTCAAGGATTCAGCTGACACTGATTCTAATAAGCAAATGTGCCCATGTCCAGTGGAGTTATCCAAGAAACAAAATGAGATATATTAAATTCAATTCAGTTCCATTAAATAAGTCTCTCAGGTCTGCCCTTGATAAAATATCCTTGAAATAGCCATGGTCTTGTGACTGCTGCACAGACCCCCAGGTAAGCTCCAAAAGCTGTTCACAGGGGGCACTCAGGCTGTATCTCAAATATCTGGAGGTGCGCTCCAGTCTCCAGTCAGTTCAAAGACCTTGCCTGGGTGGGCCATGGCTCTCTTCTGGAAAACACACCATTTGGGCTGGGGTGGTGGGATGGGAGCAGCACTGGTGTGGACCATGTCTGAGCAGAAATGCAGCTGAAAAAGCTGAGATGAAGATCCAGGCTGGAAGCTGGAGCACCCTTCTGGATATGGTCCAAGTGCATGGGGACAGCCCAGGGAGATCGTAGCTAACAAGACCTGATCTGCTGCTGAGAAAATCACCAGCAACAAGCAGAGGCCTCGGCTCTTTCCTCAGGCCTTTTTAGGCTACTTTGGGACTCACCATCAGTCCTGCCTATTTTCTACAGCCTCAGTCTACACACTGAAGGTGTGCTTTGTTCACAAAAATCCGTGCCAGTCAAGCTCTTGTTCTTCCAGATATTTTCCTCCCCCTCTATTCAGCAGACAGTTTCTGTTTCCATCAGATCCAGCCAGCTCAGCTGATCATCTTTCCTCTTTTGCAGTCACATTTCTGCCATGTTACATTATATTTCAGTAACATGCCTTGCCTTGCACTGTCACATGCAGTGCCAGTTGTTATCACAGTTTCTGTGTTTTTTTCTTATAAATGTTGGAATCTTCTTCTGGAGGCAAAGCTATAGTTCATAAGCTTGTCAAACATTTCATTACAGAACTTTTTTTCCTTTGTTAAATCATAAGTGCTACATTTCTTAATTAAAATGGAACAGAATGACCCTTCTCAATGTCCTAAATTATAATTATTTTTTATATAGAACAGGGCTATGGATCTTTTGACTGCCAGAGGCCAGGCTGGCATCACAATTCTCTTGCAACATCATGTTGTTCAATCCAATGACAAATGATCCCTTACAACACTGCAATGCCAGCAAAATTTGCTGCAACAACGTTATTTTCACAGTGTAGTTTGTTTCTTTTGGAGCTTAGGGGAAGAAATGTGCAGTTTGTCCCACAGTGAGGTCAGCTACCCTGTGGCAGCAAACAAGTCTCTGGCTTGCCTGGAGACTTTACTTTAAACTGTGTCATTTCTGGCTTTGCAGTTGTTGATTGCCATGTTTCAGCCCTTACTCTCACATCTCTGAATCTGTGAGAGAAATTGGGGGGTTTAAATTTTTTTTGGTGGGACTGTATGGTTTGTCTTTCCATTTTATTTTAGAGTTAGCTGAAGTGATATGGCAAGAGTAGTAGTGATGTTCAATAAAAAACTATGAATCAAAAGACAGAAATGCATAAAGCCATCACAGTATTCTGAAATCAAACAGAAAGTAAAGTTCTTACTACCACTGAAGACAAGGTGCTGGGCTCGACAAGCAAACAATAAATCTATTTTCCTCAAGAATATACCTGCCAAAAAGTCTGCAGTGTCCTCACTTACAGACAGCTCTAGCTCACTGAATTGCCTTGGAAGCATCTCTGTAAAATAATCTCCAGTGTGCTATGCTTTGAGGAAACTGTCCAGATTTGTATCAGCATCAGCAAGGGTTTAGCTTGCCATGGTAGTTAAGCAGATGAGAATAACTGATACCTGTTTTCCTGTTTTCTTTCTTCTTTCCCTTCTTCTTTGCTGCTGAAGGATGACACTTCAAGAGCAATAATGCAATGTATTCCTATCAAAAGATCAAAATGAGGGGGACAGTTACCCAGAACTGTCTGCAATACAAGTTATGTTTTTTCAATATCTCAAATCAGGCATACAAGTGAGATCCCCAGGTCTGATGGCTACTTTGGAGAATCTTGGCTCATATCAGCATATTCATACTTAGGAAGGGAGTTATGCTCTTATGTTCAGTGCTCTGCACACATAGGTGTGGATATGGGTGGCTCACTTTGGGCAATGTTTGCTGAAAGTTACAGGTATTTATTTCTGCTATTACAGGTATTTATTAGCTGCTGCCTTACCCATGCAACACATGCTCCCCTATAGAATAGTATATAAGAAATTATGAGGGTATTGTCATCTCATGTTCAGTTACCTCCATCAAAGTTTGGCACAAAACAGGATTTTCCTTTTGACTGATCTATGCCATGAGCAAATGTAATTTCTCTGCATTATGAAACACCTCCCCCTAACATTTCTTTTTATCTTCCCCTATACTTGTTTGGGGATTTTTGGGGTTTTTTTATGCTGATTTGGTTTGGCTTTGGTTTTTGTTTTGGTTTTTGTTGTTTTGGTTAGTTTGTTTATTTAGGGTTTTTTAATAAAAAATTACAACATCATAGAAACTTTTGGCAAGACTCTCCTAATTTTTTCCTAAACTCTGTTACCGATATGGGGTAACTCAGCCATTAGGAGTTCGGAGGATTTAGAACTAGCAACGAGCAGTATGCATCTTAAACCTTTATGTCTGTTTGTCTATATAATCTACAGGTGTAGCTTCACTCTTCGTTTTCTTAATTTATGAATGATCCCTACAGCCATGTGAGGAGCTTTGGGATTAACTGATCTGAGATTTCTAGGAATGCTTCAATTTCTGCAGCAAAACCAGTGCCATGTAACAAAAAGGGCTTCATGCACAGCCCTCAGCTCTGTTAGACAAACACCTACAGCTCTTGTCTTGTCATTTTCTCTTTCTTCCTTGCCAAAATAACATGGCAGGCACACATACATGCATTGGGAAACCAATCTTTCTGCCAGAGCATCTCAAGGAACCATCACGTCATGCTTGCTTGTCTCAAACATCCCATTCCAATGGCTCTGTTGCTTCTTATAACCCAGCTGTGAGTCTCAGAACTTTCATTCTTGTTTTATTGCACTGAATGGAGAAAATAGAAGAAGGTATCTATTTGTTTCTAGCTATGGGTAGATGAATAAGTAGGTATCATCTTTATATGACACAGGCTTCAAAACATTTTAATTTAAAAAATTTCTCCTTTCACACATTGCAGGACACCCCAGACCTTGAAGTACTGGCCAAATGTGGAAACACTTAATAATGTAGACTTTGTAATGTCTCATTTCTTGGTCTTTCTGTTCTGGAGAGCCATGGAGAGAAGACTCTGAAACTGAAGGTGAGGTCTAATGATAGAAAAAAACTAAATTTCTTAGTCAGTTCTAGTGTCTATTCAACACTCAAAGGAACAAATTATGACTTCTACCTGACTTTTTTCTACTTTCTTCCTGCTTTCTTATAAATATTTATGGTCCTCTTGGCTATTAATTTTGAGCAAGGTGAATGTATTACCTCAGGATGGGTTTAATTTTCATTTATTTTGCAGTTATCTATGAGTAATACCTGTGTAAATGCACTTACCAGGTTCTCAAAGGTTGGCTTTCCATGAGGTTGCTCCTGGCAAGCAACAAACACTTTTCCCTACATCCTCAAGTGCCTCCAACAAGATCTGCACAGTTCTGCTCCTGGGGTAATGGATCCACGGCCTCTCTGGGCAGCCTGTGCCACCAGTGCCTCACCACCCTCATAGTGAACAGTGCCTGGTTTCTGTTTAAAGCCATCACCCCTTGTTCCATCACTAGACACCCTCCTAAAAAGTTTGTCCCCATCCTCTAAGTCCCCTTTAGGTACTGTAAGGTGCTATGAGGTCTCCCTGGAGCCTTCTCCAGGCTTGGAAGCTGTTACCCAGTCCAGCTGTTGCCTCTTTCTGTCAGCAGATCCTGATTAAGGGTGGCTAATTGTTCATTGGGAATATATTTCTCTTTTGAGCTGAACTTTCTTTGCCCCTTCTCATCTTGTGAATCTCCCAGAGCGTTGCTGAACACTGCAGTTATCACGTGCCTTTTAAATGGTGCTTTTAATTGGACCCTGATAAAGGTAAATGAGTTCAAATTTTCCTGTAATAACTGCATTGCCTACAGCTCACAAATCTGAGAATTTTTTTTTCTCCTATTAAATAAATTTTTATTGGACCTATAATATATATATATAGAGAGAAAATAAATATCTACAAGAAATCATGCAGTTTGGGATAATGACATGCTGCTGAAAAGCCTCTCAGGCAATAGAAGAAGAAGCTAGCAGAATATATTTTGCAAAATGCTTTGTAAATACACAAAAAATATACTTCTGCATTGCTGGTTTCATTTCATACTTCACAGTGCTTAACTGGCATTTGGAAAAAATATGAAAACATATATAGCCCAGGAGTGTAAGTCTGGGAACTAAGGCCTTCTTCAGCTTCCTCTCTTCTTCCAGCTGTTGGAACAGAAATGGATATGTATTAATAAAACATGGACTGATTCTAGTTAGGCTAGGCAAAAGATTTTATATTCCTTCTCAATTTGGCTAGAAACTGAAACAAAAAAAGGAACAGCTATGGAAGTGTAAAGATAATATTCACATATATTCATAGAGCTTAGAAATGAAAAAAAAAGGCATGAGGAGATCAGCAAACCCAAGCCAAATGCATGACAGGTGGTAACTTTACATCCAGAATCTCAGCTCTGACACAAAAGGGCATCAGGTCATTGTGCAACAACATGAAGAGGCTGAAAATCCAACACTTTCTCTGGTGTTTTGCTCGGGAGTTTAGTGTCCCTCACTGCTAGAATTTTGTTTGTACTTTCTAATTTAGATTTATTTTTTGCTTCCAGACATCTTGTTAAATTTTTTGGTTTTATTCCCCACCAGATTAGAGCCCCATTCAAGATATAGGACAGTGTGTTTTCTCCCATAAAAGTATTCCAGCATTTGAATGACATAATGGTTTATCTTTGAAAATTAATTCAACTCAATTCTTTCACTGAAAAATAATATTTTGTCATCTTTTTGTAGTCTTTCCTGACAGTTCTGCAGTGTGTGCTCACTGCCCAATATAACCCTTATTTTACTGTTGATAAAATATCTTGATGCATAAATATTGCATTTCTTTTCCCCATGAATATGAATTTTCACTTATTTCAATGAAATAATTTCCTCAACACTGGCTTGCTCTTAATAATGTTCTGTCTCTGGTACTATTTTTCTCTCCGCTCTTTTTTTACATCATCAGCTCTACAAAACTTATCTGCAGTGATTTTATATTTACTCCTAGTTCATTGATGAAAATGTTAATCAGTGGCAGGTCTTGCATTGATGCTATTGGTATCAGCTCTAACAGCTAAAACATTTTCAAGCTGACAAGTAGTGAGCTAGGAATTGTTTGGTTGAAAGTCCAAGGCCAGGAGATTTTTGGGGCACATGTGAACATGCTAGTGGGAGGCAGCCCTGGGGCAGAGTTAGTTGGCAATACTGCTACCAGAAAAGTATCTTTGTAACAGGGCATATTACTGTTTCAAAGCTTTTAAAGGGACTTCACCTTCTTAGCACCTCCTCTATTCTGACTGCTGCGTCAGTTGCTGGTCTTAAGTCGCTCCTCACTTTTAAAAATCTGCATTTTGTTTCCAGTCTTATAGACCTAGATCCAGTCTACAATCTTTGTGCTTTTTTAATGGCTTTTATCTATTACACAGAGAATCCTTTTCAGCCACTCATCAAGGAGGTGTGAAACAATCACACCTGAATTATCACTTCATTTTCTCTTTGGTAGAAAAACATGTCAAGTTTCTCTTCTCTTCCTGCAAAGCACATTGCATATGTATCTCACTGTTTTCTCCTTGGTGACATTTTATTCTGGGAAATTTGAGATTTTTAGCCTGATATGCCAAGGCAGTGAATTATGTAGTTGCACATTAGGATCTTTGCCTGTCATATCACCTTTTAATGACCTTGACACATTCAAAGCTGTTCACCAGTCTGGCAGAGGGCATAGATATCACCTTGAAAATGTTGTCAAAGATACTCTTTAAAGTTTTCTCAAAACTGTAGCTTGGGCAAATGCATTCAAATGAACCCCGTGGAGCTGTCAGCTTCTCTGATTATCACACTTGCTCATGCAGCTCCTGCTCCAGCAGCAGCACCCCCAACCCTTGCAAGCAACCACAGCTCGCACCAGCTTTTAGCCCTTCAGATCCTAGGAGATGGATGGGGAGTTTTTCTACAGAAGGAAAGGAAACAAGAGGCTGTAAGCATCATTAAGCAGAGATCTGTGTGATTCATTAGATTTATTCTTCATGGAGGAATCTCTTTACACAGGGGACACTCTGCATTTTATTTGATTTGAGTTTGGAAGACTTCTTTGTAGTTTTGAAATCTAAGAGTCATTCACAATTTGAGGAGGACGATTTAGAAGACCTGTGATGGCTGGTTAAAATGGAAGAAAAAGTACCAAATATGATATCAACTTCTGATCCCATTGAGTATAAACTAACAATCACACCTATTACTGGGTACATTTTGCCCTCCTACATGGCCTACATGGCACCAAAGTGTAGATCATGTTTTGAGTCAGGTTTGTATTACAGAAACCTGATCTTGCTCATGTTCCTCATTGCAGTGATTTCCCCCGGGACAGCAACTCATCCTGAGTTTGTGAAGGACAAAGTACAGAAGGATAAAAAATGCTATTTTATGTGTTAGCACAAGTAGTGTAACCACAGCTGAAGTGTAGAACTTTTCAATAATGTAAGGAAAAGGAAGAAAAAAGTAGTTCATGTCTATGGAGCTGTTTACTTGTATTTGCTTCATTATTTGCTGTTTTCCTTGTTTGCTCACAGTATCTGAGGTCTTAAGTTACAGTAACATATTTTTCTTCATAATATGGCTGCAAGATAGATAAGCTGTATTTGCATTTCATGGACATGGGAATGGAGAAACGTTAGTGGTTTTAAATTTGCTAGTACTTCTAGGTGTCTAACAAAGGTGTCTGTATGCTTTCAAATGAGATCCACGGTGTCTCAAAATGAGTAGACAGCTCCAAACCAAGAAAAAGTCTATATGATCTTTTTGAAAATTTTAGTTAAGGTCAGTATCCAGAACTCCTTGCCTCTAAAGAAGAGAAACAAACTCTGTTAAAATGCCTAGTGCAAAGCTAGCATAATGTTATTTACTTTTATGGAGGTTTTCCAGCTTAGCAGAGAGACAGATAACCAGCCTTCTGGTGAAAGAGATTTGGTCCTCAGAAGCATGAGGAAAAGAAATTACTATGTTTATAAAGAATCAATCTTGACAGATTTTTTTTCATATAATAGCTAAGACAGTCATTGAAAGCAAAGCAGTTGATCTAGTTTATTATGCTTGTGGATTAGAACACATCATTTCCTTAAGTAGTGAGCAGGAACTGCAGTGGTTGAAAAACTCACACTCAGAAAGAATTCAGATGAGCCTGAATACAAGCTCTCCTGGGACTGAAAATGAAATTAAGAACATATAAGGTTAGCACTAAGGGTAATATTTTTGGCAGAGTGAGGTGGTAAACCAGGGATCTTTGTAATTACTGTTGTCAAGTAGTTTCTTCAGTAATGATGCAGGAGAAAAAGAAGATTGTGTGTTAATGCAGTTGAATGCCCTACAGTGAGAGGAGTCAGGCAAAGACAGAGATGTTGGAGGTGGGAGTAGAGCAGAAGGAAAACTAGGGACATATTGTGGAGGAGGAGGAAAGGGAGAAGAAGTAACACTGGAAATAAAAACTACTGAATGTTAAAGATCCAATGTGAGGTGATTTAGGTCACTGACATCCAAACCTAACTGCTAAAATATAAAGAAAACATAAAAGATGGAACTAGAGAGACTGAAAGAGGAAATACTGGGCTTAACTTTGCTAGCTACAGAGGTTATCTGTCTGTCTGGAGAAGCTCTTGATTATCCTTGAGGCATAAAGTAGCACGTTTTGTTGTTTTGGGAAAATCCATTGGGAAAAGAAGGATTTAGGGATACTGGAGTTTCTCTGGAATTTATAGGTGAGAAGTATCCAGTAAAAATCCAGATATTAACAGGAAGTATCTCAGAAGGAGAACTCTAGTGAAGATGTGTAATGATATGATGTAAGACTTTTAAAATTCTGTTCAAAATACACAGATAATTTTATAGTAGGAACATTTCTAAAAAAATAAAGTCTCAAATCAAATTACAACTGATGCATCTAGTAAATTGTGAATCTTTCTCATTTTCTCTCAATGTTTGGGAAGGTTTTTTTGACAGATCTTACTAAAATTAATGTTTACATAAGGGTATTTTAAATGTGAGCCCTTATCTGCATGAATTCTGACCTGTCATCTCTGAATGTGTCAGTGATCTGAATACAGGGAAAAAGAAACAGGGTGCCATGATGTGTTCCCCTCACTGTAAGATCCTGAAAAGGAATATGAAATATCCACTCCCAAAACTGCAGAGAGCCTTCTGGAGGGATAAAAGATTGTGAGGGGTCCTGCCTGTGAGGAGGGAGGAGCAACAAAGACAGTGTTTGATGAACTGACTGCAGCCACCATTCCCCATCCCCCTGTGCCACTGTGGGAGATGAGGCAGAGAAATCACCAGTGAAGCAGATCCCAAGTAGGGAGGGGTGAGTGGAACATGTGTTTTTAGTTTTGTTCTTATTTCTCATATCCCACTCTGATTTAATTTGTAATAAATTAAACTATTTTCCCCAAGGCAAGCCTGTTTTGCCCACGATGGTAACTGGTGAGTAATCTCTCCTTGCCTTTATCTCAACTCATGAGCCTTTTGTTATATTTTCTCTCCCCTGGCCAGCTGAGGAGGGGAGTGATAATAGAGCAGCTTTGGTGGGCATGCAGTAGATACAGGCATGCATGCACAAGTTCCCCAGTCTGCCCTCTACCATTTTGCAAAAGAACAGAGTTCTCCTAAAAACCCACAAAGGCTGTTAAAAGCATTCCTGCTTTCTTTTTCCTAATTTCTTCCTTTTTTTCTTCTTCTTCTTTTTCTGGACCCTTAAAATGTGAAGTTTATCACTATCAGAATTTTCTCTCATAGTTTCAAGGTATCATCAATTCTTCAAGAAAAGGGCAATTGTTTAGAGAAAGGGCTCCTAATCTGCTTGTTTCATGTGAACCTTATTCTTACACCACTTTCTGATGCAGGTGGGAAACTGGTTATACTGCCTTTATGTAGCGAAGTGCCTCTTGAAGTCTTTCAAAAATAATATAGATTTGGATCCTCCCATCCTACTGGACATAAATACAGCTCTTTAGTAGATGTAGCTATAGTTAGATCTTGGAATAATAGCTAGTTATGAAAAACAAAACAAAGCAAAACAAACAAACAACAACAAAAAAAATAAAGCAATAATAAAGCCCTGTCTTGCCACTGAAACAGATACATTAGCTTCATAGGGCACCTTCCATTACCATTGCTGGGATGAGTTTGGACTACTCTAAATCCAGTTCTAATGACTTCTCAGCAAAACTACCCTTTTGCAGTGGTGTGCAAATGTATTGTGCATTTCCTAGTCTTTTCAGACATCCTTTCTTGAAGAATTGCTTTCAGTGGACTGCATTCTTGTTCAGATGTTGTAGAGGTGTAATTTCTCATTAGCTAAGAAAAAGTAATTCTTTATTACCTGGGGGCTTTTGGCCAAGTAATATTGTTTCTTTTAACTAAAATAATTAATCATTTCCTGCCCCTCCTATTTAGATCCCTTCTAACTGGAGTCTTTTGGTCTCACTCTGAAGTGTGATATTCACTGCAGCAGGGAGAAATGAGAAGCTGATCAGACCCACTCCTTCCAGTTCTGCCTACACCTTTCTCCTCACTGAAACCTTCTTGTCATTGCAAAGGTATTTCTGCATAAAATGTCTGCAGTGTTATCCTGCATGAAATACTGCATTCTTGCTATTAACACCTCAGCAAATCTCTCCAGACCCATCAGAAGGCGTGGGGAAGTACAGTGAGATGTGTGGTGCGTTCAAGGGGCAGTTTGTGGCACAATCTTAGGAGTCACAGTCTTGAGCCTAAATTGAGAACAGCTTCCTCAAGGGCAGCATGTGTTCCTGTGACAAAGCAAAATCTGTGTCCCAAAGCACACCCTGGGATGTGGCACTTTGAGACAGCCCTCGAGGCAGTAGGAGCAGAGTAAGAGCAGAAAAAAACCTCAGAGAAATAGACTTGGCAGCAGGTCAGGGAGTGGGATTTACCTGGTCATGCTGACCTCTGTAGTGTAAGTGAAGGGAATGAAGGGCACAAGTTATCAGCTAGAGAGTGTAAAGGGTTTGTGAGTAATATTTTCCCCATTAAACCTCTCCCAATATTTATGCAAATGATTTGGATGTCCTTTGGATTGCTGCAGTGAAATGGTGATCTGCTGTGGAATTACTGCACTGAGCAGTATTTCAGGAGGGGAAAAAAGACATGGGGACGTGGTCCTGGCCTTGTGATGGAGGCACCCAGGCTGGGACTTCCCTCAGCACTGCTCTTGGAGATCCAGCCTGGTTGCAAAGGGAAATGGGCCTGGGGTGCCCTGCCTGTTTTACACACCTGAATTGCAACATAGGCATGGGTTATATACACCAAAGCTGCTTAACACTGAGAAAACAGGACAATTAGGTTGTTTTTTTTCCCCTTAGATACACCACATGACTGTTTTGTGCCCCACAAATGGAAAAGAAATAGTGACAGGTTTCATGGGATGATTATAAATTTTGAAACATGCCACCTCATTTTGTATATAGATTCAGACTGGCTGCTAGGAAAGGTTTCAGTAAGGAATGGTCGAGGAGTTAATATTTAGGATGCCTGAGAGCTCAGATCATTGCCCTCTCTGCTGGGAACAGCTCTATGGACACCAGGAATTGGCAGAGATATTGGCAGCACAAAGGGGAAACAAACTGCACATGAAAACTAAATGTACCTGTAAGCCATGTCACCTTTTTTGTCTGAGTTAAGCCCTTAATTTTGGCTTCTGTGGCACAATATTAAATGTTGTTTTTTGTTGTTTGTTTTTTTTTACATGAGTATCTTTGTTTTCCAATCTCTGCTTATGGAATAAAAGGTCTCCCAAGGCAGAGGAAATGGAAGATGTCATCCTGAAAAAAAGCAGTCAGAGTGACACATGCAGTATTTCTTGTTATAAACTTGCATAAAAATCCAAATGTGACAGTCAATCCTGTGTAATATGCAGATTATAGTAGATTGGTTAGTTCTAATTTGACATAGCCTGTAATCCCTGAAGTAGATTGTTCCAGAACATTCCTTAGTCCTGTTTCAAAGAGTAATCTCGATAATATGACAGTGATCATTGCAAAAAAATAAGCATACCTAAAATTAACTGCAATTTCAACTGATAAACCATGTTTTCACTAAATGTTTGTCATCCTGTTCTCAAGAAAACCTGCAGTCTTCATGTTCACTTATTTTCAATCTTAGACAATTGGGCTGTGCCCTGCTAATAGCAAGAGTTTGGCTCCAGTTGTGCAAATGTGCACTAATTGCCTGCAAATCAGAATTAGATGTGAAGATGCCAATGAGTTTCCTTCTAGAAAAAAAAAGTAATGCGAGTCATTCTCTTTCCCCCAAAATTACTGTCATTCAATTTGACTGAAATATTCCCTCCTCCACCATGCATTATGCCCAACCAAGCAGGAGTTAATAGCATTCCACTGATAAAGCAAATTACCTTTTACTGGGGATGACACAGCATGCTTAAAAAATTTTGCCCCCACTTTCATTTTTTCCTATTCTTCCAACATGATTCACCCTCCTACACCTTTCTTTCCATTGCCTCATGAGTAATTTCTCTTTATCTGCATCAAGCAAATGTAATGCTGTATAAAAGCTGGAAACAGCTGCTTTTGTACTGTAGTTACTATTAATAAGTCTCTGGTGTTAACAGTTTTCTGATCAATGCTGATTTTTCCCTTGTGAAATGTAACATTCCGTTTGTAAAAAAAAAATGGAAAAAGATACAGATCAGACATTAATACTTGCTCAGGATCTCAGATGCCCTTTCCTTTAGTCCATCATTAGTAAAAGTAGATTGCATGTGGCCACCCTTTTCAAGGTAAACATCATTCCTCTTAAATGATATTGCCCATGTAGTAGAAGCAGTGTGAGAAAAGCTACCAGCTGACACAGCATGTATATTGTCAGCTTTCTCCAGAGCTCAGGACATGTTCTGAGGAACATGGAATGGAAGGGATGTTCCATGGAACAAGGAGTTGCAGAAGACTGGGATGATCACAAGGAAAAAACATTTGAGGTGTGTTCAACGAAGGCTGGCAATGTGGTAGTTGTGGCAAAGGAAATGGAAGTCACTCATGAGGTATTTTCACTTCATATAATGGCAGACATATAAAAATTAATCAGTGGTCTCCCTTTATTGTCAATGTTGTCAAAGCAAATCATGAAACCTGTGGGTAAGACCACCTGTGGAGGTGACCACTTCTCTCCCTTCAGGGTGGACAACTGGGAATATGCACAAAGTTAGACAAAAGGAATTTCCCTTTGCACTGTCCCAAAGTGAGAAACATCTGTGGGAATTTCTAGACCCTCAGTCCTGAGAGAGAGTAGACAGTTTATGTAAATGCTCTACCTTTGCTCGACTAACTGGGTGAATTTGTGTCTTTCAGCAGCTCTGAGGGGAGCACTATCCCCCTGAAGTTTCCCTTTTAACCCATGCTGATGGGAGACAGGGAAAGCTGGGAAGTATGCACAGTTCACACTGCAAAGCTTTTTATGCAATAGCCAAGTGCTTTGAGTGATACAGATGTACATGCCTTGAGCTGAAGGCCTTCATGATGAGTTGGAAAGGAACACTTAATTACTCTCTGTAAAAAATAATAATTAAGGACATTTAAATTGGTGATTCCATGACCTTTGTACTGAGATAACAATGTGGAAGGACAGTCAAATCAGAAGAGCAAGTCAACAGTTGCCATCCCCTGTTACTGCCTTGCCCTTGTACTAAGCTATTCCTGCATACCCTCCAGAAGTCTTTCACCACTTGTTTATTTGGCAAGCAAGGGAGGTAAACAGGTGCTGCATGTATGCACGTTTTAGGCTGTTTTCACTGACTTCAAGATGACTAATTTCAAAAACAGCTCAATGTCTCCTCTCTGGAATAGAGAACTAGTCCAGTGGGATGCAGAAATCTTTGAGAAAAGTCAGCAATGGCTTTGTGGAACCATATCAATTACGCCAGCACTCAAGAACACAAATTGCAGGTATGGGAGAGAAGAGTAGCTCCACACACTTCTAATTAAGGTCCTTTGCAGCACTTGGAAAATGGTTATGATACTCCTAGAAAAGCCTTGGAGGCAATAATGCAGTTGGATTGCAAAAGATTTCTACCTTATTATTGAATATAAAAAAACAAGAGGATTGTAAATGTGATAAGATTTGGTTATTAGGAGGGGTTAAACTTCTTCATGAGTCTTAGATTTTTTTTCTGATTCAGACTCAGCTGGCTTTTTAAAGCAACTTCAGAAAGATCAAAGGTCCACCAAGTAACTCTGAAGATGTGGAAGGGTCATCTACTGCTGGAAGTTGCATATACTCCTTCCAAAGTACAGCAGCAGGGATTGTAAGCAAAAACTTTTATTTATTGCCCTGGAAAGTTTTCAGAAGAAGCCAGGTTGTGGCTGCCACACTGATTAAGGGATGTATGAAATCACTGCTGTGCCACAATGCTACTTCTGCTACATATAAAATCGTAGAATTTTTAGGGTTGGAAGGGACCTTAAAGATCATCTGGTTACAACCCCCTGCTATGGACAAAGACACCTTCCACAGGTTGCTCCAAACCCTGTCCATCGTGTCCTTTAACAATTCCAGAGATGGAGTATTTACAGCTTCTCTGGGTAACCTGTTCCTATGACTCACTGCTCTCCTGGTAAAGAATTTCTTCCTCACATCTAATCTAATCTAATCTAATCTAATCTAATCTAATCTAATCTAATCTAACCCTGCCCTCTTTCAGTTAAAAGCCATTCACCCTTGTACCATCACTACACACCCTTGTAAAAAGTCCCTCTCCAGCTTTGTTGTAGGAACCTTTAGGTACTGACTGGAAGGCTCCTAGAGTGCCTCCCCAGAGCTTTCTCATCTCCAGGCTGAGCAGTTCCATCTCTCTCAGCCTGTCTTCACATTAGTGCAAAGGAAAGAGCTAAAGGGCTGGTTAGAGAGCGCTGAGCTGGCACTGAGTGAGCTGCTGTATCTTCATGGAAAAACCCAGTGTATGCATTTCTCCCAGAAGCAGAAAAGTTCTGCTGACTTGTTCGCACGACTTCCTGAAATTAGCTAAGGGGTCTTCTACAGTGTAGGATGTGGAGAGCTCCTCAGCATCCTAATGTCCCAGTCCCTAGCTTTAATTAGCCAGGAGCAATCTTGTCCTGCATTCTATACTGCATACAGAAACCTGAGCATTGCTTTTAACCCCACTGGAGATGAAACATATTTCCAAATATTACGGTCTTGCAGCTGGTTTGCAATCATAGATAAGAGGTAAGGAACAATAAACATGCCAGATGGACTTGTATTGGTTGTATTTAAGGCTGATATGCATGGTTCTGAAGATTGAAAAGAAATTTTTGAGGCTGCTTCTTCAGTTGAATTCCTGTTCCTTATGCAGGATAGAGACTAAACAAGGTGGGCGTCATTTCTCAGAGCTTTGAGTGACTGAGCTGAGCTGTATTACAAAAATAATTGAGGAAAGTGTGAACACAACTAAGGAAATAAAAGTTAAGTGATGGAAGTGATACAGGAAAATAATTTATTATCCCATAAATATGTGTAGTCCTTGGAAAGATTTAACATTTATGTGAAAATAGTTGGAATATAAATTTTTTAATTTTGTTTTTGCATTCATGTATTACACTGTTTAGAAATGCAACATGTATTAACACATTAAATAGGTGTTTTGCAGACTTATTTTCTCTTCCAAAGTTTTTGGAAAGTGTAAGTGTAAGAAGAGTACTGAAGAGATAATCTGTTGATAAAATCCAATAAATAATAACATTCTATAAAAGCAGTAAAAAGGAAAAACAGAATCCAGGAAGGTAAGACTGAAAAATGTAGAGGAAAACAGAGAAAGATGATGAGGAAATGAAGTAAAATAAGAAAAAAAACAAAAAAACAAAAGAAAAGTGGAAACTCAGGAAAAATACAACATGTAGCCGTGCATTTTATACTATTGCAGGAATTATAACAAGGAAGAAATGTCTTCCAGCAGAAGGGCTTGTGGCTTGACTACCAGACACTGCTTTCATTTCAAGGGTGACATACTGTGATGCAATGTGTACTTTCAGTACTGAGGTATCCAAAACTGTTTAACCTCACCATAATTCATTGCTGACTTCTCAGCCAGAACCCACTGAGCCAATGCAAAGATTAAGAGTGGAACATATTTGACCACATTTGGCTTGTCACAGGACAGTGCTTCTATATGCCACAGACAGGAATGGGTCCTGTCTGTTGGACCCATGCATCTTGAACTAGAGCAGATGACCAAAACAGGCTCAAGGAATCATGATATGAAAGATATCTGGCTGGAAATCTAAATATAGGTAAGGTGAACTTCATCACCCTGACTTCAGCAGGCCCTGGCATGGTTTGAAGGAAAAGCTGTGTGTGACATTTTGTTAAAGCATTCTTAGTCACCAATGCCTTCTGCCAGGGCAAGTGTAAATGAGCTACTACTGCATATAATCAAAACACAATTAAGCCTTTGGGGAGCATGCATCTGTAAAGAAATGATGAACGGCTTACATATTCTGTCTCTTTTCTTCTCATATGCCCCAGCATGAGCATTGCAATCAATTTCTGTAATAGATTTTTTTAAATGGAAATGCACTTGCTCAGTCAAAATGGCTTTTCCATTAAGTGCAAAGCTCTGTTTCACTGGCTGGTCTTAAGAGGACCACTGGCACTTCATAGGAGACTTTGGGTAACATTTAGGAGAGACACAGTTCACATTGGCAGATGTTGAGGAAGGAGTTTCTTTCTTCCATTTCTGCTTTTCTGTAATTCTTTAGTGAGATCAAGTTGTTGACTTCCTTTCTTTGCTCTTTCTTGTAAATTTGGAGATAGATCTGCTAGAGGCAGATGGATTTCTGACAACAGTAGGTTCAAAACCTCCTTGCCATTTCCAAAGAATGTCAGCAAGCCAGAGGCTGCAAGCAGACTCCCTCAGTTGGTCCATGCTGATTATGAAGCCGGTATTGTGCAAGCCTCTGTTACTAAAACTCTGACTTATGAGGATGATAAACTGATGTGTGGATGAGAACAAGGGGTTGCTAGCTCCAGCATAGCACAGGGCTGGCTCTGCTTTGCTCTGTGTTTTAATGGCCCTGTGTGCCTGATGACTTGCAACTTTCCTAGGTTAGCTATCCCTATCACTTTGCTTTTCTGAGGATGGACAAAACCCTTAGGCATAACTTGAGGCAGCCATCAAACTGTGTCCAGAGTCTCTGTCAAACCATGTTGGGTGGGCACTGCATTTTGCATCTGAAGTTACATTAATAATTTATTGCCTGACTTCAAACAGAGAAAGCACAGACAGGTAGTGAAGACTGTTGAAGACGTAAATGAAAAAATCTGGGTACGGAGTACTGTACTGTGAAAAATCAAGATGTATTTTCAGCTTGTCTTCAGCAGCTCATGTCTGTCAACAGCTGCTGGCTGCTGGCAAAGTGGCATCAGTGAGGGGACTTACAGTGATCCAAGTTTCAGGAACAGAGGACAATGAGCAAACTTTTTAAAAACACCTTCTCATGCAATCAGCAGTGATTTTTCACTGATTTTTCACTGATTTTTGAATAGCCAGCTGAAGATATGCTGCTGCTATTTGCAGTTTCCTCCTAAGACTGAATTTAAATGTGGCTGATGCCAGAGTTGTGTCCCAGTAGTTATTGCTAAATTCAACAGGAACTGATGCACCTGGATCATTCTGAGAGTGGTGCCCAAGCACAGCTGAGAAGCAGTGTTCTTACCTAGAGAACAGAGAAGATTTGAAGCAAAATCAGTCTATACTACCCTAAAATGAAAGTAGTTTAGCCCATGCTCTCTTACGTTGACTAGCTCCCTACCCTGGTAGAAATGAAGCTTTGAAACCTCTATCAGCGTTTCAGAAACTGATCTGCAGTGTTTCCTAACCACTGAGCATCTCTGGCCCTGGGGTGAATTTACAGAGCTGAGGGACAGACACTGCAGATAAGAAAAATGTGCTTGCAATCCCACTTACACCCTGAACATCAGGTTTCTTGAATGTATCAATGTATTTCAGAAAGACTGAATGTATCCTGTAATGTCTCTAAGTCTAAGCAACTACCAACCTTTTAATTTTGGATACTACACCATCTCCTCCCTTTCAAGAAGGTGAGGGCAGTATTTGCACTGCCAACCTTTTATGTAATATCTTAGTGAGTAAACATAACCAGACATGAGGGATTTGTACTTAGTAACACCTGGTCCTGGCAAACCCCAATTTTATAATTGATAAACTATTCCCTGGAGGGTAGAAGAAGGAAAAAGAAATAGGAATGAAAATCATGTTGGCCTATCTCTGGTATTTAAGCCAAATTACTTTTTTATTTTTTATTAATCTGCTCATTAGAGTGCCACAGATTTTCAAACAACATTGGTTTTGTCCCAAAACTTATCTCACATTTATTTGCAAGTATCACATTAATGCATTAAGGAATTGTTTCATTTTGTGCTTGCACAGTAAAAAAATAACAGATTTGTAATTCCCTCTGCAGTCCTTTATAATGAGAAATACTTCAGGAATAGGCAATTTTAAAGAACTTTAATTGCTTCTCCCTCTAGCAAAAAATCTGCAATCACTGATGAAAGGGCCCTCCTTTACTGTTAATGAACAGTCAGCAGTGCAAGATTCTCTAGCCATCCAGCGTAGAGGCCATTGACTCATGCCAGATATTCTGGTACTCTTACCTACCTGTTGAGAGAGGAACAGCTTCCAGAAACAGACATTCTCTCCATTCCTGAAACTTTGAATTGTTCCAAGTCAGTTTTCTCACATTAGTCCCTTCTAGTGGGTTTGCTTGGCAAGCTTTTGGTAGCAGGGGATATACAGGGGTAGCTTTTCTGAGAAGCTGCTGGAAGCTTCCCCCATGTGCAACAGAGCCAATGTCAGCAGGCTCCAAGAGAGACCCACTGCTGGCCAAGGACAAGCCCAACAGTAACAGTGGCATATTGTCTGGCATATTGTATTCAAGAAGAGGGGAAAAACACATTGTGCAGAAGTGACTGTGGTCAGAGACAGAAAGAGCCAGAAACAGCCAAAGGAGAGGAGTAAGAACATGTGACAGGAACAGCCCTGCAGACACCAAGGGCAGGGCAGAAGGAGGGGTAGGAGGTCCTCCAGGCACCGGAGCTGAGATCCCCCTGCAGCCCCTGGTGAGGCAGCTGTGCCCCTGCAGCCCATGGACGTCCAAGTTTGAGCAGAGATCTGCCTGCAGCCCCTGGAGCATCCCATTCCAGAGCAGAGGGATGCCCAAAGGAGCCTGTGACTCCATGGGAAGCCCACACTGGAGCAGGCTCCTGGCAGGACCTGTGGGACTTGGCAGAGAGGAGCTCACACTGGAGCAGGTTTGCTGGCAGGACTTGTGATCCCATGGGGGATCCATGCTGGAGCAGCCCATTCCTGAAGGACTGCAGCCCATGAAGGGAGCCACGCTGGAGCAGCTCATGGAGAACTGCAGGACTCATGTTGGGGAAGCTGGTGGAGGACTATTGCCCATGGGAGAGACCCACACAGGAGCAGGGGAAGGACTTGTCCCCCTGAGGAGGAAGCAGTGGCAGAAACAACATGTGAAACAACACTGCTGTCAGGGAGGAGGTAGAGAATAGGGATTAAAGTTAAGCATGACACGGAGGAAGAGACAGGGGAAAGGTGTTTCCAAGATTTGTTTTTGTCTGTCCTTATCTCTGCCCATGAACCTTTCAGTCCATTTTCTCTCCCCTGTCCAGCTGAGGAGGGCAGTGACAGAGTGGTCTTGGTGGGCAGCTGGTGTAGAGTCAGGGTCAACCCACCACACTCCTCTTTACCAAGAGAAATTCCTTCTCCCGGAGGAGATGACATTGCAGTCTGTCAGCCAGATGCTGGGGCTATTTTTAAATTTTATACATGGGAATATGAAACAGGAGAGATCTTCCTGTTGGAGTGGAACAAGCATTACCAGCCTAAATACACTCTGCCACAGGGAGGTGGTACCTTTGCTTTGATTTTGTACTGGGTTACTTTATGCTGCTACTTAAAGAGAAAAAAAGAAAGAAAAACTTAGAGGAATTTATCATAGAATGTTTTTTGCTCATTACAGCTGAGTCATACTGGGTATGTCACCAGACATGAATCAATCATCCCCTGAAAAGAGATGTCAAAAAATACATCCAAAATCCTTCCCACCCTTCCTAATACAGCTCTTACTTAGACCCACATTGGCAATATTTGCAAATAAGGGTTATTTTAGAGGGAAGGTTATAAGAATCCATGTATTTTCTTTACCAGAAAGAGGTGCTGGATCCTTTATTTTATTATCAACCTTTCTGAGCTACCAAGAGTTCCCTGCATTAGGTTTGCAGACTTTTACTTCAGCTCTTTCAGTTCTGTAGCCCACTGGAATAGGGTGCCTCACTGTTACAAATTATCTTGCACTGTACTCCAACCCTTTTTATGAAATTTACATCCCTCTGAACAGTGTTCAGTTGCCAACCTGTTACCACCTTTCTCTGGCCCAATTGATTTAGAGACAATCAATTTAATCCTTGAATAGGTGGAACAGATGCTTGCCTCCCTCCAGCTCCTGTCCATCTTTCTCTGAAAGATTTTCTGTTGGTGATACATGCTGTGTGCCAGACCTCGTTGCACATTCAGGGATAGCAGTCTGGAAGAATGGAAGTTCATGTACTGGAATAAGAATTCATGACAGCATCTCAGAGAGAAATAAGAATTGTCTTCATTTATGCAAATTTAAGCCAGGGTTAAATTCAACCTGTCCCATAGGATTGACACAAAACCAATGCAATAGGATTCATTTTTCTTAAATAATTTTGTTTACAGAATAGCTTTTCAGACATCTTGCTACATATTTGTGTGGCTGAATCACTGAGGAGAGAGAAAAGGAGCCAAGACAGTTTTTTTCCTTGAGTCATTAAAAAAAAAACCTACGAGGCATTTCATCAAGGGAAGTTGGTGAGTTCCTGTGCTGCAGCAGTACTTCTGAAAGTATGAACCCACTGTCAGTACTTAAATGAAGTGTTCTCAAGCTGAACCTTTCAAAAGGAATTTTAAAGAAGGAATTGGTCCAGAGCCAGAAGGAGAGCACAAAAAAGGAAAAGAGCCACAGAGTAAAAAAGCAGCATGAGGCTCTGCAGTGGGTAATATTGTGGGCAGCACTGGAACTGGTGACATTTCTAGAGCAATAGCATTTAAAGGGTGTAGTCAAAGGAAAGGGCACTTTACACCGGCCTTGTGAGTATGTGAAGAGCTGAGTGGCTGATGGGCTGATAGAAGAGTGCAGAGGGGTGCACACGGAGTAGGAAAGACAATTACTATAGCTGAACTATCTGATCATAGCCCACCCCACCTTGGCACTCCCATGATCAGAACATAGGTGTAAATTGTTGAACAAAGCATCAGCACTCCCAAAGCAATGGCAGTCTTAGTAGCTGGTTAAGTACTTGGCTGGTTACTACTGGTTACAATCCCTGTCCTATGACTGGATCCCACCTTCTAAAATCCTGTCCATTCATAGAATCACTGTTAAAGGTATCAGAATCACTGGACAGGAAGATGACTCCTCAGTTAGCATCACATCCAAAACAGGCTGGTCATGGGAAAATTAGTTTAATTTATTGCTAGTTAGTAAAAGAGAAGGATAATGGAAAAAAAAAAAGAGCTTTAAAAACCTTCCCTCTATCTCTCTGTTCTTCCCAGGCTCAACTTCACTTCTGATTTCTCTACACTCTCCCAGAGTGGCACAGGGAGATGGGGAATGGGGGCTGCAGCCAGTTCATCACACTCTTCATCATTATGATGTCTCTGCCACTCCTCTCTCTTCGGGGACAGGACTCCTCACACCCTTCCCCTGCTCCAGTGTGGGGTCCATCTCATGGGAGGCAGTCCTCCACGCACTTCTCCAACTTGAGTCTTTCCCATGGGACACAGTTCTTTACAAACAGCTCCAGTCCCTGCTTCAGTGTGAACTTCCCATGGAATCACAGCCTCCTTCAGACATCCCCCTGCTCTGGCCTGGGATCCTCCAGGGGCTGCAGGTGGATCTCTGCTCCATCATGGACCTCCATGGGCTGCAGGGCACAGCTGCCTCACCATGGGCTGCACCAGGGGCTGCAGGGGGATCTCAGCTCTGGTGCCTGGAGCACCTCCTGCCCCTCCTTCTGCCCTGCCCTTGGTGTCTGTTCCTGTCCCACTCATAATCTCACTCCTCTCCTCTGGCTGCCGTTCAGCATTTATTAATTTTTCTTTGGCATTTTATCACCAGAATTGCTTAGCCTGCTCAGTGGCAGGTCACTCTTGAAGCCTGCTGGCATTGGCTCTGTCGGACATGGGGGAAGCTTCTGGCAGATTCTCACAGAAACCACCTCTGTAGATCCTCTGCTACCAAAAGCTTGCCATGCAAGCCCAGTACACCCACACAGACACAGATATATGTATGTCTGTTTGATTAGTCTGGGAAAGTTCTTTGGACTGTCTTTGTTCTCACTTCTGATTTTGCTGCAGGACTCTCTTTTGGGTATTGCATCTTCATTTTTAGTATTTACACTCACTCACTTCTACACTTAAAGCATGTGACACCTGCTGTGTTCACTGGCCTCAATAAAATTCAATACAATGTAATTATTTTCTATTTGTATGCTTTTAGGCCTAATAGCACAAAGTCTGAGCCTGATAGACTCAAGTGCTGGAAAAATGTTTAATACTGTTCTTGCATCCTAATAATGTCTAATAATAATAAAAAAAAAACCAAAAAACCAACCAAACTATAATTTGAAGAGATGGGCTACTTAAAGTGTAGGAACCAGAAGAGTTGAGAAAGATACAACAATGGGGGGCAGAGATTAATGGCTGCATTTTCCAAGATTATAAATTCTCTCTTTGGGACCTGAAGGAAGTGGCAGGGCTATTTAAACCTACTGAGAACCAACTGCCTTAAAAATTAACTGTTAAGTGACATACTAACATCTATCCAGAAATCAATAGTTCTCTGAGGAGCTGAATCCAGATATTCTGACTTCTAGATAATTCTCACACAATACATCACAAATATCCCAGATATAATGTATACAAGATAGGAAAGAAGATCCTTCTTGGAAGTCATCCTGCCTTAGAGTGCAAAATCCCTCACAATGACAGCACTGTTCTGGTGAACCTCTCCCATTCATATTATCACAACGTGGACTTTAAAATTGTTTTCTGCCTCCTTGTCTGTGTTTCTGTACATTCATCAGGAAGCCACAGAAAGCATACAGGTGACAGCCTCAACAAAAGCAAGATACCAAATTATTCAATCTTACAGCTTTGGCTTACCTCTGTTGGGGAATATGGTTTGTCCTGGAGAGTGCACAATAATTTTGTTGTTTGTCAAAAAGCTGAGAAATTTCTTTAGATAAAGCATCACTGGCAAAAAGCAGTTTTACTTCTCCAGCCCAGAAAACTTCAAAATGTCATATTTTGCTGAGAGAAGAATATGACTAAGAGGAAAACTGAGTAAAAAACAAATATAGGACATCTTTGCCATGAAGATTAGAAAGAAGAATAACTTTCCTCAAAGGAAAAGCAGAAAAACAAGAAAGAACCTTCTTTCCCCAAAAGCATCTAACATTTTGGAAATGTGCTGAGCACAGGCCAGACAAAACAATTTCTTGATAGTTTTTAAGAAACTTTTAAAACATCTTTTTCTGGTATGGGGACTATTCTTATCATCCAATGCTTGCAGTCAAGAGTTTGCTAGTCTTGTCCAGCCTCCCATTACCTTAAAACAAAATGTTGCACACCCTCCCTTCCCAGGTTAGGGATTGCACATGCTCCAGAACAACCTCTCTGCACCTTTGGATTTTACCTTTTTTTATTCTGCCTCAGATTGCCACTGCTGCCAAAATTTATTATGATTTCATCTGAAGACATCAGCTAAGCCTGAACTGGGATTCTTAAGTTATGTAGATCAGTGGGATTGAGTGAACTGAGTGTGCTAATTTAAACTCATGGTCCATAAAATTTTAACTGTCCTTGTGGACAGCTTTCTTCCTGATGAAGGCATTCTGCAATGGCCAGCACAGCCTTCATCATCATCATCATCATCCCAGTCAGTAATAGGAAAAGTTTGAACATCATTATTTCATTGGCTTCTAGTGTCTTATATTTTATTTCTGGGAGTTTATTGATGTCTTCAAGTTGCAGTCATTTCTCCTAGATAATTCCAGCTTTCAAATTAAATGGTACTATACTATAGCAAAGTGATAATCATGGTATTTTTAGTCATCATTGGATAGGGAATCTTATGTTGTTATGATAATCTTACGTTAAGTCCAATAAATATTCCTGTGATAATTTATTATTAAATTTCAAATAAATTAATGCATAATAAAAATTAATTTAGCTGCACCTAAAATTGAAAACAAGGAAATAATAAAAAAGAAATAATAATAATTTTTTTAAAAAGCAGCAGCTATCCATTTAACTATATTGGTTTTATATCTCATAGGTAATAATATTATCTTCACTCTTTCTTGAAACATTTCAGATCTGACTTGTGCATTCTCAGAGATTTTTCTCTTTTGAGGTAAATATCTGGAGCAATTGCCACATGGAAGATCCTACTGCTGTCTTCGTGGAAGTCTGGGCTGCACCTTTGTTTTTTCACTGTGATTAGCTGAGGTGGTGTCCTGGAGAATCTGCACCATCTTGAGCATCCTCAGGCTGTCCTTAGGGAAAGGACCAAGCTCACTTATAGAGGACAGACACAAATGGACATGAGACATTCTTCTGTACTGTGAATTGGGAGCTGCAAGAAGTGGTTGTGTGATTTTCTACCCACTCTTTGAGCCTGAAGGTCCTTTTTGTAGGATACCTGACACTGTGGGTTTTGCCGTGGAAGAAGCAGGGCTGTAGCTGCCACTGCAGCTTGGGCTGGCATCCCGAGGTGCTGAAACGCTCTGGTTTCAGTGGGTGGCACACACTGCTGCACTGCTTGGTGCCAGTGCACGTAATGCTGACTTCCCTGTTCTTTCACCAGCATCCTGCTTTCGCTGTGCATTTTCTCCACTTTGCTGCTTCCCTTTTTGCTTTTTTTTTTTTTTTCCAGCAAGGCTCCAATTCAGCTGCCACTGCAGAAGTTATTAAGAGACACTCAAGCTCATGAAAGCTCAAGAGTCTCCAGTAAATTCTTGTTGCCTTACATAGCATGCACTTAATTATACATGATGATATACATAACGATTTATTTACACCTTATCAAATCAATTTGCCATGTAAACCTGAACTACAGTAGAATGCTTATTAAATAGGAAAAATATTTTAAAGGGGATTTCAGGGCAAACAAACAAACAAAAATCCTCAACCACACAGAAGGGTGCACTTGGCTGCCCATTTTCTCTCATGGGCAGTGCAGATATCTATACTTAAGCTGTCACCTTAGACATGATTATTTATTGATGTTGTTTTGAACCATGCTAACTATATTCATGACTTCCCATAATGCATACAGAAAATGTATGTATCATTACAGAGGAGACAAAATTAGTGGCTAATTCACTGACCATTTCTTTCTAGAAAGCTGGGTTCAAATACTATATTTTCACAGAGGAGACAAAGGATGTACATTCCAAAACATACCTGTCTGCTTAGCATGGTGACAAATGTCTGGCATGTATGTATAGAGGAGATAGGGAAGATGATTCAGTGGTCAGAAAAGTGAACTGCATGAGATTTAATAGTTCTATACTGAGGATTCCCAAGGGATGTTTTAAGATCTAAATGTCATCTCTATATCTGCAGTGAAGAGGACATCCCTGAAAACTGGGCATTAATCCTTTGATTCCAGTAGTTATTGGCCAGCCATAAGTGTTGCCATGAAAGTGAAAAAATGGATACGCAAATCAATTTAACTTTTAATTGCATTTTCTCAAGACACATTTACTCAATTATTATTAATAACATTGCTAAAAATGTATATGTCCTGAAATGTCTTTTCATGTGAAGATGAACCTATTGTATGTTTCTCCTCTCTAAATTTTCCCCTGTACTGCAATCATCAGGGTTTATATTTACATTTTTCATTTTCAAATCTTGCTCACTTAGCAACTTAGTCAATTAGTGTATATCATTGTACACCAAGGCCAAGGAGATACTTTTTTAAAATGCAACATAGAAAATCATTAACCCTCTTTCTTTCTTGTTACAGTTTAAAATTTCATATATTTTCATGGCACAGTCAATTAGACAACAGTAGTTTCCCAAGGAAAAGTTTAGCTATGGCACGTTGCCAAGCTAATTGTTTGGCCGAATACAGGAACAAGATGAACAAGCCAAGTAATCATCCTAGAACACAGTGGTCCCAAAGAAAGCTCTGTGTTTACAGGGACCTGCATCTTCCAAAGGTAATTTGGAAAGGTTTCCTACTGCATATTTCAAAAGAAAACAAAATGCAGTTTCTAATTTACTTTCCCTGAATAAGAGTCTTAAAATGTTGACAAGTGCTGTAAATGTCATCTACTTGGGATGTGTCCTGTATACAGAGATAATAAGGGAAATTTCTTGCAGAATATTCAAAAAATCTTAGACATTAGTCCAAAATTAATGGAGCTCCCTATGCAGAACTGGGTGGTTTGGGGATTTTTTTTTTTTTGTCGACCCAAAATGTGCTATTGTGTCAATTTTTTTTTTCTAATTAAAGAATACTGGAAAGAAGACAGAAGTAGCAAGAAGATTGGCACACACCAGTGTGTGAGCAGAGCAGGGATTCCATTTACTAGCCAGCCCATCACACTTAGGCCTTAGGAAATAACTCATTGTTTCCAAACAAGTTAGGATTTTTTATTTTCTGGAAATCTCAGCTAAAGAAAATCTGCATGAAAGTTCTGTAACATTATGTTGCTAAGCACCTGGAAAACAGAGAATTCTTCGACACCAGTTTCTCTTGACAAAAAAGGCTGGGCTCATGGTTTGGTACTCTCAATATTGGGCCAAACTTTCTCCCCTCCCTGACAAGCACTGCAAAGCCCTGGTGCACACACCTCTCTTTTTGGTGATGATTTTGCTGTCTCTGTCACTGTGCTTATTCCACATATTTATGGCATTCTGCTTCCAGCTTCAGGTAGCTTTCATTCTGCAGAATATAGATTTTATATAGATATATAAATGTATATATATAAAGTATATTTTCCTCCATTATCTCTAATAGTGTCACTTTTAGACACAAAAATGTGTCACAGGTGCAGGGTATGATATTTACTTGAAACTGGGCCAAGCAGTATGCTAGGCAGATGGAGCTCAACTTTTGTCACTGGTAGGCTTTTTTTGGTTTTTTTCTTAAAGATTTTGCAGGTGTAAAAGGGGTCTCAATTTTAACAGCAATCCTGAAGAGATTTGGGTTAAAATGTGATGGGATCAGATACAAGAACAGAATTTGGTCTGCTGTCTTCAGTGGCCTTAAGAAATGTATTAATTTGGTGCCTATTGCTTAGATTGGCACTTACAAAAGTCAGAAACATTGCCAATAACACATTTGGCCTGAAGATATAACAATTCTTCAGAAACACTGATAATTAGTCTCATGGTACTCTTCTGTGTAGTTGATGCAAGCTTTTTTATGCTTATTTTACAAAATACAGTGAAACACAGGGTTAACTTGTTGCTCCAAGAGCCTTCAGATCAGTGGCAGAAATAGAAATGGCATTGCCCTGGCCCTTATCTAATGTTGGGGCCCACTGCAGGAAGGAAAACCTGAGATTTTGAGTGATTCAGAGCATGAGTGTGGCGGTGTCATCATACCAGGTGTCCTGCTGAAAACAAAGGGAATACCAAGAATGGACCGTCTACATGTGTCTCGCCAAAATCAACAAGGAACCAGCCCAATGCCATCTGATTCTTTTTCCCTGAGCAGCCCATGTTCTGTTTCCTGTGAAGCCTGAGCAAAATTCTTAGAAAAATCATTCAGTGCAGGTCAGCACTATATTATTTATTAATGCACTCACCATGTGAAAGGATGAAGTCAAAGCAGTAAGAGTATTCTCTAGGTTTGGCCTGAAAATTCCCCTTTCAAAATAATAAAACAAAAGAAAAAAACGCTTCCTCAAAATAAATTAAAATAACATAAAGCAAAAGCAATAAGGTACTCTAGGGAAAGTTTTATAAGTCCATTACTACACATGCTTCGAGGCCTTAAGGGGAAAAAGGCCTTGTTGATGTGTTTGGAATAGCTACAGAAAATATGCCCACTTGTGCTTTACTGTGTAATTAAATGCTCTATAAATTATTGATGTACCATGATGGCACAAGAGAGAATACAAAAAAAAGAGTATTACATGGAACAATTGCTTCAAACCAGTTGTCTCCTTCCTCAGATTAGCTGATGTTTTCACCTCCTAAGAGGAAGCTAAATGATGTATGAATGAGGGAAGGAGCAGAGAGCAAAAAGCATTATAGTTAGTATTTTGATGCTGTGTTTTTTAAAATATAAAATTTCCATGGATAGTGCAGCCTGGGGAGAAAAGTTTATCTTCTAAACTCAGTCTCAGTGAGAGGGTATTTTGAAGTTAAAGATGTCGCAGTCTTATCCCAAATTTTACTTTTTTTCTTCTCTCCTTCTTCTGGAAATCATTTGACTTCTGAGAAGTATGGGGATGGGCAAGAAAGTGCGTTACAGTAATTTGTGCTCAGAAAATTTCATCGTAAAGGATTTGTTAGAACATATCTTGCTGCCTTCCACAGGATACAATCAGAATTGTCCACTTGTTATCTGTGGCTTCTGACATAAATAGTCAAGAGATTCACCATGAGATGTTTTGCCTTAAGTTTGTCATAGAAAAAATTAATTTTTAATATAATTTTTTAAAAAGGAAATAAAAATAAATTTCTTTTCAAATTGCTTTTAGCTAAAATGTCCTTCTAATTGCTAAAAACTGTAGTATTGTTTTCTGAAGCTATGACTTTTGAATCACAGACAATGGAGTGCATTTCTCTGTAGCACATTTCCTCTGGGGATCTCTGTTACCAAGAATCTGTTTTGTTTACTTCTGGATATGGATCCCTGGAGACTCACAGATAATGTGTTGATTATTGTCTATCTATGAGGTTTTTCAAGGACACTGGGGATATTTTGACAGTCATCCAGAGAATATGGTCAGGCAAGGCAATGAAGACAGATGAACTGCTTATGCATTGCAATACCTGAAAGAACAGTGATATTAAAATTGGAAAGACTCCTAACAATTATTCTAGCAATGATTTACCTGTGCCCTATGAAACAAGCAAATACATACATGCCAATATTGTGAATTTCATACTTATTTTGATGCTGCACCTCCAAGTAAAAAGTCAGCATTTCCAAATGCATTCAGTGACAAAAAAAAACAAAAACAAAAACAAAAACAAACCAAACCCAACACTCTCACGCACAAACACACAAATAAAAAACCCAACAAAAAAAGAGAGGGTAACTTTGTCTTGTTTTTATAAACCACATGTGGACATGACAGAATTTCCCTAAACTGTTGAGATCTTTGTGTGTTTTACTCCTCTCTGTAACAAATGCTTGACTGTACACATTGCAGGGGACAGACAGACTTGGCTTTCAGCACTGAAAGCATGGGGACCTATCCTGGTCTCACAAACACTTTTGAATACTCACCGTTCCTCCTGTGGTCATCTGACAGTGATACCCAAAGTATTCTTTCCGTTCAGGTATTTTTAAAAATCCCATCCTTTTCTGAAAAGAAATAATCACCATCTGAGCTGGTTTTCTGACAAAAACTAAATGGACAAAGTATATTGCATAGTAAAAAAATAGAAGGTCCAGCTTGTAAGAAGTTCATTTCAGGGACAGAGAGGAAAATTTAAATGGAAAAAAAAAAAAACCCAAACCTAAAAGAAAAGGCCCAGCATTTGTTTATTGTAATTCTACCACCCCCCCCTTTGTTTTTCTAACAGTGATTTGGGAGAAAGAGGGGTGATTTATGTTCTTCAGGTGAGTTGGCAATAAGCTTACTGCAGTGACAAATGTTCAAAGCCAAGGAGAGGAGGAAGGGAGTGAGGACTGCAGCAATGCTGAGCAGCCAGAGGGTTTCATGGATCAATGGTTCATTCAGCACAAAGAAGCAAAGATAAGTGGAGATGAAACTGAGATAATAGTGGTTTCCCACATGTATGTCACAAGAAAGATGAATTACCCTGGAGACATTTTTGAGGATGGGGCGACAAAGCAATGGAGATAACATCCTGTCTGGAGTTTGATCCCATGGGTGCAGGGCTGAAAGAGAGCAGAACCTTAGTTTCTGGTTTCAGGAGGCTGCAGGCAGCAGGTCTGAGGTGAACTTTCAGTAATACCCATGTAGGCTTTGAGCTGTCAGAGGCTAAAATTGTGACGTGTTCTTGATTAGGAGATCTGAGAAATTTTACAGTATCAAGTCACGCACAACCTCATGGAAGAAGTGGATGGGCTTTTCCTTGGGTTAATTCATAGAAAATATTTGGAAATATTTTAAACAGCTTTACTCCTGAGTAAAGGAGTCATCACATCATTTCATGCTATGAGTAGTAAAAACATCCTTTGGATATGACAAAATCCATTTGAGGGCAATTTCTTGTAGCAATTTATGCACAATTTTTCCTCACTTCATAGTTTGCAAAGGAGGGTTGTTGTGAATTGATTCACCAGTACTTTCACAATGTCATTGTCTTTCACAATGTCATTGACAGGACAATCAGGTATGGGTCAAGAATTATAAAGCAGTGTTGAGTTAGTGTGGTTTTGTTAGTAGTAAGCTCAAAGTAAGTCACAAAGAGTAGATCAACAAGTTTCCGAGTGTCAACTCTGCCAAAAAATCTACTGGATGCTTAAATGGATGAAAATACAAGTTTAGGTGATGTCTTACCAATAGAAAGTCTGAAGATTAGTAACTAACTTACAACTCAGCAAACAGGAAATTATTTATTATAGCAAGAGTTTGTTTTGCCTGTCTCTGCCGATTCTTGCCTTTGGCTGCCTAGTGGGGTTTTCTGGGCAAGAGAGAAAAATTAAGTGAAATAACTCACTCCTAATGAGCTACAGGTAATTGCAGAAACAAGTGATTACAATGAGATTACTTCTTACTGAAGAAGTACAGAATTTTGTCCTTCTTGAGAGGTTAGAAGACTGAAGTCAAACCAAAATAGTTTTTAGATGCCTAAATTTTCACTGATTTCACTGAAAGTATGTGTGGGAGAGCTGAAATTAGATGACAAACACTTATTCAGTCCCTGACTTAACAGTTTAAAAGAATTAATTCACTTCTTGTTTGGAGAAGGTGATTTTATAGATATTTCTCTATTATGGCCTTCACCACACTGTCAGAAGCAGGTCCTATATAAGAATAGACTTGTTCCTAAAACAAAGAGGCAAAGACCAGATTAAGCCTAGGAATTTTGTGTAAAGGAGTGATATGCCAAACCATGTCTCCTTTGTCACAGAAAACCTTCCTGCCCAGGGCTCTTCAGGTCATCTTGGATATGTTCCACAGTTTTAGGGTGTGCTATATTCTCTGTACAGCTGCTCCTGACCACAAGATGAGTTTAATCCCTTGCCTGCGTGTTCCTGCATCTTTATTTGCTCCCAGGTTGATGCTCTGGAAAAGTTGTCAGAATAACTCACCTTTGGCAGACCCATGGTGAAAAAAATCAGCAGACATAGTGATGAGGGGAGATAAATTACCTTGATGGGCTCAGGTATTCCCAGGGTGTGGCAGGATGCTATTTTTAAAGCATACATATGAGGAGCAGATTTCAAGGTGCAAATGTGAGTAATTGTGTGATGATATGAACAGTTTGTGTTTTCTTTTTCTCTAGGGCTATGGATTATCTTCCTGTGAGATTGAACTGGGATCACATGAAGAATTCACACTAACACAGCACTCGATATGTCTTGAGCAGTGCTTGGGTTGCTCAGAACCATAAATTGCTGGTGAACCCTAGAAAATACAACACTGAGAGCCAGAAACAAAACATATATATAAAAACATATGACTTTGACAAATGATTACTTGCTCTGGTTCTGAAAATCCAACACCTACCCTTAAAAGATGCTTTAAATGCCCAATTCCTACACTTTGCCAATATAGAAGTTATTAAAAAGGAAAGGGCAGCCAAAATTTGGGTTGCGGGTTTAGGACTGTATTTTTTCCAGAAAATGTAATTGCAGACTGAGGACAAAAATGTTCTAAATATTACAGAAGGAAGAAATTAATGCCTTCAGCTGTAGGAAATTTGGACATAAATATCTTGGCTTGTGTGTAGCATTCATCTGCATTGGATCCAGGTTTCTGTAGCCTCAATTGGAACTAGAACACTACAGAGATGTGAAGCTTCAGCATGACCGTATGCTTTGGGATAATCGCTGGCACCATGTGCAGGGCTGCAGCCTTCTTTAGTCCAGAATAAACCACAAGCTCAGGATAAGACTGATTTAGAGTATAAACAACTGTGAAATATTTGCTTTGTCCTCTGGTGACTGCGGTTATAAGAAGACTTTAATTGATTAAGATCTCTTTAATTGATGAATAAGCAAAGAACAAAAATATTATCTCTTCCCAGAGCAGTGCACAGCTGTTGCCTGCATACCTTTAATTCTTTACTTATTGTGCGGTAGATGTTTTTAAAAATTACCATGCACAGGTATTTCAGATGTCTCTTAAATTTTCTGATTAAATGACTAATCTATTTCAAGTCATCTCATACATTAGTTTATCTTGGCAGATTTCCTACACCCTTCAGCTTTCCTTTCTGGGGACATACATCAAGAAAAAAAGTCCTGAATATCTGAAATTTGGGCTAGAATTAACTTGTATGATATGCTGCAGAAATATGCTTTAGATAAGGGAAAAATATTCAAGAATTAATTCTAGGTTTCTGTATATGTGGTATTTGCTCTCCATCCTGTTCTAAGAATTGAGGTATGAAAACTCAAAGAATGGTAATTTTTAAGAAAGTCTACATTGAAAATACAATTTTCATTTCAATCACTGTCCGGCTCCAGATATAATCAGCTTTAAAATTCTTGTTTCCTGGAATATGGCTAGTTTTGTAGTTAAAATAATCAGGAAAATGCACATATGTAATAAGAAGGAATAAATAAGAGTAGGGGAAAACCACTGCTGCTGTACTGCTGTCAGGACATAGCCATAGAAATTTCACAGGTAGTTATTATTGCATTTTACATTCTGTTGGAATGAGATAGTTTTGAAATTATAATGACACTCAGATAGTAAAACTGTGTAGAGCTCCAGCTTTTTTAAAGCAGGTAGTAATCTTCCCTTCACTCTGATGGTGTTTGCAAAGTTGATCAACCCTCCCAGAACAAATCACTGGAAAAAACTTGTCTTTCACATTGGCTCATTTTCAGTGTGGCCACCACTCTGGATGTGCAATGGGAGGAGCAAAGGATAAAGGAGGGATAGGGAGTGCGTAGGACAGAGGAAATTTCAGAATAAATATGTATAAAACAAATATTTATTGCTGGTATGATTGAAATATTAACAGTCTAATCCAAGAAGCAAACAATAGTTCAGACTACATAATTACATAAGAAAGAAAAATGCTTCAATGCAGAAAAACTTCAATAATAATGTAATAATGATAACTATACAATTACAATTATTATTCTCACCCTGTTTAGTTTTTAGACCCCTTCTGCTTCACTCTTTCCCTGCTCCTCTGGGTCCTAGGGTTGATGGTTTTGGTTTAGTGGTTGGTGGTGAAGGGGGAGCTTCAGCCCACTACCAGTGTCTGGAAGTGCAGGATGTTCATGGTGATATTTTCCTCTCCCCCATTTCAAGACACACATGGGGCCACATTTATGTAATTGCTAAAACATTTTTACACTTTACTCTTTTTAAATTGCTCTGCAGCTCCACATCTGAATATACAATATAGGATGCATTTTTATATGTGTTAGAAGTACTCTTTGTTCTCTCTGTTACCCCTAAAGCCAGGTTTGGCTGGCTCCAGCTTGTCTACCTTGTACAAGTTGTACAGGTCAAGGAAATCTTATCTAGAGCAAGCCCTTCCTATGAGGCTTAAAGAGCTCAGTCCAAAGCTTTTGCTTTCTTAGTGACAATGGCAATACTGTATTACAGGTTTGCATGGTAATAGCCTGTTCATTTTCTGCAGTCCATTTCCCTTGTGCAGCATTCAGTTGTTGAATTAGGGATGTTTGAAGGCACACCCTGCCCACCCTTTTAGTATCCCCCTGTGGGTCTGTTGTGAATTTCCTTTGTAAGAAACCTTTGTATCTGACTTAATTCCAGAGAAGAAAAGAATCTTTCAGAGAAAGTGGACTTAAACCAGTCTTTATCTTTGTTCTTTAGGTCTCCCAAATTAACCATGTGCTCTCTATCTTAGGGACCGACTGGAAGAAAAGGAACAAGGGGAATTCACTATGTTTGTCACATACGACAAAATCCATAGAAAGGACAATCTTCTTAAACGTCTGTAGGAGATCAAGCACATGAAGGTGCTCATGTGTTTGGAATATTATACAAACTAGTTGGCAGGGGAGCACTAATAAATCAGATTAGACAGGTAAACCTATTGTTCCTGTCATTTTAAATTAAATTATCTTCCTTTCTGTCTGTCCAAGATATTTCAAGGTGTCCAGTGGTGAGTCACTTCATCTCAACCACCAAACCAAAGAAGAGGAAAGACAAAATGCAGATGAAATGGAGCACAGCTTACAAAGGGCCTGCGAGTGTTGAGCAGGGTTTATGTGATAAGCCCCCATAAATATATCTTTATTGTAGAATGATTCTCATAGAATAGTCTAGTTTGGTAAAAAAATTTGTCAAGTTCAACTGTAAAACTATGCTCAGTTTTATTATTTCATTATGCCTGTGGTCATCTGTCAGGGAAGCCTATACTAATTCCAGCACTGGAATCTAGCTCCTGCACTGCCAGCAGAGCTGGGCTGTTCCTGGTGGTGTGGGCTCCAGGGCTGGCCATGCACACACACACAGGACAGGGGGCACCGCCCCACCCTCTCACAGCTGCCCCTGTTCTCCCACCGCTTCCCCACCTGGATGCTGGCAGCCAGCCAGCCATTCCTCTGGTGTCCTGCAACAGCTCAGTACTGCCAGTTTTACCTAAATAACTTGTGTCCTACCTTTACTTGAGCATTTTCTTAAAGATGACTTTAAAAAAAGCACAGGGTTGCCTATAGGAAGAAAGGGACCCAAATCAGGAAAGTGTCTTGTGGTGGTGGCACTTCCTCTCCAAAATGTCTTTTCTTGTACACTGGTGGAAGGAAAGTGCTGTGAGACTGTGATCTGGCCCTGAGGATGTTTGTAATCTCCCTCTCTGCCAAGCTTCTGTGAGCTTTTCTTCTTGGGACTGATTCTGGCTGAAAGGCAACTGCAGTATTTATCCCACCAGCTACGTTAGGGTGCTAATGTTCTCTAAGCTTCAAACCATGGAGGTAAGCACATGATGGAAGTTCCTTCATAAACAGAATTTGTTGGAGGAGACAAGATCTAGTTAGCAGCTAAGGAGTTGTATAAAGGAGTATGTAACAGGCTATGTCCTGAGAGCAAGCATTTCCCAGTGGTTGTGCATCTCAGGGAGGCCTGGAATAGAGGGATCCCAGCCTGCATAATTATTATGATCGGATAATTAAAAAGCCTGAGAAGAAATGTGAATAAAGAGGGTGGATAAAAACACCTAGGGGTGAATACACAAGAATCGATAATCTATTGGCAAGCAAGTGATGAAAAACACTAAACGATCATCTTACTTTTGTCTACAATTAAGAAAAATATTAAAGCTGATTTTGTGCTGTCTTTAGAAGCTTAGTACTCTGTGGATGGTCCCAGTAGAACGTAGGGTGCAAATTTCAGAAGAAAATGCATTTCAGGAATGAGGTGAGAAAGGATTATGAGAGATAAAAGGGCAAAAAAAAAAATCATAGAATTGATTACTTCTGATGCTCTGAGAATAATAAATAAATTCTCTAATCAAGTGTAGAGTAATTCCAATGCACAGAACTAATCTGTTCATTAAGCAGGATGCAAATCTCACCATCACTAAGAGATTCAGGTGATGACTGGGAGCAAACCCTGCTGCTTTCTTTGAGCTACACCAGTGAATACTGGCAAACAATGCTGGGGATGGGATGCACTGTTAGAATCAGGGAACTTTACATACAGCAGGTTTGTGAGAGTAGGTTTTCTTTGCCACGTGCTAAATATGAAAGCTCCTATGTTCTTACCCAATGCCCAGTGACTATGCTGGAGGTTTGATAGCAGTATCCTGTTACCTGCACATCTAAATGCTTTCAAGTAATGGTTATGACCAGTGAGCCAACAGTCAGGTGGAATGGCCTGTGCCACTTCAGGTGTCTATTTTCCTGCATGAAAACAATTACGTGCAGCAGAGGACCACCATGTGACCCACAGAAATCATGAGGAGGCATTAACTGGGGTTTTTGCTTGTTATTTCAATTAGCCTACTTAATTCTGAATGCTGTGTAGAGAGTGTGCTGGGATAGCTTCAAACACAGAATTTGCAAAACTGTGCTTTAGGCTCGGCTGTGTGAACGAAATGCAGGAGTGAATGAATGGAATTGCCTCTAGTCCGGGTAATTATTGCAGCACTGTTTATGGCATTCAGTAAAATAAAACTGTATTTGGAGGACACTTTGGCTCTGGCAGAGTATCTCTAGGGGACACAGAATAACAGCCATTGCAGTGGGGTGTATTTCTCTATACTGCTTGCTGATACAATCCCTAAGTGTGATTCTATCACATCCACTAGAACAACTTCTACTGGTGTAACAGGTGAAGGATGAATCCATGCAAGTAAAAGACTCTGTTGATATTGTCTCTTCAAGCTTTTCAAGAAGTCTTGTTTCTTCAAGCTTTTGAGAAGCTAGCATCCAAAGCCTATGCCTTCTTTTGGTAACAGTTAAGTGCTCTGACTTTTATCTAGGTAGTCAAAATCTGGCTTCTGATTATTTGTAAATGTAAATTGCTCCTTGATTGTAAGTCACTAGGAAACTATTTTATGAATAACCAGTGGCCTAACTCATTCCCCTCCCTCAGCAGGGGTCCTTTCATTTGGCTGTAGTGAATTTTTACCATATAATTTGAAAATCAAGCACGAAAAGGATTAGAAAAAGCAGTCAGATATATTTTCCCTATTAACAGGATTTAGCAGTTAGGTATTAAAGCAAACAAGACTTTAATCTTTCATTTATATTATTATAATCTTTACAATGATCTTTTAGGTGAAAAAAAAAAAAGAATATAAATCACTGTATATGTTGGGTATTAGTATTTCCCTAAAGAGTATTAGTATTTGGGTATTAGTATTTTCTGTCCTTGCAGTTTTCTTCCACGTGATATCCGCTGTTTTTTCTGATAGACAGACAAGGAAATGCAAAATCATTCCTTAAAATGTCTTTTTCTTTGGGAAATAATTTGTTTTCTCTTTGTGCATAGGTAGTGAACAGCTCCCCTCCTGCTCATGATAGAGGGCTCAGTGTTTTTGCCTCTGATGTGAGGTATTTTAGTGCCAGATTTTTAAAAAGGCTGGGAATTTGGGGTGCTGAATTCCTTGAAAATCTGACTTTAGTGTTTCTATAAAAGTGTTCATGGCCTCAGTTGACTCAGCTTATTTTTTGAGTTCTTGCCAACTGCAAGAATGAAGTAGTTGAAAACTCATTTTCTAAATTACCCCTTTTAAAGGCTGCCCAAACCACCAGGAATTTTGTCTCTGGTATTGATTTATTTAAAATGAACTTAATGAGTCTAACTCTGGTGTTCAAAGGTAGTCATTAATTAGCTAATGTTTTAACATAAAATGATCAGCGGATTGAAGAGGATAGAAATACAATTAACTATTGATCGCTGGGATTAGGATATGGTAAACCACGGGAGGCTTCTAGCCTGCCTCCTATTGAAAAGCCTGCCCTTGGCTTAGAGGAAGCTTGGACAGACTATCTCCAGAACGCTGTCTGCCAAGGGGAAAACACAGTCTCCTGGGAACCAGCAGTATGTATGGTTTTTATGGTTTTTTCATCTGGGGTAACATTCTTCATTATCATAGCTCATACTTCTTCAGAATTTCTGGACAGGGGGGATTCCCAGGCTGCGATTTTGACGCTCCAGTTACGCCAGGCGCCGCGCTCCCGCCGGAGCCGGCCGTGCGGTGCCCGTGTGTGACACCGGGGCGCGTTCCACGGTCGCTGTCCCCCGCCGGGCGCTGCCCGGCCCCCAGCGCCGCTCGGACCTGGCCTCTCGGATCTGCCGGTGCCGGCCCCGCCCGGGGCTCGGCAGCGGCCGCCGGCAGCTGCCGTGTGCGCCGAGCCCAGCCCGAGCCATGGTGCTGGTGGACCTGCACAGCGCGGCCGCCAGCGCGGACCTGGCCCAGCTGCGGCAGCACTGGTGGCTGAACAAGCACCGCATCAATGGCTACAACCGGGACAAGCAGTAAGGACAAACAGCAGGCCCTCCGCCTGTTCGAAATGTGGAATTTGTCAAAATTTTCTGAGTCGGAGTGGGTTTTTTTTTTTTTTTATGTATGTATTTTGCTTTCAAGCCTAAGCAGCAAGAAAGGAGACAATCAGTGGAACAGCAGCTAGCATCCCTTAGCCAAGGACATCCTGGAACTAACAAGCCTTAAGGATGTAGTAAATCAAGATATTGTTGTGTCAGTAGAACAGACAGCAGAAGCATCCCTTAGTGAAGGACACCTGTAAAGGCTGTTGTAAATCAAGATGTTGATGTATTTCTATGTCTATACATTGCCAGTTTGGCAAAAGACACAAGGTCCGTGTATACCGTAGCTGTATTTTCTTCATTATAGCACTGAAAACCACACCTACAGGTTAAAAAGACCAAGTGAAGACCCCTCCCCTAAGCATGCATAGAAGTTAGCTGTGGTTACATAACTTGTATGGAAACTATTAACCAGTCATGGTAGAGAGGCAGTACTTGGGAAGCTATTAATTCTGAACTTCTATGTATTAATAATAGCATGGAAAGACCAGTGGGGTGTGCTTTATTTATGAAATACCATTGAGCACCCAGGCGCATGTAACTCTCAAACACATAATCCATGTCTCTCACGAGTGTGTAATTATTGACTTGCTGCACACCAGGTAACAAACCCAATATTGCAGAGAACACACCCACCCTGTCTGGAAGCACCAGCCAAGCCCAGAATTGTGCCTGGCAGCAGAGTCAGCCCCAGAGCACCAGCCTTACAGGAGCCCTGCCTGAGCTGTAATAGGAAGCAGTGAAAATTCCACTCTGCTCTGGCTTGCCCTGCCCTGCTCTGGAGCCTGGGAGCTCTACTTGATCATCTTTTTGTCCCATCCTTGTTTATCCAAGTCAGGCTGGGTGAGGCTCTGAGCAACTTGGTCCAGTGGAAAGTGTCCCTTCCCATGGTAGGGATTGGAACTAGATGGTCTCTAAGATCCCTTCCAATCCAAACGATATGAAGATTTGATGATTCTGTGGAGCTCATCAGCCCTTCATTCAAGCAGAGACAGTTCCTTTCATGTGCCAGACTGAGCGGCTTGGTTTAGCAGGGCATGGATTTGCAGGAAGCCAGAACAGCCTTCCTAATGCTGTCAGAAGTCCCATCTCATCAGTCTCTGGGACAAAACTGCTGCAGGACTGATGGGGGGGGGGTGTTTCTCAGGGGCTCACACTGGTTCTGCACTGTCTGTAGATTTACGCAGCCTCCATTGCTAAGCAGTGTTTACCCTAAGTCAAGGACATTTTCAGTGTCTCATGCTCTGCCAGTGAGAAAGTACACAAAAAGCTGGAGGGAGCTTAGCCAGGTCAACATTCTGAAGTGGGATTTGGCATCAGTCAGTGGGCTGTGGGCAACTGTATTGTACATCACAGTTTTTTCTTGGGATTTTTTAATTTGCTATTATTATTATAATATTTATTTTGTTTCATTTTTTTCCATTTATCAATCTGTTATAATTTTATTGTTATTTTAAGTTTTAATTTTGATTCTCCTCCCTGTTCCACTGGGGTGGAGAGGGAGAGGATGTGAACGAGTGGCTGCATGGTGCTTATTTGCCATCCAGACTTAAACCAGGACAACAGCATATGTTTAATTTTTCTAGGACTCCTCTGCATCTTGCTTGCATAAATGGCCATGCAGATGTTGTTCAGTTTCTGGTAGAAAAGAAGTGCAAGCTAAACCCTTGTGATAGATTGGATAAATCACCACTAATAAAGGTAGGCAGAAGGGGTATACATTCTCTAATCTTTGATGATGCTCATACTTTCCAGTGCTGGGAAGGTGTGGGAGTTCTGACAGTGAGAAACACAGATGTTGGAAGTTATTTCTACTTTGTGTCTTGTTTCCAGGCAGTAGAGCACCAGCACAGGGACTGTGCAGCTATTCTGCTGGAACATGGTGCCAACCATGACCACAGAGCTGTAAACGGTAACGCCGCCCTTCACTTTGCTGTCATGGTTTCTAGCAAATCTCTAGTGAAGCTGTTACTTGAGCATGGTGCAGATATTGAAGCTAAGAATAAAGTAAGCTTGGACTCTGGGTAAAGCTGCTCTTCCCAGGTTGACTTGCTCATCTTCTCTCTGTTATTCTAAGAGAGATGTTTTCTCCTTTTAGTGGGGATACACTCCGCTTACTCTTGCAATCATTGAAAACCGTGAAGAGATGGTCAAGTTCCTTCTTCAAAAAGGAGCTGACGTGAATGCTCAGGATAAAGTTTATAGGTAAAGGCTTTGCGAAAAATGCATATGGGGCTCCTTAGCCCTTGTTCGAGTTGGATTGATGGGAGACATAAGAATGAACTTTGAAAAAGGATCAGGAGTCACCCAGAACTATCTCCTCTGTGACTTGTGAAAGCACTCCTGGGCTCAGTTGCCACTTTCTTCAGGGGTGATTTCCATACTGAAGACTGCAAGAAAGCACTGTTTGCCATGCCACACACCCACATGTGCATTTATGTGCAGGCACACAGGCCCTGCATCTGCTCTGGGCAGGTGGCTGTCCAGGAGACCTCCTGAGGTCCCACATACCTGAATTCTCCAATTTGTAGGCATTTGGTTGTCCCTTCACTCTGTAGGAGAGGGGAAATGAATTGTTTAAGGAGCAAAGAGGAATTAAATATTGGCTAGGCAATGTTTGCAAAAGCTGACATATTTACTCTTATCTTTTGGATGCCCTAGGACTCCTCTTACAGTTGCTACTTTGTCTGGGAATAAGAAAGCAATACAACTTCTTCTTCAACATGGTGCTACTATGCTTGAGTCAGACAAGGAACTCTACCCATGTCAACCTTTCACCAAAGTCGTTCAAGATGATCTGTAAGTGTTTTTCATCATTGTTAAAATAACCACATTCTCCTAATGTCTGGGCTGATGTACCTCCCTTTTTGGTAACAGCAGTAGGGTTTCATGAGGTGCTGAGAGCTTTGTAGAAGCTGAGCTCAGTGATGTCTTCTGATGCATCTCTTTCCATGTCAAGAGTAGATTTAGAAGTTGAGGAAAACTTTGTCCCTTCCCCCGAGCTGTCTCTGAGAATTCACCTGTGTGCTTCCAAGTTAAACCACAATGGCAGCAAATACTTGCCTTTGGTTTCAGAGGGGATCCAACTGATATCCTCTGTGTGCTTTACTAAGCTGAGGAAAAAAGCCCTCTTTCCCAGTGGTGGTAGCCAAGGGATGGGTGAATGTACTGCATTATTCCTATAAGCATGCCTTTTCTAGCTATAAACAATTCCCCATGAACTCATGCCACTGGATCTTGATTTAATTTCTTCTTCCCCTGCCCCTTCTGGCAACCTTTATCAGTGGGAAGCAGGAAAGAAGGGAGCTTGTGTAAACTGTGGTGTAAAAAACCGTTTAGGGACAAAGCATGTTTGAAGATTGTTCTTACAATATGTGGCACTCATTCCTTCCCTCCAGGCTTCTGGCACAATATAAATGTCATGATAGTGCACCATTCTGCACAGCAGCCTTGATCTGGAGAACATGTTTAATATGTTTTCCTTTTTTTTTTCCCTGCTTATTAAACAAACCCAAGCCCCAGTCAACTCAGGGTTGTTAGAAGACAACACAGGTCCTGGAATGCAAGCACAATATTTCTTGGCCTGTTGATAACCCACTTGAGAGCTCTCTAAACTCTGAGGTCCTCAGGCTAACCATGGGAATTTCTGAAGGCCTTCAAAGTGATGACCAGGACTGAGGAGACTTTAAATCATCTTGATGTGGAGAGTAGGTGCACCATTAGCATAACATCTAGCTGAGGTAGAGGCTTTGGTGATGTCACTCTGCCAGGAGGCTGTTAAATTCATTGGCTCTTGAAATGGAGAGGGGATTTATCAGGTGAGACTGTAGCAAGACTGTAGCAGGGATGAGTTACTCCACAGATAAGACTAGGCACCTGTACTGTTGGCTTGCCTGTAATGAGGATTTCAGTCTCCATTACTCTGGGACTGCAGTACATTCTGTGTGTGTGTGATCCTTTAGCAGTTGTCTGTGAATATGGGTAGAATGGAGCATGCATGGCTTTTACTCTTTCTGCAGAGAGTGCATGGAAGTCTGGGGGGATTTTACCTAATGCATCTTCTTCCTTTCTATATTTAGTATTGCTAAAATTGGGAGCTCCTGCTATGAGACAACTCCTGTCATTCCCTTGGAAACAGCTGCCTTGGCAGAGTCATGTAAGACACTTTGCTATCAAAGAGGTCATGAGAAAAATCACTGTGGCCTGTAGCAGAATGATACCACATCAATGGAAAGCTGGTCTGGGGGGATGGGTCAAAGATCTGGAAAATAAACACTCAAGGCAACAATGTGCTTCTTACATTATTTCTTAGGTGATGTCCCAAAAGAAGAAACAGCAGAAAAGAAAGACAATGGTCCAGATGCAGACCAAAATAAAGTGTCTAGGTGGTCTAATAGAGTGCAGCCCTACAGAGGTAATTTCAGAGGGACTACATGGTTAACTTCGGAAGCCCCCATGGAGTGAAGCAGGTGGAGAAAAGCAGAGTGAAATAAGCATTCACAGAAATTATGCACTTCTTATATTTTGTTAGGAGACTACAAAGCAGAAGGAGCAGAGAAAAAGGAAGAAAAATACTCCCTCTGCAGCCCTGAGGTACCTTCTCTGAGGGAGGCAATGGGGTTCCTCTGACTCCCTGGATTCTGGGTTTGTTTTCCTTTGCTGCTTCTGTCACACACTCATAACTTGACCTTGACATGCTGCTGCTTCAGACAAGCTGTTCAGCTGGGGCTGGGGGTCCAGCTTATGTCCTGGACCTCCTTGCAGCTGGCCTTCAAGTGGGATTCCTAGTATAGCACAGAGCAGTGAAGCTCATTGTTGGTTACATTCCTCTGAAAACTGAAAGGCTTGCACTGTGAGGATTGCTGATTTTCCATTACACAGCTCGCTTCCCTAGATGCATGCAGTATCAGCTAGTTCCCATATGATCTACAGTCTAGAGATCAATTCCTTCTGCCTAGGTTCTCTCCAGACTGAGTAGGTGGACTTGGTCCTGTTTTGAAAACAATGCTCAGCAGTGATCCAAACACACTGGCTGTGCTTGTCCTTTCTGTCCTTTCCGTCACCTTATCCCTCTCCTTAGGCCTGCTGGCTGAAGGGAAGGATTTGAGCAGGGAAGTGGGTGTGGAAACTGCCTGTGCCTGTTCTTATGTGTGTCTTTTAAATTACACAGACTGATCCTAAAAGTCGAGGGTGGGCCAGTGCGTGGCGTCCTGCTGCAAACAACACCAGGCTGGATGGGCGCTCTGCTGCAGTGGAACATGGCAAAGGTAATTTCAGAGGGACTAAATGGTTACCTTTGTAAGCCTCTCTGCAGTAAAGCAGGTGGAGAAAAGCAGAGTAAAATAAGCACCCACAGAAATGACATGCTACTTATCTTTCCTAGGCGTCTTGCCAGAAGCAGCATCACTAGAAGCCGAAAAGGAAGACGGTGATTCCTCCTGGGGTTCTGAGGTACCTTCTCTGAGGGAGGCAGTGGGATCCCTCTGGCTCACGTGCTTCTGAACTCATTCTACTTTGATGCTGATTCTGCCACACCCTCCTTACTTGGACCTTAACCAGTTGCTGCTTCAGATAATCTTTTCAGTTGGGACTGGGACAAAGTGAGGTCCACTAAAGTCTGGAGCTTCCTTGTGGCTGATCCCCAAGCTGGATTTCTAGGACAAAGAAGTAATTCTTCCTTCTACTTACAGTCCTCGGAAGTCCTAAAAGACTGGCATTGTGAGAGTTGCTTTTTCCCTCCTCGCAAATCTCTTTTGTGAATTGTCAATGTTAAATGGTTGTGTATGACCCACAATTTAGGGATTTATTTCTTCTGCCTAGGTTCTCTCTAGCTTGGGCAGGTAGACTTTGTGTCTTTTTAAAAATCCTGCTCCACAACAGTTGATGGCTCAACACTGGCTTTGCCCTTATTGTTCTTTTCATCACCTTATCCATCTCCTTAGGTGTGTTGGCTGAATCAGAAGCTTTGAGCATAGAATTGGCTGCACAAGTGACCTGTGCTACTTCTTATGTGTTTTTTATTTTTTTTTTAATCACACAGCCTTTTTCTGCAATTGTAGAAGAAGTGTTTGCCGGCTGGCGGCGTCCTGCTGCAGACCGCAAAGGCGTGGGTGTGCGCTCTCTTGCAGCGGAGCGCAGCAAAGGTAATTTCAAATGGACTACATGGTTACCTTTGTAAGCCTCAGTGAAGTGAGTCAGATTTGGAAGAGCTGTGACAAGTCTCTTATCTGTTCTTAGGGGTCTTGCAACCAGCAGAAAAATCAGGAAAAGATGATAATTCTTCTTGGGATTCTGAGGTACCTTTTCTGAATGAGACAGTGAGATCCCTCTAAATATCTGGTTTCTGGGCTCATTTTCCTTTGGTGTTGCTTTTGCAACACACTCATACCTTAGACTTTGATGACATTCTGCTGCTGCAAGCACACTGTTCAGATAGGACTAGGACAAAGTGAGGTCAAGCTAATGTCCTGGGCATCCTTGTGGCTGATGTCCAATCTAGATTTGCAGTAAGGATAATGTAGTAAAGTTCCATGTTTGTTACAATCCTATGAAAACTGTGCAAGGCTGGCATTGTGAGGATTCATTTTTCCATCAAACATCACTCTTCTGTACATGCAGTTAACCTCAACTGGATTCCCATATGACCTACAGTCTATAGAATTATTTCTTTTTCCTACATTCTCTGTGGTATGGGCAGGTGTACTTAGTCTCATTTTGAAAACCCTGCTCAATAGAGATGATGGATATGCTTGCTGTGTTTGCCCTTTTTCTTCTTTCTATCACCTGATTCCTCTTGTTAAGCCTCTTGGCTGAAGCACAGCCTTTGAGTGTAGATGTGGGTGGAGAAGCAGCCTGTGCCAGTTCTCACGTGTGTCTTTTAAATTATACAGACTGATTCTGAAGGTGAAGGGAAAGTGTTGGCTGCTGTCCAGCTTGCTGCTGCAAACAGCAACAGGTCGGATGTGTGCGCTGCTGCAGTGTTACACAGCAAAGGTAGATTCAGAGGGACTAAATGGTTACCTTTGTAAGCCTCTCTGGAGTGAATCAGATGCAGAAAAGCAGAGTCAAATAAACACTCATAGCTATTGCGTGCTTATCTTTTCTTAGGGGTCTTGAAACAAGTGTGGAAAAAAGCGAAAAAGGAAGACAGAGTCTTGCAGCCAGGAAGGAGGGAAGCAAAACAGGAATACAGTGATCTTCCCTGGGATTCTGAGGTACCTTCTCTGAGGAAGAGAGTGGGGGTCCCTCTGACTCACCTGCTTCTGGGCTCACTTTCCTTTGCTGCTGCTTCTGCCATATGTTCATAACTTGGACCTTGACATGCTGCTGCTTCAGACAAGCTGTTCAGATGGGACTGGGACAAAATAAGGTCCAGTTAATGTCCTGGGCCTCCTTACAATTGAAGTCCATGGGGGATTTCTAAGGCAAATAAGTAAAACTTCCTTCTAGTTACAGTCCTCTGAAGTCCTAGAAGGTTGGCATTGTGAGAATCTTTTTCTCCCACCTCATAGATCTCTTCTGTGGATCCGATCAATGTCAAATGGTTGTGGATGACCCACAATTTCTGTTTCTTCTGCCTAGGTTCTCTCAAGCTTGGGCAGGAGGACTTTGTCTTGTTTTGAAAGCTCTACTCAAGAGAGATACGCTGCATATGCTGACTGCGTTTGCCCTCTTTGTTCTTTCCTTTGCCTGATCCCTCTCTTGTTAGGCCTCTTGGCTGAAGCAGAAGCTTTGAGGGTGGAAGAGGGTGTGGAAGCAGCCTGTGGCAGTTCTCATATGTGTCTTTTAAAATATGCAGACTGATTCTGAAGGTCGAAGGAAAGTGTTGGCAGATGTGCAGCTTCCTGATGCAGACCAAAACAGAGTGGGTGTGAGCTCTGCTGCAGTGGAGCATGGCAAAGGTAATTTCAGAGGGTCTAAATGGTTATCTTTGTAGGCCTCTCTGGAGTGGATTAGTTTTGGAAAAGCAAAGTGAAAGAAGCAATCACAGCAGGAACACTCTTTTTTATCTCTCTTATCAGCTACAGGAGCAGAACAGAGGGAGCATTACATCTCCACATCAGAGAATAAGGTACTTAGCTCTCTTCCTGAGCTCTTACACTACCCTTGGCAGAAGTCATGCTCTCTACTTGAAGGCAGTGTTGATGCTGCAGTCCTGCCAAGGATTAGTTTCCCAGCTTTTTATCTTTTTTCTTGCTTGCTTAGCTCCCTACATTACAGGGAGAAGATCTTCAGCTAAAGGTTGATTCTTCAATTCAAACAGATTCTGAGCAGGACAAACAAGTGACTCTTAGAGACAGATGTAATATCCCTAAATAGAACCTATCAGTGTAAGCACATGTGTTCTTGCTACTGAGTATATTTTGAAATAGTGCTGAGAGGAAGTAACTAATCTGGACCTGAGTTGTAATTTGGACCTAATTTCATACATATTTGAAGCAGAAGGGCTGCAAAAAGAGGCTGCTTGAAGTCCCATTCAGCTTCATTTTGAACATGTCCAGGGATGAGCACAACTCCTTTGGACAACCTGGTCCAGTGTTCCATCACAATACTTGGAAAATTTTCCTCCTTATATCTAATCTAAATCTACTTTCTTTTAATTTTAAACCATTGCCCCTTGACCTGTCACTACAATCCTTGGTAAATATATCTCTCAAATTTTTTTATGTCAAAAGGCTGCAATAAGCTCTGCCCAGAGCCTGCTTTTCCCCAAACTAAAAAATCCCAGGTCCCTCACGCTTTTTCCATGGGAGAGGTGTTCCAGGCCTATGAATGTCTTTGTGGACCTCATCAGGCCTCCTTTCACATGGTCCTTTCACAGGTCCATGTCCGCCTTGTGCTGGGGGCCTCAGGGGGCGACACAATACTTTAGGTAGGGTCTCACAAGCACAGAGTAGAAAGAGAGAATTGCCTCCCTCAACCTCTGGTCAGCCTCTACCTCAATATGTAGACCAATCTAATGATGTAATTTCATCAGTAAAAGCATCACTTTTGTTGTCATGTTCACACTGATTTTGCCACACTTAGGAAACACCATTTCCTTAGCCATTAGCCAGGCAGAAGCTTGGCAAAATTCTCAAAAAGGACTCCCTGGAAGGAATTCCACTTTGTACTGCGAAGATCAACATCAGGAAGGAACAGAAACTGCTGTTGGAGAAACTGGAAAGGTGTAAAACTAGGGTGTGGAAAATGCCTGTTTCTTGGCAGGGTCCCAAGCCTTCTTTGTAGTAAACAGAGCAGGGAATTGACTGTTCCTTAAGATTTTGTGTAATGGGGTGGTGCAGGGGAAGGAACAGCACTGCTGCCTTTGATGTTTGCCTGTTGACATCACTTGAAGTAACAGTGGAGGGCTGCATGAGGTGGTCTTAGTATACTATGCAACCTTGAGACAGGAGTAAGTTGAGTGACACATAACTGACTCAACTTATTTTATATAAGTCTGGTGACTACAATTAAAAAAAACACTAGTTGTGATATCACTATGTCCTTAATGGGAGAAGGACATGTATTCCTTTCAAAAAGCTGCTTCCCAAGCTTCATGAAGCACACAGTATTTGCTTCTCCTCTGTGGTTTTGCAAAGTGGACTGTGTGTTGACAGAGAAAGAATAGGCCTGTTGGAGGGTTGTGCTGATGTTTTGTAGTATTTCTTCCCGCCATCACCATTGCAATGGTGTTGTAAAGTCACTTTAGTAAGAGGAGGAGTTTCTAATCACAGTAGGCAGGAGGGGGTATGGCTAGGGTCCTGAGGTTATTCTATGGCACCTCAGGTCATTGTCAAGGACAGAGGATGGAGGAAGCGGGATGGGGTAGGTGGTGGGGGGGAAGGAATGCAGTGAATGGGGAAGGGGAAAGGAAAGGGAGTCTATTCCCTTGTGGTTGAATAAGTGTGGAGAGGTTGGGTAACACTGGTTTTGAGCATTTTGCATATGGATCTCTTACTTCTCTCTTGAACACTCTTCTTTTGAATATTTTTGCTGTTACTGTTTTCTTATCTCATTGCTGTCTCCAGTAAATTGTTCTTAACTGAACTCATGATCTTTACCTTTTGTGTCCCCACTTCTCCTCTCCTTTCTGTCACAGGGGTGAGGGGGAAGAGAAGGAGGAAGCAAAGGAGCAGCAGTGTGATTTGGAGAGTCTCAGTGGGAGCACAAATCTGGGGAATAGCATTCCTAAACCATGACATCAGAACAGACTACAAAGTCTGTTCAGAGTCCTTGAGAGAGGAGAGGAGAAGTGTTGTGCCAGTCTTTAGGAAACACTCCAGGGAATCAGTGTAGGAGAGGGTTTTCTATAAAAGATGAACAAGTAGCACAGGTTTTGAAAGTTAACATCAGAGTCAACACTCTACTATTTTTTCATATATAAAAGTTTTCTACTGGGGATTGTTCTTGTGGTTTGACAGCTCAAGGACCTGAAAGAACCTCTTAACAAGAAGGAATATTATGCTGACTCAGGGAAGAATGCCCAAAAGGAGAAGCTAATAACAATTTTGAGGAACATGCAAGGCACCCTGGTTGATTCTTTTGATTCTTCAGCTGCAGCTATCCCCCAGCTGGAAGAACGCATTCAACGGTAAGACAGTAGAGCAAGGCCTCACTTTGTGTGATTCTGTGAAAGCAACAGGGCTGTCTTCTTGCATCCCAGTGAGATACTAATACACGATTTTTCTAAGATGCTATTGTTTTAATGGGTTCTTTCACGCTGTTCCTTTGGGATTTGTTCTCTTGTGGACTTCTGTGGTAAGGCCTGTACTTTTTTTCAGGCTCCAGATGCAAATGGCAAGGCTGGAAACCACAATCCAGCAACAAGCCAAGACTATTGAAGTCTTTGAGACGATCCAGAAATCTCTTACCTCAGTAAGCTACTCAGAGCCTTTCCTGTTTGTGACCCATAGAGACTAGTTCCATATTCATGTGGGAAAATTTTAACATTTTCAGGTTTTCCTAGAGGGAGTCTAGGAGAGATCAGACCATATAACTAGATGACCTGAAAGACCCAATAATATTCTAGAAGAATGGGTGTGGGGGTACATATTGGAAGGAAGATATGTAGCAGGTGGTTTGGGAAGTTTGTACATTCTTATTATCTCAGCCAATGGGGAAAGAGAAGGGCAATATGCAGCTGGGAGTTTAGGATAAAAGGAGACTGGTTCCTCCAAAAACCTCAAGAGACCCCACAGAGGTATGGGTCACTAGACTCTCCCTTTATTCAAATAAAGTTTATTTTTTGCAGGACTCTTCTATGGACACAGGTCTTTGTCACCGTGATTTGCCGCACACAATCAAAAAGTGTTTTGGAGAGAAGTTAGCAAAGTGAGCCAGTCCCTGAGGCTGGGTCACCCTGCAGGTGTTTCCACCATTTTGGGTGTCTCTTTATTGCCATGAGATTTGTGAAATTTAGCAATTTTCTATCTAGTGATTACTTACTGTTATTTTTTGCCTGTTGCTGTTTCACTTGTCAATAAATTGTTATCTATTCTCTTATATCTACTTGCATTTGTTCCTTATGTGGAAATGGACCGGATGGAACTAAGGGGATGTAACTCATTTTAGCGTGTTCACCTCTTTAAACTGCCTTAAACCAAGACATATTTTTTAGAACTACCCTGGGAAGATGGTTATTGATATTCTTTTTGGTAGATAGCTTTTCTGGATGGCTTTTCAGAAGCCTTTGTCTGTTGCACCAACAAACAGCAAAAAGTTACATAAGTTTTGTTAAAGAAAATTATACTGAGGTTTGGGGTACCACTGGGCCTGTCTTCAGACAGAGAATTTCATTCTGTGGCTGAAAGAATTCGAAGTTTATGCAAAGTGCTTGGGAGTTACATGGGATCTCCACACTCCTTAGAGATCTCAGTCCAGTGGAAAAGTAGAAAGGATGAACTGGAACTTGAAATGGCAAATAAGTAAGATTTGTCAAGAAACCTCACTAAGATGGCCTCGGGCTTTTTCTTTAGTCTTATTAAGAATTAGAATACAGCCTAGATCTAAAGAAATATTAAGTCCTTATGAAATTATTTAAGGCAGGCTATATCAAACTAACTATCTCAAGAGAAAGCCATGTGATAGGAAATAGTATTTTAAAAGAGTATGCATTATCTTTGGGAAAGAGTTCTCAGTTTTTCATAGGTTTTTTGTTTAGCATCCTCATCCTTGGACATTCAGGTGTATCCTCATCAACCCAGGGATTATATGCCCACATGTAGAATGATGAACCACTTAAAGAAAAGTGGAAAGGATCATTCCAAGTTCTCCTGGATACCCACATGGCTGTGAAAACTGTTGGCTGAGCCTCCTGCATTCACTACCCCTGGGCAAAGCCAGCCCCAAACTGGGAAACACTTCACTGGGCTGTTCAGCAGACAGCAAATCCTTTACAGATAAGATTGAAATGAAATATTTAATAAATTGTACTTTGGATCAAGTGCATTTTTTTTGATGGCTATAGAGTGCATGATAGTGTTTGTCTGAAATCAAAAGGTTAATGAAGATCATATTTCCATACTTTGCAGAATAGTAGCTCAAAGGGATATAGCTTCCTCTGGAGAAACTGGGAACCTCATACTAGATTTAGTTAAAGGGTTTAGCAAAATGTGCAATTAATATCACCACCTGTATACCTATCACTGAGTCAGTGAGCCAGACAATTCCCTGAGGAATTACAACATGCTGCAGAGACTAATCAGCTAAACAAAATTCTGCAGGAAATTGGGAATTAGTCACTGAAAGGTTGGCTACACTACTTGAGGCCTTAATCTTTATTATAATTATCACAGTCATGATCAGAATTTGTTTATGATCAGTTCAGTGTCAGACATGAATTGAAAGCAATGTATGGGAGTAGAGAGAGAAAACCTCTCTCTTTCCCAAGATGGGAAATTGGCATAAATGCTCAAGATCCAGGAATATAGTTAATTAAAAAAGCAAATCTGGAATACGAGATCACTAAAAGTACCCCTAGGTGGGATTGGCTTACCTCATGGCTAACAGATCTTAGATGGCTTAGAAAATTTTTTATAACATGTTGGAATTGTTGCAACAAATCAAGCTTTAATATCAGCTTCAAAATAATTAAAATACTTAAATATTCAGTGTTTCATAAAAGAATGAGCTCAAAGTGGAAGAAAGTATGTTTTTCCCTAGTCAGTAAACTCTAACACATGGACTTCAAAAAAATTTGTAGTATTTAATAACCCTGCAATTATCTAGATGTAGACTACTTGGACTGAAAGCCTTCTATTTAATTATTTTTCTGTATTTCCAGATTGGCATGTGTTATAGCTGCTCTTAGAGACTGTTATTACAGAAACCGTGTAAAAACATAATGAGGTCAAAGAATCGGAAATTTTTTAAGTGTTCACCTGAACTTTTAATGCTAACCTTACTTCTCCCCTCCTCTGCATGCTGCTTTGGCTGCAGGGCTGTGTCCTCCTTTTACTTCATAGGGGGAATAGATAAAAGCATTGCTATCTTAACTGCTGCGTAATGTTTTGGTAAGAGCATTGCCAAGAGACTCTTGAGAGGAGTCCCTAGAAGAGACGCATTATGGTTCAGTTGCTGTCTAACTGATGCCTTCACTGTGTGTGGAGCCACTTGGTTGGTCTCCATTTCCTGTCATGTAGCAAGTAGTTTTGCCAAGAGCTAAGAAAATGGAGTATTTTTGTATTTGCTATTCCAGCAGCAATCCTTAGGTTAGGGATAAACATGTGAAGGGTTGTGACAGGGTGTTAAAAGCTCAGTTGTTATTATCTTTTGGGTTTTTTTTAAACTACAAAGCCAAAATCTTGCTTCAACAGCAATACTAGTGCAGTTATTCTGAAAGAGAGAAGCAGCTTAAGACACCAAAATTTTCTTCCAAACCTGTATATCTCCTGCTTCTACTGTCCATTTGAAAATAGTTCTGCTCTGAAGCAGACCTAGCTGCACACTGCCTACTTTGAGATGTAGTCTTCCAAAGCTCATCAAACTGTTTCTCTTAGCTGATTGAAAGATTCTATGAGGGAAATAACCTATTTGTGCTTTTAGACAGAATCTCATAATGGTTTTGTTTACAAGGGATCTCTGGAGAGTACCTGGTTCAATGACCCTGCTCAGGCAAGATCACCTAGAACCAATTGTCCCAGATATTTTTTAGTACCTCCGATGATGGAAATTCCATAACCTTCCCTGGCTAATCTGTGCCAGTGCTGACAAGAAAAAAGTGTTTCCTGATGTTCAAAGGGAAACTTCTGCATTTCAGTTTGTTCCCATTGCCTTTGGACCTGGCACTGAAAAGAGCTTGGCTGCATGTTTTTGTCCCTCTCCAGGTGCAGGACTTTGCACTTCTCCTTGCTGAACTTCATGAAGTTCCTGTCAGCCTGTTTCTCCATCCTGTTGATGTCCAGCATTGAGAAAGCATCTGATCATATTCCTGTGAACCACTATTGTGGAATGATGTTAAATTTGACTCCTGGGGGAGCATTTAACAATCCGTAGACAAAGTTAACTACATGACACAAGACCATCTTAGCAGCGTGGAAGCTGGATGCCCGTGAGTTGTATAATGGTCTAAGACTCACTAAAAAGAAAAAAAAGCATGAAATCAGTGCTAGGTACCAAGTAAGAATGCTAGAGGGGACTTGAAAGCTGGAGAACAGTTTTAGCACAGGAACAACAACAAGAGCTGGGGTACTCCAGCTCTGCTTCAATGCAGTAAAACAAGGACAAGCTTCAAGACTTATATAAACAAATGGCAGCCAAAAATACTCACAGCCCAGATGGCAAGGCAGAGGCAAATCTCTTTTCCAGCATTCTCCCTGTGCCTTCATTTTGGAAATAGCGTTTAGAAAGCAAATTTGAGATAGCCATTATTGTCCTATTGCTAGGATTAACTGGAACACATAAAACCGACTCAAAATGACCAGTGGTCACTTCTCTAGAGCCTTGCACTCCAATGGGTCACTCCTCAAAGTGACTATACAATTCCATCAGCTCCATATGGTGTAAAGTATGGGAAATCCATGCAGAAATTGCAGGTGAAGCCATCATTAAAAGGTACATAACTATATGTGTATCTGTTAAGGGGAAGAAGGAGAGTATGGTATGATGGGGTACAGAGGAGGGCATGCTTGCATGAGACTGTATTTTGGATTAATTTATGGGGTTGGATGACTGTGGTCCTTTAATTTTGGTAACCAGACAGTGCTTGGTGAGATCTATTGGTACAGATGTTTTTTTTTTTTGGAAGGACTTTTCCACTAAGAACAACAGTAATAATTTGCTTCAGTGCACTGTGAAGTTTAATGAGGAAAGGTGGAACTTATGTCCCCACCAGCTAGGAACAATGGCAATATGAGCAAAGGAATAGATTTTAATGTGGTAAACACTAATCTCTGCTCACTTTAGTGTCCTGATCAGTGCCCCTGCTGAAGCTGTTGATGTGACTTTTTGCAATAGGAACTCCTGTGTCTCCTATGGAGGAGCCCTTACTGACTTACCCAGTTGGCAGCTCTCAGCAGTCCTGAATTCTGATGGTACTGGATGCTCCTTTACTTTTGCCCACTAAGTAATAAGATATAGAGTGGAAAATCCAGCCAGAGTAGTTTTCTTTAGCAATGTTTGGTCACAGAGGTGATTGTCGTGCAGTGGGCCGTGACCCACAGCTGAGAAACCCCTAGGCAGGAAGTGAACATGATCAGCATGGTCTTGCAGCAAGTGAGGGAAAATCCTGTAACAAATATTTGCTTTGGCGCCGAGTACAAAAAGTAGAGACCAGCCTGTAATGAGGACAGAGTTAGAATCCAGCAGTTTCGGACAGTTTGATTTCTGCTGTTTGTGAGTAATGCTGATGGCAGTATTTGAGGCTGACAGAAGCTGAGGTGCAAGGTTATTTGAGCATCTCAGCTGTACTGCAGGAGGGGAGGCACACTTTTGTTGTTTGCTTTGAAGACAGATCATGTGCAAGGTGGTAACTTCACTTGTGGATACAGTCAAGTGTGACAAGAGAAGTGAAATGACAGTTTTGTTTTGAAGAATCTAGGCTGCTTGTCCTCAGGAAAAGAGAATAATAGGATGATGTTGACTATTATTTCTGGTGTCAGACTTCTAGTCTGCCAGCTCCTAGAGTTGAATCAGATCCAGAGACACTATATTTTGGAAGCTGAAGCATAGGTATTCCTTAATAATCTATTGCACAGAATACTTTTAAGGTCCATGGAAATCATTGGATTGTCTTTTTCTTTTTTCTTCATGTGATACTTGACTATTATTGGAATTTTTTTTTTAAACTCAAAAGCGAAATTGTGTAAATTCTGAGAGCTGAAAGACAGAAGGCTCCGAGCAGAAGCCAAAAGGACTTACAGCTGCAATATTCTGAATCTCATTATTTTTAAAACTCTGTGTTTGGGAAATTTCCCCTGTGATTTTTTTATATGATGGTTGGTCAGACACTTCATGCTGCTGACTAGTAGCAGCTGAAGTCTAAACTAGAAACAAAGAGCTGAATTTTAGGATGAGCTGAGAAAATTGAACTAGTTAGCACGTATGATAAGAAAGGCACTTCCATCATCAGTTCTGCCTGCCAGAACTTCTCGTTGCTGGCCAAGCAGCTAAGCTATCCTTTGCTACAAAGGCAATATCTCAGATTTTATTTTTATTTTAAGTTTTTATTCCCTTTTGAATATCATCATTGTAACATGACATCCTTGTTTTGTGGGATGTATGTTGAGAGATTTTCATGGCAGTAGCGTGGTTTAACCCCAGCTGGTAACTGAGCTCCACACAGCCTTTCTCTCAGTCCCCTGCCATGATGGCATGGGGAAGAGCATTCAAAGAGTAAAAGCTAAAAAAATCCATGGGTCGAGATAAAGACAGTTTAATAGGTAAAGCAAAGTTTGTGCACACAAGCAAAGCAGAAAAAAAATAATTCATTCACTGTTTCCCATGGGCAGGCAGGTGTTCAGCCATCTCCAGGACAGCAGGGCTCCATCATGCATAATTTTGGCTTGGAAAGCTGAACACAATCAATCCAATTGTCCTCCCATCCTTATTCTCTCCTCAGCTTTTTCTGTGAGCATGACACCTTATGGTATGGAATATCCATTGGGTCAGTTGGGGTCAACTGTCCCAGCTGTGTCCCCTCCTGACTCCTTGTGCACCCCTGACCTCCTCTCTGGTGGAGCGGGGTGAGAAGCAGCCCTGTGTGAGCACTGAATTAAAACATCCCAGTGCTATCAGTACTGTTTCCAGCACATGTCCAAAACACAGCCCCATACAAATTATTGTGAAGAAAATTAACTCTATCCCAGCCAAAACCAGCACACATGTGAAGATTTGCAAATTAAACTGATTAAAGGATACTGAGTATAAAATGAATCAGATTAATCTGTCTTTTCCCTGACACAGCAGAAATACTCTATCAAAAATGCTGCTCTCTGCAGCTTCTTTCTTTTCTGAACTGAGGGACTGTCATCTAGGATTCCTGTCCTAAATGTGTTTCCATTGTCCTCCCTATTTGTCTTTCCAGACAAAGCTCTCTACTTCCCTGTGTACTTGGAAAGATAAGATACTAGTTTTGGTCATATCAGACTAGCAGTCTAGTTTCACAACAAAGTGGGTTGTCAGAATTTAGCTAGGCTGGAGACCTAATCTTAATCTGATATAAATGCAAATTGAGGTCATTGAGGCCATATTAACTGAAACCAAAAGGCAGAAAAATCATCAAGACCTCTGTGATGTGAGGCTGATAAATTTTAATGGCCCTTCAGTGAGTTCAAGCATCTTTTAGAGAGGATTTAACATTTCACAATAATTGCACCCTTATGAAATAGAAATCACAGTGGATGGCTTGTAGGGGAGTGATGACAATTATATTTCATTTCATGATGTAGAAGAAAATGAGCCTTTCCTGAGTGTGTTGTTTCAGTCATAGTCAGAGAATTTTATATTGTTTTATTGTCATTTGTTGTATTTTTGTTTTTTCATAGTGGTTATTTCTATTATGGAGACAAAAAAAAAGGTTGATTTTAAGGTTAAGAAATGTTTAACCATATTATTTAAAAGAAAATAAAATTATACTAGCAGAGAAATATGTTTTAGAATTTTGTTTTTCTGTGACTATGATGGTTTCGGCCGGGGTAGAGTTAATTTTCTTCACAGTGGCTACCATGGTGAAATAACTGGATAAGAACTTTTACCAGATATATTTGTGTGTATTCCCTCTTGCTCACTGTGTTTGCAGCTTAGGACATGTTCCTAGACTGGCACACCAAGATGCTCCTATTTATTTCTGAACTCTCCAGTTTGGCTGCAGGGCTTAGCTGATGTCTGGATCACTTGCCTGGTCACCCCATGCCTGTGGATGGGACATTGGGTTTCTTGTGACCAGTGGAATCTCTCAGTAGAAGGTAAATGTGCTCACAGCAGTGAGCCCAGTGTTCAGCAGGAGGCCAGGGTAATACCAGCTGTCTTCTGCCTACAGAAAATATATCTTGTTTATTTTTGCAGTGTTTATCTTATGGCCTCTGTACTCTTGACAGATGTCAGCATGTGGACATGGCTTTCATGTTTTACAAATCTTCCACAATTTGAATATCCTAATGACTTTCTGTTTTCTTCTTTTAGGAAAACTTGTTCTGGCAGTTTTGGTCCTGTTTTGCTTGACTGATGCACTGGCCCTGAAGGCAGCTTCCCTATACTTTTCACACATGATGTTAAGCGATTATACGGCTTGAAGACATAACCTTTTTATCTTGAACTCCTTTAGACTTTAGACAAAATCCACACAGGTGCAGAGCCCCATGGTGTTGAGTGCTCTACAAATGTGATACCAAAACAAGTTGCAATCCCCTGCACTGAATGCTGAGGTTTGACATTCATGCTAGGGAAGAATAGAGCTGAACCCGGACTACACTGTCCAGTTGAGGGGTCCCTGGTGCATAACAGAGATCAACAAACTGGAGAGAACACTGTGAAGGACCACAAACATGGAGATGTGCTCAGCTTGTGAGAACTGGGTATGTTTAGTTTGGAGCAAAGGAAGCTGGAGGCTTGACTTAGTTGCACTTATTCACTGTCATAATGAGAAAAGTGAAGAAGACGAAACCATCATTTCCTTGGATGTGAGCAGTGAAAGGAGAGGAAGCAATGTTGCAAAAGTTGTGACGAGGGAACCTGAACCAGTATAAGTTAAAAATCCTCAGCATGAGTGTTGTGTGGCATTAGGATGTGTTCTGAGAGAGATCAAGGGACATCTATCACTGGAAAAATTCAAAACTAAATTGACAAGGCTATGGGTGACTCCAGATGAGCTCCAGAGGAGCTCAAATATTTATAGCTAGAAATATCTAGTTTAGGATATTTCTAGAATTCTTCGACAAATTATGTCTTTTGCAGAAATTATGAAAAAGATCACATTGCCATTACTGAAAACAATGGAAACAATGCTGTATACTCAAAGTGACCCTGGAAGTGTCACTAACAATGAGATAGCTCAGAATTCTAACTGGGTTGCAAAAATAGATTGCACCCCAGTGATCAGTGGAAAACATCAAGTGCTAAAGGGGAACCAGAGCATGATACATCCAGTGGTGTGTTTAGAAGACCATAAAAAAAAAAAAAAACCAAAAACAACAAACTGTTTTCTTGCTGGGTGGTTAAAGGTAAAAACTTTTCAAACATAAAGATATATGTACAGTACTGCATATCTTATGAGGCCATGAAAACCCTAGTTTTCATGGATACATGTGAATACCACCAAAATGCCAAAAAGGATTGATGGGTTAAGCCTCTGCCACACAAAAGAACTACAAGTTTTGTATGATTTTCAAGGTTATGAACTGCTGGTTCTTCCCTTGCTAATAGGAATATCCCAGAGACACCATCTCCTGTAAGCATAGTCATGTCCTGAGTGACCACCATTAATTTGTAGGTCTGCTGTCAGTAATTAAATTGCCTCTTTGGCAAGAACTCAGTGTAGCCAGGAACCACACATTTGCAAGGCTGCCGTGGGCTTCTATCATTTATAGTGAGGAGTTAAAAAAGTACATTGCAAATAGGGAGCCTTGTAGCAGCAAGGATAATGTAACTTTAAATTATGCCTTTATCTCTGATTAATTTCAGAGAGATTAAAGTTTTCAAATAATAGAAATGAGATTATTTGGTTTTGTACTGCAAGCAGTCTGGTGCTCTCAATATGTGTTTCTTGATGCATTAAGCTTACAAAGATGTTTTTTTGATTAACAGAAGTGAAAGTAGAAAAGAAGCTGACTTTGAAAAATTGCTTTCATCAACACTCTGGCTTCTTGACACAACTGAATTCTTGTCATAATCCACCAAAATTGTCACGTTACCTATGGAAGTGTAGCACCTTTCTGCAGCAGAGCATGTTAACTGCATGGGAAAATTGAGCTGGAGTTGTTAATTGGAACTGATTTTGGCTAGGACCAAAGTGAAAAACAAAGCTACTCTTGTAATGAAGTAATGGTTTTAGCAGATTACAGTGATAAAGATTTGGCTGGTGAAGTACTTACTGGGTTGTTATATTAGAATTTAGTAACACTGACTTTTAAAATACATTGTTCAATAAGTATAATCTGGAAGAAGGTTGGGAGGTCAAAATGTAACATATATAAAGTAAGTTATAAAAGGATATGAAGGAAGAAAATTAGCAAAGACTGTGTTTTCTTATTTTCTGAGCAATCTGATCTAGTGGAAGATTCCCTGCCCAACAGGGATGTTGAAACTAGATGATCTTTAAGGTTTCTTCCAACACAAATCATTCTATAATTCTGTTTCTTATTTTTTTAGCTTCACTTTCGTCTTTCAAAACTTGCCAAATTTTGCAAATCCTACTTAATTTTAGTTTTTAGATGGATTTTTTTTTAATTGAGACATTTCAAAAATAACATGGTAGTAAAATAAAGGAGAAAATACCTATTTATATGTCATCTCTTCCATTGCACATTCAGGGACAGCTTGCATGACAGGTTGAAAGTGAGCTCAGTTGGGCAACCCATGCTGACAAAAGAGCAGAGATCTAGATGAGTGTATGAGTAAATTTCTATAATTACTAAATTTCGCTTCTAGAAAATATCTCTTCTAGTTTCTAAGCCTCTGTCAGAGTCAGCATGTCAGTATTGTGAGGGGAAAAGCTCTGCCCAGACTCCCAGAGACTCCTGGAGATGTTCTAGAGAGTACTTAGAAGGTGAAATATTACTGAAAGTTGCTGAGGTACATTCAGACTCTTGGTCAAGGCATAATTCTGCTTTTTCTCCTGAGCTCTACTAGTGTTCCTACACTGATCCAAACTGACTGTGAGATAGTGGAAGGAAAATTGAAGGACTGGGGACTTCCATCTGTTCCTCCAGTGAAGGGACAAAGAACAGCCACATAAAAATGTATCCAATTGACAAAGCCATGGATAAGCAGATGGTGCTGTCAGGAGGGCTTTCACTGCTTCATCCAAGGATATTTCATGAGTCACTCTTTGACTGATGGCAGAGTTTAGAATATGTGAAAGAGGAAGAGAAATTTTGAAGATTATTTTGTAAATCTGTTGAGGACAATTTTAAACCAGGAGCAAGAGTAGCCATAGACAGTTCACTACAGATGAGTACAGACTCAAGCTGACTTGCTGACTTGGACAAAGGCCAAGAAACTAGAAGAGACATTTTCTTTTACAGAGTATAGAAGTATAAAAGGGGATTATAAAATAGCCTGCCAAACATTTTAGGTTTCTGTATATGATAAAAACCATGGAGAATACATCTGTAAACCTGAAATTATTCATGCAGAGGATCAGAATGTGATATAATTTACAGAATAGACTTGGAGAGAAAATTCACATAATTGGCATATTGATTAAAGGTATTAATTTAAAGGGTATAATGTGTTCATGGACAAAAGGAAGGAAGTGTTCCTTGCATATCAAAGACGTAGGCTAGATCTGAGATCTCCAGTGTAGTAGGAAGTGAGTCATGCTGAAAATCTCTGGGTAGAGATGAAAGGGAAAAAAATACATACAGAACAAGTGGGTCACTAAACAAAGAGTGTGGATGAGACTTTGTGAGAAAAAGCCAATCAACCATAACATAAATCTCATGATAGTGAAAATCACAGAAAAAGCTGAGTTAGAAGGTACCCAAAAGGATCATCAAGTCCAATTTCTGGCCTGCCCAGGGCATCCCCAAGAGTCATACCATGTGCCTGAAAGCATTGTCCAAATGCTTCTCTGTCAGGCTTGGTGCTGTGACCATTTCCCTGAGGAGCCTGTTCAATGCCCAAACAGTCTCTTGGTGAAGAACCTTTTCTTGATACGCAACCTAAACCTCTCCTGACACAGCTTCAGGTCATTCCCTTGGGTCCTGTCACTCATCACCAAAGGGAAGAGATCAGTGCCTGCCCCTCCTCTTCCCCTCACAAAGAAGTTGTAAACTGCAATGAGGTCTCCTGTCAGTCTCTTCCAAGCTGAACAGACCAAGTGACCTCATCTACTTCTTGGCTTCTATGGCTTCCCCTCAAGACCCTTCACTGTCTTTGTTGTCCTCTTTTGGACACTCTCTAATGACTTAATGTCTTTCTTACATTGTGGTGCCCAAAACTGCACAGAAAATCCAAGATGAGGGTGCCGCAGTGCAGAACAGAGCAGGACAATCCCCTCCCTCTGTCAGGCTGGCCATGCTGTGCCTGATGCCCCCAAGTCACGCTTGGCCATCCTGGCTGCCAGGGCCCTGCTGACTTATACTCAGCTTGACATTGACCAGAATCCCCAGGTCCCTTTGTGCAGCACTGTTCACCTGCATCTCATCTCATTCCCCAGTCTGTCTGTATGTCCAGGTCTGACCCATCCCAGGTGAAGAATCTGGCACTTCCCCTTGCTGAACTGCATATGGATAGTGATTGCCCTGCCCTCTGATTTAGGAAGGTCCCTTTGCAGGACCTTGCTGCCTTCAAGGAAGTCGGCAGCTTTTCACAGTAAGAAATAAAGGAACACAGAAGTTACAGCTCTCCTGCTAAACAGGGGGAGACAAGGACTGATCTCTGTCTTTGAGGGACACACAAGCATGCACATGGGTTTACTTCCTTACTGTTGAGGATAAATCTTATTTAGAGCAGAGGGACACAGACTGCTCTTCACAGCACTTCTTCCTGAGTCTACTCGGATCCCCTGTGGCCTAAGGCATAAGCATGATTTTTTATATCTTCCTTTGCTATTCAATGTGGTGAAATAATGAGCTGTGTAACAGCTCACCAGACTGGTGCTTTCATGGCATGGAATACAGACCATATGCTTCTTACCCTGGGCATGACATATGAAGGTGGAGTCCTTCAAGACCAGGTTACACAGTAATTTTTTCAGGTAAGATTTTGGTTAGGTTTTATTTTTAATGTACCGTCAAAATGCATAGAGCACCAGCAAGGCATTTTTATTATATTTCTGTAAGTCTGAACAAACAAATGAAGAAATTAAATAAAGGAAGCAAGAAAACTAGAGGGGAGTTTGGATTTAGCTACTAAGGAAAATTGAGGCACGATCAAAATCCTAGAGGCTTGGGAACATTGCCTTATATAATCACATTGCAGAGTACTGTTGTGCACTATATATATATACACATACATACATACATATACATATACATACATATACATATACATATAAATACATATACATACATATATATATATATACACACACACACACACACAGACACACCTAATTCTAAAGTAAATTTCCAATCACCTTCATTTCAAATAAATGGAAATTGGCTTAGCTCCCATGAATGCTCCTTGGATCAGGCTTATGCTCCTACTGACCCACCTCCTTCAGGGCCATCCCTTGGCCTCTGCATGGCAGTTGCATGCTAGAAGAGCTCAGGGACCACTGCATGGGTCAGCATTCTCCTCTTGTGGTCTTCAAGCATTGCTCACCCTATACAGCAGATTGTGAGCACCCAAGGCTGCAAAGTTGTCATCATTGTAGGATCTGGAGTCTGCCTTTATTGTGGCATCTAATTTCTTACTAAACAGTTTGATCTTCAAGAAATCCTGAGCTACTTATGAGACGTTGCTAACAGTTCAAGGATCTTGAGGAGTTTCTTCAAACACAGACAGTCTTATGTCTATCCAACTCCACAGGATTTCTGAAGCCAGCTTGATTCTGTCTGACTGATTTAGAAAATGTGTACAACTAACTCAGACCATGGCATAACAGTTTCTCTCTCTTTACAATTGTGTTGTGGTTTGACCCCAAGTGGCACCTAAACCCCACACACCCTCTCACTCACTCTCCTCACATTGAGATGTGGAAGAGAATTGGAAGAGCAAAAGTGGTTAAGATAAATAGTTGAGATAAAGAGAGTTTAATAGGTGAAGCAAAAGCTACACACACAAGCAAAGCAAACTGAGGAATTCATTCACCAGTTCCTATGAGCAGGCAGGCTTTCAGCCATCTCCAGGACAGCAGAGCTCCATCGTGCACAACATCAACCTGGGAAGACAAACATCATCATTCCAAATGCCTTCCCCTTCCTTCTTCTCCTCCATCCAGGTTTATATACTGTGTATAATGCCACATGGTCTGGAATATCCCTTTCAGCTGGGATCAGCTGTGTCCCCACCCAACTCCTCATGCACCCCCACTCTCATTGCTGGTGGGGTGGGGTGAGAAGCAGAAAAGACTCTAAATCTGTGTGAGCTCTTCTGAGCAGTAACTAAAATATCTCTGTGTTCAACACTGTTTCCAGCACAAATGCAAAATTTGCTGCCTTCCAAGTCAAAGAATGTTCACTGTTTGTGGAGAAAAATGATGCAACAAAGGAACAGAGGAAAGTCTCCAATTCACATTTTCAAATCCCCAAAAACATTTTGTAGAAGTATATGTTTAGAAAAGATGGACTGGGACAAGAAGTTAACAGTAGGTTCCTGACTTTACCTTTTTTTTGCATGCATGAGGTAATGAAATATATTGTGTAGGAAATCAAGATAATTTCTGAATATTCAGATAAATCTTGACCCTGCTGAATGTACTGAAAAGCAAATTTCAAGCACTGGTTAAAAGATTATTCCAGAAGGTGATTTAGAAAATTTTTAGACAAGTGGCCAAGATATTCCTAAATTTATCTTTGCATATCTCACACTCCTTATGGTACCGGTTTTGTCTCCTTACTCCACCAGTGGAGCCCTTTTTTCATGCCCTGATTCATCCCCTTCTTCCACACCTTTTATCACTCTTAATGTTCCAAATGATGATTCCAGGGTGTTAGGCTAAATGATTCTAGTGATATAGTTCAATCTGTCAAGCAAAAGAATGCAATAATTAAGGTTTGGTCTAACTTAATAGTTCTCATGAGTTGAAGTTAAAAAGGGGATATAGGAAAGAAAATGGAAAATCACACACTGGCTGAATTCTTAATCATCTCTGGTGTACAAAAATACCCCAGAAAGAATTACTTTTTATCACATTCTTGGCTAAATTAAGCACATTCTAATATTCTAATTACAATTTTAAGCAAAGTTATAATGATGAAAGGTCAAAGTAATCAAGAACTATCTTTACTCACAGTATGTGCTACCCGTTCTTACACAAAGAGCTCTCTGCCAGCCCTCATCCCTTGCTGCCTGTGATAAGGAAATTAAGCAATTGTTTTTGAACGGAAGTGAGATCAAGTGACATATTATGACTAAGGAAGATATTAATACTTGCACAGGGAGGGCTAAGCAGAATGCGAAGGTTTTTCATTTTAGCTTTCTTCCTTTTAAAACTTTGGGTTCTCATTCACAGTATATAGACTCTCTGCAAGCTAAAACTTGCTGAATTGGGCTGGCAGAGTCCAAGCCTTAGGGGTCCTTCCTTGGGGACTGGAAGATTTCGGTTCCATCACAGAATAAAGTGTCAGTGAGGTAATGAAATAAATTTACTCTTTGCATTTCAGTTGTGGTTTGATTGCTGACCTTGATTACCTGTATGTGCCAATTCCCCCGGGTTGGGAAGTTCAGAGCTGTGACATCTAGCAGATTTGCAGCCTGGTGTCTCAGCAAGAACAAGCCTTCTGATCAACTATACATTTACTCTTAGAGCCTGGTTCAAGATCTGTGCTCTGTCTTTAACTTGATGCCAGAGAGGGAAACAAGAGCTGTGACTCCTCCTTGTCAATTGCACCACTAACAGTTGAGGCTGAAAGTACATCATTCTCTTGTCCATAAACCTCTTTTGTATCCAGGGTGCTCATTTGTGAGCCAAGACTTGTTTTACAATGTTCTGAAAACTTTATGTACACTCTGGTCTGAATCAAATCATAACAATCATGATTTACAGCCCAATCTCTCCCATAAAAAGGTGGACAGTGACAAAGAGAAATATTCAATGTAGATGGAAGATCTCAGTCCACAGCTTTTTCTTTGGTGAATAACTGCAAGTGAGAAGCTGAGTTGACCTAATTTGCTTCAATGATAATGATCTGTTAGCTCCTTACTGAGGGCACCTCTAGAGGTTTAGGGCAAAATGAGACCTTTTTATCCTGGTATGGAAGATAGTATGATAGTCTGACTAATATTTAGTATTTAGCATCTAAACGAGGCAGAACAGAACTACACAAGCAGTGCTCCACCAAACAAGGATTTTATTGCATCAGAGGCATTATGGAGTAAATTGGTCATTAGTAAAGTCCAGAAAATGAAGCATTAGAGAGAATTTCCATGAGTTTCAGTGGTGTATTGACATTTGCTGTATTTTATTAGTATACCAGAAGTTTTTTGTCTGAAAACCAATCGACAAATAGAAGGTACACTGTTAATGGTCACCCATGGCTTGGGCTGTACTCTAAGCTGAGCTTTTCTTGCATTAAAAACTGTTTTTTCTTTCTTTTCCTCAAATTATTTAAATGAAATTGAAATTTTACTTGTATCTTTACCCAAGTCTACATCCAAGACATTTGGAAACTGTGAAGATGTTCCAACAGCATATAATTATATTTATCTGCTTTTGCACTTCCAATCATCAAGCAGAAATGACTTGTTGGAGGACAAGTTGCCACAAACCAGAAGGACTCCAGTCTGCCTGGAAGGCACCTGGAAGGTTTTCATTCTTCTTGCTATGAATCCAAATTCCAATTATCTTTTTTTCAAGTTCTTACCCTTGAAGAAGGAGACTAAAAGCAGATTATTCTGTGTAATTTCATACCACATCAGTTACCTGTATGTGTCCAGAGCTTTGTAGAGATTTGCTGGAATCATTCTTCATTGAGCTACTCAAGCTGACTCTGAACCTTCATTTTCCAGCAGAAGTGCTTGTGGAACTGCTTTCTAATTGATTAGGCACGATCTACCTTCTCTTAGGTAGTAGATCTCTTTTAGTCTTAGTTGTATTGAATTAATTCTGCCAAGGAGCAATCACCCAGACAGATATGCCATTGGATGTGAGGAGCAATGACCAGCCTTGGGCATAACTAGAGACAGAAAAATTTTCATCCAAGACAGTCACAACCAAAGACAGGATATGTGACACCAATCTTGTGGTATTTTGAGTACAAGTCATGAATCGAGACCTTTGTCTAAAAGAGCCTACTACTGAGTGCACAGCGAGGTTTCAAATTAACTCTGAGTCATAAATACTAGAATGTCAGGAATGAGTGATTGTCAGGATTTAATCTAGCCTAACAGGTAGTTGAAAGGGAGAAGATGAATGATAAAAGCCTCATGCCCAACTTTCAGATAGTTCCCTTCTTGGTAATAGTGGAGATATTTCCCTTAGTTATTTTTGGGAACCATTCTTTTTTCTTCTTAAAGAGCTGACATTGTATTAAATTATGTGTCAAGTCCTCCACAGATCAGCTCTGCCCACCACTGACAACCAAGTTGAATTTATTAAGCTTTTAGCCTGTATTGTGTTTCTCAACCTTGGGAATTGTTTCTTTTGGATGTGAGTTTTCAACCAGAGGTCTCTGCATTACTAGATACTAAGGACTTCTAAATGGCCCAAAAGTGTAAGTCAGTTCTCACTTAGTTAAGTCTGTAATTTTGTCGGAAAATGTTTTAGATGTTTGAGATTCTATAGTAGGAAAAAGAAAACCCAGTGACATGCTTTAAGTTACACTAGACAATTATTATTGAAAATTAATTTAATTAATGCCTTTAATTGCTTTAAGTCATCCTCTTAGTAATGTAGTTCCTGGACTGCTAGGTGTTAGTATTAAAGATGTTTGTGTAAAATAAGGCTGAAAAAGCACTTATTATCTGAGCTGCTTTTTGCAAGAAAAGTGGTGTTTTGGGAATATGGAAAAAGTTGAAAATCATGTCAAACAGATCCTTAGTCTTGAGGCATGTAGAGACCACTCTCGAAACTAACTGATGTGGCCTGTGGAATTGACCTTTGATTTCCAAATCTCCAGGAACCACTACCACACAGCAGTGCAAATGAGAGGTTTCACTCCTTGGTGTCAGTTTTTCCTTAATGATATTGCAAAGATACATTAATGTTGCTAATTAATGAAACTCAGTCTTTCATTATTAATGTCGCAAAGCTTTAAAATCCTAAGTATTTTCCTTGATTTTTGTATGTCAAATGCCTACCTGATTTAGCTTGATTCCTGGCTATATTCCCCACAGAAATCCTCCTTATTCTGTGGTAGAGCAGCCCCTCTGAGTCAGGAGGGAGAGGCAACAGGGAGAGCTGCCCACAACTCCACACACAGTATGATTCAGATCTTTGTGGGGGTGTCTCTAAGTGCTGTGTAAAAGGCTCTTGCCTCCATCATGATGACATAATACAGGGTTTTAACTTACCAACTGTGGATGTGCTGTATTTGTTTCCAAACGAATAGTGAACAGACTGCAGATACTATAAATATTCTATGTAGTTACTCAATAAACCCAAATGGCTGTAAATAAAAAGGACCTTTCTGAATTACTGAGTAAACAGTAATTTCGCAAAGCCCTTTTACTCCAGCAGACGTCAATTAGAACGGCAGACGACTATGGCAGAAAATATTTAATTACTTTCCAGAGGATTCTGTGATTCTGCTTATATTGGCTACACCTCCCTATTATTCCTGTGCAACACCTACCTTTTGATGAGTTTTATTCTTGGTTTTGTTTCTGGTTTTGAGAAAAAGAAACAAACAACTCTAGGAGAAGTCTTGCTGCTTGTTCACCAGTCCTTCTTGCTGACCAAAAAATTTGGTGTTCCTTAACTCCTTGTTTTCAGGGCTAGGTATGGTGCTTACACTGCAGTGGGATCAGATCTGACATCAGCTGAAGTTGCTGGCAATAGGTTTAAGTCATAAATTAAGACATCAAAATGAAAATTAACATTTATGAGCCAAGTGTCTAAGCTCTTGTCTATGACAGATCCACTCACAGAACCCATGTGGCACTGAAAGCAAATTGTCTGACCAGACACAAGAGGTCCAACAGATCAGGCTATGCAAAGGCATTTTCAATAATCTGAAAAGTCCCAGAGTTTTTTGAAATCTGCACATTTCCCACAGGACCTTGGTTATACATGCCTTCAAATATAGCCTCAGATATCTCAGGTATGATCTCACTACCATTTGCGTGTTATGGATTTATAGGAACATGATTCTGGATTTATCTATTTGCCTGAAATTTCTCCTCATCTGTGGAGAAAATCTGAACCTGATACTTCATATCCAGTACACGGGGAGCCTGTTTAAATGAAGGACTATAGGGGAACAAAAATAAAGCTAAAACTAGTGAATCTACTCTCTGCATCTTGAAGACCTGAGTCCAGAAACTCATCATGCAGCTTAAAAATGTGACCTTGTAGCAACAAGGAGGTGTCCCCAGGAAATCTGTAGGACCCTGCACACCCATGTGTGAATGCTAAGTGGCCTAATATGCCTGATATGTAGCTTAATCCACTAGCAAAAAGACATTGGCATCATGTCTTATGCACAAGAGTCAGGTAAATCTAAACTCACATTGTGTTCCTGCATGTTCCAGAACCAGATAGTTACATGAAAAATGTGTAGTATGTGTAACAATTGTGCCCTTGTAGTTGATCCCTGAATACAGGGAGAAATGTGGAGTACCTTTAGATATCCTATACCTCTCTTGCTTGTTCCTACTGACTCCAGAAAAATGGGGTTGACATTTTGTGGCTGCACTGATAGAAGAAAATAGTAAACAATGGAGAGAATTGGCACCTGGGTTTTTTTTTTTGTTTGTTTGTTTGTTTGGTTGGTTGGTTGGTTTTGGTTTTTTTTTTTAACATTTTCTTTTCTCTCTTTGAGATTTTTGTTTGATTTAGTTCTGATCAAGAGAATTCCTTCTCCTTTCACCAAGACATGAAATCTCAGTATATTTTTACTTACCTCTTATTTACTTCAAATATAAACTTGTTGCAGATCAGATACCATATAGTAGCCACCTATGATGAAAAAGGAAATTTGCAATGTGCAGACTCCCTTCTACACCAAAAGGCAACGTCCCTATTTTCATTGGCAGTTTGAACCTCACTGGGAGTGTATGTGTATGTGTATCTTGCATAAATGCATCAATTGTACAGATAGATGGCTACTGCAGCATGGGATGAGGCTTCTATCTTGTTTTTTTTTTTTGTGGCTGCATGGGACATTTAAATGGTCTTTTCCAAGTGCCTTTAAATG
>QUSF01000006.1:33727110-33794911 GCA_003676055.1 Chloebia gouldiae
ATGGTGTTGCAGTGACACCCAATTTAAGAACAGTGTTACTTCAGGGCAAAAGGAAAAATCTTTGATATGCTATGTTCAATGATGTAATCTTGCTTGAAATTGCAATTTTCTGCTGTGTTATTGTGTAAAGTACTTAGACTAAAACTAATTAACCCTTGCAGGAACCTAGTTCTATGAATATAAAATTTTCATTAATTTCTAGTGACATAGTAATTGGAGCATGGCAAAAAGGCTGCAGTTGATTAAATACTGAATTAGGGTTTACTATTTGGAAAGCATTGGGATCACTAGCTCTTTATTTTATGGATTACAATTCATAAATTAAGGCACGTGGGATTGGTGAATTCATTAAAGCATGAAAAATCTATGTTAAATTTCAAAAGTTATATATATGACATACACTTTACTGTTTCTGGTTCATTGCCTTCTAAACAAAGTGAATTATAAAGGAAACAGAAAATAGGTTTGCAGTATTTACTCTGACTAAGCAACTTTTGACAAGGATGCTGCAACACTAAGAGAGACAGCTTCTTGAACTAGACTGATGAAATGGACTTTCAGCAAAATTCTGCTTGAGAGTAGTGAAAAGGAGCAGAATAGTAGTGAAAGTGAACAGAATACGATAATAACATTTTCCATGTCAAAAATATTCTTTAGATATCCCTAGATTGCTAATGAAATATCGGGGGAAAAACAATCCCAAAGCCTGCTCTTTCTTTTTGATTGATTGATTTCTTCACAAAAATATGTCCTTCTCAACTTGCTCTAGCATTTGATCAAAATGTCATTGCTGAGGAATGTTAAATGACTTGCCAGCACAGTCTCTCTCACCCTGGGCTGTGCATTCAGTTTGTATCATCAAGATTAGCTTGTGCCAGCTCACCTCAAGTCACACAAAATAGCTTTTCCTTCTCCCAGCCACCATCTCGGGCTGCTGCAAAAGGAATGGGAAGGGAAAGGCTTCTTCAGGCTTTGGAGCACAGAGATTGACATTGCATTTGTGCAGTAATCACCTTCACACAGCACATAAAAACATGGAGAGTCCAAGGTGAAGGGCAATTAGCACAGTATCTATGAACACATTGGTGTTAAAGGAAGGGTAAGAATGCTGGGTACTCACTTATCAGTGGGGCAGGGAGCTTAGTGAAAAGCTAAAGGAAAAGACTGATGCACTTATTGCAGTTTTCATCTCAGTTTTTTCACTGGAAGGTTTGTCCTCTGGGCTCCCAGGTCCCTGAGCCTTCTAGCAAGATCCATGGCAGCAAACCAGTACCCCCAGCAGAGGAAGAAAGTTAGGCATCACTTAAGCCTCTTGTGCATACATGAGTCCACAGAACTGGATGGGATGCACCTAAGCTTGCTAATGACATTGTGATGCCCCGCTGTATCATTTGTGAGATGTCATGGCAACTATGGACACTCCTCAGAACTGGAAAAGGCAGATGTCACATAGTTTTTAAGAGGGTAAGAAGGCAGGCTCAGGGGACTACAGACTAGGCGGTCTCACCTATGTCTCTAGGAAGACGGTGGGGCAAACAGACTCATAATTCATTCTAAACTCAAAAACAGATGAGAAGGAGATTAAGATCAGCCAGCACAGGTTTATCATAGAATCATAGAACCATAGAGGGTTGGAAGGGACCCTAAAGATCATCTAGTTTCACCCCACTGGGACACCTTGCACGGGATCAGGTTGCTCAAAGTCCTATCCAACCTGGCCTTGGGACATCCACAGGTTTTCTGGGCAACCTGTTCCAGTGCCTCTCACAGCAAAGAATTTTTTCCATAAAATCTAATCTAAACCTAGTATTTTTCAGTTTGAACCCATTCCCTTTGTGTTGTCACTACTTGCCCTTGTAAATAGTCTTGCCCCATCTTTTCTGTAAGTTCCCTCAACATACAGGAAGGCCACACTGAGGTCATCCTGAAGCCTTCTCTTTTCCAGGCTTTACTTATTTTTCCAGGTTTAGCAAGTGGAAATCATACCTGACCTTCCTCACTACTTCTGCGAACAAGTGATGGGCGCTGTGGCCAAGAGAAAGCATGTGGATGTTGTGCACATTGATTTTAATGAGGTCTTGGACATGATGTCCCAAAGTATCCTTATTGAATTTGGAAGATAAGGGCTGTATAGGCAGCCAAAAAGGTGGGTGTGGAACTGGCTGAGCTGGTGGATCTGAAGAGATGTGATTAGTGGTGCAAAGTCCAGCTAATGGTCAGTAACTAATGGGGTCCCTCAGCAGTCAATAATGGAACCAATCCCACTTAAAGTCTTCAGTAGCAACCCAGGTGATGGGATAGAGTGCATCCTTAGTAAGTTTGTAAGCAACAAGTTGGAGAAAGCAGTCAGTGTCCTGGAGGGGAGGGCTGCCACTTGGAGGGACCTGGACAAGTTATAAGTTACAAGGAACATAATGAAGCTCCATAAGAGCAAGAAACTGCTCTTATGTAGGATGGAATAGCACCATGGAACACTACAGGCTGGGGCTCAGCCATCTGGGAAACAGCTCTGGAGAAAGGGATGTGGGGCTCCTTTGTGGGCAAGAAGCTCACCATAAGCCAGCAGCATGTGTTTGCAGCAGGAAGCTGCAGTAGGAAAGGGCTCACCAGCAGCACAAGGGAAGTGATCTATGTTGCTCAGTGATTTTAAGACCACATCTAGGACAGTGTGTCTTCTTCTGGACTCTAAAGTACAAGACTGATATTGATATACTGGAATGAGTCCAGCAGAGACCACAAAGCTAATAAAGGATATGGAGAATAGGCCATATGAGAAAAGGTTGAGAAAGCTCGATTTGTTCAGCTTGGAGAAGAGAAATTGAAGGGCAGACCATGCTGCTGTCCACAACCAGCTGATTAGAAAATGATAGACCTAGAGTCTTCTTGAGGGCACACAGTGATAGGATGGGAGGCAGTGGGAGCAGGTTGCAAGGTGGGAGATTCCAAATAGAAATTAGTGGAGGAAAACCCCATGAGGATGATCAAATACTGATGCAGGATGTCCAGAAATGTTGTATAGTCTCCATCCTTGGGTATGTACAAAATTGACTGGACATGGACCTGAACAACTTGATCAGTTTAGGTCTGTTCTGAGCAGGGCATAAGGACAATTTGAATTCTGGAGATCCCTCCCAGCCTAAGTCATGATTCTGGAATTCTGGCAGTATTCTTAAGATTGTGAGGGAAAATTTTTATCTGCTCATATACTGATTGCCACAGAGATATGAACATTTCAAACCAGAGGCAGTCTTTATTTTAAAGTCCCTTAACAGTTTTGAGGTGTGTTTCCTGAGTACTCAGGCAGGCTCTGTTCTGTGGGCAAAGTAAAAAGCATTTAAATTCGCAATTGTGCCATCTTCCATGTTTTGCCCTGACACCATCCAGTGTGTATCTTTGGTGCCCTATGGAGACTTCTGAAAATTAGGAATTGGAAAGTGCATGTTTCTAGAGTAGAGTATCTTTAGCCTTGAAACAGGACTGCATAATTCAGTTTTTGCAAAGTCTTTTGGATTTTTGTTCCCAGGATGTAATGATTATGATTATGCTAAATACAGGCAAACTGGTTATTTGCCACAAGACATTTAAAATTTTAGTCACATTAATTGCTTTCACAGGCTTCTTTTTTTTTCCTCCTTTTTTTTTCTTCTTCCTTGAACAAACCTCAGTGTTCATTAGTTTGTAAATAAAACACATTTAGCATCAACAGACCTCATTTATGATTGCTATACTGTCAGTTCACATGCATTTAGTTGATTTTATCACATGACTGTAGGTAAAGGGAACCTCAGTAGGTTTCCAGAAGAGTAAAATTAATTGGTACATATTTCAGACATAAAATATTATTCTTTAAAATGCTGTTATTGTGGCCAGCTCTACTTCATTCTACCAAAGAGGAATTCTCCCCTTATACAGCAATTTCATGGCTTCATTCTGCAGCCACTGAACTATTTGGAGCTTTGCCTGTGCAATGCCATGAGATTAACTTCTGTAAGTGAATCACAGCAACATTCCATAGGATCTTCCCAGCTATCCACAAGGAGTAAAACCCCCAGGGCTGAACACAAGAGTCTCTACAGTTAGTGAATGGGACAGTTCCACCTCTGTGACTGAATCCAGGGGGTCACAGAGTGCATCACCTCCAGGTTCAACCTCCAACTCCAGTTAAATTAGGAGTATCCAGTTTTTCACAGCTCCTTCATTCTCTTAACCTGGACTAATTTTATGCCATGGAAATATTTATAAATATAGACTAAAAAATGATCTTATTAGATTATTTTTTTCAGATGAAGGTGTTACTAACAAGAAAATGAACAGGAATCAGTTGTGTGTCCTGCAGCTGATATTCATAGTGGTCTCACTGCATGCTCATTGTAATTTGAGGTAAAATATTGATTTATTATTATAGATAATAATGATGTGCAAGATCCAGTTAAACTAGCAACATTTCAATAGATGACTGAAAATAAATTGTCTTCCTCATTTTTCATTAACTCTGTAAACATCTCTAAGTGCAACAAATTGTTCAGATGACCAAAACTGTTTTATACACATATTAAGAAATATATACAATCTTCCATAAATATTTATTCATTGGCAAATTCCCAGACTGATGCAATTCATTAAAATACAATTGGGAAATGAAAGCAATACATTTTATCCAAGTATGTTCTTAAAGAAAGAAGTGGAGAGACAGAAATATATTTCTGCTCCTGAGAATGAGCCAGGCAGAATTATTCCAGTCAATAATTTAGTGAGAAATCTCATTAAAGTCACAAGTAATAGGACTGTGCCTTTCGTTTTAATTCTTCCTTGAGAGTGATAGTTTCAGTAGCACAGAGAGACAGGATAAGACTAATGCATTGTTTCAGTCTCACTTAGACTTTACCAGACCTCCACTTCTCTCTTTCCTGGAACAGAATTTACAATTGGTCTTCACCCATCTACCTGGGAGTAAGCTTTTTTCTAATCTGAAATGTACTGTAAGAACAATTCTAGAATACATTTACTTCTTTTAATTAACAGAAAATACAGCATTTTTTTAATCAAGGTAACACTAAAAGTTTGAAAACACTCCACATTTTCTGGAAACAGACTTTTTCCCTGAGGCCCTAGTTTTTCCTTCACTAGTTACCTTGTGCAGGACACAGGGTCTACCTGACTTTTTTCCTCTTTTTTCTTAAAGTGCCTATATCAGATATGCTGGTGTAAATACTTTTATATAACAAAAGTAATAATTTCCTCAAAGATGCATACATCTTTTCAGAGTTGATATGTTCTTCCTGACTATACTTTCAAATCATGCTATAACCACATCAACTCTCTTAATAGTGCATTTATAGAGTTTTCCTTCATACTAAATTTTGGGGAAATGGATTTTGAATTAAAGTAAGAAAAGGGAGAAAACTAATTTAAGGCTTCTGATGTAGGTAGAAATATACATTACTACACAAAGACTTTTCACTATTGAGAGCTGCATTTAGTCATCTAAATATAATTTTTTGAATTTGATTGACTTACAAGAAAATTTAAATTTTATGGATTTGATTGATTTCCAGGACAACTCAAATGCAATGTTTTGCAGTAATACGTGGTGTAAAACTTACTTTAACAGGCATGGGTTATTTTCCACACATCAGGGCTCAACAAGTAGCAGTACCTGGCACAAAATGGCAAAGCTGACTTTACAGTTACCATGCAATGCAGGGCCCTTTCAGGTAATGCTGTGGTAGTAAAAGCCACACCTAATAGTTTAGCGCTGTTCCAAAAATTTTCCATTGCTTGTGAGGAAAGATCCAATTTTGGAAGAGTTCTCTCTGTGATAGTGGTGAAACACTGGCATGGGTTGCCTGGAGAAGTTGTGGATGCTCCATCCCTGGAAGTGCTCAGGGCCAGGATGGATGGGGCCTTGAGCACCCTGGTCTAGTGGAAGGTGTCCCTGACCGGGTCAGAGTGGCTGAAACAAAGTGATTTTTCTAGTCTCTTCCAACCTAGGCCATTCCATGATTCAGTGATTCAATTCAATGTGTGAGCTTCATTTAGGATAGTTTGGAACATATCAGAACAAGGATTCTGAAAGTGATATTTAATTTTTAAAGAGCAGATAAAATTTGTAAAATGATTTTATACAAATGTTAAGTCTGCTCCTCATGAGTATTGAGAGTGATAGCAGCTCATTTTTGTGGACAAAGAACATTTAACATTTCCAACATTTAAATTTATTTTATGGAGATAACCAAATAATTTTGGGTTATTCTGACTCATTCCAGTGAGAGATAAACCAAGGTCTATCAACTTATTTTTAATAATAGTTCACCTGTAATTCAGACAACCCATTTTGACTACTCAGAAGTCAGAAAAAGCAGGACTGTCAGGAATCAAAATTTATATCCTTTCTTACAAGTTTCAGAGACCCTTGAAACTCCTTATTTACTCTGGGGGAAATTTTACATGTAGATATACATGTATATTGGTTTTTTTGTTCTATATCTTGCCGTGGACATCATGGAAAAAGACAATACATATCAAAATTGTTTCAGACTTACAAAATTATGTTTCAGGTAAAACCTAGTTATTAATGATTGCTACTTTTAGCCACAATATTTTTATTTTCTGCCACGAGGTTATATTTGTCCTATCTCTTCATTACCCACATGCACAAAGTTTTCAGCTTCTTAGCCCACCAATCTATGAGTCTGAGGGTGCTGGCCTTCTGAGATTATCAGAAATCATGTGAAGAACATGAAAGCAGCTAAAATAATAATCACATTTGTTACTTTGCTGTACTTTAAAAAGGCTTTTGGCAAGCTAAAAGAACATTTAAAATACTGTGTTTTTTTATAATTTTCTATCACTTTAGCAACATAAGGATGATGTTTAATACATCCTTATAGCTTCAGAAAGTTTTCAGAATAGCCAGGTCAGGAAACCCAAACTGGAATGTAATAGCAACCTGCATTCCTCATTGTCCCATTTCAATACCTGACATGGATTTACCAGAAACTTAGCTCCTCTATCCTGAACAGCGCTGCTAAGAAATGCTAAGAGTAATGTGCATTTCAAGCCTAATGATAAAATAAGATAATTGACTGTGTGCTTGTGCACAGATCTCTAGTCTGATTTAGAAATAGTACAACCACATTGTGTAAATTACTATGATGCTCTGGAGTATAACCCAAATTGTAATCTGATCTGCACAGTCACTGTTACAATTTGTTACCTAGAAAAGCAGAAATCCAGTTGGAATTTGAGCTGAGTTTAAAAATAAAGTGGAAAACAATCTTTTATTTTATGAAATGCAAATATGAAGTGTAGGTAAATTATTTATGGAATTAAGATGACCTGTCCTTGCCTGAAATGTGTGTGTGAGCAACCTTATCTTTTTTAGAGTCAGTGAAGATACAGTTACTGAGTTCTGCTGATCAGATCCCCTGATCAATAAAGATATCTGTTTCAAAAGAAAAGGAATCATTTCCTCACAAGGCTCTAAGAACTACTGTGAGTATTTAGAAAATGGATTGTTTGCAAACATCTACACTGGGTTGATCCCAAATTAAGCAAGATAAATCTCTCTCTAGCTATCCAAAATTAGGTCTTTGAACTATTAATCAAAGCTGCTTTTAAAGTCAGTAAAAGCAAACCAGCACCTCCACAAAGCAATTAATCTTATCCTTGGAAGTGTGTTTATCATCACAGATGGAAGGAAACATATCTTCACTACAGGGAACCTTGAAGGTTGTCACAGGTTACACACCAGCAGTGGGTTTTGTTCGAGATTTGATGTAGACATGTGAGTCAAGTTTATCAGCTACCATTAGTGTCAAAAGGGCTTCTTCTTTTGGTCTAGCATCATTTGAGATGATCTAGGATATCCTGTCTAGTGTCCAGCTGCCACTCCAGATGATGACAGGTCATATGCTATAATTTCCTGTCTGTCACAATAGTGTAAGGTGTGCTAAAGTGCATCAAATGACATTTTATATAGATATTTTAGTAAATAAATGAAGTTCAATGAAATTTCAATCTTTTCTAAAGGAAGAATATTGTGTAAGGTAAATCTGTGAGAAATCAACCAATTACATTATCTGCCATAAAATTAACCATGAAAGATGAAGCAAGTAGACACAGTATATTCCCATTCTCAATGTATGTAAATATGAAGAATATGTGAGGAAAGTCTCTAATGTTAATATTTTCTTTTACACAAATATTCTTCTCTCCAGTTTACAAATTTGGATTCAAAGTCACCATTACTGCCACCAGTACATGCACAGAATGTGCTATGTTTGGCTTATGTGTGAAAAATAGAGTGTCTTTTCACCCTCTGTTCAGACACAGAAGGGAGGAAAATACCACTCCAGAGCTTTGATGAGCTGCTGAACATATAGACTCATTACATCTTCAAAGAAATGAATCCTGATCTTATATAAAGAATGCAAAACTCTCGCTGAAATAATAAAAAAACCTCGTTCATGTGTTTGGAAGCAGGATTCAGCTCTCAGAACTAAAACAGCTTGCACCCACCTGCTGCTTTAACTCTGAAACACGTTTTCAATTAATATCTTGTATAAATCACTAATCCAGAGCAATGTGCTTTACTATGAAGACAGTATTCCAGTCATAAAGTGTGATCCAAGTGGAAACTCCCCAGAATTAAGCAGGAATGACCAGAACATTACAATTACGATCTTGGTTTTCTCCATGACAAACTCTTGTATTGACTAGTACACATTTACAAGGTTTCAGTTTTCATTTGGTTATTGTTGTTTAAAGCTGGAGAAGGCTTGCTCTTCTGGCCATCAGTTCCTCCTTTGGATGTGTCCTGGAAGAAAAGCCTTGGCATCCACAGTGACATTAAAATTCGTTTATATTCATTCCGAAAATTCTGATTAAGAAGACCATATATTATTGCATTAAGGCAGCTGTTGAAATAGGCCATTAAGTAACTTATAATGAATAGCCATTCAGGAACTTTTGGTGCCATTTCTGTAGGATCAATGGCTACAGCCAGTCCAATGAAGTTTAGAGGTGCCCAGCAAAAGGCAAAAATCACAAAAACAACAAACATGGTAAGAAAGTTTCTGAAGTCACTTGGCTTCAATCTTGGCTTTGTTTCTGACTTGACTCGTCTTCGAACTTGAAGCACTAAAACCCAAATTCGAAGGTAGCAGAAGCTGACAATGGTGATAGGGACGATGAAGTGAATGACCACAACAGCTATTGTATAGTAGGAGCTTGCAGTTTGGACAAACGTGCATGAATAGATGCGTGGATCATACTTCAAAGAGCCAACAAAAAAATTTGGCACAGTTGCAATTACTGTTAATATCCAGACTAAGGAGACATACAACATTGTATTCCAACAGCTGTACACTTTGTCATAGGCAAAACTATGACATATGTAGCAATATCTGTTTATTGCAATTGCAGTGATGTTGAAAATAGAGCCTATTACACTTAGTCCCATCACAAAGCCACTCGCTTTACAGTGCGTTTCACCCAGTGTCCATCCATTGTGGAAAATAGCTAAGAGCACCAGTGGGTATGGATACAAGGCCACCACCAGATCAGCCAAAGCTAGGCTCACCACAAATGCATTACCTGTAAGGAAAGAAAAATACAGAAGCGTAAGTCTGAAAGCAAGCGTAGCTGTGAAGAAGAAGAAAAGTGTTGCATTATTTTGGATGTCTGCAGTGCTAAATTATTGGTGATGTCAGCCAGCAGCTGGTATATAGGACCAACAGGGAAATGACTTTGCAACGCAACTTGGAACACCATGGAAATATCAGCAGCAACAGGATGTTTCAAATCTGTTGGTGACTGGATTATATCCTCCTTGCTCTTTTGTCTTTAATAAACATAGCCATCAGTGAGCCATTACGTAAGCACATGTTGAGTTGTTAAGTGCAGCTAACTCCACAGCTGGATTGATGAAATGAAAAAGAAAAAAGTCTAAATTGTGCCAGGTAAGAAAGCCATTATGCCATTCTAACCTATCACTGGAATGCTAACAGGATTCACAAGCATAAAGGAGAAGGATATACAAAGACTAGGTCTATAGGTATTGGAAGGATGTGTTGTTTTGTGTATACTCTAAATTGCTGCACAATATTCTGTAGAATAGATATTTTCTGCATGAAGGGCCTACCCATACTGCAGTTATTTATGGATTGTCTAAGGAAGAGTGAATCGTCTTCACCACCCTCTGCAGAAAGGCATATTTAATTATACAAAGAAAAGTTCTATGCATGCAGGAAGAGGTATTCATATTTTCTGCTAATGGAATATAGGTGATATGGTTGAGTCCTATCTTATCTCTTTAACCAGTGTCATTTTCATCAGTTTGAAATTTCTGACATTGTATCTAAGTGATAGGAAACTATAGGAAACTATATTCCTGAAAAATGTTCTTCAGGAACTTCACTCTAGAAGACAGATGTACTAACTTTGAATTCTTGGCATTTAGGTAATATAAAATGTATATGGTTTGTATGGTTTTGTATATGGCTTGCATTCTCTTTTTTCTTTCCTGGAAGTCCTTGAGAGCATGAACTGATATGGAAAAATCCAAGCAATTTTAAAAATTGTTCAGTGGAACATAATCCTTTTTTGAAAAGAACAGTTAGGTGCTCCATTCTACAAATCTGGAGTTTACTAGTCCTCAACTAACAAAGCAGTTCTCCATGTCATATTAAAAATGACATTAACAGAAATTTGTAAAAGCAACAACCATGTAGAAATATGCTCATCAAAAATGACAGAATTTCACATCTACTCTGTTTTCTCTACCTGCTTTACATCTGTAGCTTCCTGAATTAAGGAATGGGGAGCTGTCCTTCTCCCATACACTTTAGGGGACCACCATGCTCATCAGAATTTGCATAACAGCAAGTAAACTCAATGAAATCAGGATTATCCATCTGTACCCTCAGAAACATAGCCCATCTCAAGGGCGGTGTGCAACTTCTTTTAGATAGTTCCTTGTTATATATTTAGTAGTCTGTTTTATATATTTTAAAAAGCTGCGTAAGTCTTTCCATAGCTGCAGCTGGATGATTTGTGAGGAAAGATTGAACAAATTAGGGAGACAATTGAGTGGGTCATGATAACTTCAAACAAGCAAAGCAGGAAGGGTATAACTCATTCCTATAATTGTTGTGAATTGAAGCAAGCTTCAGTCACAACAAGGAAGTTTTAAAGTAGACACAGAGAAAAAAAAAATAATGGCAAGAAGAAGAAAGCATGGGAACACCTTGGTTGGAGTCTGCCATTGAAGATTGTAAGAAGATAGAAAACAAGTATTTGTCAGTACTGGCCTAGATAAAGCTGATCCCTTTGTGCAGCAAGGATGAGATGACTGTGAAGGCCTTTTGTAGCCATGTGGTAAACAGGACAAAAAAGAAAACTAACAAAAGAACAGAGGTGTCTTTATCAGAATGTATTTACATTTTGGCAACAAGAATTTCTCTTATTTTCTTTCATCACTGTATCTGACATTAGAAGATAGAGAAGTCAGAAGCTGGAAGTCGGAAGATAGGAATGAAGGAAGGAAAAAAGGACAGAAAGAAGGAAGGAAAAAAGACTCTTTTTTTCTGTTTTAGAATGCCTTTTGGAGAAAGAGAACTTAGTCAAGTGTGTGCACTAAGATTAATTTCAACTCTAAGACCTTCCAACATCAGCTTCTACCCAAAATGTAATTGTTCATTTGAAATAGAGTGGGCATTGATCTCTTTCAATCGCATTTGGAAATAAACTGTAAAGTGCATTTAGCAATATATTTTCAAAGTTTTGAGTGCAATTTAGGACTTCTTGAAAATTCCAGGTGCAATGAATAAATAGAGTGAGCAAGGAACTTGTCAAAAACTGAATTTACTAGTTTACAACTCAGAAGATAAATGGTCCAATATCTATAAAGACCTCAGGTGATTTGTCACTTCTATGGCTTTTTACAGGGTTGAATGTTCCCACTGTGCACTGCAAAGTAAGGTCCAATGGTATTTTTCTGGTTTTGTGGATGACTGCAGAATTAGGTTTTATGTTTATTACTGCAAAGAATAATCTACAGAAGTAGGGAGAAACTTTCCTAATTCATAAAACATAAATAATTGACATTTTGAGAAATCAAAGGTCTTAGCCATAGTCTATATGCTTGGAGAAAGTAAATATTCCTTGACACACCTAACCCAGGACTTTTAGAGTAGCCTAAATTACATTCATAATATCACTAAAGAGGTAACTTTCTGCTACTTGTAACAAAATAGAAAGCACAGAATTTTCATCTAGTTGGAATTATTATCATTGCTTCTGATTTACTTGATTAACTTTGTTCTTAGATTACAGTTTCATTAGAGAGAGAGGTATGTTCCTTTATTCACTGGAGTGTAAAGACCTCTTAATTACAAGCAGTAGCTACTGAAAAAAAGGTATTCAAAAAGATTATAATCTCTGCTGTTTTAAACACCAATAGTCCTATGCATAAAAAAGAAAATAAGTTCTGATACTGACTTTGGATGCAACAGAACTAGATAGGTGTTTCATGACGCATTCCTGCATATTGGTTTACTTACTACAACTATGAGGAGAAAGAGAACTGTCACATCCTCTTGTAATCTTGATATGACTTTATGTTATAGGAATTTACTTGCAGAACAAACTTTTTGGTAAGGCCAAAACTTTTAAAGGCTAAACATCGGCCTTCTGAAAAGATAACTGACTTTTAATCTCTCTACTGAAAACAGAAGCAATTGCAATGAGAAACTATTTTTTTCAAGGGTTTTCTTTTGTCTTTCATTTTAAACTGGCAAAAATGCTTAATTATATGTCATGGTGTTGTTTTTTCCTTTTTCTTTTGGTAGTGTTTTGGTTGTTGCACATTTGTTTAACAAGTTTTTATATGTTGCATACAGACATCACTCTCTTTGATCTATGGCATTGGCAGCAGGTGGAGCAGAGTATTAAGTCTTTCACACACTGACATTTGAATTCCCTGTGACAGTACAAGCCAAGACCTGGGGTAAGTTTGATTCATTGAGACATGTTAATTTGGTATAATGTTCAACAGTGTGTTGCTAACAGAAGGTGTAACATAATGCTCCAAATAAATGCCAGATGGGTGTTTGTTTTCTTTGGATATGACAGTTTAAAGGCAGTGATATGCTCTTTTGTAGTTATGTTTCATTATTTCAGATATTAGTGGGGTATACCCCAGACTTTGATATAAGGGAAAGGGACAGGCAATAGATTTCCACTAGAACAGCGTATTTTAAATTTTAGAGCCTTCCTGCCCTCCAGCAGATCAACACTCCCATCCAACTTGGTGGTGTCTGAAGACAGACTGAGGAGGTACTCAATCCCCTTGTCCAGATCACTGATGAAGATATTAAACAGGACTGGCCTGAAGAAGAATGCCAGACTCACAAGAACAAAAGCTTTGCATGTAAAAAGGACTTTGAGATGTGGCTAAGTGACTTGCAGACTGTGCTCTTGGCCCTACATCTGCAGCTATGCTGGAAGATACATTTGCAGGAGGTGAAGTTTAGACCTATTGGGCAGATCTCTTAGTTGTCGACACAGACACAGATTTATTGAAAGGACACATCTAAGCTGCACTGTTGTTTTGGAGATCATGATTTTGGCGTGCTTGGCATGCTAGGCACGAATGTAACCCAAAACAAAACCTCCCCTTCTTCTGCATGCTCGCTCTTCTTCTCCCTCTGGTTAAATATGGGAACACTGATCCTTGCTGCGAGTTTGCTGCCTTGAGTTTGCCAACAGACTGCCGGTGCAACAAAGCGCTGCGCTGTTGAAAGCTGAGTAGAGAGGCCCGAGGTTTGCAGTCGCCGGGCGCGCAGCGCGGCTCGCCGGCGGCTCCCGCGGCGGTGCCGCTCGGTTGCCACCTAGCGCGGGAGCGCCGGCAGAGACAGCCCGCCGCGCCGCCGCCCCCTCCGAAGCGAAATGCTGACCGCCAGCCAGATGCTACTACACCTGCGGGGTGATAAATACTTTCCTGGGCTTCTCATACTCTCGGAGATTGCAGGAACTTTCCCGCTACTGGGTCTTTTCAGATAGAGAAAAGGGGAAGCAGGAGAGGCAGGCTCTACTACTAGAAATTTCACTGTTGCCTAGTGGTTAGGACACTTCCACGATAGAAGAACCCTTTGAAAAAGACGAGTTTTTGTCTCCCGTAGTCCCCAGAGAGTGCCCTACTCACCAGCCCTGTTGCTCTTCTGGGGTTAGCGTGCTTGTCTCTTTCTAGGTTATGTTCAAGAATTTCAGCCTAGAATCAGAATACACAGGTTACCACTTGTATAGAGTGCTTGTTATCAGTATGCTCATCCAAAAAGAAGTTTAAAAATCCTCCTTATGATTTAACAGCTGGTAAAACTGAAATAGGTGCAGGAACTCTCCAAGACACTGATTAGGAAGAGCACTCCAGGTTCACGAACCTTGCTCTTACTCTTCTCTGTTAGATAATACCACCTCTGTTAGGCATCCTCTGGGAAAAGTGGCAGCACTGGTCCAGCTTTCTTCTCCCAAACAACATCATAGTGGCATACTGATGCTGAGGGATGGAGCACATAGAAGAGCTAGAGCTATTTAATAAGTCTGGTTGTATTAAAAGCAAACAAAAGGGAGGGGCTGCTCCACTAGATAGAAAATCCTTAACAGATTCTGTAGATGGAAAAAAATTTACTTGTGTTTAAGGAAAGACTGGAAAAGTACTTGTAAGAGTATTCATTTGAAGTACTATGTTTGAAGGTTACTTAACAAACATACTATACTAGATTTAGGAACTCCTCTGATATGGAAGGAATCACAAGTTATAATAATACAGAACCCCCAACATGCAGGGTTGCTTTGTTCTCTTTTTCTCCTCAGTGCCTGCTTCCATGTCCTGCTAAAGACAGGGTATGAGTCTAGCTATGCCTTGTTCTGTGTGTCCAGCCATCTGAAACTGAGCTGCATTTTTCAGCAGGCTTAAAGGAGAAGATCCCTTGTATCCATGCCCTAACAATGAAGTCAGGCTCTTGCCTTGAGGATAGTGTGTAGGATGGAAAAGGCCCATGTTGTTGCTGAGAAAATCATAGGCTTGTAGAATCACAGAATGGTTTAAGTTGGAAGGGATCTTAAGCATCTTCTTCTTCCAACCCCGCCAGCCATGGGCAGGGACACCTTCCACTGGATCAGATTGCTCAGTGCTCCATCCAGCCTGGCACTGAATATTTCCAGGGTTTGGACATCCATATTTTCTCTGGGCAACCTATGTCGATGTCTCACCACCCTTACAGTAAAGAATCTCTTACCAATGTCTAATCTAAGTTTACCCTCTTTAGTTTAAAATCTCCCCTTTTTCAGTTTAGATGTCACACCGGGAGCAAAGCCAAGACATTCACTCTGAGGCTTAGGGCCATGGCACCAGTGGCAGCCCAGCATCAGGACCTCCAGTTGCTGAGCACAACCACTAAACAACAAAACCAGACTGTTTTTCCACTGGTTCATTAAATAAGTCCTGTTTTCTGTATCTGCCAGTACATATCAGCTTAATTTTCTTCTCTTGAAGTAATCACAGCTGTTGATTGCTTCGAACAAGAAAGAATAGGCAACCTACTTGTACAACTGCAAGTATGAAAACTCATTTACTGCTGACAAAGGGGCTAATATGAAAAGCTGTAAAATACAACAGGTGCAATCTAGTTAGATCCTATGAAGAGCTGGGCGACCTATAATTTTTAATAACTTTTTATTCAGTGTCTCAGCATTATATTGCATGTCGCAGAGAAAAAGGTGAAATACATAGCATTTTATAGGATGTTGCTTTGTTAAGGAAACCAACAAAAACCTGCCCCAAAACTTGTTTAAGATCAACTACAAAAGACTGAAATGTGGAACCAAACAAAGGAAGGATATTTCACTTCCAAAACCTTTGGAAAAAAACTTCATTATGCCCTGACAGATTTTAATTTATATTGTGTGAAACAATAGTTTGTTCCATCACCTTTATTATTATTTTCATCCTTGCTACTGTATCTAAACCGTATTTGTGTCAAAGAAAATTATGCTGGTTTTTTTCTTTATTACTGCAACAAAACATTGCTCAAATCCTTAGAATAACTTAACTTCCACCTTCTTTTATATAAAAGACAGGAAATTGAAAAATGAAAATAATTTCGTTCAACCTAAAACCATATTTTGTTTTGTTAAGCTGTTTGGTTTGTGTTTTATTCTATTTTAATATTTGCTAGCAGATTAGTTGAATTAAAAAAAAACCAAATAAACCAACAAATCTCAGACATTAAATAGTTCTATTTTAAAATCTAAGGCTTAAGATATTACTGAAGATACTCAGGCTATCAGGCTGATATATGAAGTGAATAAAATTGGGGACTATCGGAGACTATGGGACACAATCAGGAGAAAATTTGCCAAGAGATTTGATTAGCCATGATAAGGTGCATCTTGTAGTTTAGCCCTGAAGACCAATTTAAACAGCACAGAACTTTTTGACAAATGTAAATGTTGGGATCTCCACTTACAGAACCTAAGTCATGCAAGTGACAATTTCCTCAGTGGTTTACTCAAATGCTCTGTAGGGCTGCAGGTGAAGGACTTGTAGCCTGTGACAGCTACCAAGACAAGTATGTGCAAAGCATGTACGTGTCAACTGGTTCCATCTGCTAAAAGAAACCAAATCTAAGCCCATTATTCCTTCTATGTACTTTTGGGTGTTTCCATGTTCAACTCCCAGACATGGTGGGGGATCCTGGATTTTTATTAAAAAGGATCTGATATGTTGCAGTAAATAGAGTACATGGGAACATCTAACTGGAAAACACTTATGTTGTCAAGTTGCCAATGCTTCTAAACCACCTATGAAGTCTCTTCTTTATAATCTTCTTTTCTTCTCTTATTTCCTGTTTCACCAAGGAAGAAAATAGATGATACTCAACAAAAATGGCCATTAGAATCTTTCAGCAAGGAAAAGTCTTACCCTTTCTTTTATGAGATTTTGGAAGGCCTCATTACTGTACATGCATAGGGAGATGAATGTCTTCAGAAGCTGTTGCCAGTCTCTGCCATCTGCTTCTTTTGGAAACAAGGTCTTAAAGCAAAGTACAGTGACATGATTCATCTTATAATGATACTCATAGGTTTGTAAACAGCATGTGAACAGATGAATAAATAAAATGCTTTTACAGAAGATGATTGTGTATTCTCTTCTGAAGTATTAGCTGCTTTGTGTTCCAACTCAATACAGACAAAGTGTGTAATGATCATCTGCTGAATCAAGGTCTTTTCTGAGAGACAGTAGAAGCCTTGAAAAATGACAAGACATGTCATGGCTGGGCCTGCAAATCATGATATTGTTGAGATAGGTAAATGAGGGGTGATAGGCATGCAACCAATATAGCTATAGAATCATGAAAGTTGGAATTGATCTCTGGAGTTTATCTAGTCCAACCCTCCCATTCAAAAAGGGATAAAGTATAGTGGGTTGTTCAGGGCCATGTCCAGTCAGCCTTTCACTGTCTACAGCCACTCAACAACTGCTCAGGTTGACCTGTTCCAGTAAGGAATGAATCAATGTATAGGATATTTTCTGTTTTCACTAGGGAATAGAGGCACGATGCTGTCAATTTTGCAACAGATGAGGGGTCTACTTGATCTACTAATAGAAGACGGAACTTAAGATCATACATGTTACTATGCATGCAGAGACCAGACATGGTAATTAACAATGACCTAGACTTGCTTTGTCAGAAGAAGAGGCCCCAGGGCAGATTAGAATAAATGGGGCTTTGTTTTCCTTATACTTCTGCCTTCAAATTCTTTGTGACAGCAGAATTTTTTGAACAATCTTTGACTGGACAAAATGGTCTGAGCCAAACAGGGAACCTGGACCAAGATACATCTCCAGACCAGTCAATCTACAGACAGGTAAAGGTACAGAAATCTGGCAGGGTAGAGCATGGAGTGTGGTAAGGGCTGCATAGAAAGAAGCAGGAGGTACCAGCTCCTAGCAAAATCATTTTCAGAAATCAATTCCCACTGCCTTTAGCAAGGCTAGAATGTTTCTTCTGACCTACTAGGTTCAGCTTACCCTGGCTGCAGACTGTTCCACAGTCTCCTCTGATGACATTTGACCACTGTGAACTGACTGCAACCAGCCCTTCAGACTAGCTCCTTGTGGCAATTCTAGCTAGTTCACCCCAGTGAGTGACCTAGTGGTCTGTGACCCCAAAGAGAGATGTGGGTGACTTCTGTCTGCCTAACCTACTGAGTCACAAATATTTTACTCCATGAATACATTTGCAAACTGGAGTGAACCAATATAGTTTTTACTAAGCCAAGCTCAAATGGAAATCACTATTTTTTTTCTTTAATGTATATATTCTCATGTAGTATATGTGTGTGTATATATATATATATATATATATATATATATATACACACACACACTACATGAGAATGTTTGACGGTGTTTAAAGGTCGCCTACTTCACTATTTTGTTTGCTCTCCATAAGCAGAGCAGATATTCTTGCTTCATCTTTAACCAGGAAGCTGGCTGCACAGCAAGTTTTACAATCTTTATGGTCCTAGCATACCAGGTGTTTCATAAGAGTGACTAAAGAAGATTGTATTGTTTTTAGATTATCCAACCAAAGGTATAATTACAGGACCTCAAATTAGTTAACTTTTCTTCTACTTGGAAACAACAGATGCCTAGTGCTGCAATTAGGCTCTGGATTGTGTAGTTGAGGTTTCATAGCCAGCACCATAAGCACATGTAAAATCTTACAAACTCTTTCAACCCACTTACCAGTAGATAATTTTTCTAGGCAAATAAGTATGGTTACACCATCCTTTTACAAAGCCTGCCTCAACATCTGATTAATATTTTATACTTTTTACTTCTAATGACTGCAAAGGGAAGAATTAAAAAAGAAAGGAAAGTCTTGCTTAATATGAAAACTGATTCAGAAAGTAATCTTTTGTCCATGGGCTCTAACCCCACCTGTGAATAACAAGTACTTTTGCAGTCGCTTTAAAAATATCTCAGGGAGACTTTTTGTCCTTGAGTAAGAGAGCTCTAAATTTCCACAGTGCAACACTCACTTTCTGACACTATAGTTAATGCCAGTAAAACACCTGGAGTATAATGGTGTACTATCTGACTTGTGGCAGCGAAGTTTGAATTTTAAATATTCTTTCTGTCATAACTGCTAACATAACAAGACAAAGGGATATAAAGATACCAGTCCCTTATTAATCGATTTTTTTCCTCTCTAACAATCCAAAAATTACACCTTGAGCATTCCAGTGAGTAACAACTGATTTCAAGTAAGCTGGTTGGAATGTTTAGTCTCTTGAGTATATTCCCAAGACTCTTAAGAACCTTAAGTGGCAATTCACAGAAAAGAGGGATGGACAACTCCCAGTTGGCACGTAGTGACTATGCCATTTGCATGTCTTTACTTGTCTTGAAGAAGAGCAGCATGCTTTGATATAACAGCCTTTTATTTGTCAGTAGAAAATCTGATTAGAGTTGACTACTTCTAAGAACATATTTTAAAAGTCCTAAGGATCACAACTCCAATGAGTTTCACCATAGACAGGATCTGTACAGAGTGGGCACTTAAACACTTTTTTTTCATTAAACTGTGTGGGTAATATTCAAAAAGTAGGCTATTTTTACTTGAATAAAAAGTAGGACATAAAAAACCCTAGATAGATTATTATTACATATCGGTGTAATTACATAGGTGACAGCCATCTCACAAAAAGTTATTTTCCCTATTTGCACTCAAATGAAATGCTGTGAATACATGAATTATTTGGAAAAATGGAACTGGCTTTAGAATGAGAGGACACTGAGAATTTCGGCAGTATTGCAGCAAATCATAGAGACATGAGGATGCCACTTATTGGTTCCTGTCTTCTTTGCAGTGATATATTTTACAATTTGCTGCTGGTTCTAAACTTACAATTAGTTAACATAATTATATTTGCAAGGGCTGGGATACCAAGTGGATATTTTTCTTGTTAGTCAGACTGTTAGTTCCAAGAGCTGCATGTGCTATCTTCTGACAGCAATTATTGCCTACGTTGAGCAAATACGGCAATATAAACCAACAGGTAAGCAGATTTTGTTCTATAGCAAAAAGATGACAGTATTAATGGAACTGTCATATAAATTATTATCATCTTCATAAGGTGTTTAAACATTGAAACTGATCCAAGTCCATAAAACACAGCTGAAAAAAAGAGTAGGTCTGTCAGAAGGGTTATGTTTTTTCTGAAGACATAATTTAAGCAGCATTTATTAAACAGTGTAATCCAATACATCTACAATTAATAAATAATTTAAAGAGAAGCTCAACAATCAGGATTCTAGGCATTTGATGAATGTGTTTAAGGTGTTTTTATTGTTTTCATGTCAAGATATAGCTGTCCCATATGCAGCTGAAATGTCAGGAAAATGCTGACTCTGATATAGCTCAGTCCTTATCATTATGGAGATCAAAAGTAAAACAGAAGTTTCTAAAGCAGCTACAGTTGTTAGGGAGGACACACCACAGTGTTGCACACACAGTGATTTTGACATGATTCCATGGAATTTTGCTGTCAGGAAATCGGTTTTATGCACATGCCAAGATGGAAAGTTAAGAAGCAAAACAACTGGTCAGATTCATTTTTGAGAAGATGAAAATTGTAATACCATTAACATTCTTTTCTGGAAATGAAAAAATGGTTTTATCAGCTCAGGATAACATGGCTGTTTTTGTATGTATTCTTGGGAATAAGGCAATGTACTTACCAGTTTATGTCAAGGTACCAATATGCACTTGTAAAGGATAACTTCTAAGAAGCCAAAATCTGAAGCATATCTGAAGGGAGTGGTACTCATAATAGATGTGAATTGGAGTAGGAGTAGAATTTACTCCTAGAGGCAGAGAACAGGTTGTCACTGATTTAATGGAATGAGAGAAGTCTCCTATAACATCCTCAACACAATGATTAAAGTAATCTGGTGAATATATATCTGCTAAGAATAGATGAAAAAATTAGTCTTTTAAAATGAGTTGTCCTCACGCTCTGTGGGGAGGTTTGGTCTTTAGCTCTGGCTGATTGTGCCAAAGAGCACCATGAATTGCTTCTGCTGCTCCAAGAATAGAGCTTTACTGCAGAGAGGTCATTCCTCATGCAGTCAGTGAGTCTTGCAAAAAGGAATGTCAGTCCAGAGTCCAGGAGAGAGCTGGCAGGAAAAGGAGTGCTCCTAAGACACACTGGAACTGCCATAATACAGCTGCTAAGAGCTCCTGTATCTGAGAGTACATTTGTGTTGGTTATATCAAGGAGATGAAGAAAACTTATTCATACTCTGAGCTGAAAAAAAAAAAAAAAGGCAAAAGCTGTATGACTGTGTTAAACTAGGCCTTAAAGGGAGCCTGAATACAGTGTTGCAGGAAAAGCATCATACTAACAGCATCCTTTTGTTTTCCTTCCCTTGAAACATGGATTGAGTGGACTTGTGCCAAATGAAATACATGACATAAATGCACCCTTCGATTCTTCTTTATAAGTTCAGGAAAACATACTTCTGCAGCTCAAATAAATCCTTATCATTCTGTTTCCTCTAAAGATAAGCATACCAAATGCTCCACTTATTAAGTGGAATAGGACTTAATAGTACATTCTAAAATAAAAGTATCTTGGACTTGATCTTGGCAGTGAAGTTCCTTTTTGTTTATCAATAAATGAAATACTTACCATACAGGATAAAAGTAAATGATATTTCAGAACTATAACTTGGCAATAATATATTGCCAAGTGCTTCAAAGGAAGATACAAAATATCCTATGGCTGCAGAATAACCTGCACTGTGTTGCAGTTTTACCCTAAACAGCATTCCCTGTGATGTAGATTGATAGAGAAGTTATTTTTCTACTTTATGATGTTTCTGTACTCCTAAATACTTCTTTCAATCGCTTTAGGATCATAATTACCTTACAAACTTTCTATTTCTGAATAAAATTAAAATTCTGTATCCTTCAGATTTTTCCTCTTCTAGAACAGACTTAGGTTTCCACATTTCACTTTTTTCTATATTTACCTGCAAGATTCACCTCTTTTGTTAAAGAAATTTTCTTATTTTGCAAATTAATAATACTGGCTTTTCACTTTGCTCTTCTACTTTTGGAATTACAGGTTAACAAAGTTTAGAGTTATTATTTCATAAGTAACTTTGAAGACTTACTTTCTCATTTGTTTACTGTTTGAACCAAGTCTCACAGACTATGGAATTGGTGATGAACTTATTCTCTTTCCTCTCCAAGAAGAGAATAGAAGCATAATTAGAATTATGGGATGAGTCACGGGCACATGACTGAATAGTTCTAGAAGTTATATAGAAAGATTTGGAGTATTGATCATTTGAAGGTATTTTCTGGGAAGAGGTTTCATATCTTCATGGACAGATTTCACCTAAGCATATGGGACACCAGCTTGCAATCCAAGCTGGCAGAATGAATAAAAAGAACTTGAAGTTGAGAGATGGGAAGAGAGCTTGAGAAGGAACCATATAATTTCTTCATTTACCACCCAGGGCAAGGGAATTTTGGCTTCAGGAAGTTGGTGGCAAAAAATATAGAAAACGGGAGCTCAATCGTTGCGGAGTTCAACTGGAGTGATAATATAAAAAGCAGTAGAGTCAGTTAAAGGGTGTGAGTAACCTATGAAATAAAATAGGGGATCAAAGCCCAGTGAGAAATAAAAATTAAATTTTATGGAAACAATTCTGTTAGAATGGAACTGCACCAGTGATCAGAGAAGAGAAATACCAATCAAAAGGTCTATTGTCTTCACAAAAGAAGGAGAATGAAGAGAGAGCTTAAGAGAGAGAGAGGATATCCTGGTAAAAGCCAAAATTACATTGGGGAAAATTTGTAATGACAATGTGCAGTGAAGAATGCAGAAACCTGAAATTGGATGAGAATGCCTTCCTTTTAGTAGGAAAACACTAATGGAGGCGATTTAACATCAGGACAATGCAGGCCCTCATATGTAAAGGGGAAAATAAACACAGAAATTGCAGCTGAGTTCTGGACATACACCCACAAGATTTCTTCAATTCAGAGTAAATTTGCCAATATACCTCAGCCTTTGTTTTCATAAAGAACAAAGACATCCCTGAAGAGCCTACCATAGAAAATACGGTTGTATTGAAAGTAGATGAGATTATTTTGGTTAAATTAAATAGAATAATAAACAAAGCAGACATAGCTAAGAAGGGGACTTGCACATTTTGATAAATAAAAGAAGCTAATTAGGAAAGTGAAATCAGCTCTATTGAGGAGCTTAGGGACTTGAATGTGGAAGAAGGTTGGCATTTCTTCATATTAAAGTTAAAAAAATATTCTCTGCAGCTTGTATCCAAAAGAGGGAAAAATATAAGAAAAAGTTCCAGATCTAGACGGAGAAGAAGTTGTTTCAGTAAGGATACTGGGGCAAGAAGTGAGGCTAGAAGTAAAAGACATGTCCACCAAAGAAAACTGCCAGAGAGACCAAAAATGGGTAAAATGGAAACTGACACATCCCCTAAACGTCTTTGATTTTGCAAAGACTTCTAAAATGACTAAAATACCCTTCCAGCACAGTAAAAAATAGGAAAGGAAAGAGAAGTTACTAGAGGAGGGGGACCCTGAAAATTGAGTAAAAATGGCTCCTGGTTTCAAGAAAGATTTTAATAAGGACAAAAATTGTGGTCTTGGGGACAAGGCAGTCTGACAGGTGAGGAATTAGCATGTCTATAATAAAGCAAAAATATCAGAAAGATTGAATATACTTGATGGCAGGAATTTTTTAACATCTGTTATCTCAGAGATAGTGTTGTGTTCTGAAAGTATTGAGAGCTACATGTGGGACCTGTAAAAAGGGGCTGAAATGTTCTCTAGTCCTCACTGCCAGTAGGGAAGTGCAGATTTCTCTCAGGCTTGAGTGATTTGATTTCCCTTAGAGCTTGGCTCCCACATGCATCCCAAAGAGCAGTGTTGCCATGACTCACTTGCAGCTGTGGTGCTCTCACACTTTACTACCCATTTCCTCCTCCTTTGCTATGGTGCTGCACAAATGCTGTTTCTTTTTGCATGAATGGCGCTCGCAGTAAGTCAGAAAAGCAATTAGTCAGGGACTAATAAGAACAGTAAACCCGTGTTGCCACCTCTGGAAGATTCATTTGTCTACCACAGAGTATGTGCTAACATGGCACCTTTATTCAAGGTGGGAAATTGTTGAAAAGGAAGAATGAATTGAGAAATCTTTGGGCTCTTAATCTCACTTGTAGCCAAGACTGAAGAGACAAGCTTGGAGGGATAGGAAAATTAAAGATGCATATACAGACAAATGGAATAAAAGTCAATGTGATCTTATACAAAGTGGCTGTACCAACTAATATGATCATCTTTATTTAATAAAAGCTGGACTTGGACTTTCTGAATTAGGGAGGTTGCTCTAAACAGATCTAGCTTTGGAATCACCAGGGTACCACTTACAGTCTGTTGCTACCACTGCCTGGACAATGATGAAAGAAAATTGTTGGACTGGAGGGAGATAACCTACATTGAACTAATTTTGTCTGTTTCAGAAGTATTACATCACAAAACACAAAGAGAACTAATGAAATTTTATGATGATACAAAGTTGAGAGTCTAATGATACATGGACATATCAAGATCTTTTTTTTGCTTGAGGACTAAAAGACCAGAAAGTGGATAGCGTATACTAACATGAGATATGAGGTCAGGCACTGAAGGAATAATTGTGTAACAAAAGAAAAAGAAGAGCTGCATCAGCAAGTGACTGCACCAAGAACAGTCACCCATATTATGCTACCACATAAAAGGAAAATGTGGCTTCAAGGCATACCAGGTCCATTTTGTCCATCCAGGAAAGGACAGAACAGAATAGAATGTTAATATTTTCTTGAGAGTATTGGTGGTATTTCATCTGCATTACTGTGAAGACAGATTAATTTAGTTTGGATAACTGATCTAAATGGCTTAAAAAACCCAGGAAAATAAAGAACAGCAGCTTAGTTTCCTCTAAGCTATTTAGAAGAAACTAAAACTATTTCACTTGACTACTATGGAAAAAAAAAAAAAGGTTGAGGGGTAAACACGTGTTTACTCCCCATTAATATTGCATAAAAGTTCTCAACAGGTGGAGAAATGATCCATTCAGATAAAATAACAAATGTAATCCTATAAATAAAGATATCCACTCTAAGTAAGCAACTAATAAACACAAAGTTAAATTAAAGTAAAAACTAGTTTGACTCATGGTAAGAGATAGAAGAGTTTTATTCTAAGTGTTGGGTTCAATGAATTTTTGTGATTGTTGAAGTTATGTTCCCATCAATTTCTTAGCATTAAGCACCTTCAAGCTGACTGTGAGAGAGAATATGAAGGCCAAACACACTCAGTCCCAGAGCTAAGAATTCTGTGGATCCAGAGTTCAAGAAGTAAGGAGTACAAAAGCTGAAACCATCAGAGTGGGATTTCATTATCTACTCATCAAAATATGTTCTAGTCAGCATCACTGCTGATATTAAAGGACATTTTTTCCAAATGGTTTCAGAGACAGGTTTCTCCACTGTTGTTTTGTAAGAGATGGATTCCACCACAGGAAACAACTATCCTGTACTCCAATGGACAGGAAAAAAAATAGCGGAGGAATAAAGGAGGAAAAGAGACCTGGTGTGGTCAAAGAGATGAAGAATAACTGAAAGTAGCATTTAACAATGGGGATAACTTACCTTCAGCTATATCACAGAGATGTGGAGTGAAGGCTATGGAAAGGGAAAGAGCATGGAGAAATACTACAAGGCTTGCTTATATTGCTGAACTTGTTTATTTAGTAGATAGATAAGTACTGATATTATAATTCTACATGCAGGATTGTTTATTTTGTACAGATGTACATATGAGAAGCGTTGTCCATCTTTAGAACCACATATACATTAGACAGAACTAAACATGCAAATACACCGATGCTGTTACAGGTAAAAGAAACATGAATTTTGGTTTAATTTGTGTTGCAACAGCACCTTGCTATTCAAATGGAAATTAGAGTCTCACTGTGCTGTGTTAGCTGATATATATAGAAAGGAAAATAGTGGAGAGGGTGAGGAGGGCTGACAAAATGCACTAAAAATACCACTTTCCACTAATGCATTCTTTGGCAATGCACCAAGGTTAATATTAATATTCTGCCAAAAGTCAAAGGATCCCAAGTCCTCATTACTATTTGAAATGATATTGAGTTAATGCACCTAATTCTCACTTCTCACTGATTTTATGCTGGCTTTAGGGCCAATAAAGTATAAATGATTTGCTTTATCTCTGTCCTCTGGGAGATGGCTTGCTGGTTGCCACCTTCTAGAGTGCTTCCTACCAGGTTCTTACCCCAGAATGTCATGTTTATAGCTATGGTTATACAAAAGTATCTTCAAAGTTCTTAAAAGCATCTAGTGGCTTTGATTTACTTAATGCACCTTCAGGATACTTGATCATCCAGCAGTGGTTGTTGAGCTCATGTAAACTTTAACACTTCAGAAGTTCAGCAATGTGAAAGCTGCCATCATCTGGGCATGTTTAATTGAAGACACACAAAATCAATAATTGTTTTTGAAAATTCAGAACACATTTGACATTTCAAATAGAAAGGCAAGCTGATTTAATTTTATTATTTTCACATACAAAGTTTTATTTAATTTTGTAGTGTGTTAGATGAAATTACTCTCTTCCCAAATTAGAACGGATAAAAGCATTAATTTCTGTAAATTAAATCACTTTCAGAGATCAGAAGTTGCTCAGCCTCTCACAGAAAGACTGGGTGCAGTTATGTAAGACAAGCATGTTGATTCATACCAATTATGCTATGCATTACTTGGAAGAGTCTTCACAGATTTTCCCCAAAACCAAATTTAAATGTGGGAAAGAGGCTTCCGTGTGATCTGAAACAATCATTCCGTTGTAAAGCTAGCAAAATTCCCATGTTTGAGGAGTGAATGAGCAATGTCCAGAAACACCAATCCTATCTATTCTTTATTTCTCTCCTACTGAACATAATAGGGTACAAGCCCAATGGCTAATAGGTCATTTTATTTCACTCCATTCTTTCACCTCCCATTATATAACAGCATTAGAATATATTTACTTTTGGTCATGCTTTAATTTTAAGGACAGTAATACATAACCACATTGTTTCCAGTTATCAGGGCTCTCTGTGAAGTCTAGAACAGAAAAACGTTGATAAATCCTGGAAAAACTGCTAAGGACCTGTATTGCTTTCTGAAGGTATGATTACTTCTTGTGCCACGGAAGTAGGCAGAACTGGTTAATTTATTCCTTATACACCTGTGACTTATTTGAAGTCCCAAACTTTCATCCAAGAAAAATCTCTCACTAGCTTCTTCAAAGGGAACCGAGTACTCATGATGTATAGTTCTTCTTTCCTTCAGACATCTAGATGTCTTCCCGTCATAACCATTCCCCTAACTTCATCTTCTTCTTCTCCGACAAGTCCTTCTCTGACTCTTTTCATGCAGTTTTTCCTCACCATTTTGCTGTCTACTGCATTCACTCCCCTTGCAAGTCCAAACACATTGTTTCTCATTTGCTCAGAATAGAAACCTGCAAGTCCACCTGCTTTTCCATCTTTCTTTGTCAGATGCTAAGGGCTCCCAAGTACTGCCTTAGCTCTCTGTCACTTTCCCATCCCCTCTATCACTCCACCCACATCAGTTTCCAGTCCTCTTCCACTCTGCTTCCTCATTAAGAAATTTTACCTGAAAAGACTTCTGTAGACATTTACCAAACTATGTACTTTAAGTTTCACCTCCAAGAGCCATGTCTCCCTGACGTAAAAGTAAGAAAGAGCAATTGAAAAGGTATTTAACCTTATGAAGATTATGCAGAAAGAATTCCCTGCTGTTTTTCACAGTACTTATCAAAGATAAAGAGATCTTTGGGACAGGGTCAGCGACATCACATTAGGGATTATCCTAGAAGGAGATCGATTAGCAGGTATTTGAACTAGGTAAGACGACTACTTTTGGGGTGGTTTTTTTTTTTGTGGTGTTTTTGTTTGTTTGTTTTGTTTTTGTTTTTTTTTTTTTTCTCCCAACAGTCCCAGGGTGCCACAGAGCCACAGAGTGCTTTGATCAGTATCTTGAAAGTTATGTCTTCCAGTCCAAACCCTCTCCTTTGCTGTTGTCTGGGTGAAGGGAAAGTTTCAGAAGAGAGTCCCTCTCTTCCTCTCCCTGGAAGGGATTTGGTGCCTCGGGCCGGCCGCCCTCTCGAGCGAGAGCCTGTTCCCTAGGCGCTTCCTCCCCCCGGAGTCCAGGCGCCAATCCCTCGGGAACTCGCCTTCCCCCGGCACCGAGGGGCCCGGAGGGGGCCGGTGAGTGACGGCGGGTCCCTCGGGACTCCCTTCCCCGCCGCGGCGCCCATCCCAGCCCAGCCCAGCCCCGCCCCGCTCCGCTGCCCCGGGGCAGCGCCCGGCGCTGCTCGGCGGCCGCGGTCCCGCTCGGGGCACGCAGGGCTCCGGCTCCGGGCGTGCCGGCACTGCCGGCCCCGGCACGGCTCTGCTTCTCTCGGCTTGGTCCCCTTGCACGGAGAGCCCAAGCACAAGCGCATGGACTAGCAGCGGCACCCCCATGTCTTCCCTCGTTCAGCCAAACCATCCTTCCAGACCTTCTCAGGTCCGGTGCTGCTCGGGGCGGGGTGTGATCTCTCAGCCTCTTGTAAACGGGACTTGCCGGCATCCCCCGCCTACAGCTAGACGTGCAGAGACTGGGGACTTATCTCTCCATAAACTGCTTTTGTCCCTAAGAACGATTTCACTTAAAGCAAGGGCGGGCGAGCGCCTACTCCCCATTAGCAGGAGCTCTAATCACCGCACGTGAGACACGACAGCGCGCTTGGGAAGACACACTGGTTCAAAAAAACCCCAAACCAGCACCCCCACCACCCCCAGGAGAAACAAGCCAGTAGCTCTTCCTCCTTCCCAGTGGCGAGGGAGCACCCGCTGACACAGAGGATCGATGGCAGAACCCTCTGGTTCCCAGTGTGGGGAACGTAGTGCTTCGGACTCCTGCCAGCTCCCAGCAAAGTTTGGTTACCCCGACCTGCGTGCGCATGGCAAAACGAGGGAACTCGAAGGAATGAGGAGTTCCGGGAACAGCTAAGTACTACAAGAACTATAGTAGATACACCACGGTTTCCGGGGTAGCACTTTATACAGCATCCAGCCGAGTGCCTAGCTCTCCGCATCAGGGAGCAATCGGCTCCATCGACGGGGGCAGCCGGAGGGGCTGTAGGATCCGCACGCAGTGGGACATGCGCGAATCAGGGCCAGGAGGCAAAGCAGAGAAGCTGGTGAGAAACTACAGAGTTTTGTAGTTTGAAACACTGGCAGATATGAGGAGATAAAGCCAGTAAGTTTAGCAGGTAAAAACCACAGAGCAACATTCTAGCGCACACAGGGAGAAACTATAGAGACTATTCAAAGACAACACGCCACTTTATTTGTTACGTTTTGGCTGAAGGATATGCGATGAGGAGACAAGAAGGCGATTTCGTGAAGACTACCGTGAACTCTGATGCAGGCTCCAGAGAGCGGGCTGAGCCGCTTCCCCACGCATGCACAGCACCGTATCTTTAGGACTCTTGAGCAAGTTTTAAAAGCTCCTCCTTCACGCCTCCGACCGCTTTGGGCACGCTTTTCGTCGCCGGATGGCACCGATTCCGCTCTTCGGGAGCTCCATAGAGACCACATAATGCCTCATTAGGAGCCACTGAACTGCGCTCTCTTAACGGAGGGCAGGACGGACCCCGAGGAGAGCGCAGAGGCGGTGCCCTGGGAAGGGTGACTGAGCGCCTGGGGATCCCTGCACACACTAGAGGGCAAGAAGCAATGGATGGGGGCTCTGGCCCCGCGCCTTCAGCGGGCGACCTGCACGGACTCGACAAGCGGGCTGGACTCCTCGGGACAGCTGGAAGCGAGGACCAGGATAGCGGCGGGACTCCGGGCACTCGCTGCTCCCTGCCGCCGCCGGGGCAGGGTGCGGGGGTCAAGCCCTTACCTGAGTTCCGAAGCTTGCGGTTCTTGAAGACGGAGAGGATGACCAGGAGGTTGCCCAGGATGTCCACCACCGTGGTGAAGATCAGCACGCTGGACAGCACCGGCACCACCCAGGCGGGCCGCGGGGCGCCCGCCGCCGCCGCCTCCCGTTCCGCCAAGCCGAGACGGCCGCGCCCGCCCGGGTCACAGCAGTTCCTCAGGGAGCCGTTCTCCAGCATCGCGGCCACCCCGTCCCGGCGCCTCCCCGCGGTGACCGGCGGCGGCCCCGCGGACTGACCGCGCGGGCGGGCGGGAACGGCTTTAAGGGGCGCGCCGGGCGCTGCTCCACCGAGAGGGGCGTGGATGGGGCGGTACCAGAGCCCCCTCCCCTTTCGCGGGCGGTGGGGGAAGCCCGGGGGCGGGCCGAGCCCCGCCTGCCGAGGGAGGGAGGGAGGAGGCGGTGGCCAGCGGGAGCGGCGGCGCGGAGCGGCGGGGGCTGCCGGGGCGGGGGCGGCCGCGCTCGGCCATCCCCGGTGACAGCTTGCTTGGCCGGAGAGCCGCGGGGACAGGCGAGGGCGGCGGAGAAGCCTCTGTCCCAAAGCGCTGCTCCTGCCCCAGGGCTCAGCTGCGAACATCCGCCATCCGCCGCCGGGAGAGCGCTTGTTTGGGGTTGTTTGTGTTTTGGTTCTGGGGAGTTGGTTTGATTGTTTTTTCCCTGCCCCGCGGCTCGGACCGCTGTGTTCCTGGCAGCGCAAGGCCAGGGCTCCCCCCGCCTCTCTCGCCGCCAGGCACACGGTGCGCCCAGACGAGTGTTCCTGGCACATTCCTCCCGTCGGCCTGGCAGCACATCTGAAAGGGTCGCACACTGCCTTCGCCGTGGCCTTGTGTCTCGCGTTTGAACACAGCGGTCGGGTCGAGACTAAGGGCAGTGTCCGTAGGGCGATAACTTCGAGCGCCACGGGCGGGACGTGCCCGCGCCGATGTCGGCTTCGGAAGCTGGGCGCGTTTCGCGGGATTTTCCTTTCAAGCTGCAGGGCTGACAGAAGGGCACCGACGGGCTTCACTCTGCAATTACGCTTGAAACATGTCGCTTCCTTTGGGCCCCGCAAAGTGACAGCCACCATATGCTCATTTGCATTAAATAAATAGGCGAGACGCGTGCGGCAGAGGAGGGCACAGCCCGCGTGTCGCCGTGCCCGGCTGGCGGCGTGGCACCGCCGCCACGTGCCGCTGGCACGGACGCCGGGCTCACACAGCGGGGACCGGCAATTAGGGCTGCTCTCAGCCGCCCTGACTCGCGAGGGGTTTGTGCCCTACTTCGCATTGTTTTCAGGCCATCCAGGTCACACTGTATCGCTGTCCTGCTTTCAGAGGAAGGTATGCCCCCCAGTTTTTCAATAATTAGATCCTGAGGTAACCTGCCTTGTGGAGTTAAGTTGGAAAAACAGGACAAGTTTCTGTCTTTTCTAACGGTAAATAACTTATTGGGGCTCATTGCTTCGTTAAGACTTAACATGCAGTGGTGTAATCAAAACGCTAAAGATTACTTAGCTGGCTTTTTTTCTTTCTTTTTTTTTTTTGTTTCTTAGAAATAGTTTACTGTTCAGTTTCAAATTCTAGTCATTTTTAGATAAACTGAAGTAGTCCTGGTTGGAATGAACATAGAATCATACATGTGGATTTTTTTGTGCCGGTCTTATTTACAGTGATTTAAAAAAAAGAGAAAGGAAACAGCCCTACTTCAGATGCTTTCTGTTTAAGGTAGGCAATATGTAAGTCATCATGGTCCTTTTCAAACTACAGCTGGAGTTATCACGGCTTCATGGCTTGGATCAAAAAGGAACCTTCTTCTGAGAGTTATCACTCCTAAATAGTTATTTTGTAGTTCTGGTGTAGGAAAGTAATAACTGCACTCTTGACAGGACAGGCTCATTCTTGATGGAAGTGAGAGTTCACTTGATTTTCCTTTTCTTTCTCCAGAAGCGGAAAAGGTAGCTGATCCAAGGAAATGCCTATTTTCTGTAGTCATCAGTGCAAAGGAGGATTTTTCACTAATGATCTTTAAGAATAGTTTAAGAATAACTTTTGTGTTACAACATTATGGAAAAAAATATTTTTTAATTAGAGTAATAAAATTTCTTGGGATCTTGCTTAATTGGTGGGGTTTTTTGAAGTTGAAACTGAAATATGTATAAACTAAGCCAGATACTAAGAGAGTTTAGTAGATAAATCTGGTTTCAGCTATGTTTTCCTTATCTACTCTTCAATGTTTCTCAACACATATTAACTGCAGCCATGATGAGTTCCTGGGCTTGCATTAAGATGTCTTCGGCTTGCCCTTGTTGGGGTCTGACAGGCTTGGCTCTGCTGGAAGGTAACTGCAGGTAGCAATCAATGGCTTTGTTTTTATTAGTTCTCTATTATTTTACTACTACTAAAGTTGCAACAAAATTTAATTGAAGAATACTATAATTTTAGTGGTTAAAATAATAGCTGAATGTAGAGTAATAATTATTCATTCACACGAGTGCAAGGAACTCTTTAATGTATTTGAAACTTTTGTGGTTTTTAAGTTATGATCTTTCTCTTCTCTAATTAATCTGTAAATAAAAAATACCATGCCCCAGCAACCTCTGATGTGCAGGATTCATTAATGAAATGACACTAGTAAAAAGATCTTTGTCATATTTTCACTTTATATTATTGTACTCTCAACAGTTGTTTCTGCAGCACTTCCAGTACTGTAGTGTTTCCCTTTATCTGCCTCTGTTCCAATTTCTCCTTTCAGAGAGTTGTTATTCTCACTGCCCATTATCTGTGTACTACTCTAGACTTATGGACTTGTTAGGGGAAACTTGCACATATTATCATTTATTTCCATGCCTGAGGCTCTTTCCGGGCATCCTTCCAGAATCTGTGTAAGTGCTTTCAGGAGAACTGTACCATTTTGTTGTCTGTCATTACTACAGGATTTATCTTCAACTGTTTGTCGAAAGTTTAAACTGCCCCTGAGCATAAATGTGGCTTTTCAAGGTAGGTTTTTCTCCTGGCATTACCCAGGTTTGCAGTTCATCCCCACAAGAGGAACAATGTATTTCTCCCTGTCACACACAATTGTTATGTATCATTGCTCACTTCATTTAATAACTCCCAAAAGTGTACCAAGTGATTTAGAGAAAAATTAGAATGCTATGGCCTGAGCTTGGCTGAAGTATAAGCCTGCCACAAAATGTGAAACAGAGTGAGCATTTTGGCTTTGGAACAAGAGTCTGACTTTGGTGGATGCACTGGCATTTGACAGTAGAAAAACAAGCAGATAGGAATAAAACAGGTATCTTTCCTGCCTCAGCAACCTGTAAAGATCGTGTTCTTTATCTGCTCTGAATTTCCACTCTCTTCATTAATATCAGTAACATAGATTGGAATTATTATTTAGTGTTGTCTGTCAAAGGAGAAATTATAAATGTTAATCTTATTTGCTTTGTATAATGATTTATTAAGATGCATTAAACGATCTGTGGATGATCTTACTCAGCTTTTTAGTAGCCTTATTTCCAAGTAACCAAATTCTGTCTTTGCAAGTGAAATAGGTATTTAAGCCTATTGATTGTTGAAGTTATTATGAAATAACTCATTGTTGCAAAAAGCTCTCCATCTCAAAGGAAGAGATATATTCTTCACAGCTGAATTTTTAAGACCTTTATATTTTTAATTTTGGGGAAATTTTCTTCCATGTCTAGGAATATTAGCCATGTCTTGTGTTTCTTTTTGAAAGCAATCTAAAACTTTTTAAAGGCAAGCTCTATTTGTTTTGCAGGGTAAGACCAGGAATTGCCTGAATGGTGGAGCAATCAAATATTTCATGCATTGTTCTGCTGCCTGAGGCTAAACTATCTTGTTTGTCTTCTTTTTTTTTTTTTTTTTTTTTTTCCTTTTCATTCTGAAGACAAATGACTGTTTCCTGGAGATACATTCAAGCACTTGGTTCCCTGTAATTTGTTGATTTGACTTTCTGAATCTGTAACTGGTCACACAAGTCAAAAGTTTTCATGAGCACAAATAAAACCTCAGGACAGAGGATCCCTTTGGTAAAATCTCTTGAATTCCAGGTATTCCAGGTATTCCACTGAAGAAGAAATTATCTCTCCTCTATGTTTGTTATTTTAGCACACATTTCTACAAAACCAAGGGACACTTAGAGATAAAATGCACAGTTTCCAAATAGTGTTCCTACTTCTGACTCAACTCAGTTTGAGCTGACAGTTCTCACTGTGTACACCACGGCAGGGGTTGGAGTCTTATACCTTTTATACCTCTTTCTATACAGTTTGGGTTTTTAAAAATATATGTCTATATTTTTAAGTCAGCTTGAGCCCTATGTTTAATTTAAAGTCTGTCCACTGATGTCATAAGCATGTACAAAAAGGGTGTATCTTCTCTGACCAGGAAGGGTCTTTCTGTAGGAACAGAAGATTCACTTACTAACACTTTCTGGTCTGGGATTCATCTTTTCCACGCAATGTTAATACTTTTAATGTAGAAATCAAAGCCTTAGTTAGAGGAAGATTATTTTGTTGTCCATAATTTTCCAACCCCTTTTTACCTGTCGGAAATTGCCCATAAAATGAGATCTGCCATCCCAGTCTCAATTTATTGATGTTTTAGTCACACTGAATTTCCATGGCACATAAGAGGATCCTTTAGCTGTGAATTTTCAGTGAAAAGAGTCACCCATTTCTGAAGCTTTAATCAATAGATTGGACAAAGCAGAGATGTGGAGTGGGAAGGGATTTAGATTGAGTATATCTCAACCTAAGGGAGAGAGAGAAATTGAGATCAGCTTCCCAAGGATTGTGCACAATTATTGCCCTGTGATCATTGGATAGGTGTGGGAATAGGTGGAATAGATAACCTTGTGAACGTCTTTCTGCTGAAACTGAAGGGGATCTTTGAGGTCTAGCTTAGACTAGGTATTGCAGTGTGAGGTGATTAAAGGGGAAGATTGCTTGGGGAAGATTATTCCAAGGGTTATTGCAGGACTAAAGCTACACGTCAGACCTCTTGATTAGGACTCAGTGTTGAATTTCAAAGCCATGCTATCTCTAAACATGCTCTCCTATTCCACCTTCCCCACTCTTTAGTGTAAATGGGTATGTGTATATATGTACTTTGTATACAATATATGTACACACACACACGCACACACACTCTGTGTATACCACAAGCTGCTGTTGCTATTCCTCTCCTGGGACCGTTCTGCCAATTTGTGTTGTGCTTTCCTAATACACAACCACAAGCTGGAGTAGAAGAAACTGATTTTCATTCAGGACCTCAACTAATACTTGAACTTACATTTTTCAGAGGTGAAAGGCTAATTCCCTTATTCCGCATAACCCTATGACTAATCCTTTTTAAGATGGAAACCAGAGCCAGAAGAACATAATTGGTTTATATTATTAGAGAGAGCTACCACAATCCTGATGTTTATGTAGCATTCAGGTGCTGTTATCTCTGTCCTTCAGCTTGTTTTTTTGCAAGCAGCTGCTAGTTTTGTCACAGCCAGAAGGCCTAGATGGGCTGGGAAGGGAGAGATGGACTGGCAATCAGGAGGCTCTGAAGTCCTGGTGGTGATAGTCCCAAGATTCTATCATGGGACTGGGGCTAACTAACTAATTTTGTTTCTTCGTCTCTTTTGTTGCATTAAAATGAGGCTAAGGAAAGTCTGTTATGTACTTCTTGGAAGGGAATTGAGAGTGAATTTGTTAATGTTTAAAAGAAATTTAATTTTGCTATGCAGCTTATTGTCTTTTTTAAGTTAATGCAAAGCTGTCACGAATGGTCTAAGCTGCATAAAAACAAGCCTGTAGTTCTCTGCCAACACCAGCAGTAACGGATGGTCTGCTTCACAGGGCTGACCATGCATGAGCTGAAATTTGGAACCAAGGAATAATTTGGTTTGGTGAATCAAATGAGTTCAAAACTTAAACACAACTTTTTAAATAAAGATAGAGCTTATGTTTCATTCTTCACCACCAGTTTCCACAAGTGTTGTCCCCAAGACAATATAAACTGTGCTGTCTTGGGCCTTCTCATGGTGCACAGGTATCAGCTGAGATGTGAGGTATCACCTGATATCAGTCTGGTGGCTGATACAATATACACAAAACACAGTTGCAACTGCCTTTTTCCCAAAGGCTCCTCTACCCAGTTTTTGATTTTCACAAAATGTCTGAAAATATAATAACCTCAAAGTTTGAGGCCAGGACTCAAATCCAGTGCATTTTAGCAATTTAAAAGTTTATAGGGAGAGGCTAAGAATAGGCCAGATATGTTAATAGAAGGCCCGATATCTTAAGTCAAATTTTCATGGGAAGTTTGGGTTACAGTGGTTCTGTAATAGCACACTTCCATCAAGACTACCAAGAGCTGTGTCCACTTGTTGTTCCTCTCACATATGTTCTTCTGTGCCAGGAAAATAAGAACTGAGACTGGAGCTGGAACATGATGGACCCCTGGAAATAAAATGTGAGTCAGACTTGGTGATGACTTGATTAGAATATATAATTTTCTGATAATAATCATTCTGATAATGACCATCATGCCAACCAAATTAAATCCTGACTGAATTTGTTTTCCCACTATTACCTATGATTCATAGGTAGTAGGTTGACCCTGGCTGGATGCCAGACACCCACCAAAGTTCTTCTATCCCTCTCCTCCACAGCTGGACAGGGTAGAGAACATATAATGAAGGGTTCATGAGATAAGGTAAGAACCAGGAGAGATCACTCACCAGTTACCATCACAGGAAAGACAGACTCAAATTTGGGATATTATCTGAATTTATTGCCAACAAAATCAGAATAGAATAATAAGAAGTAAAAATAGACCTTAAAACACCTTCCTCCCACCCCTCCCTCCTTCCCAGCTCTACCTGCTGCACCTCATCATCTCAGGGAGACAGGGAATGGGGGTTATGGTCACTTCATCACACACTGTTCATGTCTCTGCTCAGGGAGAGGAGTCTTTCCCTTGCTCCAACATGGAGTGTCTCCCAAAGGAGACTTCTCCACTGTGAGTCAACCAGACAAGCAACAGTTCTCCACAAACTGTTGCAATGTGTGTCGCGCTTCCACGGGGTGCAGTCCTTGAAGGACAGGTTGCTCCAGTGTTGATCGCCCACAAGGTACAAGTCCTACCAGGAAACCTGCTCCAGCATGGGCTCCTCTCTCCACAGGTCTGCAGTCCAGGAACCTGTTCCATCATGGGTCTTCCAGAAGTTCACAGCCTTGTCTCAGGCATCCACCTTCTCCAGTGTGGGGTCCAGCTCCTCCAGGGGTTGCAGGTGGATCACTGCATCCCTGTGGATCATGGTACCCGTGGGCTGCAGGGGCACAGCTGCCCCACCATGGCCTGCAGCATGGCTTGCAGGGGAACCTCATCTCTGGTGCCTCCACCCCACCTTCTCCACTGACCTTGATGTCTGCAGGGCTGTTCCTCTCACATATTATTGCCCCACTCTTCTCCGGCCACAATTACATCTGTACAATAACTTATTTTTTTTCTTTTTAAATATATTATCATAGAGGCATTATCATCATTTCTAATTGGCCAAGCCCTGGACAGTGGCACATCTGTCTTGGAGTTAGTTGGCATTTGCTCTGCTGGATATGGAGGAAACTTACAACAGCTTCTCAGAAATTCAATACAGAAGCCACCCGTTGTCCCCTGCTACCAAAACGTGGCTATGCAAACCCAACGCAACAGGAATGTGGCCCTTTGAATAATTAACAGCACCATCAGCGAGTCAGCAGAAGTGGATTTAGTGGTGCCATTCAGTTGCAATGTAAGATGGATCACATTTCTCAAGGTTGGGAGACAGAACAGTAGATCATGGTGTAAATTGAAACTTACTGCCTGGATTCATTGCTTTGCCTGCTGACCCACTGAATAATCTACCACCCGAGGTATAGCTGCTGTTTAGGGGCAATGCTATGTGTCTGTCTTCGGTGGCAAACAACATAAAGGCTAAACATTACTTCAGTTACTCTAGGAGCATTTAAGAGGGAAACATTATTGTGATAGGTTTTAAGAGGTGTAGTGCTCTTGTGATGGCCTTCATTCCAGGTGAGTATAATCTGTTAAAGTATTAGAAGTGGTTTTATGTATATTAGATCATTCACTCCACTAGTCTTCTTCTTCTTAATGCTGAAAATATACATCTAGGTTAGAATTTTATTGTGTCAAGTTCAAAAGAATCTCCAACTACTTTTTCATCTGTGTGCAGTAATAATCATTCTTTTCTTCTGTCACTATCCTAGCACAAAGGTCAAAGTCACTTAGGCCAAAGCTATATTTAGAGTAAATGTTAATTATTCTGCATTGACTGAAATTCATTAACTGTACAAAATGCCTGGAGGTATGTGTGTGGAAGTAGCTCAGAATTGTTTTCTAACTCAGTATGATTATTACCTCAAACAATAAGAAAGTAAATACTGTCGGGGTTGGTATGGCTGGCATGTGGGACATGACTGAAAACAGAACAACAAAGGAAGAATTCAGGAAGCAATTTGGAACATGCTGTGGTGGCATTATGTTTAAAACTAACATAAGGGAAAGGAGTGTGTCTGCTTTATGAAGTGAAACTTGGCTGGCAATAGACGAGGGCTGCATGAGCTGTGGAGAAATGGTATGGGTCATGGATAAAAATTTGGAAAGGAAGACAACACAAATAGCCTCTTTTTTTGCTTTTTAATATTAATTAGTACATTACTGAAAACAGGATACTTGAAAAATGCACTGAGTCATAAGGGGTTAGTCAATTCAAACTATCATACTTTTAAGCTTTCACAGAAGAAAAACCAAAACCAGTTCCAATTTTTAAAGTTAAGGTCTCTAAAGTAGGACATGAAGAACAATAGAATGTATAGTACTTTCAACTCAAAATTTCAGAGGGGCCACATTAAAAGCCCACCAGTACACCAATGAAATACAAATTGACAATATGCCATTCTTTTGTCAGATGAAGCCTAATAATAATTTCCCCACCCACTGGTGTGGGCAAAACTGATCCACTTATGGAACACATCTGTCTGTTAGAGATAGTAAGTGGTCATCCACCACTGTGACATAGGGTGACGAAAAAAGTATTGAATTTGGTTATTCTTATTTGTCTGGCACATGACTTGGCAACCTTAAGCTGTAGTTTCCTGGAACTCTTTTTTTTGTCATGTCATAGATTTTCTTTTTTGGAAAAAATTGAATACTCTGTCATTCAGAATTACTGACCTTCATGTGAGCTGTCAATGACAGTGAACCTTATGCATTTAAATCTTCTCTACAGCTCTCTTTAAATTGATGACATCACAATTTGTTGCCATTTACTTTTTTTTTTATCAGCATTAAATTAGTCTGAAGCTATTGACTGTCATGGCCACTTGATTTCAGCAGAAGATAAAAGAAGCTCAGGAATCTGGCTTTCATTCTAGAGTATGGAAAAATGGTGTTTTTAGGGTTCTAACCTTTCAAGCTGATCCTTCCATATATGTTTGCTTCTGCTCTATCCTATCAAGTTCCTCCCCGTCTTCTCCCTTTGGGTTTATCACACCTTGTTCATACTTTAATCTCTTTTTCTACCCACTTATTGCTTCATTCCTGTCTGCTTTCTCAGACAGTGCTTGTATCCCCTTTGGGAGCTTTTCTGAGATCTGTGGACCTCCCTTTCGTGATGTGCAGGCAGTCTCCTTACCTAACAAAGCCTGGTTCTCCTTTCAAAACCGTGGAAGTTTTGTTTCACCCTTTACCCTGCTCCTGTGTCTTCCCAATCTCACTACCCTTTTCTGCTTTAAGATCAGTCCATCCTGTATTTTCTTTTTCCCTTGCTGCTGATCCCTTTTTCTCTCGATTTTTCTCCTTTTTCCCTAGGAACCTGTCTGTACTTCATGTTACCTTGTCTTACTGCTTTGTTTGCTTTTAATTTCTGAAAGTCTAGCCTAGGCTTCTTGAGCAGGCTGGGCCCTCCACTAGCTTTGGCAGACAGATTGTCCCAACTGACCAGTTCCTCCTGCTATGTCCTACTTTTGACTTGCATTGGATTGATTTTTGTCCTCTCCAGACTAAGAGAAGGAAAATTCCCTTGTGTGTTGTAAGGGTGTTCACATGATTTAAGGGAAATGAGAACTTAGGGGCCTTTTTTTTTTTTCTCATTTCCAGTCATAAACCCAGCCCAGTCACTCTCAGAACCGAGGACTTTGGGAAGCAACTTTTGACTGAACCATGGAAAGTCAGGTCAGTGTGAGCAGTGTGGAGGAGATGAAATACATTCAACCACTCTGCTAATGTGATATTCGTGATAGTCACAGGGTGGAGAGAGAAAAATCTCTGCAGTTTTGGAGGGATTCTCCCAACTGGGATTCCCCCATTTTAATCAGCATTAGAACTTGACAAAAGCTTATACACCTTAAAGGAGAATAGAAGCTATGTACAGGATTGCCCTGTGACTTTGGAGACAACATGACATTAGCCTAAAATTTGGGTTCAAGCAGGATGCATAGGCATAGTTCCATAGGATGCATCAGCAGTGCAGGGTATGGTGGCATTTGGATATCTTATTAAGGGTCTCTAGCAGAAGGGTTGGTGAGCTTGGAGATTACTTACTGCATCTTCTGGGAAAAGGAAGTAGGAAGAATAGCAGCTCCAGATCATTCTCTCCCAAATGTCTGCCTAACCGTGTCTGTGATCTTCAGTCTTAGATCCATATATGTGTATGTCTTTCTGCTTTGTAATTATAAACTTTTTTCTTTTTTTGGTCACCCTTTGGGACAAACAACCTTTTCTTTCGGTCAATTTTTAGTAGGTATGATTGCCATTTCTTGGCATCACAGTCCTGCCTCTATATTTATAGTAGAGTTTCTTCATTCCCATATTTGTGTCTCAATGTTTGAAGAAGCTTTCATAATTTTACAGGAATTTCCTTTCTTAAAAACTTTCCAGTCTTGCTTTTTTTTTTTTTCTTATTCTACGCTAGCATAATTTTAGAAAGCTCTTTTAAAAACTTCCTCAGGGACCCTTGAAATTACAAACATTTTCCTGTCTTTTCCCCTGTGTTTGAAACATGATGGCTCACACTGTTATATAAGTTCCTTGTTTCAGTCTTGCCTTTATGATTGTAGAGGCTGCATTTTTTCAGAGACCATGGGACCAAGTAGTTGAAGCTGGAGGAGGATAGTCTAATGGGTCTAGTAGGAATGGCAGCATTTATACTACTTTGTGCAGTCCTAACTAAAACTCTGTCACTGAAACACGACCAAGCAATGAAAAGAAACACTAATTGGAAAGGTTAGGGAGCATGCTGGAAGACCTGAGAACAGTTTGGGTTGGATGGTGGTAAACTTTCCAGTCTGGCCATTCATGAGACTCTCTGGCAGTCACATTCTCAACACCAGAGGCTGGGACTGAAGCCCCTTCACAGCAAGCAGCATCAGTGACCCAACCGCACCTTTCCTGACTCCAGACACACCTTACACTCACACACAGGCAGACCACGTTTCCTTACTGCAGATTTCAACCCCAGAGTTGACCCCAGGTTTTCCATAACAGACTCCCATAAATTGCTTTATTCCATAAAGCAATTTATTCATGGTGCAGCAATACAGAAACAACCAAAGCTGGTGCCTTCGAGAAGGGACCCTGAACAAAGGAACCCCTGGGGCTGTTATATCCCCACAATCCAAGACTCATGTCTTCCTCCAGATCCTTCAGATCCTGATGTGTTTCTAAGTGTCTGATGACCTGGATGGGGCACAGGTCCCCATGTTTTTTGTTATGCAACTGTCAGGAGTTCATGGTTTGGGCTTAAAATGTCTGTCCCCATCTTCCATGTAGGACCACTTTAAGTATTGAAAGACTACAGTAAGGTTTCCCTGGAGCCTTCTCTTCTTCTGGCTAAACCATTTAATCTCTCTCAACCTTTCTTCATCAGAGATGTTCTCTGGGCTGCTGATCATCTTCTCAGCTGCTCTCCTACATGTTCTTCTTGTGTTGGGACCCCAGAACTGGACACAGCACCACAGGTGGAGTCTCATGAAGGCAGATGAAGAGTCAGAATCCCCTCCCTTGCCCTGCTGCCCATGCTGCTTTGATACAGCCCAGGATATGATAGGCTATCTGTGTTGCCTGCTCATGTCCAGCCTGCCATCCACCAGCACCCCTAGGTCTAAGATATGCTCTTATTCACTGAAATAAAATCTTGTCTTCCTGGACAAGAGACTGGAAAGGTTTCAAAGGTTTCAAAGAAAGGAAAAATTAACCAAACACTGCTGTGTTATAGGAGTCTCCTGGTTTTGTAACTCCTACAGAGATACTGACATTTGTAATGCCTGCAGGAGTGCTCTTCTTGTTACTTCTGTCTTGCAGTGAGGTTTTGGCACTTGAGTAATAGCACCTATAAGCCTTAATCTGCACTTTGCTAGTTCTGACTACTTTTATTTCTGGTACTGCCACCTCATGTCAGATATCAAGCTTACAGCAGAATTGTTAAGAACTTTAGTTGTTTGGGAGGAAAAAAATCAAATATTAGACTGAAATAAAGGATATGCCTCTAAAATGTATGTTTTTGTCAGCAAAGCCTTTCTAAAATTCACATTTATATAAAACAGATATTTTACTGGGACCAAGTTCTCACTAACATTTTTTAATACTAAGACTCTAAATCATTTCACTTGAGGTTAGAATCAGGACAGGACAACAGATCTTCAAGGCTTTCACTTTTTCCTATTGGTTTTGTGATGTGAGGACTTGCAAAAGTCCACAGGTAGCCCATTGATATCTTCTACTACTGGCCATGTACCAGCCTGCTAAGCTTTGAGTTGCTGTCGTCCACACAATTTGCACAGTCACCAAAATTATCCTGATCAGTCTTCAGCCATCAAGTCCAACTCAGCTCACCTTCTAAATACCCTTAGCATTTTTTGCAATTTATTAAAATTTACCCCAAAATTTACTGGCCTGTTATAACACACATTTGCAATAATTTCATTCATAAGTGTTATTTTAAAATGTATGTAGAAAGAAATAATATCCTTCCATAGAGTTCGCAATAAATGTTCACATACATACATATTATAAATTAATTTATGGTAGTTTGAGCAAAAACACACACAAAGACCATTGTAGTCTGCATAGGCAATTACAGATTGATTGGATATGGATGGGACAATTCCAGAGGCACTCTTGACCACTATTGGAACAGAAAACTGTTGTCTTCCTAAGTGTAATGCCTGCATTGCCCTGATGTTTGCTGTCCTCCTTCTGGAAAGACTACCCAGAAAATTCTATCTGTTGTTTTACCCCAGGTCCATGATTTTATTAATAGTTGTTTTAAAAAGTCTTGGCTGTAGCACTATATAAACATGCAGTCTTTTAAAATACAGCTCTTTTGTGTATCTGACTGATTCACCTTTGCTTTTCAACACTTGGAATAGTAAGTCCTATAAATAGGCAAAATCATATCCATGTGCAGTTTTATATTGCATACACACTTTTATGAGTTAATGATCGATTAATCATATTCTTATTAATAGAATAAGATATATCCTTCATCAATGACAACACCAGACAAGGCAACTGACCTATAAAAGTATTACATCTATCCTGTTTCTGATATGATAATAAAATAAAATTAAAATCAAGTGAAATGGAGTCAAGCAACTTATAATTAAATATACTTGTAGTGTTTGAATAGATTCCTCTTCTGTTCTACCTCTGGCAGATAAAGCAGAATGGATTGTTATTAATAGTTATCCAAGTTACTCCAGCTTAAAGATTGTTATTAATAGTTATCCGAGTTACTCCAGCTTAAGGGTTGTTATTAATAGTTATCCGAGTTACTCCAGTTTAAGTATCTCTCTGCATAGGATTTTCTAGTGATCTTAAAGGCCTGATTAACTGAGTGTTTGCTTTTTCATTTCACGCAATTCATCACCTAAGATGGCTATACTATTGTTTCTGTGTACTGAATTAATTTTTATTATGCATTTCTTAAGTATTATTTATAACTGATAGGTTATAAATCTTGGTTTTATCTTAAATTAGCAGTGCTTATATATGCATAGGCTTCTACAACCTTTCCTTTTGTTTAGTTGGTTTTTTTGGGGCACATTTTGTTTTGGTTTTTTTTTTTATTTCCTTATCTGTACTCTGAAAAAAATACTGGTTTTCACATGTCACTTAAAATCAGACACTATAGTGTTAACTTCAGTATTCAAGACGTAGATCTCTCCAAGTTCAGATGAAATAGCTAATATCTCTCTCTCTCCCATTGAAGAATCACACCTAATCCACCATCCTTTCAACTGTTAATTACTGACATGTGCTATGTAGCACTTTGTTGGTATTTGTCCTTTTTATTTTTCTGTTGATTTTATAGACAATGCCCACCCCCCCCCCCCCAGGTTTCTTTCACGCACCTCCTCATATGCCTCACTGAATTAAACAATACTCTGTGAATTTGAATGGCTCATTTTCATTCTAATTGTATTGCATTTGTTTGTCTGGTTCTGCAGTTCCAAACATTTTAGCTACTCTAGCAGTTAGATATTCTTTTATATTATATTCTTCCAAAACTATTCAGAATAAGTGCTGGAGGAGACTTGGAGCTGATGCTGCCTTTTCTTTTGTTGTTTTCTGCTTCTGGGATTTGTACCATATTTGGCTCTCCTATTCATACAATGCTTCACTCTTATCCCTCTTTCTTAAGTCCAATTGCTGCAGGTCATCGTTAGCAAATGTTAAAGCCCTGACTCATTCCTGTGTTTATTATCTCCCTGAGCCTTTTGTTAATCTCTCAAAATTTTCCTTGCTTATTGGAATCTCTGTGTTAATTCAGCCAAAGAAGTGGTTTCCAGTCTGATTCAGTGCTTGCTGCTGCTCTAGCTGGGTTCCCCTGCTGCTACCCTAATGATTTTCCCCCATTTAACCCATAATTCCACAAAGGTATGCCTGTTAAGAACACTCTCTTATTTCTAACTGGTTTAATTTACTTGGAATTTCAGTTCCTTGTGATAGCAATTTGCTGTCCCATCTCCATTCTTTCCCATTTACTACAGTATTGTTGCCCAAAAGAGCTATTGGTTTCCTCTGCATGTCTGTCAGAGCTGGGTTTGGAATAATGCACAGTGCGGTGAATAATAATGCAGCTGTGGTGAGTTCCTCTCCAGTTTTCCCAGCACAGTTATTATTGTCACTCCCTATCCTGGATTTGTCTGGATCACTATGTCTCTCTTCATCCTGGTGTTTCAGGCGTCCCAAAGAGCTGTAGCAAACCTGTTCTGACTTTGAAACTGTGCTTACAGGGCTGCTGTGTGTTTCACTCATCCTTTAAAGTCAGCCCTGGCAGAAGAATGTGGGAGTCAGCAGCCTCTCTGATTCCAGAATTAAAATCTGCACTTCTGGTACTGTCTTCTGGTTTTCTCTCTTTCCTCTACATATCACTGACCATTCCAGGAGATTTACTTAGCCATTTGAGTTTACATGGTAAAGAAACAGCCTTCTGCTTTTCATAGCTACATTCCCATCTGCTAAATCTGACACTTCTTTGTCAAATTCTTCCAAATTTTAGCCTGTTATTCTAAAATGTCTCCTCAGACCAGGGTCATTTGAGTACGCTTGAGCAGTTGCCATGGAGTATCCTCGGAAGTGGTGGCATCCTCACAATGAGGCTCACCCTGTTCCAGTCCAACAGCATTACAGGGATGCTCTCAAACCTGGATGCACATGCAACACTGAGTTGTGCAGCAGCTTCAAGCAGATGTTTGGTCTGGCCTGAGCACTGTCTCACAGCCAGAACTGGTAAATGCTGCTCTTTTCTACAGATGACTTCTCAGTCACTTTTTGCCTTGAAAAATACATCCCAACAGAAACAGGCTGAGTGGCAGGTCTGCAAAGAGGACCTAGATTCTGATGTCAGAGAATGTAAATATGAGCAAAGTGCTGTTTCTGTCTTCAGCCGGTTACTGACCTGCTTCCTTTCTGTCAGTATGGTTAGCATTGGGCTGTCAGAAGGGATGTAGGCTGGGCAACAGATCCCCAAGTTTTGGGAGTGCAACTGATTGGTTATAAATGGGGTGCTTTTTCACATTAATATTTATGCAACAGGTCCAGAATCAGCAAAGGAAGATTAATTTTACATTATATTGGATACATTTATATTTTAATGCAATGCAAATCTGAAGAGGTGCTGTGAGACTTTGGTGGCACATCCAGTATGAAAAAGTGATTTTTTTTGTTGTTTGATCAGTACTTAAGGGAGTATAAACATATAAAATCTATAAGGTTTCATGAATGGCTGAAGGTACATTAATTCCTTCATCAGTTTCACAGACTGCTCCAGACAGATTTTAGTGAAACTGGTTACTGTGCTATTAATTATTAAATGAGATCTTATTACCCCTAATGTGCTTGAACCATCACTAAGAATGTTTTAGCTTTGATTTTGACCATGCTAATAATAGACTCACCTGTCCTGTTGCATGGTACAATTGCTTTCATGTGTTACTTTCTGACTGCTCTAGAAGCAAAACTTACTTTAGTAACATAATGGTAGGATATATACAGGTAGCAACACAGTTTTGATCTATGCTCCCTTTCCAAGTGCCATTATATCAAATCCATTAAGTGCTTACGATGCACGGGCTGAAAAAATGACTATGAGAAAAAAAACAAAGAGGTGCCATATTTCTGTGTCTTAGTGACTCAACAGCAGATCTACTGAGTTCACAAAAAAAATCTAATTTTTAGTCCTGCAAACTAGATTTTATCTGATAGTCAACAGGGCTCTCGACTTTACAATTATCAGCACCGCTAATAAAGAAAACTCTTTGAAATTATTATTACCATGCTATGTTCTTTTCACTACATCTAAAATTGCTCTGACAGGACCCTGTCTCCCCATAAAGGCATTTCTGAAATTATTTCAGACTGTGATTAGCCAGGATAAACCTCACTTTGATTTCCAAAACCCCCATTGTATAAACAGAATTTGCAGTTTAAAAATCCCATAGGTTTTAAAGTCCAGAACTAAGTAATAACTGAAAGAGAAAATGCAGGACTTCCATCACCTTGCAGATTTCTTTTAATACTTGATTTAATGCCAGCTCTAATCCAGTAAAGATGTATTTACGTTTGAATGTGTTTTAGTTTGACTGTGACTGAATACCTTGACAATCGTCCTCTTCCTAGTGACCCTCATCACTTAGAGCAGAGACATGATGTCCAAATCACATATCCTGGCTTCTCTTTCATATATCCTTAATAAGATAAAAAGATTTTAAAAAAACCAAAAAAACAACTAATTACCTTTAGACAAGATATTAGTCTTTTCACTGGCATAATTCATGCAATTCATCTATTTAATCACAACCATTTTCACAAACTAATGCCCCTACAGTAGTAGATGCATAGTGAGTATACTCCCTATATATTAGCTGCAGATTTTAGATAGCAGCTGGGTCAGAAGAATAAAATTTGAATTCCTGTTTCTTTAGAAGCATCTCTTCCTTTCCACATAATGGCTATTAGGATGGATCTTGAAAGGCATTTTTTTTTTTAATTTAAGAAAACTGTTTTTAAAGGATACTGCAGAATGGGAGTTTGTTACTGCTTGTAGACTCTTCTCCAGTTTTAATTTTTTGAACATACAATAAAAAGGTCACAAGGGTATTTTAGGTCTTACTGTGTTAAATTCTCTCTGTGAACAGGCAAATAACTCCCAGTGCTCTGAGCTCTGAGCTCTGTTATTCTGATCTGCTCCCAGCATTGCAGCATACAGCAGTCCAAAACTTCCACCATTTATTATGGTTTTTCAGGTTTCCTTAGCATACACAATACAGCTTCAAGGTTTTCCAAAAACTGTGTGAAACCAAATAGATAAAAATTTCCCTCTGTAGGACTGCTGATTGTGGACATAAAAGTGCTCCCAAGGTCTCCTGAAAATTGATAGGCCATAGCTGTGCTTTCATTGCAAAGGGTTCAAGCAGCTGTTAACTCTGCTTTATCACCACGTGATATATCATGCTGCGCCAGGCATTTATTTTCTCTGTCTCCACCACACACAATGTGCCTGTCACTTTTTCTTGTCAGGCAGAATTAAGTTCAGAGGTGCTGTTGAAGCTAGTGAGCTTTTTTACATGCCAGAAATTTGGAATCTAATAAATCGGTGTAATTTACACGAGAAAGCAAGAGTGATAAGAGGTGTCAGAAAACGTAGCCAACAGGGAAGTACATGAAAATAATTCAAGACCGCAACAAGACCAAAAAGTTGACTTTATGAATGTTCCTTGTAACACAACCATAGGGTTTTTTTTGGGCCAGTTTTATTTTCATCTGGCAGCAAGCCAGCAACTTACACTGTATGGGCTCTTCACTGCTTTGGAAGACTGGAGCCTTGTTGTCCTAATCAATCAGTGAGGAAATGATGGTATTTTAATTATTGACTCTTCAGTGCTGTTAAAATGAGAAGAGGAATGGAGACCTAGGGTGATACCTGGATTCTAGATCTGTGGCTGTTGCTAGTTACACAGGTCATATTTTAACTTCTAAAATAGCACTGCCTTGTTATCTGTGCAATCCTGTTTCATCTTTCTTCCCTTTTGTTACATGAAGTTTGTCATTCTTCTTACACCTTCAAGATTTTGCATCATGTTGTTGCTTCTGTTTATTTCATTTCCTCAGTTGTTAAGTTTTGCCTTTTCTAGTTGCAAAGCAGAGCTGTTTGGAAAGTTCTATCTCTACTGCCCTAGGAATGCTTTTCTGAGCTCACCTACTGGTATACACATCTCTTTTCATTCAAGTACTTTCCTAAAAGATGCTTCCATTCTTACAAAAAGCCAAACAACCACGATTGAGTAGGAGACACTAGACAATCACACCACATAGTAAAAATATTTGAATATGCAAAAGAAATTTAGTATTTTTTCTCCTAACATATATGTCTCCCTTTCCTTACGGCCTGACCTTTTATCCTCTCTAGAGAAATAATTAAGATTACTTCTCAGAGATTTATTCCTTTCCATGTAATTTTCCAGAGATTGTTGGAAAATTAAAAATGCTAATAATTGATAATACTGGGAATGTGACAATAGTGAAAATAGAGGTAAGAAAAAACCCAAAGTCAGACAAAAATAATCTAATTTTTATATCTCTGTAGTCACATTTCTATACCTCACGTCACACACAACAACCACTTTTAAGAGTCCTCATATTTCCTCCACTATCTTAGCTTTTCATTACAGCTTTTCAAATTCAAATTCATATTTGGACATGAATAGTGAGTGTATACAGCATTCTGGGTCACGTCTTATGCCACATTTCATGCTCCATATGGGAGACTCCTGGTCTGATTTACTACAGGATACCCTTTTTCACTTTGATGGCTTATGTTTATCCTGAAGAATAATCATCAGTTTCATCTCCTTCATTTGCTTCCAGTAGAAGACTTCTCAGTTTTCAGACAAAACTCTCATTAGATGATTGGTACCCAGAATTCCATTTTTCACCATTCGACATATTTCAGTCACTGAATCACCCAGTTCTTCATCTGTACCTTGGTATCTTCTACGCTGCTAAAACCAGCTCAATTTGTGATCATGTCAGTCTATTTATCCTCTCTAATCTCCTTCCAGTTTGTCTTCCTTCAAGAGTGTTTGTTGTCACTCATTCCTTTGCCAGCATGCAGATTTTACACCTCACTTGCAATATAAGTTCTAGGCCACTGCTTGGGAAGGCATAAGGTTATGAGACTCTCCACTTCCAAATCCTGCAGCTGGCAAAAATTCAACATGACTGAAGAAAAGATTGGGTGGCTTGACACAAGTGCAGTCAAGAAAACATGAGGCAAAGAGCCAGAGACTTCTTGCATAGAGTCTGAACCAGTGCATAGGCTCATGACAGGAATGACTCATTCGAAACCAAAGAAGTTTACATAGTAAGCCTTACATACTAAAGTCAAGCAAGAGTTCAAATATAGTGTTCCATGAACAGAAGATTACAGTGAACAACTGACCACCCTGACCATCCACAAGAACACCTCAGGAGCATTGACTGTTAACCTGATAGTGTTTTACAATGGGAGAAGTCACTGGAGGAGCAACATCAGGAGAAGGTGCAAAACTATGGCTTTGTTGAAGAAAGGCTTTCAATACTCTCTTCTGTAACATTGTCACTGATAGGGGATAGATCAGCAGATAAATACAGTAAATTGAAAACTGGCTGAACAGCTGAATTCAGAGGATTGCAATCATTGCAGGAAATCTAGCTGAAGGTCAATAATTAAAGATGCACCCCAGGGGTCAACACTGATCCAATTTCATACAACAATTTTATTAATTAACTGGATGCAGGGACAGAATGTAGCCTGATGACAAAATTTTGCTGATGACACAAAACTGGGAGGAGTTGCTGCTATGCCAGAGGGTTGTGCTGCCATCCAGAGGCATCTGGATGGTCTGGAGAAATGGATTGACAGGAACTTCACAAAGTTCAAATAAAGAAAGTGCAAAGTCCTGCACCTGAAAAGGAACAACCCCAGGAACCTGTATATACTGGGGGCCACCCAGTTGGGAAAAAAAAATAGGCAGAAATGTTGAACACCAGGTTGAATGTGGGTCAGCAATGGGCCCTCACTGCAAAAACAGCCAACTGCATCCTGGGCTGCATTAGGGAATGTATTGAGGGAGAGGAAGGTGGTCCTTTCCCTTGGTCTGTCCATCTGGAGTGCTGTGTAGAGTGCTGGGCTGCTCAGTACGCGAGAGACATGGACATACTGGAGAGAGTCCAATCAAGGGATGAGGAAGGAATGAGCTTCTCTTCAGAAGAAAAGGTTTAGAGGGCTCTCATCATTATCAATAAATAGCTGAAGGGAGATGATGCCTTGAAAGATGCAGCCAGGCTCTTTTCAGTAGTGCCCAGTGCCATGACCAGAGGCAATGGACACAAACAGAAACACAGGAGGCTCCTTCCAAACACCAGGAAACACTTCTTCCCTGTGATGATGACTGAGCACTGGAACAGGCTGTCCAAAGGAGTTGTGGAGTCCAAGCATGTAGTTTGTTGAAAGTTTTCAAGATTCAGTGGGATAAAGGTCTGAATAACCTGGTCTGATCCTTCTGTGAGCAGGAGGTTGGACTAGAGGTCCTCCTGAAGTCCCTTTCAGCCTGAATTATTTTATGAGTACATGAAGCTCTCATATATTTATCTTCTACAATAAGTACTATCTTGGAGATAGTAGTCTGATTTGTTGCTCTAGCCCACAGCTACTTTCACAGTAATGTAAATCTTTCAAGTACAAAAATGCACCCATGATTAGTTCATTGCAGAGTGAGGACAGCAATGGGCATAAGAGCCCATACATATAATGTAGTTGTATGCTGTTTTATACTTCTATGTTTTATAGGTTTCAAATGCTGCATCTGATTTTCAGCAACAAACTCAATAGCTGCAAAAAAAAAAAAAGTGAGATTGCCTTCTAATTGTTTAATTATCTTCCTTAAAAAAAAAGAGGTTTAATTAGAATTTTGTTTCCAGTCAAGAAGGGCTGAATGTGTCTCTCTCTTGGTACACCAGAACTAATGCAGCTCAGTTAGAAAAAGAAGATATTTTGCCCAGTTAGTATCCTTTCATCTCAATGGGGGGAATAACTTTGCTAAGTAAGAAAGTGCCATTATTAGATATCTTCTTGTCTGACCTTGCTTACGTTTTAAGCAGACTAGAGTTGAGAAATGTATTTCAGCTTGCTCATGTCTCATTGTGATAAGAGGGTTAGATTTTATTTTGAAAGGGAAGGATAATCTGTTTGCTTGCTACCTTATTGTGTATTTTCACCATGGTTGCAGTGAAAAAAGAGGGAACATTGAAGAGGTGTATATGAGTGCTATGGTAAAAATGATGGAGGTATGCAGTGATTCATTTGAGCCAATGCAAAAAAGGCAATGTCAGCCATCACCAGGCACTTAAATTAATTTTAATGACAATATAGATGTGCAGAGCCAGATAGAACAGAGAAACATTAAAGGCATTTAGATAAGTTAGATGGTTTCAATTTGTTCAGACCTACTGAAATTCACTCTAAAGTCATTAAAGAACTTAACCATTAAAAATTGCCTGCAAGGATTTCTGTAAGTGAAGGGATCCCAGCAGACTGCAGAGAGCAAAATTTAAAATCAACGAGATTAAATTCAATACAGGTAATCATGGAGAATGACTGTTAGAAAGAGGAAATCAAAATCACAAACCTAAAAGTGATGAGTAACCCAGCTGAAGAGATGCAGAGAAAGGATTTATGGGTGCAGTAAATCAGAAACCAACCCAACAAGTTATCATGTCAAAGAAATTGAGGCACAGTGCAATGTTTTTTGAGAAAGTTGTGTTGTGCATTAATAGAAGAGGAAATGATAAGATAGAATTGTTTTTTTCCCATCTACTAAGCACTTAGCTAAGCTAAGTCTTACTAAAATGCTGCATACAGTTTGAGCATTGTGTTTAAGTAAAACGTAGACAAATTCTGATTGTTCTCAGAACTCTTCCCAAGAATAATTAAACAATTAGTAACATGACTTAAGAGGAAGATCTAAAGAAATGTGATATGTTTAATCCAGAAAAAGAAAACATGAGGCAAAGTATAAAAGCAGCATTCTGGTTGTAACAAGTTCCTATAAAATAGACAATGAGCAAGTGTTCTCCACAGGGTCTATGAATGGAGGAGGCAGAGAGAAGTAACCTGATTTATTATAGTAAAGAAAAATGGGTTATTACTTTAAGAAAATATTTTATCTGGGGCTTGGAGACAGTTTTCTGTGTGGAGATAATGAAAAATCTAGATTAAGGGAGGTAAACAAAGCTCAGACTGGAGGCTTAAGGTTTGCTGCCAGATAGCTAGGTCCTAGCAACAAGGCGACTCTAAAATCAGAATTTTTGGAGGCTCTTGACTGTAAATCAAAGGTCATAACTCATTCATGCCCTCCCACAGACACACCTGTAAAATGTGCAATTACTTATTCATGTGCCTGGCAATGCTGATGTTGAAGAGAATGACTGAATAAGGGATGACAAACTATGTGAAACATGAAGCCTGAAACTGAACAGAATTTATACTGAACAGCAACTGAACAGCAAATGGAAAAGCAGGCTGCAAGATGGCATATCCCTTTCAACATAAAATAGAAATATATCAACATCACTAGTGCATTTTTCTCCATTATAATTATGTTCTTATTTTGTTCAGTTGGCTTTTTTCATGAGACCTATGTCTGCCTATGAAAGCCACTATGGGTGAAATGTTACTGTCATGGAGGCTTATCTGACAAAAGATGTCTGGGTTTATGGAGGAAAGAAGGGATCTAGGAGCAGAGGAGGAAGAAACGGACTCTCCATCTATCCAAGTTAACTGGGTTTGGTACTAACAGAACAGCAGGTGTTGGAGAAGATAATTAAGACATGAAGTTTACAGTATTGTGAAATATTCCATAAGGATGGATAATTGTATTAGAAAAACACCTCTGATGCTCAATGGGGAGCAGCTCTCTGCCTGAAGAGTCTTCAGAAGTGTGAAATACAATGTATAAGTACATCTGATAAATATCAAATACCAATCAGCTCAAACATTGATTTGCCTAAGGAAGATTGACATCCCTGTGAGTCAGGTATGTAGATCTCATATGGAGAATGGATTGAGTTACTGCTTGAGGAATTGTCAAAGTTTATGGAATTTTTGCCTATACATTCAAAAGGAAATTTCCTTCAGAATTGACTGGCTTATGTGTCTATAAATATCTATGTATTTATACATATGAGTACATTTTGTTTGATAAGTAGACTGCATTAAAAACTACTGTAAAGAGCAGGGAATAAGAGTGTGTAATTTAACATCTCTTTACATTAAGAAAAGTAATTAAACATCCAAGTTACTAATTTAAAGAAAAGTACTTTGCCATTTATCTACATGCATTGCAGAACATAGTGCCTTCATGAACCAAATAATTTTATCAGTGAATTTATTAAATAATTTATGCTGCTAAATGAAATAATGTGTTTAAAGCAAAGTGGTTTTTCTTCCTCCTTTTGCTCTTATAAGAGTTGTATTTGCACATTTCTTCAGAGGAAAAAAGTTCACAGATTATTTCTTAATTAATAGGATGAGAAAAGCTGAGGAGGGTTTTCAACAGGTCGGTGTGTCTGTATGTCCCAAAGCCTATCTATCAGCATCAAAATGCTTGAAGGCCCATGCCAAGAGAAAAGATGGCCAGTAAATCTAAGGTCAACATGAGTAATCTCTTTTCTGAATGATTAGTTTCTGGACTCACAGCTAAGCCAAGGAGTAGATTGATTCTTCAGTTTCATGACATTCTTTTCCATCTGCTATAACCTAAATACAAATAACTGGTGGCAGGCTGTACATAAATACAGGGAGTAAGCCAGAAGGCATTTGTGTTAATTCAGCTCTCTTTGTCATGCTAATTCATTGATGCCCCAAGTGGCTGTTCTTCCAGACTATCTGCAAGGTGATGTGTGGTATTTATGAATATTTGAAGAAAGTTTCTTCCTCATTGTAATTATGTTGATGCTAAATAGCTGAGAGAAGCATATCAGTTTGCTGCATCATCACTGTGCTGTCCCAATATCTTGTAAAGGCCATCAGAGTCTGTTAAACACTGACAGCATTTAGGGTGGTTTAAGACATGAAACATAGTTCTTCTTGTTAGAAATTAAAATTCTAGAGGAAGCAGGTATGCAAGTTGCAATCTCACTGTGAAACTCTAAAATGAAAAATGTCACAATTTTTATTTATCCGTTTCTATAGTTTTTGTTGACCCTTTACTTGAGGGTAGTATGGACCAATATAAAGAAACTAGGATAAAGCTTAAGACAACTGTGTAATTCTACTTATCTATATTTTTAGAATTCATTCTTTAGCATAGCAGGTCTTCTGCATTGAGAACAAGGTGCCAGAGAAACTTAGGGCTGATTCATCTGACTGTGGTATTTTCAACTGCTCTTGAACTATTTGTTCACAATCTCAGTAATTGTAAGTTAGTGAAGCAGGTGAGATGGTTTTTGTGATGAAATTGCAGTGGTGGTTTTCTTATGAAATAGATATTTAATAAAGCTCAAGAGAATCACATCTCAAGAGTGCTTTTGCCAAAGACATCTACAGTAGAGTGGCATTAGATCCTTGATAGTCTCCTTCATGCTGAAATGCTTGTTTTGGCCAGGTGCAGGAATTGTCTTGGCCACAATATAGACCTTTAAAGAAGCAGACAAGGGAAGTAGGTTGGCTTTCTAACAGTAATTACATAGCACAAGTTCCTATACATAATGATATTCCTTGAAGACATGTAGCTTTGAAATTGTTTGTACAGGTACTAGATATGAAACCCAGAATAACTAGTCTCATTAATAGAGCAGAATGGAGAGTAAAGAACATTTTGCCGAGATTGACATCTGCACTTGCAAAATTGGTTTATCTTTTGCAAGGAAGTCTAGTCTCACTGTCTTTAAAATTAGGCAAGGTAAGTGTGGCTCAGAGAGTGCTAAGACACTATTGCTAATTTGCAAGACCTGATGGACTACAAATACTAAATTCAAGTTAGATAAGGCAGACATGAAGCAGAAAAAGTGAGAAAGGCAGCATTTGGCCAGGCTGAGGGGGAAAGCAAATAAACACTGTGTGGGAAAAAGGTGCATCTACTTTTGCTAGCTCAGATCAGTGCTCCAGCCACAGTCCTCCATGATCTGATGACACAACAGCCACCAACAAGGAGGCTTTTCTGTACTTTTTTCCAGAGATAAAACATCTACTTCACAATGTAGCATGTGTACAGTCTCCACATCTCTATTTTCCCTTAACAGAAAACAGAAACATAGCTCTGCATAGTTCAGCTCTTTCCCATTTCAGAGACCACAGCCACAGACTCAGAGTATCTTAGGCAGACTGAGTATGTGCTCTTACACTCAGACACAAGCCCCTGCTCACACAAGGGTTGTTTATGTTTCTCAAGTCTCTCCAGGGGCTATTGGGGTTTTTGCAGATGTATGTTGTAGACTAGAAAAGAAGTTTTAAAAAAGAATATGACCAGCGCTCAAATGTTGATCAATACACATATATGGGCTATAATGTTTTATAGAAACACAGAACTGGAATCATCAAATCAAATCAAATCAAATCAAATCAAATCCTTTGTAACTGAGGTCAACCATGTAACTTGTGTTAAACACACAAAATCCCACATCCCCAATACTTTGGTCCACAGTATTTCTCTGCCATGCTGCAAATATCCTTTAGTAGACCATCTGCCCAGAAAAAAAAATGTAGTATGTCCAGGATGATTCACCAGGAACAGTTTGTCAGCGTATATCTGACACAAATCAGTAAGCATTTTCACCATGGTCCATGGGATTTTGGAGCTAGAATCCCAGTAACATTTATGCCTTCAAATGACTAAGAGAAAAATTTCATGCACAACATAGCCTGGTTTATCAAAAATATGACTAAACTGAAGTCCATCCTGTCAAATTATAGTTATAACGGAAGCTGTATGGAAGGTGAAAAGTTATTTTCTTTGATGATTTGCTAATTAACCAAGCTGACAGATATGTATCATAGGAAAGAGGGTGTCTAACTGGCAATTTATCCTCGACAAACAGAAATGTTTCTCACTCTTGCTTTTATTTTTTATTTTTCTTTTCATAGCTTCTGATAGAAATGAGTTTTATAGTCAGAACAACAGCTAAACAATGCAGTTTGCAGCAGATAGTGAATAAAAGTTTATATAATGTCTTCACCATGTTCTAATGACTCATATAGGTGTTAATGATGAGCAAGACACGACTCAAGATCACTAGGTCTCTGGGTTCATGTATTTCATGTTCTATTTCCCAGACTGTCAGTGAGAGTGTGATCATGCACTGCAGTCACCACTGCTCATTACACTGAGTGTCACTGCTTCTCATTATACCGTGGAACGGGTACTAGTTTAATCTCATTGTGTCCCCCACACAGATACTCGTTGCTTTCTCTTGCTTGAAGCATCATTGACTGTTTCAGGTCATCCCACAGGTTCCTGAAATTGGCTGATCTCATCTGTGACACTTGAGTACATGAAGTTTGGTGAAGTATGCACCAGAATTAAGACAAAACTGTGAAGGATTCAGTTTGAAATTAGTTTCTTGAAATTAGGGTGTGGTCATGTGGATGTCTATAATAGTTGTGTCTCTAGGCTATAACCACAGCTTTCAGCTGACTGCAGCTCAGTACATCAGTATTATCATGAGGCATCCTTTGGGGTTGCCCAAAACCTTTGCTCAGGGCTGGCAGATGTGACAATGGTCGTACACCTGTGCCCTTTTGGAGTTGCACCTCCAAGTAGCAGCCTTACACCACCCCAAACAATCTGCCTAGGCAGATGAGTCCTATTCATTAAAGTCTAGGGTTAGAGTGATTCACTTCATCTCAAAGCGGGCATGTAGAGGTTGCTCATTCAGGAAGCTCTACTGACAGCACTGACTAGGACTTCAGCTCAGTTTTTGGAAGACAATTCACTGTCTTTGAGTATCTAAGGTATGCTGGCTAGGTATCAGCTACAAGTCTAGAAGAGCACAGCTTTTACAGATTCTGTGTTGCATTAGCAAATCTCACACAGGTGTCTTGAATACCACAGGGTATCTGCAACAGCACTAGAGCTTCACATTTATACAAAAAACATTAGCCATGGAAGCCCAAATACTATAAAGGAAGCTTACTTTGTGTGCAGAGATGCACTGAACTTCCTAAGAGTAAAAATCAGCCTGTAATGGCTTTTACCCAAACGTGGTGGGTTGGCCCTGGCTGGACACCAGTGCCCACCAAAACCACTGCATCACTGCCCTCCTCAACTGGGCAGGGGAGAGAAAACAGAGTGGAAGGCTCCCGGGCTGAGATAAGGGCAAGGAGATAGAACTCACACATTATTGGCATAGACAATACAGACCTGAAGCGGGGAAATTAGTTTAATTTATTGCCAATCAAATCAAAGCGGGATAAGGAGGAATAAAACCAAATAATAAAATCATTTTCCCCTCACCCCTCCCTCCTTCCTGGTCCCAACTTCTCTCCCAGTTTCTCTACCTCCTCCCTGACAGTGGTGCAGGGGGATGAGGAATATGATTGCAGTCAGTTCATCACACATTGTCTCTGCTGCTCCGTCCTCCTCAGAGGAAGGACTCAGCACTCATCCCCTTTGCTCCCTCCCATGGGAGACAGTCATTCACTAGCGTGAGTCCTTCCCATGGGCCGCAGTTCCTCATGAACAGCTCCAGTTTAGATCCCCAGCAGGATGCAGTCCTTCAGGAACAGGCTGCTCCAAGGTGGGTCCCAGTGGGGTCACAAATTCTGCCAGCAAACCTGCTCCAGTGTGAGCTCCTCTCTCCATGGGGCCAGGAGACTGCTTCCTTAGACTCTTTGGCATCTTCAAAATCCACACTGTTGCAGATGTTTTAAAGGCATTTAGTACTTAGAATTCAAAACAGCAGGACCTGCTGTGAGCTCATAATAAGACTCAGAGCTATGAGATGATCCCAACTGTTTAATTTATATTATCTAAAAAGAAATTATAGCTCTTTGGCAGGCATAAATTGCTGCAGCTTAATTGACTTATATACAGCTGGTGGTTTTTGGTTTGTACTGCTCAGGATTAGAGGACATGTGTCTCAGTTCTAGAAAACTTGAATAAACAGAAATTAACTAATAACCTTAAATATCTACTGATTTTTTGTAGGAGCTGGAGCAAGGACTTAACTCTTTGACTTGGCAAGATCAATTCTAAAATGAAATTAAGGTGAAACTGAAATAAAATGTCTATACTGAAGCCCTTTTCTATTCTAAGTCTCAACTCTATGCTAAATTGTGTGAAAATCTTTAAGTAATTAATTTGTTGAGGAAACTGAACATGTGAATGGATTTGGGCAATCACTCTCTGAGATCACTATCATAACTAGGCATCAAAAAATAACCAGGTGTTGTGTGCTCTGGACTCTATTAAGGGTAGCTGCAGATGCTTCTCAGTCCCAGCATTTAATTAGTTATGAGATCATTAAATGAATGTAATTCATAGAAATGTTCTGTGTTGAATCATGCACACAGAGTGATATGTTCTTAGGCCCCACAGGAGAATATTTGCAAGTTATTATTGCTAAAGTTTAAAATAGAGGTTGACCTGAGCTTTGGAAAAAAATGTACCTGGTGCAGAACTTTTCTGAACTTGAGGTACACTAAGGCACAGATGTTTCCAAACAGCTCATTAAACTGAAGTATATCTCTTGTCTCTTTTTGAACATGCAGATCTACAGAAAATTGTATTCATCATCTTTCATAATTGACAAGTGAACATCTTTTTCATAAGCTGTCTTTCAAATTAAATAGGAAAGGAATTGGCCTTGCTTATAAAAAAACCTGAATTTTGTAAGAGTTTTTTCCCCATAGGTTACTTTTAATCAGGCCTCAAGTTATGAGTAATACTGGATGGCTAATTCTTTACTTCTATACTTCCATCAAAGTTAGACACTGTCAACTTACACAGTGCAGCTCTGACAACAGTCAGATGTTTCAAAAATTATTTCTAAATGGTGGGTCTTCTATTCATGTGTATGTCCTTTTCCTTTTAATGACATAAGTACTGGGTTTGTTCCTCTTCATTTTTAGGGAAAATGGCATGAGGGAAGACAGGCTCTGCATAATTTCTAGTGTGAAATCCACCGGGCCTTGCCAACTCAGATTCATTATTTAATGTGTCCTTTCTGCATTCTAGATGAATTCTTAAATTGTTGAAATTCTCATGGATTGTTAGCAAGCTTTTTCTCTCCAAGCGAAAATTTAAGAAACTACTGAATACTTTAGCCTTTTCTGCATAATCTGCTATATGATCTGCAAATAATGAGTCTTACTAGACCTATGCTCTCCTTTATTTTTGCATTCAGACATATTTGTGGGAAACTTTTAAAAATGTTTTTATATTATATACTAAAAGAAATTAATTTTTCCAAGCTTTATTTTTTTATTCAGATAAGCTTATGTTATTGTTAATCCCTTATCATCATCGTGCTCAGCAGATCCACTTGATATGAATCTACTAATTTTGAAGACCTCTAATGCAATTATAACAATCTCTGTATTTTGCCTCTTCAATAGGTGGTTTGCTGTGGTACATCTATCTCAGTAACTCTTGCCTTTCATACTCCCCTTGGATGAACCCAGAGAATTGTACCTTATAGCTCCCTGAGTCTGACACACACTGAAGTTTTTGTTGATTGCATGAAAACATGACAGAAGCAGAAGAATCACAAAATCATTCTGGTTGGGAGGGATGCAGACATCACTAGTCCAGCCCCTGCCTAAAGAAGCGTCAGCTAGGAAGTCAGAGCAAGTTATTTCGGTTACTCTGGGCTTTTTTCCAGCTGGACCCTGAAAAACTTTCAAGGATTCAAATTCCACAGCCTTTATGGACCAGCTTTTCCAGTACATGTCTAGATGTTGAAAATGTTCCTATATCCAAGTAGAACCTTTCTTCTTACAGTTTGTGACCATTGTTACGTGTCCTCATACACATACAACTGTGGAGAGCTTGGCTCCATCTTCTTGAAAACCCACCCAGAGGTACTGGAAGGCTGCCATAAGGCTCCTCTGAAGCTATTTTTTCTCTATTCTGAACAAGTCCAGCTTCCTCAGTGTTACAGGCTGAGTGGCCCACCTACTCTGCTCTCAGGAGGCCCCACCTGGATACTGCATCCAGGGCTGTGGTCCCCAGCACAGGAAGGACATTGACCTATTAGAGTAAGTTCAGAGGAGGGGCACCAAGCTGATTAGAGGTGATGCCTTATGATTTTTGCTTTTATATTTTTCAAATCCTGTACCACATTAGTGTATAACTCTAAACTCCACACAGATTGTTAGTTACTCTCTTCACATTTTGGTCAGACAAAACAATCCCTCTAAGCCTGAAATTCAAGGACAACCTACTGCCTCAGGCCCCTAAAAGTATAACCAAAAGTGAGCTGGGGGGAGAAAACTGGGGGTATGTGACTTCATTACCTGAAGCTATAATTTGGAGATTAACCCCTGATACATAAATGGACCAAATTTATATCTGCCTGAAAATCTCATGACTGTTGCCCATCTTAAGTGTAGCCCCTCTTGGAGGCTTTTGACTGACCAAGGTGTACCTGTTGAAGGCCTTTAATAAATGCCTACTTTTATTCTCTTAATCTTGTCTAGCCTCTGTTCTAGGTAGCCATGCATCAGAGGGATGGAGCACCTCTCCAGTGAGGATAGGCTGAAAGAACTGGGACTGTTCATCTTGGAGAAGAGAAGTCTTTGGGGTGACCTAACTGTGGCCTTCCAGTGCGTGAAGGAAGCCTACAAGAAAGACAGAGACTTTTTTACAAGAGCATTTAATGTCAGGACAAGGGGGAATAGCTTTTAACTGCAAGAGAGCAGATTTGGATTAGATATTACAGGGAAGTTCTTTACTGTGTGGGTGGGGAGTCACAATTATAGGTTGCTCAGTGAAGCTGTAGATATCCTATCTCTGAAAGTGTTCAGGTTTGATGTGATTCTGAGCAACCTGATTTAGTGGAAGGTGTCCCTACCCAAGGCAGGGGAGTTGGAATGAGACAATCTTTAAAGTCTCTTCCAACTAGGACATTCTAGGGCTTTATGATTCTATGATCTCCTCAATATTTTGGTCCTATGATGGACTGGAATCACTTTATCTATCTCTCAGTTTAGGCACCTGACAGCTTTCCTCAGTGCTGTCTCCCATGGAAGCCCATCTCTGACCTTCCTGAGCAGACTGAGATCTGCTGACCATAAATTCTGGCTGTGCTCCTTGCTTTTCTCAGTCCCCACAAGACCTTGAAGGCCACTATTTCATTGGCACTACTGCCAAGATAGTCACCAGTTCTTCTTGATAGTGAATAGTAGATCCAGGTGTTTGTCATCTCCTCCAGAGACATGGAATCCTGCAGCCATCTTCTGGATTGCTTGAATCTGTTGTATTGCTTTTCCAGCTGACATCAAGAATATTAAAGACACCATTAAAAATCCCATTAAAAATCCCCAACAAGAACAACATCAAAGTCCCCAAAACACAAAAACCCCAACCCCCCAAAATCCTCTCTGATCTAGAGGCATCTTCAGTTGGTTTCATTGTTCTTCCATGTAATGATGTTGACACAAACCAGCATCTGGTCTGTGTTTTACTTAGTGATAGGCATCACTAAAAGGCCCCAACAATTATGGTTAGGTTTATCACAGTTTATATGCTCTTTACATGTAAGCATTGTTTGTTTAAGTGTGTAAAAATAATGTTTATAGATTCTAGCTCATCTAAATGTCATATCATTTTCTTATACTTAAATAAAGAGTGATAGCACAGATTTGAACCTGTGTTATTTAAAGATCTTGTTCAGTATTGGGCACTCTGAACATTCCCCTTGCTGTTTCTCTGCTCTGAGTGGATAACAGCAGTGCCATTTTTGACAGGGTAACATATGGGCATTCTGTGGAGTTCCTGGAAGGAGACAAGCAGACAGATGAGTAAGTACGGGCTTTCCCAGCTGCTTGTATTCGAAACTGTAAAAAGAACAGCACCAGACAGAAATCAATTGCCTGTGTGAACACACAAGTGCCATGAGCCAATGCAGCTAAATTGGAGTGTTCACACACAGAGGCAGCTGCTCTTCTCTGGTGACTTGTCCTCTATATTTATCCAAGGTTGCATCTGAAGTTCATCTTACCACAGGCAGTTTTTGCTTGATGACTGTCAAAGTCCTTATGCAATCACAGGATCACAGGATAACTCAGGCTGGAAGGGAGATCAGGAAGACTCTTATGTGCAGCTTGTGGTATCAGCATATAATGTACTTTAGAGCAGCACACAAATTCATCATTAGACAATGCAGTCAGGCTTGGGTGAAGGCAGACTGTAAGTGGATGACTCCCTGCCACTCCTTCCCTGTAAATACTGACACAAGTGAGACCTAAGGCACATGAATACCTTCTCTTTTCCAGTAAAATGTCCCTGGGTTTTTCCTTTCTGTATTCCACAATGAACTTAATTCTAAAACCTGAATCTTTAGAGCAATAGCTGGGATAATTCCTGTGCCCATCAAAATATTCCTTGAAAATTTGAGCTCCAAAGGTTGGTTTGATAACTGTATTGTATTATATTTATATAATATTTATATAATATATTATTAATATAATATAATATAATATAATATAATATAATATAATATAATATAATATAATATAATATAATATAATATAATATAATAATATAATATAATATAATATAATAATAATATATAATAATTATGTTATGTTATGTTATGTTATGTTATACCCCGTTAGGAATAAGATCTCTACCAGAATTACAACTATGTCCTCTGTAGTAGAAGAGGAACAATGATCAAATTTAGTACAGATTTATGTTGAGGATTTTGAGTTGAAGTGTTTAAGTTCCCTTACAGCTGGTAGGAATGTCTAGCACAAGATAGCATCAAGAGTCTGTTGACACCTCCAGATCCCCTTTAGGTGAAACCGTGGTGGGGAGAGGAGTAAAGGCTGTGGTCAGCACTGAGAGGGCACAGGGAAGATCTCCTGGACTAGAGGAAGTGGCTTTGGGAGAACAGCAGCCCAGATCCTGGAGGAGTGCTGGTGTTCATGCCTGCTCAGTGGTCACATTCAGTCCTTTGCCATGGGGGATGCTCATGCACCAAGGTGTAGGGCTCTTTGGGGGGTCCTCCAGGCTGTGGAGTGATCTCCAGTCAGAGCAAATGGCTTTTGAAAACACTGCTGCCTTTTCTGCTGTCACCAAAAGGGGTATTTCTGTGGCCAAGCATTCTCCAACAAAGCATTCAGCAACACACAGCACTGCACAACACACTCCAAAACAGTGAACTCTGCACACCTCAGCCTTTGGAATTGCCTTGGGTGGGAAAGAAGTAAGAAATTAAGCTGATGAGCATAGAGTAAAAATTTGTCAAGGACAGGGAGAAATGAAATAGGATTTGTGTTTCTCCATTTTTTTTTCAGTATAGTAATTGTGTAGTCAGAATAAAAAGAAATAAGAAGTTATAAATAAAACATAGTAAAAATATAATTAATATTAATTTAATAATTATTTTAACATAATGCAATAAAAAGTTCTGCTGTTTAATTTCAAAATTCTGGCATATCTGTTACATTACTTGGTGTTCTGAACAGAAGTGGTATGAGGATATATTATTTCATTCTCTGTTAGCTTTTAAATCTCTATTTGGGTAATTAAATTTACAGAAGCTTAAATGGCGCTACATTAAATCTTGCCTGGGTAAAACAGCCTTGTTACAGACCTTTCCTGTGACCTGTGTCAATTTAATGTTAACACACCTAAAATCTCAGCATTCTGTTTAACCCACCTCAGCGCTGCACTTCAGGACCTGGCTGTCCTATATGCCCTGAGTGCTGAAACCACAAACTGGGGTCCTTACTGGGGTAGTGAACTCCCTGGACTTTTCTCTGGAAAATAAGAAGAAATACCAATGACCTACAACTAGCTTATGAAACTTTGGAAATGGACAAAAAAAAAAATACAGATATATGTTGGAAACCTCTGAGAGCTAATCATTGTCTGATACACTGAAAAGAAGGTATACAGGTATTTTTACTTTGGATATTATCTCTGTCCATACTTCTAAATCACTTTCTATGGACATCACACTGTCTATCATTCCTCTATCTTTTTTTTAATGAATAAGTTATAAAGCATTGCTAGTGTCTTTTTCTGCATCTTAATACCCCTGCCTTTTTACAATGGGAATGGTAAAATGTGGACTAAGGCTTACCCACTGAAGTAAAAGCCTTTATGGAACAGAGGCAGTCTGTAAGTATGTCCTCCAAGAAAGTGTAGGATTCTCATGAGGCCCAGGGGATCTGTAACAGAGATATGGCATACATGGAAAAGTATAGTGTATGTTTCTAAACCAATAGATACAGCTTTACAATGTGCTCATATTAACTCCAGTACTAAAGAGGATTTTAGTCATGTTTGGCCTTTCTATCATCAAAATAGCTAGCTCTCCTAAAGTCTGAGATGCTTGTATAGTACTAGTAAAAGTATTACATGTTCCAGAAGAGTAGCTAAAAACAGTGATTATCTTGTCAGAAATAAAGGTTTCAGAGAAATGAGTGCCAGTATACATTGATTCTGATGGAAAATATCTAAAATCTACCATGCAATTGCTACAACAACAGGCAGTTCAGAAGAAAGGCATCATGAGCTTATGACTCATCTGTGTCCTTTGAGAGGTCAGAGAGTGTGGGACATAACTGTCTGTGGGCTTTGTTTCTTTTTGGCAGCCATGGAGCCACAGGACATGGTCAGCTGATGCAAAAACACAAATAATTTCCTAGATTTTATTAACAATTGCATACTACACAGAGACAATGTCAGTATAGATGAAAACCCACTGAAACCTGGAAGAGGCAGATCATCAAAGCTGGCACACAAATGTGCTTATAGCTTTCTGCACAGCTTAATTTGCTGTATTTCACTAGTATTACAGCATTTTCAAAAGGGAACATGCTGATGAATATCTGGACAATGAAGCAGATTTTATGGTTCTGTTGATATGCTAATGTAGGACAGATATGCCAAGAAAGTAAAAATGTGATGATGAACATTTACCACTTGTCTAAAAGTATGCATGCAGCCAAAGTGTGGTCTGAAGTATCTTAGCTATAGGACATAATTTAGAAATTTCTTTGGTAAGTATTCAGAACATGGTTGATGCTGTCAACTTGACCAAACACCCTGCAAAATCTTTTGGCTTCAAAGAGCAGTTCTGTTAATGATCTTTCCCTGTGTGACCTTACTGAGCTCAGTGAGTCTATCTGAAGTTCCCCATTTGAACATGACAAATTTTGTATTCTCTAACATACTTTCACACAATACCACCCTGCAATAGGAAGGCCACAAATCAAGCATCAGTGGCTATCCTTTTTCTTCAAATGAAATGAGTCTCCTGAAATGCAGGAGACTCACATGAACTATAAACTCAGGAAATACTCTGGGTGATTAATTTTATAGAATGTTGTTGCAATTAACATTTATCACATCCTAGTGATAAAGGCACAAGGACTGAGCTGAACATTTGACAGCTCTGCTGATTGTCATGTTTGCTTTATCATTAATGAGCAAAAAAAACCCAAAAAACTCCACAAAGATCCAACTGAGTCACTGTAAAGAAAAGAGCATTAGAAACATCTGTATGAACTTCCAGTGCATTCTCAGCATGAAGAGTCCTTAAGTGATATACTAATTTTCTGTGCAAGTAGAAAATTCTGAAGAAAATAAAGCAACAACTTTTTCAACTTCTATTTTTCCTGAATTACCTAATGCATTTAATAATTACGTTAGAAAAAAGCTTCTGAAAAACTCGGCATGCTTGTAAGACTTGGTACTAGCCATCAAAAAATGTTAGTTCTGGTAGGATTTAAGATTGCTGTTACCAAACTTATATTATACTTACCTACTTTTTCCCTAGCTTTTCCCTGGTGTGGTTTTCTTTTTGTTTGGTTTAGCTTAGTTTTGGTTTTGGTGTGTTTTGTTGTGTTTTTCTTTTGTTTGTTTTGCTTTGGTTTTGGTTTTGTTGTTTTTGCAGGAGGTTATGGCTTTTTGTTTGTTTTGTTTGTTGTTGTTGTTTTGGTTTTTGTTGCTGTTGGTTTGTTTGCTTGTTTGTTTTTTAAATTCTATTTCCCTTATGATGATATATGAAGTCACTGGAGTCCTCATCTAGACTTTTATGAGACTAAATGCTCAGTGCTACTTTAATATTGCCCAAAACTTGATATGGAGGCTTAGGACTCCTGAGATCTATGTGAAATTCTGCCCAGACTGATATAACATGACATGAAAAAACATAAGAAAAGAGGAAAGCCAAGTAAGTCACATCCCTCTAAAGAAGGATGGAGACAATTAAAGATTGACCAGTTTTTTATTACGCCAATAGCTATCAGGATGAATAATTGCATTATAATATTTGTTGTACTTCCTCCTGGCTGTTTTACAGTCCTGTGGTTATCTTGTAAATGCTCCTGGTCTGTCAAGGCAGGACTCATCTGACCATGTCCAGGTGTTTGCATTGCAAGTATTCACATCTGAGTTAGTAAATCTGATTCCCCTCTATCGTCATGATTCATCTTATTCTGGTTTGATGTCTGCAAGATGGGTCACATGAATGCTTCTGTGGGAACACCTGGAAACACCTCTCCAATGCCAACTGAGATGGGAGTGTCTCTAGTTGGATAAGATTTATGCTAAACTGGCTCCTAGATGTTGTACAGGGTCAGATTCAGAATCAGAGCCCCATAACTCTTAGTTAACCAGTATTAGAAATTAGTTATCAGGGTTATACAATATCTCTAAGAAGTTTAGGCTTATTTTAATGCTTGAAGCACTCAGTCAGCATTCCTCTTCTATACACAAAATATTGGGTCATATCTATGGTCTCTGGGGTTTTTGCTGACTACAGACTGCAAAATTCTCTGCTTTTAACTATAAAGGAGGTAAGGCAAGATTCCTATTCCTATTCCTATTCCTATTCCTATTCCTATTCCTATTCC
>QUSF01000006.1:33804929-33941226 GCA_003676055.1 Chloebia gouldiae
TCTTTCTTTCTTTCTTTCTTTCTTTCTTTCTTTCTTTCTTTCTTTTTTTCTTTCTCTTTCTTTCTTTCTCTCTCTCTCTCTCTCTCTCCTCTTTCTCCTCTTCTCTTTCTCACTCTCTTTCTCTCTCTTGCTCTTTTTCTCTCTTTCTCTCTCTCTTTCTTCCCAGTAATTGAGATGAATTGGTTTTCTTTATCATCTTCTCTTCTGCAAAATGGTATACTTCAGACTTCAGTGAGTCACTGAGGATTTTCTGACCAGCATGACAGTGAAAGAAACTGCAAAGGGTTTGAAAAATGTCAACAGACAGGACTATTCTTCATCATGTACAAGATGGTAAATTATCCTTTGCTAGTGTCTTGGTAGTGCTCACTGTCCCAACTCACGCAGTGCTGGTCACTGTCAGGGACAGGATGATGGACATCTCAGCATGTTCATTTCCATTAGCCCAGTTTACAGGGGATCTCAGGTCATTATTTCCAGTCTCTTTCCTTTGATTCCTCAGGGCTGGGATGAAGTAACCTTGCAGCTAGTGGTAGTGAAGAAAAAGGAAAAATTTGGGTTATTTTATATCCTAATTGGCTTCAGAATACTGAGCAAAACCAGTTGGTATGCAAGGATAGAAGTAAAGGCAAGATCAGGAATTTCATAAAATCACAGAATTTTCTTAGTTGGAAGCAACTCACAAGGATGATTGAGTCCAACTTTTAAGTGAAGGGCCCATACAGGAATGATGGGCCCTTCTTGCTTATGAGTAAAGAGGAAGCACATCTTTTATCAATATGTGTATATCCAATAATTTCATTTTACTTAAAATACTTAATATCTTATCATTTTAATCATTGTTAGTCCAGATAGAATCCTCACATGGCAGCTTTTCCATCATTTCACATCTTTAAGTCAAAATGGCACCATTTTCTATAAATATTATATAGGAAGGAAGGAAAAAAAAGCAGGTAAAACCTAATGCTAAAATGGCATGGTAAAACCATAGAAGTCTCAGTTCTTGAGAAAAGTAAAAAAAACTTTCAGTGAAAACTGTGCTCCCACCAAAAGCAGAAGCAGCTGTTTGTGGTGAGTGGAAGGTGTCCTCAGTAGCAGTCTAAGGAGGATTCCTGCACATTCCCTCTCCTCAGAGACTAATTGGGATGGGCACACAGAGCCTTACAGACAGCTTTCATCTCCTTGTGCCTCCCTTAAAATGCCAGCATGCCCAAGTACCCATCTCATGTCCTGACCACTTCTGCTTCCCTCCAACCTGAACCCCACCTTCATCACTGTCTGCTTTACTTGCCTCACCTTTAGTGCAGGGATGCTGTATTACTATCCTAAACCTTATTCCCTCTCTCCCCAAACAGCTGTGATCTCTGTCCCAGCTGGAGCAAAACCTGCTGCCCACCACCATCCCCACAGTAGCTCTCCAGCTGAAAAGCCTCCCTACCATCTTTCCAGGGGTAGGACTTCCTGCCATCAGAAAAGAAATCCTCTGTGTCACGTGAAGCTTGGATGAGGCCCTGGATATCCCATTTAATAACTGCTACTGATATTTACAGATTCTGTATATGTCTACCTGCACTGTCACCACTTCTATGTACCCTTTAATACCTGTGTGGCACTATAACACTGCTGGCTTTAAGAGGAGATCATGAGGCAATAGGAGAGGCCATTCTGGTTCAGCTGTAACTTGCTTATACAGATTCCCTGGTAATCCAGCAGTTTGTCAGATTTAATTTTTAGAAATGCAATGCATTTCAAATAAATATAAATTTTAAACCCAGCATCACAGAGCAAAATTTCCAGTACATGAGAATATCTATGGGATGCAATAAATGAAATTAGATTTTTCAAATTATTATTATTTTAAACTGCTCTGACATGTGGAGAGAAAGTTTAGAGTATAGTAGTTTTATAAAGGAAATAAGTTACAAAATTCTGCAGAAAAGAAAAGAGAAAAAAATTATTTTCCCTCTAAATAGTGTAATTGACACAGAGTCTATTTTTTACTATTCTTTAAGCAATTCATTTTTTTTTTTTATTCCTTTGATTATTCCTCCTCCATCTTTCCCATGCATCCAGGATGTTTGATAGGTCTCTGTGAGTAGTAAACCATACATTAATTCTATGGATTATGATAGTCAATCAGGCATGAGTCCTGGAATTTCTGAGCAATAATTTTTCCCAGATTAGATAGCATTTGTTCTGTTCTCTTCCAATTTGGACCCATTTCCAAATTATCCTCTTGCACTACTATGAATCTCACTTGAGTGAGATTTGACACTTCAGTCCTCAGTGTTTCAGAAATGAACTCACAGCTGGTATAAATCTAGAAGCTTGTTCTGTTTATGAACAAGTTTCTGTGCAACAAATGTCTGCAATAGCAGCAAACTAAACCAAGGACTAAATGTCTCTGCTGCTGCCATATTCACACTGGTATGAATGGAGCGCAATAAATGAAACATTAACCTCACCCTAAGCAGTTTATATCTGTCAGTTTAGCCAAAGCAGCTCATTTCAACTATCAACATGGTACAAACCCAATTCAAAGAGATCAGGTTAAACTGAAACACAACTTGTTTTTTAGCTAGCCTGTTATCCATCTACACTGTGGCATTCAAATTACTTGAACACAGATACACCAGCTGATTATGCTGAACCTTCTCTTGACACTCATGGGTTCTGCTCTTTTATTTAAAATCCTAAGCCTTGGAGTCAGATGAATGCCATAGAATCTTAGTTTCTTTATCAAAAGTCATATAGGTGAAAAAAGCAAGAAAGAAAGCAAAAGACCCTAATACATAACCCAATTATTTTAAAAAGTAAGAAATCAAGTAAAACAAAATTGAATATGTTGGTTTTAAATGTAAAGATTTTAATTCATTCCCAAGACTTCAGGATGCTTTAATCAGATGTCACCCAGATGTTTTACATCCACGTCTTTTTGTAATTTGAAAAGCTGTAAAATCAAAACACCAAAGAAAAGTTATGTGACAGATATTAATCCCATCACTCAGGTACATTGGATCTGCTTATGTTTCTCTATTCATGCAAGCTGATCATGCCCAAAAAGCAGACACTAAAGGGACCATAGTATCAGCAATTTAGAGCAGTGTGGGTTGGAAGGGACCTTAAAGATCATCTCAATCCAACTCCCCTGCCGTGGGCTGGGATACCTTCCACTCGATCAGGTTGCTCAGAGCCCCACCCACCTGGTGTTGAAAACTTCCAGGGATGAAGCACCCACAACTTCTCTGGGCAACCTGTTTCAGTGCCTCACTAGTGCTTTTGCCATAGGAAAAGCCTGCTGTCCCCCAGAACAAAGACTTGTCAGAGGAAAGGACAAGAACTAAGACTGGCAGAAACATGCTAGGTGCAATAGCTCCCCTCAGAGCTTTTCAGTGTGCAGTGGATAGAACTGAGATTGCTCATTTCATGCATATTTTCCTGCAAAATCTTCCTTTTCATCAGGACTGCACAGGGTCTAAGAGATTCCCTGTTAAAGGATAATCTTCTTCACAAAGTGTCAGATCACAATGTGTTTTATGGTCTCTGCCCATTCTGATTCTTTCCCTGCCCACAGTTCCTTCAGCACAGCTATAAAGCCCATTAGGTGAGGTCACCAGCTCAAATGAAGAAAAACATGTTCTTATGTACATTTCTGAGTGTCACCCCAGGCACGTATTTTTATGTCAGGCATTTGGGTGATCCCTAGGAAGAGAAACCATGTCAGTTATAAATACTTTTGCAAAAAAGCCAAAACCTATCAGACCATTACAGGCCACAGTTGTACTCCACTGTTACAGCAGAGCTATCAGGTGTGATGATGGCAGCCATTAGTTGCTGTTGCTAAAATTCAATCTAATGGTCACTTTGCTGATAATTTTTGGAGACAGAAGCAAGTCTTGAGCAGGTGCTACATGAAGAAAGGTAAAACATTAATGTTAGTGTTGTTATTTTCTGGAAGAAATGTACCTGGCAAATTATGGGCAAACAAATAATTTTCACTGAAAGAAATGCCACTTGTTTCTTTAAAAATATCAGAGAGACAGACTTTACGTAAAAATGCTCTTTTAAAACGTAATACCACTTTTCCTATTTTCACCTGTTTCTGATGAAACTAATGAACTAGAACAAATCTGAATAGACACTCTTTGAAAAAATGACACAACTTTAACTTTTTTGCATTGTTGCTATTTGTGGTATCCAGTTTCAGATTGTTCATGCCTTTTGAAAATAATATGCAGCTGAAACCCCCTCCTGATACATATCCATTTAGTAGTGGGGCCAGCTGTTGGTTTGGATAATAATTATTGACAAGGTTTAAGAGTTTGCTCTCCACAAATGCTTTTGGTTTTTTTCACTGCTTCTGTAGAAAGTTGTCTAAGACAAAAAATACTCATTACATTGAAATATCTGTAAGATTGTATCTATGTGTTCTGTAAGCCCTTATGATACTTTCCTCCTGTATTTTTAATGCATTTTAATGCTGCCAACAGTGCATTTAATACATAGCAGTTTCTTGCTCCATTTTTATTGGAAATTGTTCAATACGTGCTGTGTTACTTTCTTTCTTTGACAGAGTTCCACAAGGAGCTTTCCTAGAACCAGAAGACAAAAGCAGAGGAGCTCTCTGAAGAGCCACAATAGCAGGAGCTTTCGATGAAAAAAACAGCAGTCACATGTCAAATAGGAAAATTACATTCCCTTTGATGCCAGACATGTTTGTTTGCTAATCCATTTCTTTTCTGATATTTCAGTCTTCTGTGCAGAAAAAAACCCAACATTTTAAAAACCCTTACTGATAGAAAAAGGTGTTTTCTTTGTCCTTGCGGATAAATGAGTTCTCCCTACTGTGAATCATTCTTTTGATCAGCTTTGCTGCAAGTTGATTAACACTCATTTTTGGGCCAGTAACATGTTTCCTGTATACAGTTTCAAGGTCTGAAGCCTCGTTGGCCTGTAAGGCTGGAAAGTGTTCTGCATGCTGAATCAGAGACCCTGAGTTGCTGAAGGGGACATATTATATTTGTTAGAAACTGAAAATATCAGGCTATCATCCTGGAAAGTCATATTTCCAATATGAAACACCACTTTCGAGGAGGGTTTATGCATCCTTTTAAGCTTACTTTCTTGGTTTAATTGAAAACTGAGTCATCTAGCTTCATGTCTGAAAGGGCACAAAGTCTGAATATTTTAAGCATGAAAAATATCTGTAAAACACTTAAAATACTTTTTCTGTAACCTATGTAGCATATGTGTAACAGCTAAATTTATTTGGCAGACTGAGATTTGCTTCATAAGCTTCAAAACTTTGTTTCCAAAACATTTGAATTTAACATTTCTCAGTGTGTGCTTATTTGGCAAAATTTCTGAAAACTTCAGCTATCATCTACCATGACAAAATTCTAACCTTGCCTATCATAAATGGAATTCTTCATGAAAAGAAGACAAGAAAAGAAGACCCATAGCAGTGAGAAACAAACACACTGGACAGATATTTTCAAATGTGATTTATGTATGGTATTCACTTCATTGTGATTGTTTTAGGTTAAAACCAGCAGTTGTCCAAACAGAAGGTAATGTAGAGAATGTCTGATAATAGGAGAAAAACTGTCATATAAGTAATTTGCTTTCAGACTCATGCACTATAGGCTTTTTTTTTTAATCAGGACAACTCTGAAATTCAGTTGGTTATTATTTTAATATTTTGCTATTTTTAATTCTAGTTAAAACTTTTGGTCATGTTCATATTTACTTTATGTATTCAATACATGAGTGACTCAAGCCCCAGGGAAAGTGCTAATTACACCTATCCACACCACATTGTGGGGAAAATAGATATTGTGGGAGCTTAAACTGAGATTTATGCCTTTGTAAGCATAGGGTTTACATCATACATAAAATTAGATGTACAACTTGGACATTCTTATTATAAAAATATCTGGAAAACAATCCTGGCTATCTGTCTGCAGGACAACTTTGTTAATGACATTCCATGAAAGAGAAGTGCAGTAACTGAAAGGATGTCACTTCAAATGAATTTTCCCAGCAGAAGCTACTGCTGAATCATCTTATTTCCTGGATAGTGAAACAAATTGAGAGCAAAGACCTTCCCAGTCACAACATGTTCCGTGTTACTGGAAATTCAGTATTGGAAGCTATTCTGTGCTTTAAAAGTACAAATAGTGAAAGATGCCTTAACTGAAGATACTGCCTGTGCTGCTCCCTTTTCAGGTGGGATATACAGGAAGGCAAGAAAGCATTCAGATAAATATAGCCTTTGGAAATCAAGTGCATTAAAATGCATGAAGTCTGGAAAAGCATTTTGAGATATACCTTTAAGTAACCTAAGGAGGAAACTGGAAGTTTGCTGAATTAAACACTTGACAAGAAACCAAAGTTGTAAAGCCAGCTCTGCTATCCTCATTTTGTGTGGGATGTGTGGGATCTTGGAGCATAACTGGCTTTCAGCAAGCTGCAGTGCAGCTCTCTCCAAGCACTGTGCTGGGAAGCTGTCCAAGGGATATTGACTTCTGCTTTTCTGGATCCAGGAAATAGTACTGTCAAGTCCTGAGGGTAAAACTAATCCTTATTTAATTAAGGCTTTTGATTAACTGAGTTTGGGTAAACAGGATGGTAAAGTAACCAAAATATTTTGAAAACAAATATAGGAACTGAGAGGCAGGTCCTCATCCAGCTACTTGTCAGTAAAGATACACTCTTAGTCTCTCTGCTCCTGCAGCTTCTGGGGATAAAAATGCAGACTTCTGGCTGCAAAGAGATCAGTGTAAGCAGAGATGGGAGAACACTTGGTAGAATTTGTTTGAGGCACCTATCAGCAGTGATTTATAGGATTAGCTGTGCTACCAACTGCTTTAGAAGAAAAAAAATGCACCTTTGTACTGGGTCTGCTTGAGATGAAGTTAATTTTCATAGCAGACTGGAGAACACAGTTTTGGATCTGTGACCAAATAATTGATGATAACATGTTTTATCTATTACTGAAAAGTGTTTTTCCAGTGTCAAAGCTTTTTCTTTTTCCTATTCTCTCTTCTCCAGTAGGCTGGCAGTGGACAAGAAGTTTGCAGAAGACAAAATCAGGACAGCTAACTCAAGCCAGCCAAAGGGCTGTTCCAGCCCTATGTTGACATGCTCAGCTATGAAATCTCAGAGAAAGACACAGAAAGTGGGATGTCTGACATTTGTCTTCCTAAATAACCATTGCATGCAATGAAGCTCTGCCTTTTAGAAATGGTTGAACATTCACCTGCTGATGGGAAGTAGTGAATGAATGCTTTGTTTTGCTTTGCTTTCACGTGCTGCCTTGCCTTTCTGAAGACTTTATAAACTGTTTTTATCTCAATCCCTAATGTTTTTCTGCTAACTCTCTCTTCCATCCCTCTTGGGTGGAGCTTACCTGCTAGCTTGGGTCAACCTGCCACAGTCTTGAAATGAGGCCCTAAGAAGTTCTTCTCTCTGCCTCTCCCTCCAAACCTTCATGTTTAAATATTTTTCCCTTTCAACTTACACAAAACACGTTCAAGAGATAGTCAGTAATGGATCATAATAAGAAATATGTAAGTATGCAGTTGCATACTTAATTCAGGTGCACAGCTGTGAGGACACATGCAAAGGAAGCACTCAGAAATTGAGACTGGCATTTTTTGAGTGAGCTGCTCCTTTGATTCTGAATTGTCTAAACGTTATTTAATGTGATGTAACTGCTCTGGTTGTGTGGCTGACCTCTTTGGAAGGCTGTGCCAAAGGCTGTCCTCAGTGGTAGCCATGCAACCACATTGATTTCTGCACGATTGCACAGGCGTGTTTGCAGACAGATCACCTCAGTGGCGTGCCCTCCTCCGCTGCAGAATCACCCACTGTTTAGGTATTTTTTTTTGTCATCAGAGCTGGATGCTGCTTGCATAACTAATGTGTCAGTGTATGAGTGATTCTGTTCTCCAGTCTGTTCAAAGGCATGCTGTCCCTAGTCCAAGCCAGGTCATCCCAGGAGAGTTTCCTCCTACATAATTTCCTTTGCCCCCTCACTCATTAGCTCATCAGAATCCTCTTTCCAATTTATCAGATAAAATTTGATTATTTTACTTTACAACAAAATATAATTAATTTAAAATGGAAGTGATGGAGAAATGTTTTGAGACACTACCAAAGTTCTTTAACAAAATTTTTGGAAGAGCTTAGTGTTCAGATCATTCTGAACTGTCATGCTCCACAGATAGAAAGGCCCTATATGCAAATGTGGGCTAAATAGACCCCTGATCAAAGAAACATGTTGATTCTTAAGGAGGGTAAAAAAGGTCCCTGCTCTGGGAAAAAAACATGCATTTATTCCCACAGAGGACTGAACAGACTCTCACTCCACGGACAAGAAGGTGCTATGTGCTAACACACTGAATAGGTGTCTCTCCTAAGGAATGACACATAATGCATCCAGCTCTGCAGTTCTCTGCACAGTAAAGACTTGGATCTATTACAGAAGGTCCAGATGAGGGTCACAGAAATGAGAGAGCCAGCCCACCTCTCCTGTGAACAAAGATTGAAAGAGTCGGGATTGTTCAGCCTGGAGAAGAGAAGGATCCAGGGATACCTTTTAGCAACATTCCAGTACCTAAAAAGGGCCTATTGGAAAGATGGGGACAGATTTTTTAACAGGGTGATAGGACAAGAGGTAATGGTTTTAATCTGAAAGAGGGTAGATTTAAACAAGATATAAGAAAAAATGTGGATGGTGAAACACTGGAACACGTTTCTCAGAGAAGTGGGAGATGCCCCATCCCTGGAATCATTCAAGATCAGGCTGGATGAGGCCCTGAGCAACCTGGTCTAATGAAAGGTGCCTCTGCCCATGGCAGGGAGTTTAGACTAGATGACTTTTAATGGTCCCTCCTAACCCAAAAAAATCTTTGATTCTCTCCTTTCCTAGGAGTGGCTAAACAGGCCTGTGCTCCCAGGACTGACACACATTGATTTTTCAGGAGGGTTAGAGAGGTCCTCACCACCAGTTATTGCTACCACAGTATGTCACCAATCTCAGACTCTGTCTCTTTCTCTGTCTGGAATTCTCTGCTCCCTGGCAAGTAATTTGTGCCATTACTATACCCAGCCATCTCCAGAAAATGTCTTTTCAAAATATACCTGAATGTTTAATGCTCAATCTGAAAATGAAGGAAAATTTTATAAATACCTTGATTTCTTCAGCAATTATCTGTCACACTCTATGTCCTCAGCAGCTTTAGTGAGCTGCTTGAAGCAGAAGGATAAAAAACAGCAATGAAGAGAAAAGTTTAATAAACATCCATTAGCATCTAAGCATCCACCCTATAACCCATGAGACACAATTTAAATGATGGATGCTTCTACCTCCGTCCTCAAGGCCAGATTTCTACCTCACCCAGCTATGCAGAACAGCAGGGATCAGTGTTGCCAGAGAGCCAGTTTACTCCAGCAGATATCAGGGACAGGAGAATGTTGGCACTGGCAGTGCTGACTGTATGCATCAGAGCAAGCAGCACCAGCAGCACCTCATGGCCTTTTGCCTGAAAGGAGCTACGGGACCCTCTGGATAATGAGATGTTAAAGATGAGATATAATTTTGTCCCTATGTCATCAAATCACTTTGATGGGATTTTAATGGGTTTTTTTGTACTGACTTTCTGCCTACAGGATTCCTCAAGGGCATTCTCTTCCATTCTTTGCCCCTTTATGGGTAATCTGGATTTCCCACATCCTAGCCTGAGTCCTGAAGAAATTAGATGCTGACTTTCAGAGGAAGTTGCTGTTGTCTAGGCCCAAGTCACTTGTTCTCAGAGAACAAAGTGAACTGAGACCCTATGAGAGTGTTGGAATAAGAGAAATAAGCAGAAGGCAAAAATAATAATTCCATTAGGTTCATTTTTTAAAAAGGCTTTATGTTTTGAATCAATTCAATCAACATCAACTGTTTGAAATACAGATATATACTGCTCAGAAAACATACATGTTATTTACCAAATTAGGTGTAGAATTCACTTTTAGGAAGTGGCCGTAAGATGGAAATAACTCTATTCTTGGAGGACAATAACTCCAGAATAAATTTAGAGAACCTGCTCTAGGCTGGCTTAGGAAGACAAATCTTAAAAGCTAAAGGTCAGGTAGCAGATACTGTCTGTGTTTCCCTCAGACTATGCTTTGCATCTGTGGATAATAGGCAACAAAAGTCCAAACTGCTCCAAGCTAATTTATGTCAGTAAATGAAGTACAGGCATCCAGCACATGACCCAGATGAAGCAGCTCTCCAAGGATAGTGCTCAGAGCTGGTTACTGGCTCCTGCCCTCCTGCTGTCCTTTGTCATCATCTCCATCATCAGAGATGACAATTCGCTCCTTTCTATGGATTTACATGGTAATAAAATTGCCTCCACTTGGAATTATTTATGATAATTCTGATCATAAATTATGAGAGGTGTTTTCCAAAACCAAGATAATTTTCCAGAAATGGGAATGAATGGGTGGGGATGGGTTGAGGCTGGAAACCACCTGAGCCAGGTGCAATAAATAGAATAGGCTTTCTTCTGTACCCTAGTTTTGTCTTTCAACTGAGACCTTGCCAGAGTGAGCAGCTGGGTTGCTGTAAGAACACAGTCTCGTTGAAAATATTGAGGTGGGGTATTTTCCTAGAATAAATAAAAAAAGGGGGAAAAAATGTGACTTTATTTGCTATCCATATTGTGTGACTGGGTATATAAGAACAGCAAAAAGAAAGGCTCCTGTCCCTGAACAGGAATTTGCAAGACCAATGCCAAAGTAATCTTGGGAGGTACATTTCATATGTCTGTCATTCTATTGCCTGAATTGAATAAATTCAAGGACTTATTAGTCACAATGGTCTATTTTGCTTGTCTTCCAGTCGCTCAATTAGAAGAGCTTGGGTCTTTTGTAAGGTTTATGCTGTATTTACTGTCTTGGTACAGATATGCTGTATCTCTGATATCCTATTTGCAACTTATTAGTAAAGTGAGAATAAAACATAAGTCAAAAATGTGCACTTGCAGCCCAGAAAGCCAATTGTCTACTCAACTGCATAAAAAGGATTGTGACCAGCAATCGAGGGAGGGAATTCTATCCCTCTACTTTGCTCTTGGGAGACTGGGTGCTGTGTCCAGTTCTAGGGTCCCCAGGATGAGAAAGACATGGACCTGTTAGAGCAGGTCCAGAGAGGAGCCACAAAAATTATTTGAGAACTGGAGCAACTCTCTTGTGGAAACAGACAAAAAAAGCTGGGATTGTTCAGTCTGGTATTGCTCAGTCTGGAGAAGAGAAGGGAGGCAACAAGAAAGAGCAAGAGAAACTTTTCACAAGGATATGTGCTGTAAAGGCTTTTAACCTGAAGGAGGATAAATATACATTGGACATAAGATTTTTTTAATGAGGGTACTGAGATACTGACACAGGTTGTCCACAGAAATTGTGGATGCCCCATCCCTAGAAATATTCAAATCCAGGTTGGATGGGGCTTAGAGCAACCTCCTGTAGTGGAAGATGTCGCTAGCCATGGCACTGGATTTGGACAGGATGACCTTCATGCTGCCTTCCAGTACAAACCATTCTATGACTCTACAATTCTAGTTCACTTCTCTTAAGGCAACTAATCCTGTCTCCAGTCTAGCTCTTCATTTTTTTTCATGGGGGAAATGACTTAACCATAATTTAAGTTTTGGTAGAGGTAGGAACACTGTAAAGGTAAAAGAAAATACAGACTTGAGGACATATGAAAGGACAAGAATATCTATGAATAATGTTTTCTATGGATGAATATGATGTAGTTTCAATCTCACATAAGGCAGATCCTGTCCTACATATGGCACAGTTCAGCTGCCCCTCCATTCAATGCACCCCCTTGTGGGACTGCTCCAATTTACCCCAGAGGAAAACCAGCATCAGCCCAGTGATGGAGCAGTAAGTTGTGACTCAGAGGCAAGAAAAAATAACTAGAGAAGAAACTTCATATTATCTATGACCTTGGAGAAAAATCAGTGCTAGATTTTTTTGGTAAACTTTGAAACTGGAAATCTTTTATCCTGAAGATGGACTTACATGAAGACTGCCATTGCATTTTAGAAAAAGGCTTATCAATGATCTTATGGAAATGGGAAATCAGCTTGCATTTTACAAAAATAAAAAACTTTTCATTTGCTGTCTCAAGAAGGCCAGTGGAGCAGTTCTTAGAGCAAACCTTTATACCTCTCAAGCTCTAGCACACAGGCATTTTACTGCTATTCATTACATGTAAATGTCTCTTTGTCCCAACACAAACTTGCAGCTGTCAACACAGCCAACACTAACTACCAGGAAATGAATCTGTCTGAGAAGGAAACGTTGCAAGCTATCAAGTCCCCACAATGTGCTAAAACATCCGTAGAGGCAGGCTGCCAGGAGTTTATTATAAACTGTGGACCATATGTTCTTTTTGGCTTCATAGTTTTGAACAAGGAAATGTGTCATCAAATAATCCCAAAGGGAAGGGAGAATGAACTGTGCAGGGGAAGAATCATAATGATACTTCACTGGGATGGCACCCCAACGTCTGCTTTCCTGAAGAGTGTGAAGGCTTAAAAGACCAATAGAGATATAAAAAGGGGGTTGTTACTAGAGTGTGGATAGGAATAAACTTGGCAGGGATTCCACCATATGGCAATCTCAGGAGATGTGATGGGTGTCTGAGGAAAAGTTGCTATCATTCATGCTGGTTCAAGAAACAATAACTTTCTAATATATGTATCACTTCTGGCTCTAGTCACGAGAACTATGTCCAGACATGTATGTATCCCAAAACTTAAGATGAAGCAGACAGGTGACCCCCACTGTCCAGGTTTGCTGACTATGCTGCTGAACAAGCTCCACATGTGTGCACTGTAGATAAAATTGGTGTTATAACATAAATGAGTCTGGTAAAATAGATCCACATAAAAAGGAGACCGAAATGATTCTACATCAATTTTCACCATCTCAAGCTGGTAACATTTCTTTACAGGCTAATATTTTCTATGCTGATACTAGTGCAGGTATCACTGCCTCTTCCACCCCAACTCCTGCTGTTGCAGAACACTAAACATCATGGGCTGTGGCATATTTTTCTTCATTTATCTGACAGCTGATGTCACCGCTACCCAGAATTACTCTCACAGTTCAGTGCAGTGCCTTTCAGAGCTTGAAAACATGTTGACAAGCAGACACTAAGGGTGAATCAGCAGTGCCTCAGGTGAGGAGACCAATGAAAACAGAGACTGTGGGACATGGTAGGAAGCTTCAAGCATATGCTTTGAAGCATAGGAAAGGTTAGGGCAGGAGCTGTGTTCTTGCAAAGATGAGGTTGGCCAATTGATGACAAAACAGAAGCACAGTTATGAAAGACAAATAAACCAAAACATACTTCACTGAAGCACAACTAACTAACAGGAGATAGATTTAGACTAGATATAAAGAAGAAACTTCTTACAATAAGGGTAGTGTAACACTGGAACAGATTGCTCAGAGATGCCCTGTCCCTGGAAATATTCAAGATCAGCCTGGATGGGGTTTTGAGCAACTTGATCTAATTGAAGTTGTTCCTGCTCATTGTAGGCAGTTTTGACTAGATGATCTTTAAAGGTCCTTTTCAACTCCAACTATTTCATGACTCTGATTCTATCTGAATCTCATCTTTTTTCTTAGCTGCTCCATTCCTATTCCTCCTTTGCTCTAGGAGGAGACTTGGCTGAGAGAGCAGAGGGAACAGATTCTGCAGCACCTCCTCCTCTGGAATGAATTAATTTAATTTTCTCCATATTGGATGTGTTTAGTCCACAGTAGTAATTAGTAAGCAATCCTTCTGTCTTTATCTTGATCCACAGGCTTTTTTATTCCTGTTCTTCCTATTTTTTATCCTTTTCTACTTCTGTCCTAGGGAGATGGGAAGTGAGCAAGCAGCTAGAGGGAGAGTTAAGCTGTTAGCCATGGCCAACCCACCACAGTTTATCATCCTTACATGGCATACACATGAATGACTTAATGATTTTGTATTTTATCTTTGTTATTTCACTGTTGCAGCTTTCAACGTTTTTGGATTATCTTCTGACTTTTAGATTCTTAAAATTATGTCAAACTTAAGACCTGGTCTGAAACCTGCAGTTCTATGTGTTCACCTCTGGCATTTTGAAATAAATATCAGCAGTCCTAATAAAAAAAAAAGTGCTTTAGTATAAATAATCTTAAAAATTCATTCATTAAGAACATCTAGCAAGTCTGTGCTTTGAGTCTGTGCCTATAATTTAGTTAGTGATCTCACAACAAAGTTGTGCTGTTTGAAATCCCTCTAAATACCTCTTCAATTTTGACCAGCTGAAATAGCTTTGGAGCTTTGATTTCTGTGTGTGCTGTAGAGACCAGGATCAGGGATTGCTGTTCATTTCTTCTGTAGGTGCGTGGTGCACGATCAATCTCTGTGATGTGACCAAGACTTCCCTTGTCCTTCGGAGCAGGCATGGAGGGCACAGATAGAGCATTATTCCTTAGCCTTGAAGGGGCATGTACACCTTGTATTGTTCGAGCTTATAATATTCCTCTCTCCTACACATGAAAATCCTACATGAATGCTCTGTGGGGACAATTAAATGTGATGCTTTTATTTCAAACTTAAATGCCACAAGTATCTTCTAACTAAGCATGGCTATGTTAAGAAATTCCTTTCTGTGTCTTGCCTCCCATTTACTATGCCACAGAAATGTGCTACTTCTTTGTTTTTCTGTATTGGAACTAATAGAATCAACACGGTGCAGCTGTGAGAGTGACTCAGCAGAATAGCTGTGAATCTTCATGCACATGACATCCTGTGACAAAAAGAATCTCGTATTTTGAAGATTTAAAATGTCTTAGTTTCATTAATTTTTTCCTCAAGGGAAGCTAACATTATTTTGAATAGGAAACAGTAAAATTGAAATTCTACTACACCAATCTGTCAAGGTGGCAAACATGAAAATTATATCAAGAATAAATTACACTTCAAATTTTATTGAATTCATAATTATTTTCATACTTCTCAGGCAAGATTTAGGAGTTTCTAAAGCAAGGCTTAAATGCAAAACATATGGCAGATGAAGTGATGCTAATAACAATGGGGACTAATGAGAAGTGTTTTGCTAACAAGCATATTTTACTTTGTAGGTTTTTCCTGAGGATTAAGAAACTTGGAATTTGAGATCTGGTGGAGAAAAAGGATGGAACTCCTTCAGGATCTGTGTATTTAACCTCTAAAAGCCCAGGGTGAATGGACCGCCTTTTACATTTACAAGGAGAACACAAAACAATGATTGATGGAATTATAGGTTCTGGTTGGGCTTTTCGTTTCCTTTGTTTGGTATTTTTTCTTTGTTTTGTCAGGTTTCATTTTTTTTCCTAAGAGCCTTGAGAGTTCTACAAGGCCTGATAAAACCAGTAAGATTTGCCTGCTTGAAAATATATGTCTGAAATGGCATTAGTTGGTTAAGTTTTCACCTGCAGCTCTGTCTTTCTGCCTCTACAGCAATGCACAAGGGTTTCTAGATGTTTAACGGACCTCATTCACATATGTTCCCTCATATCACCTCAAAGAAAGATATACAACCTCCATGCAACTCTGCTGCACCAAAGTTCCCAATCTCCAGATATTTAACTTCCATGCTAACTGTGGCAGAGTAAAAAAGCCTGCAAACAAGACGTGATACAAATTCATTCTGACTTTGAGTTAGCTAGCAATCTATGCTGAAAGAAAGAAACACTAGCAAGAAGAGGTGTTTTCTCAGACCTTTCATGTTAGGTTATTGGGGCTGGTGGGGCTTTAGCATTTGGATAGGCACTAGGTTAAGGATGGAATATGCCATTAGATTGAGAAGGGGCCAGCTGCGAATTCAGCTTGAGAGGCAGAACACAGTGGACAGCTGCCGTGTGCAAAACCTGAGGATTTTCAGCTGCTATGTGTACCATAATCTTCCCTATATCTGACGTTCCCAGGACTGTTTTCTGGGGTGAAGACTGATGGGCACAATCATTGTCTGTCATTCAAAAAAATTTGGAATGATTCTGAGCCCTTGCTGAGGCTAGTACCACCCAGATTGTTTATTGGTTAAGAGAGTGCTCATTGGTCTTGGCCAGAGTTTTCACAGTCTAAAGGTCCAGGGCCTCATCATATTCCTACCAATTGTTTAAATCACTATAAGTAGACTTAGCCAGTGTGTTCACTTTGGGGAGTGCCCTTGCCTCTCACCACTTAGGATGGTAACTCTGTGCCCGTGATAATTTCTGAGCTCCTGTTCACATTCCCACTTCTCAGGCCTCATGGGCAAATTGTATTAAACTCCAGGATAAAGACAAACACCATCCAATACTTTTGTGACTTTCTTAGAAAAGTGTAGCTCTGAATAGTCCAAACAAAGACACCATTGTCCCTGCATGCCAGCACCTCTGAGCACCAACTATCTAGTCAATGGTTTCTGAATTTCTGGAGTACCTCATCAATATTTGTCAACTTATATTTCTTCTACCTTTGATATTCTATTCCATCATGAAATTAAACTTTATCCTCACTAAGTGCAAAGTCCTGCACCTGGGGAAAACTCCATGTACTCATATGTGCTGGAAAGCATCTTGGCAGGAAAGAACCTGGGGGTCCTGGTGGACACGAAGTTGAGCCAGCAATATGTGGCTGGCATTAGGCCAAGTATTGCCAGCCTGTCAGTCTCCTGTACTCAGCTCCACCTGCAGTATTGTGTCCAGTTCTGAGCTCCTCAGTACTAGAGAGTCATGAGCACATTTGAGAAATTGAATAAGATGCCACAAGGATGATTAAGGGGCTGGGGCTCCTCACATATAAAGAAAGCCTTTGAGAGCTGGAACTGTAAAGCTTGGAGAAGGCTCAAGGGATACCTTAAAGGAAGGTGCAAGGAGAACAGAGACAGTGCTGTCCATTGATCAGAGGTGATTGGTACAAACTGAAACACAGAAGGTTCCCTCTGAATATCAGGAAACACTTTTTTTACTGTGACAGTAACCAAGCACTGACAGATATCCAGTGAGGTTGTGGAATCTCCATCCCTGGAATTATTCAGAAGCTCATTGTATATGAGTGACTTGGGAAACTATCTGTAGTTAGTTCCACCATAGTGTGGGGGTTGAACCAGATGATCTCCAGAGTTCTCTTCCAGTCTCAACTATTCTGCAATTCTGTGAACATCTGGAAGTTTTCCTTCAAAATGCTACCATATAAACTTTATTTTCCTTCAAAATGCTACCACAGAATTGCTGCCTATGGACATATGTGGCTAATTCCATGATTATTTGTAGCAAATTCTCATCATGTCATAGTGATATTCTTCAGACTCAATGGCTTTGTCCACAATTAAAAAACTCCTGTTTTCTGAAAGACTGTATTTTAGCTGCCCAGATGAGGTTTAATCACAGTGTTAGATTTATCTTGTAGTGAAAAATCCACTTTCTGCATTCTAGTGACATTCATTTGAAGTTTAGACACTGAAAACTAATTATAGGGTAGGCATTTAAAATACTGCTATAGATGATTTGCCTCAACATAGTGTGTAATGTCATTGGAATTTCCTGGGAAAGACACCTGCATAGGGCTGGTTACCATGATAAAGAGCTTATAGGAAATCCATATCTTTTAAAGAGGTGGTTGGAGGCTCAAATGGGTGTGCAGGTGTCAGGGTGTATGAATCCCTACACTAATCAGTACAATCAAGAGTAGAGTAGAAGGCAGTCTGGTAGAGATCAGCCACTAGGAGGGCAGTCCAGATATTCACATCTGGACTTGAGTGCCCGTAGCTAGTCCCAGCTGCACTGTGTTCACAATGTGTTCATGGGGTTAGTAGCTCTGTCATGGTGCCTATAGCATACCTACATATTCCTGAAAGGCTACCTAAAGACCTGGAAGAATATCTTGGCCTGTTTATCTTGATCGATTGGCATCTGTCAAAGTAATCAGGGCAGTTAGATTTCTGACTGTAAGTAATGACACTGCAATGAAATACAGTTTGGGAGAGTGTCCACCAACCTTTATGAGGCCTCTGTTAATAAGGATATATCCTTGTTTAGGGAACAACAGTTTTCAGGAATCAGGGGTGGCACAGCTTATTATACCTGCTCATTGAAAATGTTTGCATAAGAGCGTTCTTGAATTACAAGTACATCTTCCAAAAGGTGAAGATCTGACTCTGTGTAGCCTCACAGTGAAAGCTGAGCACAGGCCAAAGCAAAAGTATTTGCTTTGTGTGGGAGGAAGCCTGGGCCAGTGATACAGAATTACCTCCCACACTTTGGCTGGTATGTGTCACACTTTGAAAAGGGTATTAAACATTAGATGAGACAACAGAGAAACTTTCAGTCAACTGGCATTTTGTTCTGCTCTGTCTGCACCCCCTACACTTCTCTGAATGCCATTCCAGTATTTCCCTTTTGGCAAAATTCTAAGTTTGTTAAATCTTTCATTGATCCGGTGAAGTTCCTGCAGGTCTCCTTGTTCTGCGGGTGATGTCCAGACCTCTCTGTCAGGGTTGTGTGAGAGCACTGCTCTCCCCATTCCACCAGCTTCCTTCCAATGCCTGGCCTTCCCTTACCATGACCAATCTAGGTGGTGGCCCACATGCATGCTGAGATCCTGTGATTGCAAACTTTGATTAAGAATGCAGGAGAGCTCAGCCTTGAAAGTGTGATCTGTAAGGTGCAGAGGGTAAGAACATGTTCTAGCTTGTGCTGTTGTCCATCTGACCTAATCCTGCATCTCAAGAGAGAATGTGTGATAAATCCCTGTGTTGTCCTTTTACTATATCTTTATGTGCTTGCTTTCCAAGAACTTAACTATTAGCCTTTTGGACCTGCCATATTTCTACCTGCAGGGTAAAGGCATATGTATGAAGTCTAAGGGCAGAATAATTTTCAGATCAGCTAGTCACTAAAGATAAAAACATCAAACCAATTCCTTCCCCTCCTTGTTAAGTCCAAATCTGAATATTAGAAGCTCAGAAGATTCACTGCTCAGAAAAAAAAAAAAATCTATATCCAATCCCACAGGGAGAAAATGAACACACTCATCCTCCTTGTAACAAATTCTGTAAGCCCATGTCAGAATACTGACCACACTATATGGTTTTACATTCCAGGCTTTGGCTAGTTCTTGGTTTTTAAGAAAAAAGCAATAACAAAATCTAGGCCTTCGAAAGGCAAGTACTATTGGGGTAGAAATGATTTATGGTAGTGCAACTGAAACCAAAATTTATCCCATTCTTACCTGTTCTCTCCCATCAGCCTCCCACTTCTGTGTTTCATTTATTCTCTCCCTGCTGCTGCAAGGTTTTCCTTAAATCATATCTTCCCTTAAGGCTTTGCTGTGTGTCTTTTCCAAAAATATTTTGTGTTTGAATTCCTCTGGTGCATTATAATTATCTGAATGAGATAGCACATTTGTCATGACCCAGACCCTGTCTTTTAACTTGGAATGGAGAAGTGGGAAAATTTATAATGCTATAGAATTACAAGTTTAAGCTCTGTGTCTTTTTTTTTTTTTGTCCTCTGATAAATATAATTTTTGTTCTCATTAATGATCATGGCAGCATGTCACAGTTGTAAACAGTTATTTTACCTTCTGATTATAGCAGCACTTCAGCTATGGATCTCAAAAATGGTTGCAGTCTTGTAGAACTCCATTTAAGAGACAGGTAGTTTATTGTTGGTTTCTGAAAGACACTGAGCTTCAATGTTTTACTGAAGATTTGTCAACAACCAAACTAAAACCTAGCCCAAACATCTTTTGTTTCTGTATGAGCAGCTTTTAGTAAGATTCAGCTCAGAAGTAATTTCAGGATTGGGATGTACTGGTGAGTGCAGAGAGATGTTGATTTAGACCAAAGCCTTGTATTTATATAATAGAAGTCAGGTCAAATGAATCATAGTGCTGGTTGCCATGTCCTTATTGAAACTTCCCAAGTTTCAGTAAGGCAGAAAGAGGACTAAAAAAGGTTTGGTTATGCTTCTCCTGCCAAAGTGTTCCAAGACAGAGGACTAGTGCTGCATTACTAGTGTGCCCACAGGCTGGGCTGCTGCTGTGTGCTGCACAGGAGAAGCACAGGGCCTGACTGCCTCCTCTTTGACCAGGTGAGCACAATTGCTTCAGCTTTGCTGCCCTCTGTCCTGTGCAGACCTCCAAATGTGCCCCAAACTCCCCTCTCAGCGTATGTCTCAGTGTGCAACACAAACCCTGGGCTTCCCCCTGTGGAAACAGCTTCCTACTGGGCTGAGACCCCCAGCCTCACATCTACTGTGGATCTGAGAGGGAAAAACCCCAGGTGAACTAAGCAAGAATGATGGTTTTGTGTCTTCAAGGACATATTCCATTGAGCTTGGAACAGACCTAGGGCCTAGGGTTGTGTAGCCTTTCTCCCTGGCTTCATGGCAAGATACTCTCTCAGCAAGATGCTTCCTCAGTTTTATATAGCAAGGCAGATGTGTTCTATGATGCAGATGTAGTCAGATGAAAGTATATAGCAAAGCACAGGATTTTGTGTATTGATTTACATATCCTGAATCTTGCATCTCTTTAGAGATAGGCCATATGAAGGGTACTAGACCCAGTTCTGCTCTGCTCCAAAGCTGCTGAAGATGACTAATATTTAATCAACTCAGAGAGTAAAACTATTCGGGTAAGAAGAAAAATATTATCAAATTTTTAGAAGAATAAGGATATGCTATTTAACTGAGATACTGTACTTTCATGCTTTCTGAGCTTTTCTTGCTATTTTAAAGACATTTTCAGCCTGTGCAAATGTGATGTGGCTACTTAACCAAGAGTAGAACCCTCAGCAGATAGTACCAGCTAAGTCAGTTGCCTTAAGCAACTAAATTTAGTATAAATTTAGTCCAATAAACACAAAAATATAATCAAATTCTGACTGAAATTGTGGGGACTGATAACTCACTAGGCAGCATTTAATATTGTTAGGTCAGCGTCAGCTGCAAGGCAAGTGAAATTGCAAGGTTCTTTTGAAATTATATTAATGAATAAATGAAGGATGTTCTTATCTCACACATGAATGGTAATTTCATGGTGAGGGAAGATGGTACATCCTATCCCCCTGCCTCACACTGCTGGCTAATCAGTCCTGATGGGGATTCCCATGCACTGAGATGCAACCAGCATCAGATGAACTTAAATGGAAGGACAAGATCTGGGTTATTTCAGGAAGATTTCCCTTTTCAGCTAAATGCCAGTGTTACTGAAATTCAGACAGGTCAAATCTTGTTTTCTGATGAGCCAAATGCAGATTGCTGCCGATGTCACAGCAGCACAAAACTGTCCAGGCCTGTCCTTTGCTCCACATGAGATCTAAGTGAAAGACAGACTCAATAAGCTGTTAATGTATTCACTCTCTAGACAGGTCCAATCATAACTAATCTCATGTTACTTTGAGAGCTAACTCAGTGTGTACCATGCAGCTATAATTTGATCTGATAACTGCCATACAGATGAGGTGATAAAAGCCTGCAGAGAGTCACAGGAGCTGTGCAAGGAAGGGGTCAGGCTGAACAGACCCATCTTTGAGAAGCATGGACCCCATCACAGGAAAGGCTCTGTGCACTGTGGGCAGTGGGGTGTCTGAGGACAGACAGGCCAGTCTAACATTGTCTGCACTCCTGGGAGCATGGCTTTGCAGGGAGTGTCAGCCAACCCTCTGCATGTGCGGGTTCAACCTTGCCTAATGGATGAGGTGTTCAGAGGCAGCTCTGCTGATGGATGTAGAATGCAAAATAAAACACTTATTTGTCAGGAAAATTTCATTACACCCATGGTAGCACTCCCACTGCAGTGGAGTTTGGAGATATTTTCCACAAAGGCTGCACTTGCCAGTGTGTTTTCTTCAGGATTTCTTCTCCCTGGGAGAGATAAAAATATCTTCAGGAAGTACTTTTTATTTGTTCCCAGTGGTGAATACCCTTTTGTGCATAAAGCATCTTCGCTTTTATGCAATTTTTCTATTAATACTGCAGTTGTAATTTTTCTTTTAGTAAATTGTTATTTCAACTCATAATCCCTCATTTATTGTCCCTTCTTACTGAAAGGGGCGGGGGAAGGGGAGTGGTTTATTTGGAGTTCAATTTCCCTGCTGGGGCTAAAGCCAGCACATTTAATTGATGCCCAATGTAGGCTCGAGGGAGAAGCTGAAATAACATTCTGATTGGAGCATTTGTGTATTGGGTCCAGAACTCCCTGGTTACAGTGCTCGATCTGTTTGTGTGGATGTGGTACCTAGCTCAGTATATATTCCTGTATGTGCTCCTCCTGATAATATTTGTCAAGGTGGGGAGAGGGATTAGGATTGCTTTGGTGATGTGCTGTGTGAACTCAGTTTATGACATGACAACATCAAAGACAATGAGGGTCATTTGGGATGTGAGTTCAGTGTTGTTTGTGTGTCCTGGCCTTGGCTGCTACCTTTGGCAGTTCCTTAAAAATAGTATCCAGCTGGTGGGGAGAACAGGAGAGGATGACTTTACCCAGCCCTTCATCCTCTTAATCCTTGTTCAGGTCTGCTACAACAGCTTTTGAGAATTTCAAATTCCCTTTGGATGTTAAGGACAGCATAACCTTGCTGCTAACTCGACAATGTCTCTGTGTATGGTCTATACTGTCTTTAGAGTCAGGACAGACATTTCTAGGGAAGTTGTTCAGAGACGTGCCCCAGGGGTAGATAGTCCTGAGTAGCATGAAAGGTGAGAGAAAAAGGGCCAGGTTTTGAAGAAGTATTCTGCTCCAATGATTTGGAAGTTCATCCCTGAGCAAATACAGACCCAGATGGAACTGGTTAGGTTATTGAAAATGGACTTCCACCATATATTGGATTGTGAGATCAAGGATTCTTCTGAAGCACAAACCTTCAGGGCCAGGATTAGATACTGATCATACAAATTGTACTCGAGGGGACCAAACCTTGACCAAGGCTGCAAACCTGACTCTCATGACACTGAAGCCCACAGGTTTGATCTGAATTCTTTATTGCCTGCAGAACTTTCATAAAGAAAGCAAGACAAACAATGTAGTAGCTCATGGTGGCTAATAAGCCCCCATTTCCCAAATAACCAGATGTAGCCATTCACTGGATATTTGAAACACAAGGCACGTGAGTACAGAATATTTCACAGTAAAGCAGCAAGTGGATTTTCCAGTCTTTCTTCACTACCACAGGTAAGTAATATATCCAGTATGCCACATTAAATAATGAGAATTACTTATCTCTTAATTTTCTCTGTTCAACACTTGTTTTTCCTATAATTTCTGAGACATGACAGTGGTCAAAACGGGTTTAAAACAGCAAAGCAAAGTTAGATCTCAGGAGTTTGCATTCAGGTTTAACACGTAGCCTTGTTCCAGGAGAAAGTCACGGCGCTGGGCTGCAGGACGCATCTCAGCATGTTTCCTGCAATTAGGTAAGGAGCTGTACCGAGCCGCTCAGGATCAGCAGGGCTCTGCCCTCGCTTTGCTGCTGCTCCCGGGAAGAGCAATGATAATGTTCTGAGGCCACCTACTGTTTGCTTCCAACACCTACATGTTAATGTGTAGGATGCTGTCCAAGAGAGCGGGCTCATCCTAATGACCAGAAAGTATTCCCAATAGTCCTTAGAGATGTCAACATACATCAGAAACAGAACTTGCTCTACCTTAAGTAGCTTTATAAGTATCATCATACCCAGCTTGTTAAGATAACTTTTCAAGGAAAGTAAATATTACTATCTTGATAATTTTTTACTTCATTAATATCTTCTGTTATCTCTCTCTGTAAGAATACCCTTAAAAGTGCCAAACACTCCCAGAGCTTCCACTTTCAAGTACTCAGGAGGAGTCTGGATGCACAGAATGAAATCCTAGCTTCACTGACTCACAAGCAATTATTCCCCTTTGCATGAATAGAGCTAAGTTAGGGTTTTTCACTCTCTCAGTTCATCATAATAGGAATTTGCTGATCCCATGCTGTTAAATCCATCTGCTGCCTCAAGCTTTAACTTGAAGCACAATGAATAAAAGGAGAGAAAAAGGGAGGAGGAGAATCAGAAGCTGTTATCTACAAAATAGCCTAGACTGAAAGCCTCAAGCTGAGCCTGTAGAGGCCAGCTACTCCTGTACAAATGGAAAGACAGCTGAAACTCCAGGCACTAAAATCTTCTGCTTATTAGTAATAGCAGGATTCAGTTGACTCTAATACATAGGGACTCCCTTCCATTTACACATTCATTACACATTCTCAGCTGCTATTTAGGCATTGACTCTGAGTTCATGTTGTAACACAGGTCCCACTTTTCTTCCTTTTGAATGAGGTCAATTGGATGCTGAGTCCTCTTCTTTCAGTCTCACCTAGAGTGCAATGAGACATTCAAGCCTGCTCACACCACTCCCTCTCACCAACATCTGTCTTTTAAAAGCTTCAATGCATCAATCAATCAATCAATCAATCAAAGCATTAATGGCTTTTTATTTTTGTCAATTCTGCTCCACTAAACCTCCCTAGTATTTAAACCACATTCTCCAGAGACATTTAAGAATCCATTTTACCAAAGTTCTCTCTCCTCTGTTTGCTGTACCTTGGAAGATTATCAGGTCCAGTTGTGCAGAAGTATTGCTGCTGGGTGCAGCCTCCAGATCCTAACAGAGAAGTTACCTAGCATGTTCTGGAGAGCTCCAATAAGCCATTTCCAAGGAACTCATATTCTTTTTAACACATTTAAAATATTATAGATAGGGAAAAATAGGGAAAAATATTATTTTAAACCTCATTGTAATGAATGACCATGAAGTGCAAAAAAGTCACTTTCAGGGACTGAAAATCAGAAATTCTTTATTGGTTTCTTCACTCATTGTTAAAGAACACCGTAAGAGTTGTGGTGCATGAGTGGCTGGGAAATTTGATGTATGCACTGCCTTTCCTCTGCATCAATGCAAGATAATTAGAAGTAGCTTGCCTTGAATTATTTTTTCTTCTTTTAAGTAAAACATGTTACAACTTTCTTCCCTAAATTCACCTTGGAGATTTACAGGACCATGATGAATTTAGAAAATGAAATAATTTCTGAAATGAAAGCTAAATGCTACCTGGATACTTGCAAAAAATGACCTGATTATTCTGAACTTGTAAAGACAGAGATTGTCCCACCTGTAAGACACATATTTTATGTTTTGTAGGGCAAATTTTCCTTTTCTAAGGAAAATTATCAGGAAAACAGTGCAGCCATGAGACAGCAGACGAAATGGAAGAAGAGTATTAGATTAGAGTTACACTGTAGGATAAGGCAGAGCTCAGAGGTGGCATAGAAAATGACAGCTTGGTGGCTTAGGCAGTGTGCTGCTCTTCATTGGTTGTCACCAAACTAAATATACCTTATTGGTTGTGTATAAAAATTTGTCAGCATTAACCTTGCACAGTGCTGCCACGTGCAGCAGACAGGAGACCTTAAGCAATTGGGATATTAAAATCCCACAGTGCTGGGCTCAAGTCCCTTCTTCAGCAGAGGAAGGAAGTCAGCCAGTGTACATAAATGATGAAAAATAAAAATATGAAAATAGGAAAATAGAACCATGTAAAACATAAACTATGCATAAAACTAAAGATAGGTCTGAAATATAAGAGTGCTAGCAGTAATGAAACCCTAGCAATGGCAAAGTCCTATTATTAGGTGCTATAATGTAAAGCTGATATATTGAAGGTTAAATGTATGGAAGGAAATGTTAAGAATATTTCCGTTCTAATCTCGATTTCCATTCTACTGCTAAAGACAGTGATATCTCTTGAACTCTTTAGAGCATTTAACTTGCTTTGGCATTCCTGTTAAAAGTCACTACTGTACTGCAGAACATGAACTGAATGGATAAAGCCTTTGGTAAGTGATGTTGCATATGTGCTATCATTTCAGAGTGAACACAATTAAAACTACTGGAGAACACGTATCCACTTCTGTGCAGCTACTGTGAAGTCACAAAGCCTCTAAAATAGAGCATGTGAGCCAGGTGTCCAGTGCTGACACTGCTTGAAGGCAGTCTGAGAGGAAGCTGTCTACCCAGTTCATGCATCTTGGCAGCAAAGAACATGGGACCCCTCCAGGAAGGACTTGCAAAATGCCCCAGGATTTATTTTTTGACTATCCTTAATATGGACCCAAGCAGGAAGGCAGACTACAGTTCAGAATTAGAGAGGAGGTATCCCATACTCTGTGTAGAACTGTTAAATATGAATCACACCTCAAAGTGAATGACTGATTCTATCAAATATAAGCCCATTAGAAGTTTAAACCATTGAATTGCTTCATCCAGTCTCTCAGTTTATTGCAGATCAAACTATAGACCAATACAGTCACCACAACAAAGAGGAATGTGCAGACATAATGACTGATCAGGGCTGTTTGATATTCTTAGTCCATTCAAGCTGTTTTAATACAGCCAACAACAAAGGTACACATGTAAGTACCAGTGCAAAGTGGTAACAGCATATAGAGAATCTAAAGAACAGCAGAGTAACTCCTAAGCAGCAGTGGTTGTGAAAGCAATTCCCAGACTGTGTTGAGCAAACAGATGTGGCAGTAAAAAGAAATAGTATTACTGAATCAGTAATCAGGGCAATAATTGGTAAACATAATCAGACCACTCATTCCGTTGTGTATTTGGGATATTTAATAAACACAACACTGGAGTAATGCATCCTTTCAGGAGTGCTTAAAAATATCTGTAGATGATCAGAAATATTTGAGGGCTGAAGGAACTTCTTCTCTGGGACCAAATTAATGAGCTTACTGTTTTTACTTGGTTAGAGCAAAACCTTACGAAGTACTTCAGTCTATAAGACCATTACACACTGTGCTCTCATGACACAGAGGAACACTGAAATTTAAAGAATAAGAGAGATAGGAATAAGAATCAATACCAGAAGATGGAACTGACCATTTACAAATAAGAAATTAGGCAGATTTTTTTTTTCTATCAAAACCAATTGACAAAAGGAACAAACCAGCAAGAGAAGGACTGGGACCTCTGTTCCTTGATATCTTCCTTTTTGGACTAGAAGTCAGTCTGGAAGTTTTTCTTTAGTTTAGCACACGACCTGTCTGTGCATAGTGGGGTGAAATGCAGTGGCCTGTCTATCACTGCAGGGCTTAGTGTATCACAGAGTATTTTTCCTTATACCCCTACAGTTATGTCTACCCTTGCCTCTGTCTCCAGCTTGCCTGCATAAAGACCGAGCACAGGAAACCTGGGCAGAGTCATCACTATTTATCTTGTCCACAGGCCCTCTCCTTGGGTGCAGGCTGCAGTGATCCACTCAGTCACCAGCACACAGCTAACAGATAAGCCTTCTCTTCTCTTGTGCTGATCTGACATGCTACTTTCACATGTTACCAATGTACTGTGTAGGCATTGCTGCAGACCTAAAGAGAAACAAAATTGTCAATGCACATTTAATTAGAATAGAATAGAATAGACAATTATAGTTGAGAGGACCTACAACAATCTTCTAGTCCCTGTGCCTGACTAAATATAGTTGAAGAACTATGTCCAAATGGTTCTTAAACCCTGACAGGCTTGGGGAATGGAGCACCTCTCTAGAACGCCTGCTCCAATGTGTTTCTCTCATAAAGAAATGCTTCTTCATGTCCAACGGGAAGAGATAAGCACCTCTCTCTCTACTTTCCCTCCTCCAGAAGCTGTAGAGAGCAATAAAGTTGCCCCTTGGTCTCTTTTCCTTTAGACTAGTCAAGCCCAAGGTTCTTAGCAGCCCACTGTAGCTGCTGCCATCCTCTGGATCCTTGTAAGGACCTTCACATCGTTCTGAGCAGTCAGCTCAGCACTGCACACAGCACTCAAGGTAAGAGAACACCAGTGCTGAATGCAGCAGGACAATTCTGGCCAGCTGGTGATGTTGTGTTTGATGGACCCCAGGGTGGGATTTGCCCCCTTGGTTGCCAGGGCTCGCTGCTGGCTCACACTGAGCTGCTGCCAACCAGCACTCGCAGATCCCTGTCTGCCCTCCCCTGAGCAGGTCTTCTGCACCACTTACTTGACTTAGGACACACTGGAATTGCCTGTTCCTGAGCTTGTAAAAGATGTTTCTTACAGACTGACCAGCCCTGAAAAGTGAAAATACTTTGCTAAATATCTTCCTGAATAACTCAAAGCTTGCTCCTCTGAAGGCCAGGGTAGCAACTTTGCTGTCCTTTATTCTTATTTCACTGAAAATTTTACTCTCAACTGTTTTGTCATCACTGTGATCAATACAGTCTCCTACCTCACATTCTCTAATCCTTACCCAGAAGCTCAGCCACATCACCACCAGCTGTAAGGAGTGTGCAATCAAACCTCTCCCTTTCATACAGTGTCACCCCTCCTACCTTGCCTATGCTGCCTATCCTTCCTGTAACCCTCCACCCCAGCACTCCAATTGTGGGACTGGAGAGTCCTCTATCTTCTCCAACAGGATGAAAATTTCCCCAGTTTTCTTTATCCTGCTAGCCCCAGAAGGAAGGTAGAGAGAAGGTTACACCCAATGTACATATCTAAATGTTTATACAAATAAAAAAATATTATGTGTATATACAGCCACACAATTTAAGTGCATCTGTAACAGAAGGTCCAAATAAGCTGTAATACTTGCAGCTTTATTAACAGTCAAAATTTTTAATTAATGCAAGTATAAATCATAAAGTTCTGTAGTTGCGAGTTCCGTGCCTTGAAAGTCACCTGGGATTCCTGAATATTGTCAAGTTATGCAAAGTTCATGAGACGTATTGACATAGGAACAACTGCTGTTAATGAGCAATATCTGGTGTCTCCTCATAATTAATACTCCCCAGTCACTAGCAGTAGCACAACCACCATTCAGACTGACTTTTCGTTATACCAATTTTCAAAATATTTTTACCTATGGTAACTGCATCTACAGAAAAAATCCTGTACAGAACTAACCATGTGCAGTATGCATGTACTATTTTACTTGAGATATCACTAAACTAAGGGGGAAAAAACAAACTATAAAATATTAGTTGATAATTTACCATAGCCCTGTTCATTTTTTCCCCAGTGTTTTAGTCTCTATTATAGGAAGTCTAAAGTTAAAAATAACTGTCAATACTAGTTCTTCCTCAAGAAGGAATACTGGCTAGGAATCTCATTTGTTTCTTAATCAATTTTTTTCTTTTTCAGAACATTCCCTAGGAAGCATGCAGAAACTGTGTGCTTGCATATACACACTGTGGCCTTTCAGTATAAAAAGGGGAATTACAAGAAAGATGGAGACTTTTCACCATGGCAAGCAGTGACAGGACACGGGGCAACATTTTTAAACTGAAATGGTGTGGAGTTATATTGGAAATAAGAAAGAAATATTCTTACAATGTGGGTGATGTGACACTGGAAGAGGTTATCATTAGTTGTGAATGCCACAGCACTGGAAGTGCTCACAAAGAAAGTGGAGGGCTTTAAGCAACTTGCTCTAGTGAAAGACACCCCTGCCCATGGCAGGATGGGTGGAACTAGAAAATATTTAAGATCACTTTTAACCTAAACCATCTCACAATTCTACAACTCTCTGATTCCAATGCAAAGATGGGAAAGACTAGGAGGACATAACAATCTGCATTTATGAATAGGCTGATAAAAGCACTTGCCTCGGGAAGTGGTTGAATCACCATCCTTGGAGGTATTTAAAAGACATGTAGATGTGACACTTATGGAAATGGTTTAGTGGTGGACTTGTCAGTGCTATATGGAAGGATTCAGTGATCTTAAAGGTCTTTTCCAACCTAAATGATTCTATGAATTTATGAATCTCTGTATGCAGAATAAAATGACAGTGAGGCGTTACTTGTCCTCTAAGGAAAGGACAGTGCCTATAAACGTGGGTGTGGTTATGTGTGACTCATTAATTCATCACTCCTTTAGTTGTCTTGCAAGTTTACGTCAACTTGAAAGTCATCTCTTAGTGTGACAAAGTTCCCTTTGAGGGGAATTGCTCAATTTGTATTCCATGGTGATCATTATACCAATTTCTTGCCTGCTGCAAGGATTTTAATGCAGAAGGCCGAAACTGCTAGCAGTTGCATCCTGGGCAAATCCTTTGACTTCAGTAAGATTGTATGGACTATTAATTAGTGCAAAAATTGGTCCAACTTATGTATTTTTTTGGGAGCATATAACACATGCACCAATACAAGAAAAAAAATAGTTATTTGATAGGACAACCTGGACTCCTTAATAGCAATAGGAACACAACAAACCACTTGAAAAAGCGGTGTCCTTGAATTTTATTTCACAATTGAATATGTCATTTTAAGTGTCATGATTCATAGCTACTCAAATTCTGTACTTTTACAAAAAGCATTTATGCACTAACTTGTAATACAGGTTGTTAAAAATGAAGAAGTAGTGCTTAGGGTTGTTTTTATTATGATAGATAACATTAATTAGCCCTGGTATGGAGGGGAGGAGAAGTTTCTCTTGAATGCTCTACTCTGCAGTGCATTATTAATTTTCTCATTCATTCCTTTTTAGCTCATTAGCTTTTAAATGTTGTAGTCTAATGCTGAGGTGAAGTTTCAAGTGTCTGTTCCCTCTGTCACCCATTTCAAGCCATCTCACAATCACTGTCATTGTGGTTAATTTATATTGCAGTGGTACCTAATCTATGGTAGGGATGCTATCATCACCACAGCCTGTGGTGATGACAAAATGGAACACTTAAAGCATTCTTTCTGTATTGTTTTAGGACATTTTAGGGTTAAACTGAATTAAAGAATGCATTAAAACTCAAGTAATTCTTCTCCCTTTGTCAAAGAAAACTTATTTAGCAGGTAAAACTAAGCATTATTTTTTATAGGCAGCAAGCCCAAGAAGGAAGACTATCAAAATACTAATGCAAGAATTGCAGACTGACATCCACAATGCCAGATAGCCTTTCAGGACCTTTGACCTGCTAGCTTCAATTTGCAGGATATCCCTTTGATGAAGGAATTTACTAAGCCCACACTTTTGGAAGAGATCTCCCATAAGAGATTGTACAACATTTTATGGCCTGAGGCTGTAAACAATTAATTTACTTTTTTTTTTTCTTTTTTTATGCACCATGTAGTGACAGTCATAGAGCTCTAGTCAACTGACCTACAATATTTTAGGTATAATTGTTCAATGTACTTGTAATTCTGCCTTTATCAATAGTGACTCTGTTAGGTACACTGCAGAAAGCAGTTCCTCCCAGCACTGTACTAAGGAATAAAAGTACCAGGAATTGGTGTTTTTAGGAGGCAACTGAAATATGTGAGTTTTCTGAGAGCACTGTGACCCTGCTTTTATGTGTTAGAGTGTACTACTGAAAGGATTAGATGGAATGAGAAGAGATTATTTTCAAGCAGGTATGGTTTCTCCCACACTGTGAAAAACATATGACTCACTTTGTGCTAATCACACAGTATTTCTGTGGCAGTACGTGATAGCAATTTCTTAGTTCTTGTCAGTAATTTACCTTCCTAATAAGGTGGAGCTGCTGAAAGGGAACCAAGAATCAACAGAAGTTGAAAGTCAGTGAAATCTGAAATGTGAACCTAATGATGAATCTCTTCAGCTTTACACCTTCTCCTATACTTCCCCCCACCCCTTCAAATTCATTTTAAAATCTCCAATTATTTTAGTTCCTCCTTAATACAAGTTTCAGAAGAGCATCTCTGCCACATCTACCTTGCTCAGAAAGTCAGAGTCCAACTACACAAAGCATGTCTGTGCCCCATATAATGTGTGAGAGAAGTTCTGGATAGCCATCACTGTGCTGAATGTCCTGCACAACACAGAAACCCTTTTCCCTTTTCCTATCAAGACATACCCTTTACACGCACTGCATTGTACTATTAAGGAAGAAAGCTTATTTCAGGTCTTGCCAAAATCTATGCAAAGTCACAAAAAGTTTACATTTTTGAAGGAGTGTAGGGCAAAGGCCAAATGCTTTTCTGGTCTTTACCTTTCACTCCTCTTCATATCTCCACCAGAGCATTGCCATCAACAAATGTCCACTTTTCTATTTTCTATTTTTTGCATAAAAATGAATACGTTGATAAAATAGCATATCTCTTGCTTTCCTGATCCCAAAAATACTTAAAGTCCACTCTACACACCATACTGCACAAGTTGACACAAAATCTGCTCTCTGTCCTTTTTACCCCAAACATCTGAAGGCTTTGTAACCACTCCTTTTGAGAACTGATGACACGGGTCATGAGTCTGACTGCACCTGCTGGAAGCACAGTGACCTGGAGTGCTAGAGCATTGCATTTCAGATCTGCGTCCCTGTCGGAAACGAACCTGCAAGTCTGGATTGTGGGTCTGTTGCTGGAGACTTTCCTTACAGTTTTATAAACCATAGCTGTTCATTGTTATCCTCTCTTTTAATCTACAGCTGCTTCATCCTCATGGATGAGTTTTGAACAGAGCTGTTTGCACCAAATGTAAAAGCTGATTGCTGCCAAAAAGGAAGAGTCCCAGTTCTCCCTCCTTGGAGCACATTTTCTTCTCTTATCTTCTGCCAGCTTTTTCTGTTGTTCTTTAAGCTTTTAATCACTCAGTAAAAATGGTGAATATTCTTCTGCTATCTTGGCAAGCCAGGTGGATCACAGTATGCTCCAGTGAGCAAGCTGACATTGTGCTCATTCACAAGAGTGAACACATGGTTTGGAGGAGACAAGGGAGGAGCCTTAGTGCTTTATTTGATGGATGGGATTGAATCAGCTTGGATATCTGCTGGATTCCTTGACACTGGTTGATGATCTATCATGGGGGCACCTTATCATGGCCTTCGAGTCCACTGCCTGGAGATAAATGGTTGTCAGTCACAAGTTCCCCATGGACACGTCCTCACTAGGACCTGGAATGCAATGCAGAGATACTAAGCTAGTGAACACCCGAGGCAATAAAGCTACATGATGTGGTACAAGGACTTGTCTGGTTACAGCAAAGCCCTGCTTCCATCATGCTGTGTGCAGGACAGGGTACCTTTCTCCCTTAGAGTGACAACACATCTCTTTGGAAAGCAACTTAACACAGCTGTAGAGAGAACTACTTGCCCCAGATGTACCAGGTCTGGACAAATCCTCATGGACAGCTGGGTGACACTTGGAGAAGAAAACACTATACCTATTACAATGTTTCAAGTTACAAAGCGTTCATTCCTTTGAAAATTACTTTGTTAACATAATTCTTGAATAATAATTATTCTCTTGCATTGAAATTGTTTTGTCTCTTTCTTGTGATAATAATTTCAGTGAATTTTATTCTAACCTATCAGAAATTAAAAGTTTTCAGACTCCAGAAATTAAAAGTTCAGTGGGTTCATTTGAGAAATGCAGAGTGCTACATCCTAGAAAAAAAACACTGACCATGACTTCATACTGTAACCACAACTACTCTTTAAAAAAATTAGAGAAAATCACCATTTTATTTGTAAGTTTGAGCAGTGGAGGCATTTTTTTATATCAGCAGCTAATTTAACAGGTTATAAAGAAATTATAAAGGTTCTAAGGGAGCTGGACCTGATGATCCCAATGGGTCTCTTCTAACTCAGCATATTCTATGATTCTATGATTAAGGATATTGATGCAACAAAGACCTTCAATGTTTGTCTGTGAACTCTCTCCCAGATCAGAAAGCTTCTTAGTTCTAAATGTTCTTTTATTCCCTTCCTGAAAATATCAGTTTTGTTTCTCAGTCAGCCAAGACCACCCAGGCTGATTTAATCCCCAGCCCAATGCATCTTACTGACAATTTCCATGGCACAGAAGGAGATCAGGCAGATTCCTTTATTGGGCCAATTACTGCATCCCCAGGTGCAAGATTTGGAAGGTGAGAGCTCATCTCCAAATCAGCAATCTGGATGGTTGTCTCCATTACACAAAAAATAAACCATATCCATGGAATTCATACAGCCTAGTACTTATTATATAACTGTTGTGGTTTAAACCAAGCTGGCAGCTAGGCCCCACTGAGTCAATCACTTTTCTGTTACATTGGCATGAATTCTTCCTTTTTCCCTCTGCCCTCAAATCAGTACTAATTTTGATGTATTTGTTTATTAATTTGGGGGTTTTTGAGTGTTTTTTTGTTTGGTTTGGTTATTTGGTTTTATTTTTCATTGTTTGTTGTTTTTTTTTTTGATTGTTCTGTTGTTCTTTGTTGGTTTTTTTTCAGAAACAAATTTCTATAGTAAAACAAACAGGGAAAAGATAAATTTCTTGGCTAGAGAGTCAAATTTACATAACATATTACTTCCAGGCTTTTCCTTTATTGTGTTTAAAAGTCATTATTTCTATTTCCCAGCATATCCTATCTGACTGTTATTCAGTAGCAATAATTGCCAAACATGTCTTTTTTTCTATTGATTTAGAAAAGAGGTAGAAAGTACCCCAAAGAAAGGAACTCTGCCTTTGTAATAGAGATACTGAAATTTCTGGGTTGTACAGCTGACTGGGCATTTAAGAGGTTTGGTTCATCTTGCTTGTGAACTGTGGCTTATTAGTGTTAATTGATGAACAGTCTGACAAAGAATTAGCACGAAAATCCCTCCTTCTCCTTCTCTTTCAAGATCTTTCCCAATTTTTTTCTTCTTTTATCTTCTGTAATATGGAAGCCTCATCAGAGATACACACTCTGAGTCAAGGTTTATGTTAGTCATCACAGTAGCCACTCTACATGGCAGTAATATAAGTGGAAAAAGAAAAGTGGAAGAGAAAACTTGAGAAAGTGGAGTAGAAGGTAGAAAACCCCAGGCACCTCAAACACTCCAGAATTCCTGCCAATTGGAAACATCAATGGCAAGGATTTTGTGTATTCAGTTGTGAAAATGGACCTTCTGGAAAGGCAGACACACCAAAGGTAGATATTTTTATTTTAACATTAATGGATTGGACCATGGCATCCTGGCCCTGTCTTCCCCATGGCCATCTCCCACTTTGGACACACCAGGCTTAATGGCTATATTTAAATGAAGAAGAATATGATAGCTAGACAGTCAGAGACATCTGAAAAGTACTGTGCTCTAAAATGATGCATTTGAAAGGCATCAGATAGGAGAAGCCAAAAGAAAGGAAGGGAATGCTGCATCATTTATAACAGATTTGAAACTGCACAGCTGAATATGCTGTTTTGGATGGTTTGCACAGTCTGAGTCCAGATGGGATATCAGGGACTCAAAGGAGAAGCAGAAATGCTAAAGTTCCTTTTTTTAAGTTAAGGAAAAGCAATCAGAGTTTGTCAGGCTGCAAAAAATAACTCTTCAGAAGGAAAACTGAATAGTGCATAGTGGACTGCAAGATCAGCAAGATCGTAGAGACTGTGAAATGAAAAACAAAACCACATATCCTGAGAAAGGATTTTAAAAGCACAAGTTGAGTATATTTGCATGGGGAAAAATAATTTATTTTGAGGAGAGTCAGTGCATCTTGGAAGCAGTTATTCTGCAAAAGTCTTCAATAAGGGGATGTACATAAAGAGTATTTCCAGTCAACTTAGAGAATCAGAAATCTTTGTGAGAGCTGGTCAAGATACAGGTGCTTCCAGTCCATAGATACCACTTTGAGGACAAATGCAACTCTCAAAATAGGCAGCTGGGGCTCCAATCCATGGCATATTGTGCAGACAGAACTGTATCTGTTGGAACGAAGACGTAAACTTCAGATCTTACAATGGAGCATAATTATTTGAAATTCTTTCTGCAAACAGATTACATTCTATTTAAGGGGAGCACAGCCCACATCAGGGTTAGGGATAGTCTCCCCAAACCTGAGGTGCCTGCAGTGCACACATCCACACCTGAGCTGGCCCATTGGGCCTCCTTCTGTGAAATGGAGAGGAAGAAAAACTTTTGTAATTCAACCAGTTCACTTATTATATGTGTCTGCACCAGGACACAGTGAACTTTTTCCTTGAATTGTCCATTCCTCTCTGCCTGTTTGGACATTGAGGGAGAGTGGCTGGCTTAAGGATAAGCACATGAAGTCTGATAAACCTCACTGAAGGTCTCAATGACAGTGTTTGTTGTTTAGAAGCACTGAAGCCCAGAAGGTTTCGATCCCCCTGCCTTCTCTATTATCAGCTTAGTGCCCCATAAAAAGATATTTTAAGGGAAACATTACATTAAACTTTTTTTTTTATCCACTGAGAGAAAAAGTAGTATATTTTATAAAAAAATAATGATGGGTTAATCAGACCATTTTCTGTGTGAATATACATTTACTAACAATGGAGAAAAGGGATACCATTTCTGCTGATGAGATGATCATCACAATCAAATTACTGTCCGTGTATTCCCTGGGAAGGTTAGATTTGCACTTCATAAAAACAGCTTTTGTGTTTGGGAGGGCAGAGTGGGGCTGCTTCTTACAGGATGCTTTGCATTTCTCAGGGCAAAGCTGACAACAAAGGATTTATTGTGTATCATTGGAAAAGGTGAGTTTTCCTTAAATTGATGTATTGATAAATCTGTTTCTAGTAACAGGGGATAATGAATTACCACATAAAGAGCAGATTGTAATCTGTCATGTTTTTGAGGAAAAATGTTATTTTTCTACCCCAAGTAAGAATCTTGTAATTATCTTTTTCATGACTGACTGTCCTTAGTACTGCATGAATTTGAACATGTCGGGTACAAAATTAGAATTGTCCTATTGTGTGCTAATCCTTTCAGCAAAGATATTTTTGTGAATATTACTGCCAGACATACAGACAGACACTATCTATCATTCTACAAAGGTCTCCTTCATTTACCATGCATTTTGAAGTGTACATGTGGGAAGGATGGACATCAGCTCTACTGCTTCATTGTGAAAGCCTTGAAAAAGTTATGCTTGCAAATGGGTCTAAGCCCAGACTGCCAGGTAAAGTTGGCCTAGCAAACAGCTGTGGTGGTGTCAGGTCTTACTGTATTCTTTGAGGGTTTCTAACACCTTTTCCCCATTGGAGTGGGGGGCACTGGCTGTGTGCCTCAGTTCTCAGTTTGCATGCCATGGCTGTGGGGCAGCAGGGGAGACAGGGGCCTGGGCTGGGCTGTTGAGCAAGTACCAGGAGAAAGGTCGAGTAGGCAGCCAGAGGCATCAGCAGCCCCACAGTAAAATTCACATCAAGTTACACAAAAGCCCTGGGCAAGTCTCTGTAAGAACCAGGACCAATGCTGGTTGTAGGGATCTCTGCAGGTGTTTCTCCAACGTCCTCCTTGAAGATCACCAGCATTGAAGCAGTGTGGCTTTACTAGCTGACTTGAAAATCTTAGAAGGGACAATTTGCAGACTTCTTGGACAACCTGTTCCAGTGCTGATAAAAAAATTAATGTCCAACCTGAACCTCCCATATCCTGATCTGTGACGGTTGTTAATATTTATATATTCTCTTACTGCTGTTGCTGAAAGGGGTTTCTATCTCTCCACTAGGTCCTACAGACTGCAGTTAGATCTCTGTTTAACCTCCTCTTCATAGGAGATCCCAGATCCCTTAACATCTCCTTGGTGGAATTCTATGTACTGACCATCTGTATAGCCATCCTTTGGACTCTTTCCAGTTTCTCCACAACCCTCTTGGTCTGGAAGACCCAAAAACAGTTTTGCAAGGTGTGGTTTCACCAGGGCCAAGGAGATGAGGCTGCTTGCCTTTTTCCTGTTGGTCTTGCTCCTCCATGTATAACTCTGCTCTGCAGCTTGCTTATTCATGAGGCAAGCACGCTCTAGGTTGATGTTGAGCCTTGTGTCCATCATAACTCTGGCCCTGTTCAACAGAGATCCAATCTGTTTCTCATGTGTATTGATGTTTGCAACAGTGGAGTTACTCTGCCCCTGATGGAGCACATTTTATTTCTTGCTGAACTTCTTGAAATTTCTGTTGGTCCCATCCCTGAATTCACCAAGGTCCCCTTGAATTAAATCTCTACTGCTTTACATATCAAGTACCTCCAATTTAACTTAATCCACAAATTTGCTGAGGCTTGGTTCTGCCTCATTGCCTGGGTAACTGATGAAGATAATCAACCCCTGACATATTCCATCCATTACTGGTTGCCCACTGAGCACTGAGCCACTGATTACTGCCCTCTGATTCTGGCAGTCCATTTTTAATACATCTAATAACCTGTCCATCCAGCCTGTGGTTTGGATCAGCCCCAACAAGCTCTGTCCTGCAATGCCCAGGCAGGGCCTGGCACACACAGCAAGCTGTGGACCATTCCCAAAAGGCCCTCTGGGCAGGAAACAATTGCGGGCTAGTTGGACATAGCATTAGATATTCACATTTTTAGTTTGTTATTCAAAAGGACAAACTGTCTCATAAAATAATTAAGGCTATAGTCAGGTCTTAATAAGGGCAATTTTAAAGGAGGGAATTGTGTTTTTACTAAATATTGCATTGAAGCATGGAAGTCAAGGAGGTTCACATGAGACCAGACTAAAAAATTTCAGAGGTTCCCTGAAAAGAGTTTATTCTTTCCCAAGAGCCTTTCTTGCAACTATTTAGGCCTTGTTTCTCCAAAAAGTCCCAGAGTAAGGAGACATCTCTTTCCTTGATATGACTGTCTATAAATCTATTCTATACAGAAGGGATAATCTAAGTATTAAGAAGCTGCTGTTTCTGTCTCAAAAATGTTTCAGCATGTAACAAACAATAACTAGCTTTAAATTTGAATTACAATTCAAGATATAACATTTTCTTTGGGAGGAGAAATTATGAAGATATTTTGGTTTAAGTTTTCTCAATCATCTAGGGGGTTTTACCTACATTTTAATTCTAATTTTAATTTTTATTCATATTTAATTTAATTCAAATGAAGCCTCTAAATAAATAATTATTTTTTCCTGAAGAAAACCAAATCCAACAACATTGAAATTGGATGCTTAGACAGATTAACGTTGTCTAGATCTTCTTCTAAAAGAAAAAAAGTTTGGCCTCACTGGAAGTGCACTTATTGAGAAAAATGCAACAATTCTTCTGGCAATTATATTTGCTTTCATAACAAAGTACTATGTGTTTTCTCTAAGATTAACCATCTCAGATGTGTTGGTAGAGAGAATGGAGTGATGCTAACCAGAGAAGGACCTGGCTAGCCTAACTTCCCCATCAGTGTCTTTAGGAATCAGCATCTGGACATTTTGGCTCAGTCCCAAAAAGAAAATAAAGAAAGCAAAGATGCAAAATCATTGAAGTTTATGATAAAATTGTTATTGTATGTCTGCATAGCATCATGTCCAAATAAGTTTACTCTCATCAGGGTCTTGAAGCAGAACTCAAATAATAAAATAAAACAACTCACTAGAAAGGAAGGAAAGGAGAAACACAGAGCAGTGGAGATGATTACCTGCTGTATATATTTTTCAGGGAATATCACCTAACAGTTTTCAGATAAAGATATCTAAATTGTAAACAGTAAGTAAGTTTTGTGTTGGATAACAGCACATTTCAAAATACATGGATGCCTTGGAAGTGTCTGAAGGAGAGCTAATGAATTTTAAATGGAAAGGTTTTCATTATGAATCTGTCTTTTCAATGACTGAAATATTAATTAAATCTTTGCACTTGCTTTGAAACAGACGTGTTTTTTACAAAGGGGTTCATCAAAGGACAGCTTGTACCTGTGCATTTTTGTCTCCAGTGTAAGAGATTCAATCCATAGCAGTTGCTCCAGTTTGGGTAAACTGTCTGAAAGTGAATCAGTGAGAATTCGGTGCATTCACAACTGCTCCAGGCTAAGCAGTCACATGGCTAAGATATTCTGGCATAACGATTCTGGAAAAAACTATCTACATAAGGATGTTTACTTGGGAGTAAGTATTCAAGCATGAAACAGATGCTGTCCTTTACCTTCACAGCATATATTATTCTGACTTAACTGCTAGGTGTAGCTGGATACACTATAAAACTCTCATCCAAAGATTGAATATAGGGTGGAGACATAGTAAGAGGGTTAGTGAGAAAAGCAAGCTTTCACTAAAACTGAGCTGCTGCATCAGGTGCATCATGTAGCCACATGTCTTTAGCTCACACATGTGATGGTGAGTAACCAACCCTTGGCAGTCCATTTTGGTCACTGCATGATCCTGGCTATTTCTGCTTTGAATTTTCTAGTGGTCTGGGCAGCAATATCATCCCCTTTTGAAGTATGTGCTACAGTCTTACAGAGCTCCAACATGTTTGCCAGATCTTCAGAGTAGCCAATAAAAGTTTTTGAGATTTTTTGGCTTTTTTTTATCTTGCCTTTTTTTTAATCCCAAACCAAAGCATACCACAGTCCCTCCTCATTCTTTATAGCTCTGTTGGCTCAACAGTGATGGAAGAGGAATTGTGATGCTCAGAAAACTTCACCATGAGTGAGAGTAGATTTGAAATTAATATTAGCATTCATTTTAATCCTATAATCTTTTAAATAATTTAGTCTCTTTGTTCAAGGGATATCTGTGTTCCATACACTGCAGATCCTACATGGCTCATTGCTTTTTAGCCTGAGAATGAAAATGGCCCCACTAATAGAAAGTTATATTAATTTTATTAGATTGTTATTCAGGAACATTAGAAAATATTAATGTCTTTTTATAGTTCTGTTTTTAAGACACTTTCTATTTTATGTAAAAAGGTTCATTAACACTAAGAGAACAGCTCTGTTTTCTTCTGCATGTTATTAAATATGTCATGATATTTCAGGTGTACTAGACAGAACATTGAAATGAAAAACCTCACCTTTAAAAGCTCTTTGTACTGACATCATTATGCATGTCCAAATTTTTATACTCTTACTTACAATAAATATGAATTGAAAATATTATTCTGGAAGCTGCACAGTTAAGAATAATGGAGTAGTTTACATAGCAATATACTGCTTGCCAGGAATAAGGATACATGCACTAGTCCCTGTGTGTTAGTGATAAAGTAAAGTAGGAATACTAATGTAGACTTATGCCAAAATAAAATGTGCCACCAGACATTATGCATCACAGGAGATAAGCCTGTTTTCCATGCTTCCAGACTGCTGTTAACCTCATCTTACAGGTCTAGCACATTTCTCCTCAACTTTCCTTGCATTTACCACAGAGGTCACACTCTGTTACATTGTTCATTCAAGCAAGGGTAGTAGAAGTCAGAGGGGTATTTAGGGCTAGAAAGCAATCTAAACAGAGCTTAAGTGGACATTATGATCAGAAACATCCTGCTCTAGGCACACAGGTACTCCCATCACTCCTCTTTGTGAATAAAAGAACCATAATTTGCAGCCCTTTATATAATGGACTGTTTTCATCCTGCCTTCAGCTGCAGAGACATTAATTTGCTAAAGCTGCAGTGATTCAACAGAGCTTTGCACTTAGGTGAGACTGAAGTAGTCTAGAGGCTGTGATCCCCAGGAAGGTTATTGCCTCTCTCCATTTTTCCTTCTGAGGCATGTAGGAGTCATAGGCATACTATTATCCCTTCATTCCTTCCCCACCACTGTCTGCTTCTCATACTGCCTTGAAGATTGTTGCAGTCCTGTGATGCATTTAGCAGGTTCCTGTACACGTTCATGTGTCATCACCAGGAGACCCAATTGTCTCCCTGGGAGCCTGGGCTTGGGAGAACTGTACTTTAGCAAATCCCTAAAAGATGCAGTTTTTGAAACTGTGCCTCAGAAACCTGTGAAGAGACCTGTGCATGACACTCAGCCTTCAGAAAGAAATTGAGCAGGTGGTTAAAGAGAAAAATTATTTGGGGAGACAACTCTGTTACAGCAAGAACAGTAAGAATGGGACTGCTGTGAGAAATGGGAGCTGATACCTGATGGAAAACTGATTGTTAGTCCTTACTGTAGCCAAGGCAAAAACCACAACCTGATTCACCAAGGCAATCAGTAGAAAAGCTTTTTTTTGTGGTTTGATGTATTCTGAATTCAACAGTAGAGGTTTGAGCCCTGGTTTGTTATGACTCATTCCCACGTTCCCCTTCCCCTGGTTCAATGCAATTGCCTCCCTCCAGCAGTCCCTCCCTGTCCAGTCAGCCTGGAAGTGCAGCATCCCATGCCTGTGTAGTGTGAGAGGGGGCCAGCCCAAACACCCTATGCAGCAACTGAGATGCCTTTCCCAGCTCCTTTACCCATGCACGTGATATTCAGCACAGCTTGTGTGCATTTGGCTGTTTTCCCCCAGGTGAGCAGGTTTTTGTACGTGATCGGGAGGTGACCTGACCTTTGATAGAGAGATCTGAGCGCTGTGTTTGCCAGCAGGACACAGGGTGACACATATGGTATTTTTACTCTGTGCTATGTCTGGTTTCTTTCTATCCGTGTGTACACAAAAGAAGGGGAACTCATGGATTTGACAGATGTGCTTGATAGTTCTTTTCAGTCAGAATATGCCAATGTAGATATGTATTAAAAACAAAAAACACCCCCCTCCCCAGCCCCTACGGGTAAACATGCCTCCATGTCTACATTGTTCCCATTGCCAAGCCCCAGTGCTTCCATGGTGCTGGCAGTCTGTGCAGGAGGAGGCATCACACCCCAGCTTTCTTTTGTCACAGGTTCATGGCCTGCAGATACTGCTGGCAGGTTCTCAGGCTTTGGATTGGCTTTCTTTTAGGCACTGCAAACAGCAGCAGCTGCTGAATGCTGAGCACTGCTGATAAAATCATCAAACTTGCTAGCATTTTGGTAAATATTGCTCTTGGTGGAGAAAATCAAACACACAGAGAGAAACCTGGTTTGCAGATGCCATCCGTTCTCCAGCAGAAACACAGAAAGCAGGCCATGCAGTGGACTGGATACTTGTCAAGGAATGGACTACTGCCTGTATGAGCCCCAGGGTGGGCCTCCAAGTATCCTTTTGGCAGGAGTCAACACACTGCTGATGGACACCTTCATGTCTCAGCCACAACTGTGTCGTGAACACCAAAGGAGAACTGTGGGCCAACAGAATCTGTGTTTAAAAGAACAGGGCAGTAAAGAAAGCAGAGTGTTGGATACAAGGAAAAAAGAACAAGTAAGGCCTGGGAAAAGAAGGAATGTGTAGGGAAATGGAGATAAGGATCCCATCAGCCATATCAACTTTTACTTTTATCCCCTTAGTCATATGTCCTGTCTGCTTACCAGCCCCTTTTTTTTTCCTCATTTTGGCTCTTCAAAGAGCTTTAGCTAGGGTGTCACCAAATGAAACTTATCCAACACCAATTTGATGCGATAAGCAGACACTTCTTTTTGGGGTGCTGGGGACATGGGGCATAACTCCTCTGAAATGTGTCCCACTCAACAAACAAAACTCACCCCTTTATATACTTTTTCTGCTAAAACAATGTTACATAAGTTCTTAACATACTATAGATATTATGCCCGCTCTTAAATTTAATCTTTATACTGATTTGTTCTGATGGTTAATAAGTTCATCAATATCCTAAAATAATCATTGGCTATTTCTATTGAGGTTTACTGATTGGAATTCTTGATATTAAAATCAAGATGGGAAGGGAAAGGTTGGGTTTCCAAGCAGCATAACTGGTGAGTGTGAGTGTCTCCTCAGTTTCTTGACTGAAACATAAGGGTCCTGTAACTTCTTGGTGAGATTTCTATGGTTACATAAAACTCCTAATATTTCTATACCTTATACTTCACAATTTTCTACTTATAGACATAGCTAACCCTTTAATATTATTTAATGGATTATTTGATCAAAATATTCATAACAAGGGAATTAAGAAAATAATGGTGAATCCATTAGTGAAACGTTCCAGGAGAAGGTTTTCCCTCTATTTTTTTCATATGTTTTGATATCAAAAGAAAGCTTTCATCAGAAGAATAAAGTGTTAGTTTAATGACATAAGAAGGGACTCCTCTTGAAAAATAGAATTTGATAAGGAACTGATGCTCTACAAAGTCTGTGAGCTGCTGATAACAGTATTGCTTAAGGCACTTTTATAAACCATGTGCTGTCCATGGCAGACATACTATTAGAAGATAAAATTCTCACTTGCCTGATGAACTGGACTAGAAGTCTATTTAAAAAGACAGGCTTCTAAGAATTTACATTAAAAAGTTAACTGCAATTCTCCACTCCTCAAGCCCACATGGAAAAAGAAAAAAGGAAAATACAAAGTTTAGGATTTACTCCTTGCATCCAGAGATTGTCCCTAAATGTAATGCTTTCAGAGGTCTGCTCCCAGGCATACTGGGAAGCCTGACTTGGAGCCATTCATGGAAGCCCTGCAAAAGTAGTGAAGTACCACAGCCTTTTCCATACAAAAATTAATAATGAGGATGAAGTTTCTACTATGAGGGACCCACAGGGTCTTGGCCCAAGTTAAGCAGCTTATCTACTCTTTCTGTTGAGGATTCCTTTATCAAGGAGTCTCGTGGTTAGAAACTCATCTGTGCAGTCAACAGATTGTTCTTTCTTAGTTCTTCATGCATATGCCATGTCCTGAAGCTGTAGCAAAGATCTGTAGTCCTTACACAGGACAGGCAGCACAGGCAGAAGTATTTAGCATTTGTCTCTTCACCTTGGGTTAGTTTCTTCTGCTGTCTGAGATGGATCACTAAGTGCCTGTGATCCATCCACATCCTGCTTAGGACCTCTCAGCCTGTGCGTTCTTGGTGGTCTTCCATGCCTATGTTTCTCTTTTGCTTTTGCAATGAGTCTTGGAAATGCATTTGGGCAACATACAAAACCAGCTTTGTGTTGTGATATGAATGAGGATTTGACTGTTTACTGCATGAAAATTGCATCCACAGCATAAAGTCCAAGCTATCAGGACAGGCACTAGGCAATGTGTTAAAAGTGATATATTTTTCTGTTTCCATATGCAGGGAATGAATTTCTCATTATTTCAGGTTCCCCCAAGAAAAATGAAATACAAATGTCATTCACATTACAGTAATAATAGGAATTTAATACAGGAGTAAACAAAATGCTAGTTCTTTTCTTTGAGGAGTCATTTTATCCTGGCAGAGGGCCTAAACTGGTATTCTGAGAGATCCTTTGTTTATCATAAACAGCATTAATCTATGTATGTCTGTGTCTTCTTGTCTGCTGCATAACCCCATGGGTTATGTACTTGAATGTAGGGCTATATCTTGAACCAACTGCCTGTCTGTTATGGATGCCTCTGGAGAGAAATTTCTCCATTCAAAAGTGCCATTGTAGTACATTTATTTTTCTTTCTACCATGTTATATAATAGACCTTTAGCAATTGTAACTGCCCAATGCAGATTTACTGTTTAATTGGCCATGATCTGATCTTGACTAAGTGGTGATAACTGTGTCCATTTCCAAGGAAAATGCACAAATTAATTCAAAGAAACCTGAGGTTGTTGTTTTGAAAATGGCACACATAAAGACACTAATGTTCCTGAAACATTTTGTTCCTTTCCCTGCAATGGCCCCTTAGATACCCTCCAGTAACCTCTCATTCTCACAAGGGTGATTATCAGTTTACAAACAGGAGCTGCAGTTTGTGTAGTTTACCATGAAAATAAGGCATCATTTTTTTTCTGAGATTTGATAGTTATGGCAGATCAGGGTACCAACAAAATGCTATGGGACCTTTTCATCTCCCTATTACTGAAGTCAGTCATGGCATTCTTTCCATTTATTCCATCTTGGATTTACTTCCAGGGTTCTTTCCAGCAGACAGGGAGGGCCTTGGTAATGAACTGCTATTGTCAGCCTCAGGGCAATAGCCTGGAAATGCCATCTACTCAAACAGACACCCCACAAGTTTTGCTGGAGGGTTTTCTGCAATGTGGCAGTTTGCTTTGGTTTGGATCCCAGTGTTTTGCTGCTTTTGTCTCTTTCTTGTTGTCCAAAGTGTGTCATGAGGAAGCTGCTTGGTTTATCTAGAATTTCCAGTATTTTTCTCTAACATCCTGCACTAAGAGTTTTTTTCCCCTACTGGAGTAATCCTGAATTAGTGGAGGGCATTTAGTCATAATGTTTTCCAGGTCACAGATTCAGTTTATTTAGTAAAAGTGACTGCTTTACACATTTGTTGGGTTACTCTGTGCAGCAGGTGAAACACCTCAGAGTCATTCATACCTTTTAAGATACAATATATTTAGACAATATCTTTCAAACAAGTCTTGGCGGTCTCTTGGCAGTTCAGTTGTCGAGGAGCCAAAATTCTCAGTGTGCTTTGATAACTTTTTGTGTTCTATTTGTTGTACATATAGCTGTTACACAGCATAGTTTAGGCATTAGGGTCAGGTGATCCGTAGCTGAAAGAAAAGACACCCCTCTTAGCCTTCTGCCTGAGCCTCTGTGAGGTGAGACTAAATCCAAGTTATTTAATAGTCTGCTGTGGGTATGTAATCATGCCCTCCTGTTGTCCAATTCAACCTTTGCCTAGCTGATGTTGTCCAAGTACCTTGTGAAAGTTTCTGCCTCTTCCTTTTTCCTCATAATGAAACAGAGCAATGAATCTTACATTTAGAACTTTCTAGTTGGGATAGAGTCCTCTTTACTCCCATTATTATATCAAGTTGGTGCAAGTCATCATAATTTTTATTAAATCTAGAATAAAAATTTATTTACTGGCATAGTTGTTTTTCTCTTCATGCTTTCTGTCTTCTTTCCTTTTTGCCACCCCACCAATACACTTCTGACATTGAGAGAGTCTTCTCTCACTGGGCATTCAACATTCTTCCATTAAGTGATTAGTGAAAGTCAAGTTTTTGTTTCCTCTTAGCACTTCCCTTAGAGAGAAATGGGGGTGATATGGATGTGCAAGTACCACCTAGGAGAAAAATGAGAATTTTGTCTGATGGTAGTGACAGCATTAGTACTTGAGGAATAAAAATGTCATGTAAGTAGTTCAGTTCAGCCATGAGCATATCCTGCTGTACTGTAAAACTCCTAGTTTTACATCTATTAGTCAATAATCAGCTGTAAGTCACCTGTTGTGTCTGAATTCTGAATGACATATATCTGCACATTTGCCCTTCCTTCTTGTCCTCACTCATGAGTACTGCAGAAATACAGGCACATATTAATAATGCCAGATTCAGTTCAGTTTTTCAGCTGTCTCTGTCAAACATTTTGGAATTTGGGTTCATATTCTTTGACAAAAAATTAGCAATTGCTGAAGCTCATCTGTTTCTGATGAAAGAAGGATGGTGAGGTAACTCAAGGGTTTCATTTTATGAACTTCTCACAAACTTGAAAAAGAGAGATTCTGGTTTTGTTCTTAAATAAACAGGATCCACTGACGCAAAGTCTTTAGGCATCCTTATATTTTAGAATATAGTGTACTGCCAGGAGAAAAAAAAACAATGAAGTGCATCCCTGCCTCCAGGTAGTCCTTGCATTTAATGATTCATCTACTTAAATGTCAAAGCAGATGCTTGAAATCAGACTCTACTTGAATGCGGAGGAGTGGTCTTCTTGTACCTATCACCAATAGCACAGTGACGGGATTTAGTAGTTGGAGTGTCTAAAATGTCACATTTTTTTTCTTGTCCTTTATTTAATCCTTTTATTTCTCTTAATGTGGAACTTTAGGTGCCTCACAGAGAAATATTTTTATCCTAGAGAAAAAAAGAAATCAGAAGTTTGTGCTGAATCCACACATTCAGGAAAAGCTTCAAGTGAGATTATAAATAATCTTCAAGCAAATAATCAATAAAAAGCTTCAAGTGAGTTCCTAAATAATACTGACTTTTTAAAAAGAAATCCTCAAGTTTAAATTAAATTTCTTTTTCTTGTTGAATGACCATAGGCATGTAGCACTTGGCTAAGACATAAGACAAAGGTGTGAGATTGCAGTTAATTTTGTTCTTATTTATCAAGAACTATTGTCTATAAATAACATTTATTTCAGGTTTAGCTTTGCACTTCTTGGAAAAGCATCTGAAATTCAGCAATATCTTAAACATCATTATTGGTTGCTGACAGACACTTGCATTCATACAAACACAGAGCAGATTTGTTCCCTCAGGAGTGGATAGGGAAGAAATACACATGCTTTTCTTCTCCCTTTGACCCATCTGTTGACAAGAAATTGTAAAAGGAAGTAGGAGTTGTTTCTAGACCTGTGGTACCTAACTTAGCTATTGCACCATTCAAAAATCCAGTGCCAAAGGGAGGCACTTAGCTGCCCTGTACACTCACTGAAAACATTCTGGTACTTCTCGAGAGTGTCAAAGCATTCCCTCCACTGACTAAATAAACTGCCTCAGTATTTCGTACTTCTACAGACTGGTTCACAACATCTTAACACTGAGCAACAAAGATACCAAGAACCAAGAAAATTTAACCTAGAGGATGCCTCAAAACAGACCTGAATTGGACATGCTTTTATGGGCATTGCTGACTACAAGGGACACAACGAGACTTTTCAGAGACTGTTAGCAGAAGAGGCAAAGGAAGGTGCAATGATGCATTTGTCTAATAAGTAGAACTGTCCCCAGTACTGAGTCCTGGAGAACCCTGCTTGTGACCAGCTAGATGTAACTCCAGTGACCATCCCCCTCTGAACTCTAACATCCAGCCAATTTTGCACCTGTCCAAGCCAATTTCTCCAGGAGAATGCTACTAGAGACATTTTCAGACTTTAATAAAGTTTAGGTAGACAACATCCACAGCATTTCCCTCATTTCCTAGGCAGGTCCCACTGTTACAGAAGGAAGGAACTCAGATTCGTTTGCTGCATAGGATGCGTGAAAGTCCCACTCCATGCAAAAATATAATCTGTTCCCAGGGAGTGAGATTGCCACTCACAGTGTAAAGGCTAGAAACACAATATTCACTGGTTTGATGTCATAGCTATGAATTATGAATATTTCTTAGTCATCGCCTCCAGATTGGAATGCTAGTAAGGAAGTGCAATTTGTCCTATTCATTTACTGTGGGTGTTAATACAGAAAGGCCTTTTAACACATTTTTAGCTATCAATGCAGAGAAGATTTTCATCCATAAGCAGAAATCTTTTAAATTCCTTACTATGCTTTAAGCAGCTATTATGATGGTTTTAGTTTCTTTAAAAAAAAACCCAATCACTTTGCCTGCCTGTGTTTAGGATGCCTCACTTTAAGTCTGGTTTTCTGAGCTCTCAGCATGGGCTGAAAGCCTTTGTAATGGCATTATGCCTCAGAGGTAACTTCAGAAAGTCTGAAGAATAATCTGCACACACATTTTTCTGGCCACACAGGTGACTACTGGACAGGTATTAATGGGGTCAGGGTATTAAGCAGCAAACCAAGCCCCTAAGCTTGGAGAGGAGGTGGGGAGGGGGAGGGTTTGAGGTGTTTTTGTTTTTTTTTTCTATAGCCAGTGAAGTTTATTTGCATGCAGTTTTAACTAGCCTGTTCTGTAAAGGCACGTGTTATTCCAAATCCTCATGTACATACATGTTTACATGTATATACGTATATGTGGATGGGGATTCGGTTGCTGTATATATGGATAACACATACAGGTTCTATCTTTACAGCTTCCAGTAAGCTGTATCTGATCCTTTTTTCCTGAATAATAAGAGCTTCAGCAGGCCAGACCTCCTTTGCTGAGTGCCTGGTTCAGACCCACATTGCTGTTCCCTTTCTTCCTTCAAAGAGCAATCCCTTCCCTTTGCACAAGTGCATATAGCTGACATCCAGCCCCCTCAGTGACCTGATGTTTCAGCAGCTCTGGAAGCTCTGACAGCTGCACTTGAATCCATTTAGCCAGTGAAAGCTGTAATTTATTCTGGCAGCATGCCAGCCAGGTCGGTCACACCCAGGAACTGTATGTCTGAACTTCGGATGAACCTTTCCCAAAAACATGATGGAAAATGAAGACAGTAATGGAAATTAATGTAGATGAACATCAATACAAACAGTTTTACATGGCCTAATAGTCAGATCAGAGCTGATCACCCAGACAGTTGTTAAACACCTTGAAACACTTAGTTGAACACTGAGTGTATCAGGTTCTAATTCCAAGAGCATGGTTCAAAAATAGGATTGGGATTTCAAGTGTAGTAATGTAATTAATCTTGTGTGAGACAAATGTCATCTGACAGAAGGTAACCCGAAGTCAGATCACTTAGCTAAACCAAAAAGCTGGTGCTTCTTGAATAGAAATTGATACAAATGAAACAAATCCTGCCAGCTTACATTTTAAAGGAATACTGAGATTTGTATTCCACAGCACAGCAAATTTAGAATGTAAGAACACAGGGTGACACTAACAGCCCATATGTCCTGTCTATGAAAGTGACTAGCACAAGATGCTTAGAGAAAGAACATAAGAAATAGAAAAACTCGAAGCATGTAGTGATGCTTATTAGTAAAGATGGCTGGGGAAGTCTCCCAGGAAATACCTGAACCAGAGATTTCCTTTCAACAATTTCAGTTAAATAGTCACCAAGGGATCTGTGAAACATTTGCTTTATAAACTTCATATGATTCTATTTTAAGCACCATTTGTATTTTGGACTCTATCTTTTTTTAATCAAATGTCTCTCAAGTTAACTCTATATAAATAAAGAACTGCTTTCCATTTGTTTAAAAATCATTGCTTAAGAATTTCACAGAGACCCTCTAATTCTAATTAGGAAAAGCACTTAATAATTGTTTCCCAGGCATGTTCTCTGTACAAGTGTTCAATGTTTCCAGTACTTCCAGGTCTTTATCATAAAACATTTTGGTATTTCTCTCTAAGATGTAGTATCTTAATATATATCTTCCTCTATGGTGGGATACTGCTATTGCTGTCCTTTTCTGCCCTTTCTGCAGTTCAGCTATGCCCTATGTGAGACAGACAATGACAAAAATAAACAAAATTGAAGATAAGGGTGCTTTATTGATTTAGAAAAAAAGTATATTTTTACCTGTATTTTCAATCACTTTCCTTATAATTCCCAATACAACTTGCTTTTGAACAGCCCCTAAGCATTAAGCTGATATTTTCAGAAGAAACCTCATTTTCATAATGACTGATGATGACATCCTTTTCGGAATAGAAATGCATAATTTTAACCCACTATACACAATTAGAGCTATTTTTTTGAATGTGGAATACCTATCACTTATCAACATAAAATTTAATCTCAGATTTCTGAAAGTGTTTGTAGTCATCTTAAATTCTGTCTATCCTGAATAATTTAATAATTATTTGCACACTTTGATAGAACACTTTTATGAATAATTTGTGAATATCATGAACTACCCAGATTCTATCACAGAGCCTTCTGAAATTATTCTTGTAACTCTGTGATATTAAAACTCATGGCTTCCTATCTTTTATTTCTGATGTTGCAACCAAGTTTTCCCCCTGAGGGATCTCTGATTTTGCACATTAGCCTAATTTCTTTGATGATTTTTTTTTCTTGTAGGGCCATATCAAAAGTTTACCAGACACCCATAACAATATCCTCATTGATTTCTCCAAAGAGTTCAAGTAGATTTGTGACTACCAACCAAAACAGTGCTAACTCTTCTCTAATTCTAGTCTCTGTCACTGTTTTATTTGTTTAATGCAGTGGTCAGTCTTATGGGTCTGTAGTTACCTGGAGCTACCTATAAAATTTGGGATCATACTTGCAGTCTTCCATTTTTCTGGTGTTTTATTAACTAAAGCAATAAACTCATCACTTAGAAGTGCAGCAAAACTGAAACTGTGGAACTCCTGGTGAAATGCTAGGAAATTCAGAAACTAATTCACAATGGGGCAATCCTGGCCCACTAAAAGCCATGTATACCTTTATAGGAAACAAATTTTCACTTACTGATCATATCTAGGGCCATGAGAAATCACTTCAGGAAACCTGAGATGTTTAAAGCCCTGATTCAAAGTGTAGTTTCACCCCATGGTTTGGTTTGAGCGCTTTCAATAAAGTGGCACAAAGGAGCTTCAGTTTTAATCCATGTTCCTCTTAGTATTTTGTTCCTAAGTTCTTCTTGTAAATAGATGGAGCCAGATATTTAAGACTTAAGTATTTCCATACTGAGCTACATTCTAATTATCCCTTCTACTGTAAGTACTTCATTTATTTGGGGAGACAATGGTACGTAACTTAGCAAAAGGGCAGCAAAATTATTGCAATATTAATAAAAATGCATCACAACAGTTGTGGAACAAACTGGTAGGCTTTAAATCAGCAAAGTAATTATAGGCCTATTATCCAATATGGCTACAGCTGCTCTGTGTATTTATACACACAATTGCTTTCACATATACACCAGGAGGATTAGAATGAAATAAAATCCATGAAAGAAAGTATTTATCCAGGGAGCTGGAGTAAAAGCAAAGATTTCATTTCCATACCAAGAAAAATAGAACCAAGCAGCTGTTCAGTTATTTTGGATTCTTGTTCTTGCTTGACAATGATTAAAGATATTAAGAGCACCAAAATGACATGTCAAGATAATAAATGAGGTTTTCTTGGTGATCAGCATCTGTCATCAGAACTCCTATTGCTCTCAGCAGTATTTCTCTACTTATCAGAAATTGCTCCTTCCAATACAGATTACATTTTATTTTCAGTTTCACATAATTTTTTTTTTCCTTTTCCCTTAATATTGAACTTTTGCCTTGCAAAACTCTGGATATCCAAAGAAAAGAATGAGAAAAATCGTTGGTAATAAAGGATCTCACAAACTGTCCATTTTGACTGAATGAAAATCCAAAGCCTGTGTGTGCAAAATGTTCATAGGTTTTTCACTACCAATACAGTTATGAAGCCCATGTTGGTCTGGCATCCAAGTTCCTGCATTTCTGTCATGGCCATGCACTAACATTTCTTCCATGCTTCTCTTCTCCAATGTGATATTCAATTACATTCTAATCTAATTCACAAATTACATTTTCAAATGCCACTTATTTACTACTCACATTGTACTTTGGATTGGGGCAGTTTTTGTGGGCACTGGAGGGTGCTTTAGCCACTCTAATCTACTCTCAGAGAAAGTTAAACTCCCCAAACTACAGTCATTTTTCTGAGGAGTAGAATTTTTATATTACAGTCAGGGATTGGGAGAGGGCAAAAGATGAAAAGCGCCTGTACACCCAGCGGCAGTTCCATAATCAGCCCCACTGCGGAGTTATCCAGCTTTGCCTGCTCTGCATTCGCAGGGCAGAGGCATTGCCGCCCCATGCTTTAGGAAATAATCCAACATATTCATCCAGAATAACAAGCCACATGATCTCCTCAGGCAAAAAAGCACAGAGAGGAGGAATGCCTCTGCTTATCACAGTCACCACAGGCATGCTGGCTCCTGATAGCACCATCTTATCATGTCCAGAGCAGTGTCTCCCAGGCAATTTGCTCCTCTCTGTGCTCAGACAATCAAAGTAGCTTAGCTTTGAAAATAGTTTATAGGACAAAAGCAGGTGTCCTGGGATCCTGCCCTGGCAGAAAGCCATGCTCTAAATGACACCGTAGGTCTGAAGACTGGAAGAATCCACTTGGTGTGAGCAACAGAAATGACATTGCAATAGGTGGTGGTGCAGAGGCTGTTCATTAGAGGGATCTGCACAGATAGAAGAATGTGACAGGGAACCAGGCAACAGGATGCAAAGGAGAGGCCATATACAGGCAGTTGGCCACTGAAACAACTTCTGTTTCAGCATTGGACCCACACTAATGCCAGCATCACTACCCTGGTTGGTACAGAGAAGCTCCCACTACTGTGATTCACCCTGGTCATGGCCAGAATCTCCAACTAGCCAAAACACTGCTGCTTCAACTTGACTGTTGCTTCCTCCTTGAACCTTTTTTTAGTTAAAGCTGCCTTTTCATACACAGCCTCAGTGTGGTTTCCCTGAGCTACTTTTTCTATGCATCTTGTTGTGCTTGTTTATATATTCTTCCACCTCATCATCCAGACAGGAAAGTAAAGGTAACAAAAAGGACAACAATTCAAGTAGGCATTAATGCAAGGACCAGCCTTTCAGGAAAAAAAAAAAAAAAAAAAAGAATATTGATACAGCAAGAAAAAAAAGACCCAAGTAAGCATGGAGATGTCTGACTGCTGGGCAGAATGGACACCTTCTGCCTTGTCACTCCCCTGACTGCTGGAGACCTGCTGTTTGCCTGCCAGGTTGCTCAGTGCTCCAGCTAGGAGAGCAGGAAAATATGACAGTTTAGTGATTTGCATCTTTCCTGACAAATAAGGAAAAAAGGAGTACAATTTGCTCATCATTGGCCTTTGATGTGATTCCATTACATGGAGGAGAATTCAGAAGGGCCCTAAACCAATAGGGAGAAGGATAGATACTTTAATTGCCACTGAAGCAGCTACCCAACAGAACAGCATTTATTGGGAAACACTGTTTTGCCTAGGTAAATTTGAGGTGATTAAATCAATGTATAATATTTCAGTGTTGCCTATCACATACTAAGAACTTGACCACAATTTTGTAAGAGTTTAAAATTACTGCACGTTGCTTCCCAACTAGAAAGGGGTGTTGACAACATGAAAGACAGCTGAAAGGTCAGCTGAGATATGCTGACATGTTTACAGTCCATTATAGAGCATTAACTTAAAATGCACAGCTTGGATTTTGTTCAGTTTTTCAGGACCATCATAGAACAAGGATGGGTATCTCTGCATTACCTGCAAACCTTCAAATGCTTATCAAGACATGCATGCTAAAAGATCTTTCAAATCCTGAAAACTTGTCTTAACACTGAGTTCTTTGAGATGAACAACCCTGAAAATCAGTGAAACATATGTCCCTAACTTGCTGCAGAGGACCAGGCTGTGACAGTGTCTTGGTAAGCACTCACACAGCAGGTACCACATTAGTCCTGTGAGATGCAGCAGGAGCACCCAACACAGCGGTTTTCCCTATAATAAATTGCAAGATGTCATTGCTCTATCACTACAACTAATTCTAATTTGATGACCTAGTTGAAAACCCTGAAAGTCCTTACAGCTGTTGTCTTGTGTCCTGCCAAAAGTGTATCCATTATTCTAATAAATCTATGTGGGAACATGGAAGACCCCTTTCAGTTATCTAAAACATTTGTAGTTTGAGTTTCTAGTGAGTGCTTTTGACAATTTGAAGTTTTTCTCTTTTGCTTAGTTTCTCTAAGCAATGAGTAATTCTCCTTCACATGATAAACTCTATTGTCCCCTAAAATTAGTCCCCTGTGAAGAAACCACGTCAAAGCAGTGATCTAATGTCAAAAACACCTCTGGCTCTTGAAATCAGAGCAAACAAGAAAGAAGGAAAAGAAAAATTAAAAACACCTTCATTGGCAATTTAGAAGAGAATTTATTTCTTCCTACAGGGCGTATGATGAGTAATTCCTTTGCAAATGCTAAATCCCTCAGAAAGTGTTCTGGAGAAATATTGTTGAAGTCTCATGCTTTCAGTATTGCAGTCAATAAAATGAAACTGTCTCTTGATTAAAAATATGACTTAAGAAAGAAAAAAAGCAGGAGGTAAAATAAGAAATAAATATTGAAAATTATGGATTAGTGCTTATAAATCACCCACCTCTCCTTTAGTGGTTTCTAGCAAAGTTCAGCTGCAGACATGGTTGACAAGGGCAGGAGTGCTGCCAAGGTGCTCACAAAGCAGACACACTGCAGGAGGTTCCAGACAGGATCTGCTCAACACCAAGGGGCATTTTGTATCTCTCAGACTTTTACTATCTTCTCTACATGAGTATTTATTTTTTTTAAATCATAGAAGGGATTAATTTCACCACATTGTCTGGCTTTTGTTTACCATAAACCAAACAACTTTCCTGGGTGTACTGTCAGTTCTGTAACATCTACCTGAACGACAGCTTATCTTTCAGAGATACAGATGGAGTCCTGTTTAAGAACAGACAGATTTCAGATCAGAGTGATCTAAAGACACCCAGTGATAAGCACTCAATCCAAGCTCTAAGTAATTTCTCAATGTCAGTTCCCTGCCTTGCAACAGAACTAGCCTGAGAGAGATAAGCTTTGTTTTCTCTAGTAACTTTTAACAATCTTTTGATAGCTAAATAAGTTAGTCACTGCAAAGTTTGACTCTTAACTCATACTTCAGTTTTGCAGATTTTCTGAATGCTTTCCAGCTTCTCAACAATCTTTTTTGTGATTTGAATGAATCTAAGTATAGCTGGAAATATCATCTACCTACTATCAGTCTTACACAGCCAGACTGCTTCTCACCTATAGATCAAACTCCTACCATCACACTTAAAGCACTTATTCAAAGGATTATCTACTATACTATTTCTTAGTTCACCGAGACACAATACCTATGCACTGGTGCCAAAAAACTCATGCTCAAACGTATTTAAGGAGGAAGCTGCAAGGGTTAAGACACATGAGAAGAGACAGTAAAGGAAGCATGTGGAAGGAAATGTTGGGAAAATGGCTGGAAACAGGTGTTCCTCTTGGAAAGAGGTGCTCCATGCCAGAGAAAGTACACACAAAGGTTGCAGCTGCAGGTGACCCATGCTGGGGTATGTTCCCTTTTGAGGAATTGTGGCCTTGGGGTACTCACACAAGTGCAAGGACAACCCCGAGGCTGTAAAACAGCATCTTGCATCTTGTAAAACAGCTTTCCCCCTAGCTTTTTGTGCAATTTGTTGTGGTTTTTTCTTCTTTTCTTACCTTGCTATCTGAATCAATAATCAAGTTATTGTTAAAAAGCAATGAACTATATTAAACAAAATACCTTAAGTAGAGACTGCTTTGAAGATCAAAAACTCTTCTGTTCCACCAGCTGGAGCAATGCAACCCTCTGGACTTCCATTTGGGGGGTGCTGCTCCCACACCTACCTACATCCAGCCCAAGGGAACAACATGACAGCAGGTCAGAGGCTGTAGTTTCTTTGAAGAGGGCGACCAAACCACAGCCTCCAACACTCCAACTCATCAGGCCTTTGGGTCCTTTTACAGGGGAATTATGTTGTTCTTCTGAACTTATTTCAGTTTGCTATTACTCATAAGTAATTTTTAATTAAATGGCTCACATTTATCACTGAACATAACAATCAAAGGAATCTGATGACCTCTGGCCTAGGAGAAATGGTACAGGCAAAGGCAGTGTTACAGGGCTGCATTTCCCTACAATCTCAGAGCACTGCTCTTCTCCTGGCACCTCTTGCTCTGACTCTGCTGTGCGCTGAAGAAATCCTGCATCTCTGGGTATGCACTTTGGTTCACAACTGTAGACCAGTGTAAACTGCCCCAATCCTAAACATTTTCAGGTTTTTAAATGATGGAAAGACGAGAAGTGGTTTTCTGGTCAACTTAGCTAATCCTGAGTGCTGACTAGGTCTCCCTGCCTCTCCAGCTGCACTGATGCACAACTCAAGTGCTGCTGGTTCCGTCAGGCTTCGTGTGGGTGCATTCAAAACAAGACAGTAGAACGGCATGTGATACCAAAACCTTGAAATAGAAAAAGGCCTTGATCAGAGAATTGTCTTCTTGCTTCAGGAGTAAATTTTTCCTTCTCCTGCAGAGTAACATGGTTTCTGAGGTTTGCATTAATTAATTAGTACTATTAAAAGTTAACAGTTAGCAGGAATAATATAAAGTGATTTTTCCTGAACACCTACTAAATTAGATTTACACACAATAATTAATGAAAGGAAAATAATATTTATATATAGTAATCGAGAAATTTCAGTAGAATAGAAAACATTTTATTTCTTAGGACAGAAAGCACAGAAATAGATAGAATCACAGAAGGAGGTAAGTTGAAACCTTTATATTCTTCCCATATGTCATATATTCCAGGCCCTGGTCCTCTTAATGGCTCTTTTCTATCTCTCTCCAGTTTGCTAATCTCTCTCTCTTGTAGGAGTAAATTTTAAATATTTTTATTAAATTAAATACTAAAGCGATTAATTTTAAATTAAATATTAAAGCAATTACACGAAACAACAATAGGAAATTATGTCCTGGAGGCAGAATCCATAGGATCCAAACAGAAGCTCATGGCTGAGATGATTTTCATCTGGAATCCTTAATGGTCACTGAAGACAAATAATCTGTTCCCAGAAGGTGTCCTAAAGTCGATACCAACATCAGGTTAGATGACTTAACATCTTAGATCTCTTCACTGAGGGTAGGTGACAGCAATCCTCCCCCTGTGGCTGTATTTTGGTCTGTGCTGGAAGCAAACACAAGGCAGTTTTGCTCTGGAAGCTCTGCAGGCAGCAGCTCCACTACTCCAGGTATTAATCTTCAGCCTCAAGATGCACAGAAACTGTTAACTCTGCTTTGCTTTTAGCAGGATGGAGAATGACAGGAACTTGGTCTCCTTGCAACTATCAATTCACAACTAACTTTAAATAGCACATATTGAAGTTTTCCTAGAAAACAATTCCCAGGAGAAATACTTCCTCTTTGTATTAAGGCATTGCTAATGCCCTAACAGGTGGATTGCAAACACCATTCTCAGGGAGACCCCTGAAGTTACTGAAGACAACTGGAGTGACCTAGCAGACTTAAAAAAATCAGCACATTAACTTTTATGTCTATTAAGGTTTAAATACTCATGCTGCTTCAATCCTCACATGTTTTCCTGCACAGATATGATTACCTTCTATCATTGTGTTAACTCTTAATGCATTTAATTTTCTGTTATTTGAAATAAATGCCTTAAAGTGACTTAGAAAAATGTTAATATTTTCTCTCTCTTTTTTTTTTAATATATATTTGCCATATAAATGACCTTACAAACACTGCCATGTAACTGCTCAGTAGGCTGCAGCAGGCAGCTGCTCTCTCTGCTTGGCCTGAATATAGCATCATTTTTCCCTGGAGGGCAATCTGTGACATGTCTGAGCAAGCCAAGAATTAGTGAAGTGGGACAGCTGGAATTGGCTTCTGTACAGCTGGTTCTTTGTACTTTGTCTTCACTGGGCAATAGCTTCAGAGCAGCAGTGTCCACTGAACTCCGTGGATTTACCCTGGCTTTTGAAATCCATCTCTTGCAGGAGGTGCCAGTGGCTATCCAGCGGCTCCTGGAAGTTCAGGTTATGTGTGCTGCAGAAAGTTATTCCAAAGGCAGTGGAAGCTCTAGGTCACATCAAAGCAGTGGCAGAATTACAACTCACACGCCTGCGGATAGAGACTCCCTTAACTGGCTTGCATCTGATTATCCCTGGCCAAACCTCCCGGATAAACAAACATGGAATCACATAATCACAGAATGGTTTGGGTCAGAAGGCACCTTAAAAATCATCCAGTTCCAACCCCCTGCCATGGGCAGGGATGCCTCCCACTATCTCAGGTTGCTCAGAGCACCATCCAACCTGACCTTGGACACATCCAGGGATGGGGCTGCCACAGCTGCTCTGGTCAATCTGTGCCAGTGCCTCACCACCCTGACAGTTAAGGTTTCATCTGTGGCAGATGCCTAAGGGGCATTGTAGGATTTCACTATCAGGGCTGATCACAACATCTTTAGGTGTCTGGCTCATTAAATCCTGGAAGAAACCCTCCTCCACACCAGAACCATTGTTTCAGGTGCTGGAAGAAGTTTATGTAGTATCTGGAAGCCTAGAAAAGCAAGTTTAACTGGGCATGTGAGCTAAATACATGCATAGAAAGACTTATTTTTGGTTGATGTGAAGGGGAAAATCAGTGGTACTGGTTCCATTCTGACAGAACACTTAGGTGCATTTTCACCTGTTTGCCTTCTCAATTCTCATCTTTTACACCCTAATGGAAATACTGATGTAATTTTGTATTAATAGCTTTGAACATTAAACTGAAGCAAGGAAATGACATAATTTAATCTTGAATGTTCTCTGAACTATACTCACTTTCTCTTATAGTGCTTTGCTTCATCTCACTGTAACAGTGAGCCTTGCTGGACTGCCAGGTTACTTCTGCCATTGTTAGTATTTCTCTGAGATTCTGTCAAGATCTACTGGCAATAGTAAAATAGAAAAAAAAAAGAGTTCCTCTACGAGCAGAAACAAAAATATAAAATTAAATAGGAAACTGACTAAAATAAGGTAGTCATCCATGCTAGGAAAAAAAGAAAAGGGTATTCTTGAGGGAAGAGACGCTTCTAATGTTGGTATTTTCTTTTCCACAGCTTAAACTTCAAGATTGCTGAGAAGGTGTATTTGTGTGCTGACTGGAGGTGACTGAAACACTGCTCTTAGTCCTTGCTCTAATGGGACACACAATGCAGGCAGCATCCCTCCTCCCCAGCAGCGTGAGGGGTGCTCTTGGCTGCGTCATGGCAGGGTGTTCAAAGGGCTCAGGAAGGACTGTCTCCTCTTCTTCCTACACTGAGCTTCTGAAGCCATGCTTCAGTCCAGTCCAGCCAGGGCAGCTTGGGCTGTGGATCTGTAAAGGTGTGATGAAGGAGGAATAAATGGGCTATCCCTGAATGCAAGGCCCTGGCCAGACTGAGTATCATGCCCAGCACAACGACATCTCTTTCCAGGGGCAGTGCTAACACACATGAACTTGTCCCAGCTGGTCCCACCTGCCAGTGCCATGATGTTGGAGCACAGAGATGCCCATGGCAGGCAAACTATGGAGTGGGACGCTGCTTTACACACCCATTCCTTCTATCCCCACTAAGTAACTCGACAGCTGCACTGTCCCCTGAAATTGTCTCGCTGATGGAGCTCACAAGATGTCTAGATGGCTACATGATGCAATAAAGCCTTTTGCCTTCTTTGAAGTTGTGGTTTTGATCAAGCAATTGCCTTAGTGTACACACATCAGCTACGCAACTCTTGGCAAGAGTGCTCTGCAGTGCAAGTAGGGGTCCCTGTGGAGGAACTTCCATGTAATAATGAAACTAATTTAAAGAGTTCAAAAAAGTAGCATTTTCTGTAACACAGAGAAGGAATGAAATGCTACATTCCTTCAAGAACTGGTGTATTTTATCTCGCTCGCTCCTTTGAAAGTAGGAGAAAAATCAAAAAGCAGTCAACACAGCTGGGCTTTTCTTTTTGTTTACTTGGAAAACTTATTTTAACCATCAACTTTAGCAAATTTTGGCAGTTACAAACCTGTACACTTTTTTTGTTGTTTTGTTTTTATAGAAAAAGAACACAAGACAATACTGCCAACAGCAATTATGAAGGAACAATTAGTTTTCAGATGAAGAACTATACCCACTCAAAGTGATAAACCTTCCCTTTTGCATAAGGCTGAATTTGTTGTCATTGGAAAAATGACATTTCTTAATACCTATTTGAAATGGAATAAAAATCATACCTCTAGGTTTTCTGTGCAAAACATATTCATTTAAAAAAGTCAATTAAAAAATCTTCTTAAAACCAGAAAGAAGATAAACAAAAAGAGCTGAACCCAAAGCAAAGTTACAGTACATTTTAAAATGATTAAAAAGTTTTCAGATCTAAAACTTTTTTTTCCTGTTATCTTAGAAGTTTAAACCAACTTTGATGACTCTTTAGTATTATATCAAACAAACAAACAAACAAACAAAAGAAATTAAAGCAACCTGATTGGCATCAAATATCTACAAAAGCCTGGTAATTTGAAACCATTATATACATTATTTTATAAACTTCTTTTTAAACACCAAAACATACATCTTTTACAAACCAGCCTGCTCGAGACAGGTAAAATTTACAAGACAATCTTTTCCAATACAGTGCTTTAAAGAGAACTGCTTTCACTCCTAAACATCTTTGTCATCTCCTGAAAATCGGCAGTATGGGCTCATTGCATTGCTGATTAATATTGTTTCAGGTACTCCTATGACAAAAGAATGCTACAGTTCTGAGGGCTCCAATCTCTTTCCATAATACAGTTCAAGTGCACTCTTAACACTGGTAAAGATTACTTATGGCCTTTGTATAATACGACATATTTGCAATTATTGCTTTTCATTATTACATAAAGAAACAAATTTAATTTCATTTCCTCCCCATCCGCTCATCCCTTGGATAATGCAGCTAATTTACTAAGTGAATGGCCCTTCTGGTAATGGAGATGTTAAATGTGAAGTTCATGAAACACAGGCTAAAAACCATGGATAATGGGCAGTGGTCTAAATTTCTAAGGCTCAAATCACAGTTTGGTGCATTGAGAGGAGTAGAGATGGAAACAGGCAAAAAGCACAGTTTTTACCACATGGTAAATGATGGTAAACCATCAGGGAATGAAGCTGAAGATGTAACTCTCTTGCTGGAAACCGATGAAATGCCCATTATTACTGAGTGAATAGCTCCAAACATTATCTACAAAGCACAAATGTACTTTCATACTGGGTCTGAAGAGCTGGCTTCCTCCATTATTAAAGATGCTTCCTTTTCAAATGAGGCTTAGCAGAACTGGTCCAGGGCACCTTCACCTTCCTCTCCCATGACTGCAGTTATTGACTGGAAGGATATACTTACTATAGCATCCATTTAGCTTTTTCGATGAGGAGTAAAGTGTGTTCTTAGCCATTTGTCCCATTCAGCCCACATTCTCATTTATGATTAAATTCATAGGAGACAAGAGCAACAACTTTTATGTCATGTTCTCAAAATGTCTCTGCCTGGCTCACAGAGACAACAGGCTGCTGCCTCCCCATTGATCAGCATTTCATGACATGCTTTTATTCACTGTGCTGCAGCCACACTGAGTTTTGACTAGAGAGGGTACCAATACACAAAGGCTCTCACTACTTCAGAATACACTATAGAATTTAGAGAAACGGAGAAAAAATTCCAAAGACCAAAATTTAAGTTCTTTGTGGGACATGCAGAGGTGGAGACACTGCTTGACAGATGGAGCACACAACTTTCAGGTTCAGAAAAACAGTGTCAGTGAGAAGCCTTTGACTCCTTCCAGCCTTTCACTGGAATTGTATGTTAAAGAAACCCCTGGGATAGTCTGGGATCAAAGATGTCACTGAGCTTAAGGAGAAGAGCTCTATTGACAGGAAATCACGGTTCTGTAGTGAATCTCTGCATTCCAAAGTCCTCCTGGTTGCCTAATATGCTGTATCCTATAAGAGGGTCCTAGAGGAAGGAAACTTTATGTAGGCCTTCTAGTGGGGTTGTCCATTTTCTCCCATGGGAGGGAAGTGATTCTACACCTCCATGGTGTCACATTTGGCCCCTGTCAAGGACAGTAACTACATCCACTATCTATAGTTTTGTGGGGAGGGTTGCCCTTTGTTTTTTTTCTTTTTTTTTTTTTTTTGTTTAAAGTTTGTAATACAAAGGCAAAGTAATAAACGTACTTAAGAATGGTACACAAGCCTAATTTTTCCTTTTGCACAGGGCCACCTAATGTAGTATTGGCAGAATAAATCATATTGCAGTCACTGTAAGGCTCTTTCCATTGCCAGTGTTATTAAAAAGGTCAGCATTGTGCATGACATTCTTAACTTGATCAAAAATGCAGAGAACAAGCACCATTTTACTTAGACTCATACACCTCTGGCAAAGTTAATGATTTTTGAAATAAACGTGTATTTGCATTTTAAGAAGTTGCTTTTTTCTCTTGCTGCTTCTTTCCAAAAAGCAAAAACTTTCTTGATCCTATGTTATATGCCAGTGATACTCAAAAGTACTTCATTAAGCCTATGAAATCATCTGCTACAGATGATTCTGAGAGAAAATATCATGTAGTGGAGCCATCTACAGGGATGCAGTTTGAAATACAGACACACAGGTTAAGCAGAGAGGTGCAGGGTAGCTCTTGCAGAACCAGGGACCTGACAGCAGCAGTGATACAAAAATCATCATATGGCAGAAAAAGGAAATATATATTGAAGTGCTAAAATGAATAGTAATTCTTACATTATGCTATGAATGTGTTCCTATGTTCCAGATTAGAAGATTTTCATTTGTTCATGTGGAATAGTAATTAAAAAGAAAATACAACAGCTTGGTTTAACAAGAGATGTTAATATGAAGATCTTACTCCCTAAGAGGTATTTTGCCTTTAGATCTGCACTTGGGTCTTATAATTACCAAAAAGAGCCTGAAAAAAGCCAGAAAGGCCACAGAAGTACCAATATTCACAGAGAGGAATCTGAAGATGGATTTGGAGGGGAGGAGATATTGAGGTATAGAAATCATGAATAGGACAGAGAAGGCTGAACGGGTGATCCTTGGCACCTTCCCAACAGCATTTTAATAAGTAGGCGTTCAGTGAAATGAAATGGCAACAACAGCAAACAGAAAAAGTACTATACATTGTATTTGTGCATATTTTACTATTAAAACTCACTACCAACAATATATTACTGAGGCAACAAGCTTGGTAAGAAACATCAATTTTTTTTTTTTTTTTGTATGGCAATCACTAGGCTCCCATCGTGCTGTCCCTTGCGACACTTCTGATATGTTCCAGTACAGGTTTGGTACTGGTGTCTCAGGCTTACGCAAGAACTTTCACTACAGAAGACAGGTGACAAGTACACCTAATAACTATCTGGGGGCTTGAACAGAATTACTTGCATAATGGATAAAAATGTCTCAAACCAAAACTGAGTAGGAGCAAACCTCATGTAAACTGCAGTCTGATGCTAAGAGAGCATCACATTCTCAGAAGGTCATACAAGCTTTAAAAAAGTGCAGCTAAATATGCAGAATTGCTTTGCCAACTCTGATACTCCTAACTCTTGAAGAGACATCAATCTAATTGCATTTCCTTTCCTGTAACACAGACTTCATGAACAATACAAGTTATCCTCTATCCGTGCCTCTAGGCTTGCCAAACCATTTTATGGCCTTCTGGCAAATCCCTCAGTTCCTTGCAATCACAATACAAATTTCTGTATATTCTTCTTCTCAAAACCACAGGAATAATATCAGGGGAAAGGGTTTGGAACGCACCATGAGCACATTTTGAATATCTCACTGTTACAGAAGCATGTTTACTTTGAGAAGACCAAGTGACATTCATAAATTCAATGGACGGGACCTATTTGCAGACAAGTACTTGATAATACTTGTATGTGCAGTACATTCTTTCTATAAGTTCACTCATTTTATTCATATACCTGAATAATGAGCTGTTTTCTACTGAAGAATTGCTGCATCATCCCAAAGAAAATATGCACACCAATCTTTCACAGCTATACAAGCTATTGGAGGGAAGCAGCAACACACTGTACCTACTCCAAGAATTCTAGAAATCCTGTTTTATTAAAAGTGTTACAAGCTGTCATTATTTAAATTACATTCTACTAGTAATTTCTTTGTGTTGGGGAAATTTTCTGAATAAACCCTTTTTTATGTCAAGAAATGGACCATAATTTTATTTTGTATGAAACTTATGTCAATCAAGAACATGCCCGGGTGTACAATTGCTGAAACTATCCAGTTAAGGTGATTGACCAAAAGACAGGACAAGGAAAGCAGCACAGGAAGCCTGCTAATGAATCATTTATCAAAATGATTTAGGTATTCAATAGCTTTTCAGAATGACAGAATATTATGCCATGGAAGAAATGGATGAAAACCCAACAGTAACGCAGGCTTGTAGACTCACATTCACTGGTAAGGTACACAGACACTATAAAATGCAGTGGGGTAAAAACATTTTCAGAGCACCAAACAACAGGTGTGTATCCTCTGCTTTAATACATTGAGTGAAAATCCAGTATTTCCACATTGCACTTGACTACTCTGAACAAATCAGTGTGAATGACCACTTACTCCAATCAGGCTGAGGGAAGCATAAAAGCATACAGATGCCATGGTTTTCTTGATTCCACAACAATATCCTGAAGTCTGCAAACAACCTTTGAATGTACTCAAATCCTATAAAATCATGCATCCAGTGGAAAATCTGGTGACAGATCTTTGGCCACAGTCCATTCCTGCAGCTCCACCAACTGAGTCAGTCTACAGCAGCTGAAAACTCATCCTGTGAAATCTAGGGATGGACATTTGCCAAAAGATGTTAAAATAACAATGTGAGGTTACAACAGCTTTGTATGTAACTTAATTGCAACTAATTTTACTGCAGTAACTGCAGCATGAGGACTGCTGTTAAAGAGCTAATTGCCCAAACAAGAAAATTCCAAAAAATGATCACATGTGTAGGTTACCTCAAGTTTTCAGACCCATGTTCACATTGCATACACATTAAGAGAGGCTGGGTGTACACAGCTGGGGCAAAACCAGGCCACTCCTGAGTCAAACTCTGACATTTTGGGAAGTCCTCATGGGCAAGGCTATGCACATGCACCTGATACCAGGTTTTAAGAATGACAACCAAAGTAAGCCAATTTGGAGTAAATATAAACTGTATGTATGTGTGTTACTCTACACAGAGTAGAATGAAATGCTATGTGATGAACAAAAGTATGGATAAATATTTATGGACAAATAATTGGTCACTTGTCTTTCATAGGTCAATTTGTAAATGTTGCTTTTTTTAGCCATCTGACATGTCGTATGCAGCAGCCCCAGCAATCAATTTCTTTCACTCTTTGCTGACATAAAATTTCATGCAACAGTGCATTCTAGCATGATCCATACTCATTCCTTAATACTGCAGGGAGATAATAACACTGTAACACTTTTAATAACAGAATGTAAAAAAAAAAAACCCAAAACAACCCAACTTTGTGAGAGAGAAAGAAATTATTTAGCAGTTATTTTTCCCCCTGCCTCAAAAGCTGAGTTTTATTCTTGGCAATAAATAGGAGGTACACTCTCTCCAGATTGTCTGTAACAATTTTGTGATTTATAATGCTTAACACAATTGGTCTCTCCGTGTCTGCAAATACAGTATAATTTCTGAACAAGTTAATAATGGGTTATACTGTACTTTTCTTTGCCCAATATATATATAGACACACCTTCAGCAAAATTTCTTCTCAATATTTATACTATTAATTGGACCAAATGACAAAATTTAAAAAAAAGAAGAGGAGGAGGAAGAAGAAAGGAGCTTCCTTTACACTTGTGTCTGCTGCTGGGTCTCCACAAATGGAATGTGAACATTTTCTAGGCTGAGTTCCTCCATGCTTTCAAAGTCACTCATGGCTACTTCAGAGTCATCAAAGCCGCAGCCGGCTGAGACGTCAGAGGAGGAGGCGTTGAGAGAGTTGTGCAAGGATAAGGGCATCTTACCTGCACTAGCATTTTCTGTGTTCTGGCTTGGGCCAGCAGCAAAAGTACTAAATTCGTTCCCAGTCTGAGATCCTGTGGTGTCCGTCTCATTGGGGAACTGGTGGGGAGGGAGGTATTGGCTCGGGTGGAAGTGCGGCCGTCTCCTGCAGTCAGGGCTGAGAGCACTTGCCATTGAGACCGGCTGTGAGGGTGGGAGGGCTTCATACTGGTCTGGGTAATCCTCTGGAAGAGGAGGTGGTAACTGGTCCTGGCTCAAAAACTCCTCTTCGTGAGGGGGAGGGTAGTCGCTGTCGATGTCGTAGCCACCAAGGTAGTAATCTGATTCCAGTTCTCTGGTGCTGCCGTGGTGAGCCGAGCCTCCATCTGCCGTCTCAAAATTGGGCACTTCCTCAATGTCGGACAAGCGAGCACTGGGCATCCAGTCAGAGGTATCCCAGTGATACGCTGCAGCAGGGAGAGAACCACAGCGCTCTGTTAGGCTGAGACCACAGAGGAGAGCAGTGTCCTGCATGCACCTGCCTGAGTCCTCACAGCACATTCGAATCACAGCATGCCCCACGGACACAGGTCAGCCATGCTCTGACCAGAGGGGTAGAGGAGGAGAATAAATTGCAGTATGATGCTAATGCAAACAAGCAAAGAAACCAAAACATGGCCACTCTCAGGCATTTTGTTTTTTAAGATGCTACTGGGTTGTATTAGGAACTATGAGTCCAAGAAATCAAAATGTCTGAATTACTGCTTTTCACAGTTATTTGAAAAAAAAAAAATCTTTAAATGCAGTCAGCATGCCTATGGAATCTTATCTCCCCTTCCACCTCCAATGTCTTCAAGAAAGAAAGTGTGCAAGCAAATAATCTGATTGACTGAAAACTGAATTTTGAAACAAAAAAAGTGGCTGACCATTCTCATGCATCTTTTGAACCCAACAGAATTCAAACAAAAGAGTACATGTGAAGCAGTTCAAGAAAGAAACCAAACAGATCAAGTCAGTGCTCTGCCCACCCTGGCCCACAAGCAGAAGGTGCCCCAGAAAAATCACCTCTGTTGTAGTTCTGTCCTTGATCCATAACAGACACTGTCAGATACAAAGTGAAAAGCAAAAACTGGTAACTTGGAGCTTGCCACCAGCATTGTATTACAAGTGAAAATACAAAACTCTGCATGCATATTTCTAAAGTACAGCTGCCATGGTGTCATTTTAGTAGGATTTTTAATTATTCTTGATTTTAACGTACAAGATAATCTTGCCTGCCAAATTAAGACATACATAAAGAAATGTTTATGTCGTGTATTATATTCCTTTTCTATCATATCTTAATTATTTACCCTCACTGAACAGATAGAGAATTACATTAAGAGTTGTAATTCTTAGTACAAAAAAAGGGCTATCCACTATCAACACGGCTTAAAATTGCAAAGTACATTTTTCTCTCATTTGTTCACTTTGAAACAGAAAAATAAGAATCTACCATTCTCAGGGCCGGTTCAAACAAATCTGGGCCCACCTGGGCTCAGATACCATGGTGATGGGCACGGTATAAGAACCTGAATAGAATAGAATACAAAGCCATTTAATGGGGCTATCAGCTACAATGCTCCGCAACCCCACACCCACCTCCCACCTGCACTGCCATGCTAGCTGGTGGGGAGGGAGGCATTCCAGTATGGAGAGGGTGCAGGGGTGGGGGAGAGAGCAAGGAAGGAGGTTTTATGTGAGACAAGAGCGGGGAGTAAGCTGCAGTGTTTCCTAGATGGATATGCTCTTGTTCAGCCGCATGTTATTTGGCTTCATGCAAGAAGTCATCGGGCAAAGTCTCTGGATGACATTGCTGGAGGAGGCAGGAGAAACAGACCTTTATGGCATCACAGCTCATAACCTCTGTGGCTCAGACACAGGCGAGAGCAGAGAAAACTTCTCCAGCCCTTCACCTACTAAGACCACACTTGCCCTTGCTCATCACCACATGGTGCATGCGGTGATGGTGATTTCTCCCTTAGCTCGATAGCCAGGCAGGAGTTCTCCACTTGCTCTGCCATGTCCTGGAGTGAGGAGGGCTGGGGCTACTACAGGTTTAGCATCAGTGTCTGAACCGGCCCTAACCTCTCTTCTGCACTTCTCTCTTCTTTGTACAGTGCATTTTGTTGTATTTGGGTCAGTGTGATGGCACTACACCCGAGATGTGTCAGGGGCCTCTGAGTTGTGTGCATCAGGATCCAGGAGAACCTCATTAATTTGCTGACGTGCACAACCCTGGGCAGGTGCCTGGGGCAGGAGCCCCATCCTCCCACGACTCTGTGGCAGCGGTTCTGCCCAGAGCTCCAGTGTGGCTAATTATTCACCACTTCCAGCAGCTCTGCTGCAGAGCAGATAATCCTAAGAATCCTAAGTTTCATATAAGGAACTGGGAAGTGGGCAAAGCATTTTCAGTGACAGTCTCTTGAAACTACTGCCAGACTAAATTTTTCTGACCTGTAAAGGATGATAATGAGCCAATGTGTTTGCATAAGCTTTCCCTTAGGAAGGCAGGGTCATTTGCAGTGCCTGTGGTTTCTTTTAAAGGTAATTTTTTTATTTTTTGAATGGGACTTTCTTTTGAATTAACCTTGGCTAGTTTTTTTTTGTTTGTTTGTTTTGGTTGTTTTTTTTGGTTTTTTTTTTTTTGATAGTCAGAAGAATGGCACTCTTACACTTCAGGAAATCAATAATTGTACTATTAAAAAATACTCAAGTGGCATCACTAGCTAGGAGTAAAAGTGTTTTTCAAAGTTACTGTGACACTGGCTCAAGAAAAAAAATCAGTAGTTTCACAAAAATAATTTATGTATTATGCAGACTAGATTAGCTGAAGTATGTAAAATCTGTCTTAAATTTACTAAGGACAGATACAATTTTTGACTTGTGGATAACCTGAGTTGATGCTGAGTTGACATTTGCCCAAGGGTAGGAAAAATGTTGGAAAATAAATAAAAGTAATGTTTATCTATGATAACAAGACATTTCCTCAGTGCTTTATGGAAAAAAGAAAACAGTGATATCCCCTCATTGCAGGTTCACTTATAACATGATATGCCTGAGGTTTCCCAGGAGGTCAGTGGAAGAGGTGAGTGCTGGGTCCTCAGAGCACATTGCCATGCTCTGTTGAACGGGCACACCAATGGCACGGGAGAGCCACGGCATCCGTGGAGCTGTGCCCACACATCCACTGTTTGGCAGGGTTTCCTGGGAGAAACCAGCCCCCAGCCAACCACCACCGTGCTGCTCTCCGTGTGATACCACTGGGGCACATAACCCAGCTCTGCTGCAGCATGGGATACTTTACAGACTTCCTCTGTCATCTTCTGTTTCCCAGTCTCTGCAGCCAGGATCATCCCAATGATATGGCTCCATTATCAGTCTATTATTTTCTCTGAAGGCAATGAGAATAAGCTGAAACATTGACTTGAACAGAAGAAGGCTTGACACCTTTTCTACCACCTCCAGTTACCCACAGATATTTTGTGGTACATTCCTCTGGCATTTTCATGTTTGCCGGTGAACATGCTGATCTGCAAAACCCAATCCCTGCCACAGGATTGCTGGCCAGTGTAGATTAGTGAGGTTCTGCTGGAATGTTTCACAATGAAAATAGGAAGCATTGTTGTATAACAAGAAAGAAAAAAATTTAAATACCTTCATTTTCTATAGTGTCAACTACATTGTTGACAAGCTGTATGACAGTCACTATGGAAGCTTGCAGGGGAGGGAAAGCAGAAAATAAAGGGAGGGGAAGGACAGCTTCAGGTTAGTATTTAAAACACACATTGTAGGTTATCACAATAAATTATCTTAAAAGACAGAACTGACATTGAAAAAAAAATAAAAGGCTGCTGACTAATGCATGATTTATGCAGTTGGCTGCAGGACATTTCATTTCAGATAATCCCATATATCTTCAGTGTGCTGATAAATTTCAAACCAGTATTTCGAGAAAGGCATATGGGATGATGTGTATCACCTCATAAATTCAAGCAGACTGGTCAGCTGATTCAATTAACTGAAGCAGTATCTTGTCTACCTGACACTAATTTCTAATTCATTCTTCCTTAGAGGTCTCCAGAGATGGTGCCATGTGCTCCAAGGATCATTATCTTTTAGACCATCACACCATCAGAAATGGTGTTAAGCTCAATCTATTTCTAAGAGGAATGTTTTACTTACTGACTGTCTGTGCCATGCCATGCAATACCTCAGGGAGGTTAAGCAGCACAGCTATAATTAGGAGGACACAGCTATGTAGCTGTGGTTCAAATTTTGACCCGTGTTTGACAGAATAGTTTCACAAATGCCTTGTGCACTCTCTGCAGGTGTTCCAACAAAACAGACTTTTCCCTTGAAATCAGTAATATAGACTGTGCAGCTGTTTAATGTGGAGGCCTATAATGTGTGGTCCTCTAAATGATCTGCATTTTGCACCACCCAACACTCCTACCTCTGAGAACATGAAATAAACCTAAATATCAAAACTGAAGGGAAAGTTCTGGAGGAGAGGGCAGTGGATCCTTCCCTTTTCTTTTGTCTTTAGTTATGAGAAAACCAATTGCTTGGAGCAACATGGGGCAAAACATACTTTTTTGTATGACTTAGAGATCACAAGAAATGTGTTAACAGTGCAGACATACGTTGAATATTTTCACATTTTTGCTAAATTTTGCACATGGGATCAGGTATATTATCCACTTTCCTCAGTTTCTGTGAGGATTTAGCAAAAAGAGCCTTGATAAACCAAAGGACCCCTGTTCTGTGTCTATGATCAGCTTATTTCTGCCATAAACAGCAACAGTAATTATACAAAGGAGACTTGTACTGCTAATGCAAAATAAACATGATAGAAAAATATGGGGCTCCACATAGTTAGCACTGCATGACTGGGAAAAAATATGGAGGGCAGCTGTAAACTATTAGAAGGAAAAAAACCTAAAAGTGAAAAACAGGTCAAAACCAAGGGCCAGCACAGTTTTCTTTGCAACTAAGGGTTGGCTCTGGTGGGAGCTGTGCAGAGCATATTCACAGAAAAGAGGGAACCCCATCCCACAGAACTCAGTGCAAGTCAATGCTCAAATACAGCATTGCTCAGATTTTGGATTACAAAAATTACTGCTAACTACTCACAGAAAGACTAGGGAAGCTGAGCAATTTAAATGCAGGAGAAATAAGGTGAGAGAAAAAAAAAATAGCTTCAGAATCTCACTCTATATGGCTTTTCATGGTAAGACAAGCCCTTGACACAGCAAGAGAAGGCTCCAAGAGCCCTACAGAGGGTGAGTAGAAGCTGCCTGCACCTTCAGTGGAATTCATCCCAGTGACTGCTGCAAGATAGATTTCCGCAGTCAGAAACTGCCACCCGGTTTCTCAAGTCAGTGTCAGCACAGCCATTTGTACACATCTGTGTGACACAAGCCTGTCTCTTCTGCTAGCCTGAGAACCCAGCAGAATTGCTCTTGGCTTTGGAGGAAGGGGTTTGGAGAAGGAACCACTGTCCTGTCTCATCAAAGAGTGCAGATCCTGAACTGTATTTGTTGTGTTTTCACTGACAACCTTCTAACCTTTGCAGGTATGTGAAGTACAAAGAATTAAAATGACAAGAAGAGCAAGGATTTATAGCTTGAGGAGGCATATCCATTAGCCCTAAAGTACAGGCATGTGAGTATGTATATGCCTGGCTTTGCCCTTTAGGCTCTTTCACTGCAAACCTTCCCTGCTGCTTCAAGCAGACCAGAGTGTGGTCTTGCATCGATCTCTGCAAATGACTCAGATGATTTAAGTTTCCTCCCTTGTTCTCCCTGAAGATATGGATTTGTCTGAACCCCGAACTAGAAATGTTATCTCTAAAGGCCATATTTTAAATGCAGCCTTCATAAAAATGAGTGGGCACAGAAGGTCCAATCCAGCTTTTGTGGGTACTGTGTCAATGATTTCAGTGCAGACAGGATCGGGAGATTCAAATGTCTAATTAGAATTTGTGAGATATAAAAAGTAACAGTGTACAATAAATGACCATTTGAATAATTACTACAAAGGTAACTATAATGTAAATACATATTATTAAATAATACTTATCCTAAAAAAAAACGGCTAAAGGGGTCTTTTTGGTGCAGGGGCAGAAAAGCCCTGGAAAGCCTGACAAAAATAATTGTAATGCTTCAGCCACAGTGGACCAAAAGGAACTGCAAGTGTACTTTGCTATCAGTGCTTTTTCCAAAATTTCCGAGTTCCTAGAGAACAGCTGCATGACATGACTGAGGAACTGAGTCTACAGACAGTTCATTAACTGGTGGCTGAGGAAACCAAGTACGATTCCTTTGTGCTAGTCTTTTTCTGTGTGTCTGAACAAGGCTTCCTAGACATCCACCATCCCTCCCCAGCAGAAACATCTTGACTTTTCTCAGACCCACTGCTCAATATACATGGGTAGCAGGAACAAAGGTTTGCTCTGACTCTGTGCACCTTTTAGTGGGCTGTGTATGGCTCTGCCTGTGTCACCCAGGGAGATAATGATGCAGGACATGAGAGGCAGGCACTGAGTATGCACCAAACGAGGATTTAATGGTGCTCTATTGTTTGCTGAGCTGTGATTGCCAGGGAGAAGCCAAGACATTGGGGACTGGCTCATCCGTTCATTGTTGCGGCTGAGCACCAGCAGAGTTTTCTTGGGACCATGAATGAGACCTGCCAAATGGCATAGAAATCCCTTTTATTCCACTGGTGAAACATGAAAGTCATGATCTTCCCAGAAGGAAAATTATATAAATTCTACAGTTTCACTTGCAACCTATTAGTCAACTTATATCTTAGCAATGTGACTTTGCTGTATCATACTTCTAATTTGCTATAAAGCTTGGTCCTGATACAACAGCCACAAGCATCAAGATTTTTATTACGTTCATATAATTTAGTAAGTGGAACACAAAGTCAGGGTTCGAACCCACAATTTTCTTACTTTTGGCATCGTTAAAGGGTTTCAAGATGTCACATAAATGTTTCAGCAATATTAGAAAGAGAGATAACTAGCTTTTTACCCAGCATAATAAAGATGACATCATTTCTTACCATTATCATCCCCGGAATCAGACTGGAAGGAGCTGAGGGACTGTACTTCAGAGTTGCTGCCTTTATTACTTCCTGAAAAACAGGTCACTTCTTCAGCGTCATCAACCCCTTTACCTTCATTGACAGCAAAGACAAAGCAAAATGGTACTCTCTAGGTATGCACATTTATCTATTTATACCACGGACACATTTGAATCCTGACTTCTATTATCTGAGTCAGAATAAAATTCCTTCACACAGAGGACATGACCTATTCATCAAGAAGGCAGTTGGTGAAGATACCTAGATTTTTGAAGTGTTTGAAGCCCAAGGAGTCTTCCAAGTGGCTGACAACACTGTAATCAAGGAAGAAACATCTGTATTCAATATTGTCTTTTTAGATTATATGTAGTCTCAAAAGCAATGAAAATGATGACTTAAGGAATGTGGTATAAACAGCTTATACAAGAGATTACAGTTACATTTATCTTTACTGTTCATTTCCTAATTTAAGAGCCTCATTAAAGGCTCATTCAATGCTCAGTAAAGTTACTGTGCATCTTGTTATTCATCTCAGTGGCCCTTGCAACATATTTTAATAGCACCATCGCTGACATATAATAGATTATGCTTCAATTTACATTGCTTTTCATCAGGGACATTCAGTCCTCACAACTCTACTGTTTAGAAATGTAACTACAACCTATGGTATAAATTCTCCTGTAATTAAGTTATATATAAATAAACACATTCAACTACACATTATATGGGCAATAATCAGGAACACAAAAAGTTATCCTCCACTGTAAGCACTAAGATACCTGAGCCAATTACAAATGAAGAAGGTCAGGTGCTATCAACATGACAGTACAGCTCTCTACCTGCCAGCTGTAGGTATTTATACCCAGCATGGCACACCTCCACACGGTAAGAGCTGATTTGCTCCTGCTGAGCAGCAGGGTATGGAGCTGCTGAAGTGAGTACTGCAATAACAAAGCTGCACTGCCTTCCACTCCATGACATCTGAAGTTTGTATTCCTGGTATGGCCTCATGGTGTGCAGAAATTCCTACCAGTACCAGCAGTGCCTGTGGCACAAACACCCAGGATAATATAGAACAGAGCATGCCTGAGGGCTGGTGATGCTTTCAAATCAGCATAACTATATTTAAAGTTTAAAAGGTCAGACACAACACAATCCTGAAATACAGCCCAAATAAAAGGAAATTAATTTAATTTCTCACTACATGACCTTAGCCAGTGTGCTGCTTTGGATGAAAATGTGCAGATCAGGGCACAGGTCATAAACTCTGTAAGGCTGGAAAAGACTTCCAAGATCATCAAGCCAAATCCTGGACTGAAGATCATTATGCCAACCAAACCATAGCATTAAGTTCCATGCCCGATCATTTCTTGAACACTTGTAGGAATGGTGACTTATCACCTCCTTGGGTAGCCCATTCCAAGGCTTGACCACTCTTCCAGAGCAAAAATTCTTCCTGATGTCCATCCTGAACCTCCCCTGGCACAACATGATGCTGTCCTCTTGACCTGTCATTAAATTCCTCTCTCTATTCCTCCGTTCCTATTGCTTTCAACTACAGGACTGATGACAGTTTTGGTTAAGGCTGTATTGCAACAGGGTTGAAGATCACAGAATCATAGAACACTTTGAGCTCAAAGGGATATTAAAAGATTATTTGGTTCCAATTTCCCTGCCATGGGCAGGGAACCTTTCACTAGACCAGGTTGCTCAGAGCCCCATCCAATCTGGCCTTGAATACTTCCAGGGATGTGACATCCATCTCTTCTCTGAGCAAGCTGTTTTAGTGCCTCACCACCCTCACAGTAAAGAATTTCTTTCTAATAGCTAATCTAAACCTACCCTTCTTCAGTTTAAGGCTATTCCTCACTACAGGCCCTTGTGAAGTGTCTCTCTCCAGCCTTCTTGTAAGCCCCCTCCAACAGGTACTGGAAGATGCATTAGGAAAAATCCCTAATAAGAGAAAACATCTTTTAAAAAATAATATATAGTGAAACAAACATCTCCCAGTCCATATGGCATGGTCTGACTTGCAAGGGTAGATGATGCAGGGCTGTAACTCTGTCCCAGAAAACTGGTATTTCCTGCCATGACAGAAGATGTGAAGTTTGCTGCATCTCCAGCAACTCACTCAGGAATGGAGGGAGCACTGTGTTATCAGGTGAGGAACCATCAGAGCACAAATAGGGTAAGCGTGGGGATTGAAAATTCCATGATGACTCTGAAACTGAAAGCAGAGGGGAATGCAATGGCCTGAAAAGGTGATCCTATACATCAAGCCATACATGATTTTCTGCTTCACTTCACTGATACTGAAAGTAGGGAATATTAGTTCATTTCTCACCGATGTAAAACAGGATTGCTTCTTGCAGAAGGCTTAAACATTTTTAACTCCCTTGGGAAACAAACAGCCTGAACCTAACGGAATTTATATTTGAGAATTCTGCCACAAATTGGTTTTTTCCAATCGAAAGATGATTGCATTGTATCACTGAAAAATGCTAAGAGCACTTACTCATATATGCTTTCTGAACAAGTGAAATAAATGCTTTTAGTCATACTTCATGCATAGAAGGAGAAGTCTTGTATGCCTGGCTTAATTATAACGTTTCAAAATTAAACCAGATCACTTCTTGGAAAAATGAAACAATTCACATGTATTAGGCTGGAGCACTAAGAGTACCCGTGCCACTGTACCCGCCGCACCCTGAAGGCAACCCTTACCACTGGCAGGGAAGAACGAGACCGGCACGCAGTGCCACTTACTTTCTGTCCCAGCATCCCACGTGCTCTTCCTGATGGAGTCACAATCGGAGCGACAGGGAGACACGGCAGGCAGGTTTGGAGCTACACTGCACACCACCACCCCTCTCCTGGCTGTCAGTATTCGAGGGGACTCCGGATGAAACGTTGTCATCTCCTGGTGCTCCACACCAAGCCCATCCACTATCTTGTCCAGGTTATTCCGTGAGTCACTCTGGAAGCACGGGGTATAGGCCATTGGCCTCACTGGCACCTGTGGAGGCCCAACCTCTTGGTAGATATTTCTGCTGTCTCCACTATTCCTGATGTTCTTGAATTGGATGCCATTGCTCTTGTTGAGCAGGGCTGCAGTAGCTGGATCCTGTACGAGCGTGATGTTGTTGCGGGAATAGTTCTTCCTGAAAACTTTCTTGCGGAAAATGATGAAAAGAACGATTAACACAAATATGACAAACAGGACCACAGCTATTCCTATCAGCTCCTCCTTGCCAACGTAGGAATGTCCAGCTTGTATATTGGGAACCACCACAGGGCGAAGACCACAGTATTGACCCACATAGCCAGGGGTGCAGTTACACAGAAATGAACCAAAGATGTTGACACAGGAGCCACCGTTTTCACATTCTTCTCTTTCACACTCGTTGATGTCTTCTTCACACCTTAAAAGAACAAAAGGAGAGTCTGGAATCTTGAGAACATCTAAGAAGCAATCCAGCTTGTGCATGATTCCTTATCTTGTCAAAGTGGTGCCATTAGTTAACACCTTGTGGTACTTTACAAATTATTATATTATTATAATATTATTTAATAGCAGTTAGTTTTTTTCTACAGCTATTCTATGGGTTTTTTTAAAGACAATAAAATAGAAATATCAAGAAGGAAATAAGAGTTTAAAGCATCTGATAGATATCAAGAAGGAAATAATGCATCTGATAGGAAAAGGCACCTTGATCCTAATGAGGCTTACGGAATGCAATAGAGAATGTGCTTTTTCATATTGTTTTTGGGCTACCCCATGGGTTTAAATACAAAGTATTTGAGGGAGATTCAAGGAGAAGATAGTTGAGAAAATATATAGTAAAAACATCAGAGTATTTCTTGAAGAGAGAAGAGATGAGAGAAAGAAGAGGAGAAGAGAAGAAGAGAAGAGAAGAGAAGAGAAGAGAAGAGAAGAGAAGAGAAGAGAAGAGAAGAGAAGAGAAGAGAAGAGAAGAGAAGAGAAGAGAAGAGAAGAAGAGGATATACTGACTATGTAAACTGTTTAGGTTGGAAGATAAAACAAATATTAGAGGTGGGAGAAAAAAAAGAACAGGAAACGTAAAGAGAGAGGAGAATTGGAAAGACCAAGAGACAGTAAAATGCAGACGAAAAAGTACAAACAGTAGGCAAACCAGATGAGGGAAAAAAAGCATGTTGATGGGCAGGTCAGGATTTTCTGTGTCTACACCAAGTTTATGATCAAGGCAGGGATTTACAAAAATGACTGCAATAAATTAGCCTTTTATGTCAGGGCTAAGGTGACTAAATAATTGATCCATTTTCAAAACAAAGATTACACAGAAGCTTCCACAGGTTTTATGAGATTGTTCAAAAAGCTGCTAACACTTAGGTGAAAACTGTCTTGAGGTAACACCCTGAATCAACAGCTTAGGAGGGTAAATTTAGAAAAACCATTTCTGAGCATGCAAGTCTCAGGGATTTCTCAGCTGTCATTAGCTCAGACTTGGAATAAGCGCTAAGGTTGGGGTTATTTTTTGTGAGGTGAATCATAGCTTTTGGTACAAAATGCTTGATCAAAAAGCCCACCACCACTGAGTCAAAAAGCTCCCACTGCCCATCTGGGGAGGGACACTTACGTTACTCCTGTCAGGCCATTTTTGCAGTTGCAGATGAAAGCATTGCCGATGGGATCACATGAGCCTCCATTCCGGCAAGGATTTGGGAAGCAGGCTGTGATCTCTGACTCACAATTCCTTCCTGTAAACTGGGAGAGGCAATTGCAATGGTACCCTGGGAGGTGAGGGACAGAGATATGCAAATTAGACTCCTAACCCTGAGTATGTCTAAAAGCAAGAGGATCCATTTGGCTGCTTTACACCGAAAAAGGAATTATATTGCGGGGGCAAGGGGATATTTACACTCATTCTGGTCGGTCCATGTGGTCCACACTAATGCTAGTGAAGAGTCTGTCTATCTGACATGCCCAGACAATCAGAGCTCATGTCTACAACCAGAGGCTGCAGCCCAGACCATCCTAATTGTCATGATTCAGGTAAGAATAAATGTAATTTGTGAACACCTTTTAAGAAAGGTAACAAGAAATATTCTAGATCAAGGATGTATTTCCCAACTTTTTCAAAATGTTTGCTGATAGAGGCAGGCTACTGTCCTTTTGGGGCTTCACCGATAAACAAATACATCAGCTGAGAGCTTTTCCATCTCTGCCCTTTAAAAGGACAACACAAGGGGGATTTGACAGTAATAAAACACCAGTTTTATAAAGTGCATCATCAAGGCAGAAACTATAAACTTCAAAATACCAGCTGACCTGGGCAATACCAGCCCTAATCAGAGCTGATTATGTTCAGTGTGTGCTATCAAATTCTGATTAATCACTCACTGCAATTCATCAGACATAGGAACAGTCATGTGGGGAAGGGACTCTGTTAGGGATTGAAATCCCATTTCTATGATTTTTGCCAACACAGGGGCAACATCAAATTTAAAAAAAAAAAGGTTTTAAACACATCAGTTCACCCTGCCAAATATCAAGTGACAAATCTCTTTTATCTTTTTCTCTCCTTACGAGTTCATATAGCACAGTGCCATTAATAAAATCTTTATTTAAGGTCACAAAGAAATCCAGTGAGGCAGCACATTCTTAAAGTTGTGAACTGGATATGGAAATTTGACTGCTTTTCACTTGAAAAGAGCATGGAACATGTAGGCTGTGAAAGTCATGAGAGGGCTAAGACAGTCCCTGGAAAGGGAAGACTCCTAAGTTATCGCTGTTGAACCAGTAAAATTTTCCTGGACATCTGTAAAAAAACTTTGGCTGATTTTAAAGAAGTTCCTTATATAATCCAAATGTCCTAAACAGATGTGTATGAAAAGTTCAAGCTCCAGTTATGGGGTTCACATACCTACTGAATATAGCATATTAAGCAACTAAAACAAGGAACCTTCCTGCCATTAATACAGCTGCAGTTACAGCTGAAATGGTTGAGTGAAACGCAATTCAGTGTCAAAATTATTGGCAATCAAGCTGATGTAGTGGAAATACCATCTCTCAGTGGTGAGCCTCTTAAATGTATTTTTAAAAACTTTCTATATCTATACATCTGGAAAAAAACCCAAATATTTGTTTTAAAAGTTAATCTTTCTGCAAACATGGCAGGAATTTCCAGCACAGTTACAAGGAAAGGAATTCAAGGAAACAGTATGGAAAAACCCAGTGGAGGCATAAGAAAAACAATTCTCCATCAAGACTCCCACATCTTTTATGTCCTATACAGTTCAATTCGCCTTGTTCGGCTACTCTAATTGAATTCTTTCATGAGGACAAGCTTTTGAGAATAAACTTGGAACCAGACTTGCTGGCATACTCAGTCGAGTCCAATACTATTTAATTGAAGATAAATGAAATAGATACTCAAATATCATGCTGTTTCATTTTCCTGCTACAAAAAGGGAGACAGACACACTCATCTTTCCAAGGTTACAGAGTTAAGAAGATAAATTATTCAACTTCTGGGTTTCCCAGAAAGCATGTTTAGTCAGCATAAGCAAGATGGGCTTATTTCTTTTTGTGTCTTCAAAATATCTCACTCAGACAATGTGAACAGCTTTCTGGACCTACAGTGATCTGGGTCTGAAGAACTACAAACCTGTGACTGTAGGTAGAATTCACAGCATGAATAAGTAAGGCTGTTTCAGTGCTTCCTTTTTATGACTGAACAGTGACATCTATAGTTCAAAAATTTACACTAATATTTTATATGTTCTTTACAGTCTCAGTGAGTTTAAGTAAAAGGAGAATGTTCAATTGAAATATAAACAACTTTATTCATAATCAGTTCTGTTGCCTTATGTAACAGCAGAATATATATGTTATTCTATTTGTTATCTGATATTTTATAAACCTCCATAACTCTAAAGTGATGTTAAATCTAAGTTTCTATTGCTTTTTAACCAAGTTCTCAGGTGCCAATCATTTGTAAGACAAAGCCCTTGAATCACTTTCTTTTCATGTCTTGTATTTGTTCCAGCTAAGTTCTAAGTTTTGTAACATATTCTGTTTATATTTGTTCATTATAGAAAACTTGGGAGTTATTGATTTGATTAAAAATGTATTTTTACCACCAACTATAAAGGAAACTCAGATTTTATACTAAGAAGAGATGAAACTGAATGCACCAGATAGGTCAGATGGTCAGCAGTGTATGAACAGGATCAAAATAAAAATCTGCTTCTGAAAGCCGACATTTTTCACACAATTTGATTTAATGATGCTGGAACACACATCAGATATTAGAAGACTACAGTATTCACTATAGATTCTAAGTCTAAGGATGAAAGTTAGAAATCAAGAAGGCACTAACACAAGACAGTATTAAATTACCATATTGATCACTGGTGTTTCCTCTCATTGGATTCACTGCCATACACCTGCCAAGTCCAATCCACTGGCAAAAGACACAGAACTTTTCTGTGACACACGTGCTCAGAGCTGCAGAGCATCCACCCGGGAACTCTCCAACACAGCAAAGCATATGTCAAAATTCATGGAGTAGGGAAGAGATGAGTTGATATGATGGCTCAGTAGACAGCATACAGCACTCAGCCAGAAGACCTGCCAGACCTTTCAATCCTTTTCCAAACCTCCCAGCAGAGGCTGTAATTTTGCTGGCTACTGCATATTTTAGCCACATGGCAGTGGACAAAGGCAAATTGTGAAGAAAACCCCTCTGGCTGGGAGTGCATCTTGGGTCCAATAAAGGAATTTTATTACATTTTTAATTTAATATCCTGCTAATGTACCATTCGTTTCTTCCCTCTGCTTTAGAACAAGAATAACAAGCAAACTTCTCACATTCAAGGATGTGAAAAGGCTCAGTGTCCTGTCCTCTCAGTAAGGGATGAAAAATCTCTTTTAAATAATGTAGGGCTTGATCCTGTTCACAATGAAAACACTGATGTTTTGGAAATTCATCAGCATTTAAGATCATACAGTCCATCTGAGCTTCCTCCAAAATTAATGAATATTTAATTCCTAGAAATGTTGATCTGCACTCTCCAAGGCAAATTTTGTGATGTCACCACTGTACTTCTTCAGAGAGAATCAGTGGAAAAAGACAGGAAGCTCTGGGAAACACCTCTGAAAAGCTTCCAGGGTGGGACCACAACATTCTCAGCATGTGCCATCACAGCATGTACCAACAGCTGATCTAAGAGCAGCAACAAGCTACGAATAACAATACAGCCTTTTCAGGCAGCATCTACATTAACAAGTCCTGCAGAGCAGCAGCAGTGGGTCTGTGGAGCCAACAGCTGATGCTGAGGACCCTCACTGTGTGCAGCTCATGGCTTTGGGACTAGCATCTTCCAATTCAGCCTGGTCCTGCCCACCAGGACCTTGCCTCTTCCACAGTGGGAAGTGAAGCCCAGGGAGAGATGATGATCAGAAGATTCTCATCAAACGTCATTCATCATCTGAAACATGATGTAGACATAGGTGTACACATTGTCTTGGGCTTATTGGTTGTTTTATAAGGCTTCCCTCATGTTCCTTCATCAATCTGAGTCACCTCTACATAGTGAAATCTGACCTTTTTGCTGTGACTGCTCTTACTGCTCACTTGGCATATCCCTACCCAAAGGAAGAGGTGTTTTTCACCCCAGACCTTACTGAAGAGCAACATGCAGTAAGACAGGACACTACACAGGCTCCCTGCCTATACCTGTGCTTGCTTGGCACTTAAGAAGCAGGCAGCGGCACAAGGCAGGCACGGTGCCATCAGCAGATGGGATGTCATTATGTAGCAAACATCTCTGCTGGTAGCATTCCCAGCCTGAGCATCTGAATGTCTGTCTATCCCAAGGTTTACTTGGCTTTATTAAAGAGGATGCTCCGAACTGCTGCCAATTTTTTTTTCTTTTGGAACATGTGTATGCTCCTGTTTCTATCTATCCCATGCAAGACAGGCTGGCTTTTATCTGTTAACATGCTTTGGCTCTTCCATTTGCCTCTCTGTGTAGTTTCTCTCCCTGCTGTGCAGCTAGACCTGACAAACTCAATGTCCAGAAACAGCCCTGCTCTTGGCATTGACCACACAGTCAATGTTACACACCAAGTTAACTGATGAGAACTACTGAAGGTGAAGAGGACCTCTCCCAGCATTTGTATTTTGCTAGGTCTATAGTCAAACCAGGCCACCTTCAAGCAGTGTGTGCTCTTCAGCCATACAAAGTCCTGCCACTCCAGATTTAACTTATCTGTCTTCAAACAGATCATTGTTTTCAAACAGATCATTGCCTGCTGCCACTTGTTGGTATGAAAATAAACCTTAGTCTTTGCTGAATCAGTGCTTTCTGGAAAGATTGGCATGTACATGCTTTTACATGGGAATTCAAGAACAGATGCCTATAATGACTAGATACTAAAAAGATTAAACACCCCTAGAATTTTTAAAAAAGCTTTAAAAAAAAATTTATATACATTTAGTATACTCACATCACAATATGCTGGGTGTGTGAAAAAGCAAGATCAAGAACATTAGCAAGACCAGGTCAGTTCTGTGATTTTTCCCTTATTTCTTTTTTATGAACTCTCTGATCCTCAAAACCAGCTGTGAGTAATGCTGCCAACAGCATTTAAAGCATGTATTAAACCCACCACCCAAGTGCCATGTTGTACTTTCTCCTCCCTTTGGATTTTAGCTCTGTTCATGAAAAAAAAAAAAAAAGAAAAAAGAATAGAAGAAAAGTGAAGAGTGGGGAAAGCAAAATGACTTTATGTCCTCACACTCTGCCCACAGTCCTTGACTCAGTAAATATTTCCACTCAAATGCTTCATGTTCAAATAAAATCGCCTACTCAAATAAGCCATTTACTTTAATCAAAGCCAGATGTATATAGGACTGATCAAATTAAAAGGAAGTAACTATACTTATAATTGCAGGCTTTACAAGCATGAGGTTGCTCTCTGTGGTTGAAAACCTCGGTGCACTCTTTGCATGCAATTACAGTAAAGCTTTCTATTGCTCAGATTGCTCATACTGTTACTCATGCAGATAAACATACATCTGCTATTGGCAGCCCTGGAAGTGCCACACTATTATTAAGGTTGTGTGACATTTCCCATTTTAAGACCTCATATTCAGCAGCTTACAGCTTAACCGCACTTTAAACACTTGGTTGAGTTTTCTTGGGAAATTTCAGTTCAAAGACCCAAGCTGTTTCTGAAAGTCATGCTGTTGATCAGGTTTCAAAATGCTAACTTTTTTTAAAAATAGCTTTATTGACCCATACTTATGGATAGAGACTGAAAAGTCTGGAAGAATTTGGCCTATACTTCAGGGCTGTGGTTTCCACTGTCTCCAAAGAAAATTGTCCTAAGACTGAGTATGTCTCTTTCTGCTGTGAGTCTCTTGAGCTGTCAGATCCAGTGAGTGCTCATTCCCCTCTGCCAACCTCTATTTAAGCATGCATTGGATCTCCCCGTGGGGTCTCTGGACACGCAGTCCCCCCTCTTGTACCACTGACATCGCTTGGCCAACACTGTTGCCTGAGAGCAAGCAGAGATTCATGGCATGGTTGCTTTCTGCCGGCTCAGAAACCAGAGTTTGAAAGCAGAGATCCCCATTCTGCTCTGTTCCACATGCAGAGAGGCAGAAAGAGCTGCTGTGGGTCAGCCTGGCCCTGTGCTAGCCCTGCTTTGAGGCAGCACCTCTGCGGTGAGTCCTGAGCTCTGTGCAGCCTAGGCACAGCCCTGCCCTGGGCTCTGTGAAGCTGCTGGGAATTTATCCATCCAAACCCTAACAGCAGCGGCATGGACACACTCCTAGTGCATGCAGAGCACTTCCACAAACAGGGCCCTGCTATGACCCTACTCCCATAATCATAGGATGAAGTGAAAGGCAATTGAGGCAGCTTTTTATTAATGGTGAACAGGGCAGTAGGCATTTCTACTGAAAGGAAGATTTCAGGAACAGAGATAGGATAGAGAATCTTAGATTCGCTCTAACAGGAACACTGTTAGAGAGGTTTGTATCATAGATGCTCAATTTATGCAAATCATATGCGAATTAGACATGGCCTCTTCGACTTCTGGTATGTAGCCAGCAACTCTTTCATGTTATAATGTTGGGTAACCTTTGCTTGACTGTTTTCTTCTTAAGTTAGCTATAAATCTCAGCTTTCTTTTTCTCTCTCCTAATTTTCTTGTAAAGCACAGTAGGTCCATAACTACAAGGATGCTAACAGTATATGAAATCTGCTTTGTAAAATTTGAACTAGAGGGTGTATTTATTAAAACAAATCTTATGCCAAATACTCTCTGTTTAGGCAAAGGAACATTATTCTCCAAAAACTGAAAAAGGAGGATAATATAGAAAATATTAGTCAAGAGATCCTGATGCTACTGAATGCCCTGTGATTGGGAAAAGGACATTTGTATGGTATATTTTTGCATTCTTCCCCTCACCAAAAAAGAAAAAAGCTGCCATTTTAATGATTAAGAAAATTCTTTAAAATTTGAAGTTTTTCTTTTTTCTATTTTAAATTGAAGTCAGCTGCTAACATCTATGTCAGCATGTGCAATGGTTTATGGTTCTTAAAAGCATATTGCAATTTGTGGCTCTGCAACTAAGACTTGCAATGCTGTTGGACTCCTAGAATTTAATTATGTGGTCTTTCAGCATTTGGAGGACACTAACAACAGAACTGCTTTGCCCAGTGGATGCAAAAATGCCCATGCCTTCTCCTTAAGGGCTGGGCTGTAGAACCACCAACATACAGTCAGGGCCCATTGCACTGGAATTATGGCTTTATAACAATCCTTTATTTACACACACTGCTGAGACAGTAAAATCAGCAAACAGATTTTTTGACGGCAGGCAGCCAAAACATCCCTGCAGGGCACATGCCCCTCGCCGAGGCAGGAATACAGGCAAGTTAAATCAGTTCTGTGACTGCCTTCCAGCAGCAAATTTTGTTGACCTGAAAATGGTATTTGCCATCCCAGTACTAAGATGGGTCCAAACTTCAGGGCTGCTTATTTCTCCCTTATGCCATGTCTCCCCTCAGTTTGAATTGGCATGCACATAGTGCTGGGAAAAAAAAAGAATTACTGTAAGGAGTTCTGTTAGAAAGGTTTCAATTTACTCATCATGAGATTGCTGAGAAATACTGTAAATAGACTAAAATAAAATCAATAGAAGGAACTGTTCTCATGCTTCCTAGGATGTGAGGCGAATGGTTAATCTCATTTATTTAGTAGGCACTCTGAATCAAAGCCATCATACTTATGTTCCCGTACATACTACAGCCATATTTCCTAGGAATTTCAATAATCATGCTTAGCAATTCTTCCAGTGGCTGCAGCATCTTTCTGTCCCAGAATTATTTTCTTTTGCCCTTGTTGTGCAGCCCTCATTTTCTCTCCTTCCCTTGGTAAATAAAGACCCTTAAGAACAAACACACAAGCAGCAACATTTCTCCTCATGCCCCACAACACATCCTGGATTGCCAGGGCTGTGCTTCATTCCTTCTAACTGTCCTCTCATTTCTTTCCATCAACAGCAAAGCTGATAGCATCCCTGATGCATCATTTGTGATAGCATGGGAGAAGAGGTGGCTGAATCAAAGCCAGAGATCCAGAGGGGATGCTAGCTGAGACAGCCCAGCATGGACAAACCACATTTTCAGGACTTACTTTTTAAGAGTGGGGCTATCCAGCTGAGAAACTTATCACAGTTTTTCTCAGATCTCACCACATGTCAACCTTGAACAAATCTGAAGTTTATGCCTAAAAAATCTGTGTGGTGGAGGGGACTCAGGAAATATGAGAGTCAGGCTTAAAATAATGAAAAACAGAAATAATAACTATGGGTGCAAGAGAATTGCATGGACACATTAAAGCAGAAAGCCCTTGGATAGTGGTTAAATGCTCCATAAAATAAGAGTTTAGGCAGGAACTTCCCTAGAGAACTATGACCAAAACTCACTGACAGTAAGTGGAGGGAAAGCTCTGAACTTGCAGAAAACCTCTCTGTTGAGCAACCTCCTTTTCAGAGGAAGTTTTATTCTGCCAGAAAAGACGTGCAATGCTGCATGCTAATACAGTATGGGGAATTGGAAGGGAAACTCTTACACTACAGAAAGAGAACCGCCCAAGAGGCAATATTCTACATGTGTGACATTTGCTTTTCTCCTGCTAACATGCTGACTGTTCTGGTAAGTTGTGCACTGCAGTAAGTCACTGGTATCAAATGACAAAAACCACCACATAACCGCTGGATAGGAAACTCGAACACAAGCAGAGTCTAAATCAATGCCCTGTAAAATTTGGATAGTATTACTTAGACCTCAGAGCACTCAGGCCTCCGAGAAAGCTGTAAAATACAGTTCAGGGGGGTTTATAATGAGCCCAACTTGCTATTTTCCATGCAGACATGTAATGAAGTTACTCACTTCCAAAAGGACGAAGGTGTTTGTGGACAGCTCAGTAATTATTTGTGACAGCTTTGGAAACAGAGTAAGGCAACACTGCTGTTACATCTGTGATGGACATTTCAAATCACCATCTTTGTGTACAGCCCTCAATGCTGTAAGGATGCTGTAAATGGATTCTGAAAAATCCAGCTGAACATTACAGTAATTGTAATTCTATTGGTTTCTATAGAAATAGGATTATACTAACAGCCAATAAATCAATTTCCTCCTGGAACACTAATGCAATAAGAAGGGGCACCATTTCACTGTTATTTATAGAGCAAACAGCTTTTACCCAATTTGCAATACCTATCAGAGTTTTATAGAGTTCATGAGATTTTTTCAAGCATGTTGCTGCATTAAACCATCTCTGGCAATAAATTACAGAGGAAAACAGGGAGGGGGAAGCCCATAAGGTAATGAAAACATTTACCACCAGATGGCACGGCAGTACAGGTGCCGCCGTTCTGGCAGGGGTGTCTCTCACAGGCATCGGGATACAGGACGCAGCCCAGCTTCAATTCTGTCAGGCCAACCACTTCTGCGAAGCTGCTGCGCTTGTTCTGGAGCGGCAGCTCGTTGTTATTTAGGACTACCGAGTCCAGGCAGCCCTGGAAGCCGCTCAGGACCTGCGTTGTCCTCTTGTCAGTCAGGCTGCGGACGTTGTCCACCTGGACCTGGGCGCCGAAGTAAACGGAGCTGTCTGTGCTGAGCGTCTGGAAGTAGAGGGGGGCTTTGCGGCGCTCCACGTAGCTGTCGTCCAGGGACAAGCTCGTGAAATTGCGGTTCAGCTCCAGGAAGACCGAATGCCAGCTTCCATCATTAACGGCCCTTCCAGAAATTCCCAGGATTCCTGGGCCACTTCCACAATCCAACTGGAACCAGAGTTTGCCATCGACAATCTGCAGGAGGAAAACAGAAATCAAACTGCTTCAGGCGCTCAGCTGTCTCATAATATGCTCTCACAGAGAATCTGGAAGCACAGAGAACTTCTAGACAGTCTCTGCACACCGTTTAAGCTGCTCTCCTACATGACACTAAAACAGCCAAAAGCTGTGCCTCTATCATGAGCAAAAAAAATATATAGTGGAAAATATCAACTTACTTCGAATTTGCCCAAAGCCAATTACTGCAGGAAAACTAAAAATACAGAAAATCATATGGGGACAGAACACAGCTGAAAACCTGGATAATATATGTTTTACTGAAGAGGATATGGACTTGAGGATCCTTGTTCTGCTGTTGGCTCTGCTGTCAAACAGCTGTGTCTCTTTCAGCAAGTCCAAGAGCTGTGATTCTGTTCCCAGTGGCTGATGTTATCAAAAGGATGGTCAGGGCACAGATCACCTCTAAGTGTTTGACAGGCTTGTGACAAAGTCATCGGCCACGCTTCAGCCAGTGATGCTCGGTACTCCGCTCATGCAGACATCCTGTGCTTCTGTAACTTTAAGAAGCATCTCAACAAGGGGCAGGGTTTTGCCCCTAAACATCCTGAGTTCAGCATCACTAATTAAACTGTAAGATACTTGTTGACCAAAAGTCAGTTATTTCCCAAAGATGCAACACAACCTGCTCTGTGTATACGTCACAGATGACATAAGATGGGTCTTATTAGTAAGATGGGTCTTACTTTCTTTCCCAATATTCATGCTGGACTCATGTATTTAGAGACTTTGTAGGGGATTTCTCACTCTCCCGCCTCTCCCTCACCCATCCCAAGTCCTCATAAAGAGAAAATCTGTGCTACCCTGCTGGGGCAGGCAAAGTGCAGAGTGAAGGAATGCATATGAAATGCTGCTTTCCTGATTAGCAGTTTACCCAAAGATTTTAGGTTTCTCTAACAGATGGCATTTAAGTTTAAAATGGCTGACAAGGTTGGAAATAATTTCTTATGACACATTAATTGGATTCAAGTTCTCTGAAGCTCTTCTAAGTATTTTACTTTCATGTCATGCTCTAGGAAGTATTTATTTCTGCAAACCCCATTGCAAGACAGCTCTGTCCCATTATTTATCCCCCTGAAAAGTTCAGGTGCTGTGTCATTTTTCATCCTTCCAGGCAGCTCACATTGTCCTCTCACTGGTGTATCACTGTTACAGAGACTGACTGCTCCCCTCAGTGAGAGCAGAGTTTCCACATCTGTCAGTGCAAGAACCCCACAGAGCTTTGGTGGCTTGCTGAATTGGAATGGCAAATGCAGATGTGAGAATGCTGCAGTGTCCATCTGCCTTTGACAATTTTTAGCTATTTCTAGCATTAACAGTCATGTTAGATGAAGACATCCTTTGGCATGTGACTGCGTGCTCAAACTCTTCTCAGACAGGTTCCCTGGTGTGGCTTGAAGGTAAACAGGAAAGTGTTAATCAACAGGAGCAGATCGTGCTGTCATGCCATTATCAGCATTTTATGTCCTCGGAGGTTGACAAAACTACCCAGAGAAAAGCTATATGTAAAATTTTGAGATCTGTAGATCTCTGGATCTCGTCTCCTTTGCAAATCCTTGGTTTCTTGACTGGCTGACTCTGAACTGGACCTCAAGTCAAAACACACAGGGCAATCAGGGGATAAACCACACCAGTCCTCTGCTCAGTGATTGCCTGGCAGCATGGACACAGAGGTGCTAAGCATGGGGCAAGCTCCCTACAGATGCCAGCTGCCCACTTACTCTGCATAGTATGAGGGGGTGTAGAGGAATGAATACACATAGAAGGAGCCAAGGGAAGGAGCTAGAATTAGCCCCTGATATGAAGAACTGGCTGTTTTGCAGTCCCTGAGCTGTGGGATGTAATGAAATGGAGAAGAAAACAGATCTATGACTGTAATACATGCTTAAGGGATTGCTTGATACTCCTACAGCTCAATCAAATAAGGCTAATAGATGTATAGAATAATGAGTCTGGATCATTTTTCATTAAAAAACATTTTCTTAAAGGACTCAAAACTCAGCTGTAAACAGTTTCTGTAGATTGAAATTGGGTCTGTTAAAGCATATTCTCAGGAGGAATCTTGGTAAACAAGATGCCCTGATAAGCAGAGAATTTTTTCTCTCCAGCGATGGAGCAATAGTTTCTTTCCTCCCTGTGTAACAAAACAGTCCATAAACATTGAAGGTGCTGCTCAGAAAGTGTGGTCTGTCTCACCAGGAATACAAATCAAACAGAAAAATGCATGCCAACATATTACACTTTGAAAAACAGCCATCACTGGATAAGCAGATATCTTGCTGCTTACTCAAAAGGCTTTTTCCTATGGAAACTCTTCTACTGATTGTGTATAATATACATACACCTCCCCTATGACTACTTATGCCCTGAAGGACCTACTGCCTGCATGTCTATTCCTCTTACTCACAGAACATGTTTTTCCAATTATCTTTATAAATACAACACCACATTTGAGCACCTGGGATAAATATTACACCATAGTATACGGGAAACTATGATCTAAAAGATTTGCCATTAAAATATGTTTTATACATCTTTCTCATCCACTTTTATTTCTTTTTACCAGCAGATGATCTGACATATACAGTAAATATATATTGTCTGAAGGGTTAAGTTTCCTTCCTGTTATTGAAGAAACACGAGTAACCTCTAACTAGAGTGAAAGATGGAAAGGATGGTCTGATGCTTACAGTACTAGCCTAAGACATGACAGATCTGCATGGGAATCCACACTCTGCAACATTCTTCCTCTGAGATCTCAAGCAAGCCATTAGTTTCAGGTCTCCATCAGTAAAACAGGGGTAACGTAATTTCCCTACCTCACACCACTGCTTTACAGATACATACATTAAAGACTCTGTGACATGCCCAGATACCCCTAGCAATGGGACCATAAAAGCACTTTCATTAATCAGATGGTCACAGGCCTTGCTGTAGAGAGGCTGGGAGGAAGTATTGGTTTCCTGATGGACCTCGAGGAGGAGTAGGGAGAACAGGAAGAGCTGGCAAGGAGCAGATGCTGCAAAGGGCTCCACCCTTGACTACTTAGCAGCTGGACTGGCCAGGCGGGGAGGAGAAGGTTTTTCCAGCTAAGAGGTAAAATTGCTGTCCCCACTCCGAGGCACAGAGAATTCAATCATCATCAGCAATGAATCCCTGGTAATAACTCAGCAATTAATCCCTGTGATTCCTTGTAGCCACTGAGAAGTCAGGGTCACTGCTCAGTCCTCAGAGTCCTTTGATTATAGTCTGGACCTTGGTACCAAGAAAAGCTGAACTTCAAGCTGAGAGACATTCAAGCAAAAAATATGGGCATCCAATGAATACCCAGGGTCTTGTCCAGGCTCAGCAGTTATCCAGACAATAACCTCAGTGACATGGTTGGTCTGGTTGAGAGCTGGTAGCATCACTGTCAGTCCATGTGTGGTGTTGCTTTTTTATCCACCTATGTAGTGCAACACTGCAGAAAGCCTGAGTTACTCCATCTTACAGCAAAGATATGCAAACTTTACAAGCCCTCACCAGTGCAGCCCATGGCACCAGCAGAGACCCTCTGTACCATGAAAGCAGAGAGATACTGCTTCATCCTAGCTGGGCAGAAAATTCCCACAAAGCTTCAACTTCCCAGAGCTTTCTAGGCTCAGGGTTTAGTTACAGTCTCAGTTGTAACAACTATGACAAGGACATTAATGTACACTTAAGCATATATGCCACAAGACTCCTCACCTGTAGAGAAGTTAAAAGAACAGTGACGACTCCAAAAGCTGATGCAATCTGTTAAATTTCAACAATTTCATTCAATGGGCAGAATGGAGCCAAACAGATACTGTAAATTATATTAGAATATTAGTCTGGCTAAGATGTTTGGCTAACATCCATATTTGTGTATCAACATAGGTAATAAAATGATCAAATGGTTCTTCTGAGACCACCTCCAGCTCACATAGTCCATCTGCAGTCAAACACCATGGATACAGCATGCTGCCTCCTAATCTGTCTGGGGAAATATTTCGTTAGCTGAATTGCATTTCAGGTTTGTTTGTGTAAAATGGTGCATTTAATTAAAACATTACTTGTTTCAACTCCAGCCACAACTGGGATCATATCCAAACTTCCGTCCTATCCAGCATAAGCCATGCAGCAGTAATGCATTAAAATGTGTAATACACACTTAACTAAACCAGGCAAAGTTTCACATTAACTGCCTGGACCAAAGAACATATGCTTGCCTTTTACTGTTTAGCTGCTATATTTATGGCATGATGGGAAAGTCTTTCTTTACCTATTTTTAATCCTTAAAATTTCACAAAACAAGATAAATCTCCATTATATTCCTTGGGGGAAAAAAAATGGAATTTTCTTCTGCACTGGCCTTCTAATGCTTTAAATGGTTAAATCTTACTTTTCTGAATTAGTTGCTACATAGGTAACTGGTACTGGCACTGGTCTTGGGACATGCAATCTTTCCAAAGGAAAAAAAAGCCAACATTGACCTGCATCTCATTTTGCTCCAATTGTTTTAAAATTGTAATTGCAAGAGCATGCAACAACAACAACAACAATAACAAAAAAAAGCGCCAACTGGCCAACCTCTCAATATCAATGGATGAGTTGCTTTATTTGAAACAGCTGAATAAATAACACCCTTATTTTATTATATCAATAGAATGTAGCTGGTAAGCTTTCAGCAAAGCAGTAGACAAGCAGTTTGCTCTATGGAATTGATTATTCATCCAGGAAGGACACTGTCTTAAGATTATGAAATATTTCCATCCCTGGAGTTATCACAAATGTATGAGCTTCCAAAATTAAGCTGGCCATTTAAGCACCAAAAAGCATATTGCAGCATTAATGTTTAAAAAGACTGCAATGGCAAAGACTTGCTTCAAAATAATCAATGCCACTCTGTGCCCCAGCAGCACAGGTGTTTCTGCCTGTCTTCCCATGGGCTCATACCTTGTCGGTTTAAATTTCTTCCACCTCTGCCTTTATTTGAAGCTCAGTGATGGTGCTGGGCCTTCTGGTGCTAATCCAGCAGATACTTAAGTAGATGCTTAAAATTAAGGTATGTGAATAGTTCCAATTGGTTTCAAATACAGGAAGTTAAGCAAGTGATTAAGTGCTTTGCTGGAGTGATGCCAGAGTGCTCAAAAGAACACAGGATTTCATCCTTTATCCTCTATTTGGAAAGCTCCTCCTCATGTTTAATTTAATTGAAAGCAATGCTCAAATGATAACAACTTCACATTTATAGACCTTTAATTAATCTGCTTAATGGCCTCATTCCTGAGTGCCTCTCTACCTCCAACATATGTACCTGGTTAAAGGGAGTCCTACCTCTGGTTTACAAATTAAAAAAATGTGTGTCTAGAAAGTCTAAGCATAACTTCCTTGAAAACACCTGAATCAGGGATCCCCAAAGTGCAGTCCATGAGCCAGCTGCCATCCCTGAAGAGACCTGACAGGGCTGAATCCCTTGAGCATGATGCCATTTGTCAGCCACAGAGCATATCCTTTGAGAGCTTAGCCTGATATTCCTCGTTTAAAAGACCTTCACAAACGAAACTCTGACAATTCCGGATCTTTTAAGTGACACCATTTCTTAAAAAAAACTATGCTGAATGTAATGATTTTGCTTCCTTTAAACCCCATGCATACAGAAGCCCAGGGCCAGACCCGGGGAAAGGATCCTGCCCTACTGAAAAGCTGAGCATGAGGCTTTGAGAAGGTAGTTCCCTATGTCCTCCCCTGATCAATGCACAGGACAAAGCAGAGGATTTGCATCCATACATGACCAGGGACCTCACTCATCAGATACGAGGTAGCAGCTGCATATGAAGCTCTCTACTTTCTCTTTGTTTCTTAGACCTATGAAGCAAACCAGCTTGACATGGAGATTGCTGACTGAGACTGCAGCACAATAACCAGAGCTCTTGTCACTGCTCCTTGAAGTATTATTTTTAATTCAGCATCTTTCAAAGCAAAATTATTAGGTGACTATGTGAAATGGGAACTGAAAACATGATTCCTGCCTTACAACTAAATACTCAATTCAGGTGATTGCAAAGGGTGGTTCTCTTACTGGTTTGGATTTTTTTTTTCTAGTGCGGGGTTTTTTGTGTGTGTGTGGTTTAGTTTTCTTTTTTTTTTTTTTTTTTTTTTTTGTAGCAATAGTAGTAGCATCAACTTTTCTATTTTGGTGGCAAAATTCCCCTGCTTCAGCTGGATATTTTCACTCAGTTGTCTATGACCTGGATATGCTGTGCTCCTTTATGAGGAGAGCTTTATACACAAAACTCTAGCAAAATGAATTCCCTATCACCATTCTAACTCCAATTCAGGCCATCTCTGTATCATATCCTATTGTTTTCAAGTGGCACCTTCCACTAGGGCCATTTGTTTTTTCCCAGGTATTTTCTGAAATTACCAAATTGCAAACATTATCTACTGACAGATGCTAAGAACAAGCATGATGAAGACATCAAAGAAGGTCTTCCAACTTGCAGTTTTGCTTGGTTTTTTTTTAAACAAAAACACATACTTGAAAGTTCAAATTGCATTTCTACATGTCTCAAAGCAGAGGTTGTCTCGTGCAAATCTGAACAATGCTGACAGTTCCTGGTGAATGACAGAGAGTACTCTTGCTCATGAAATACTTCAGTCTAACAGCCATAAAATTATTTGTTGCCCTTTAATTCATCTAGCCACTTTAATGTTACCTAAGCATTCAGCCAAAAGCACCCCAAAGATTGCAAATACAGACACAAAAGGCTCTGTGCCATTTCTTCCACTGCTGAATTACAGAATGTGGCTGAATTACAAATGTCAATGTTTTCATTTGGTACCTTAGAGGCTATAGCAGAAATACTATATGTGCAGGCTCTTGGATGAGCCTAGTACTCCCTTTCCATCCTGCATTTATTTGCCATTCCACAGGAAAAAAAAAGAATAAAAACGCATGGAAAGCTTATCAATTAAATAATGATTTTGTATCAATCTCCACTGATCCCTTGACTCTCTCAACAAAGAATCTTAATCCACAGAGTGCAGAGATCTTCATATTCAGTAAGAGACACGTTCTAAGCAGTTGGTTCCTGTAATTAGCTCACTAACAGTGAGGGCATATCCTCTAACCACAGACAGGACAGAAGGGAAGAACAGCAATTTTAGCAGGCTTCGTTTTGACTACATAGTCATAATAAATGGCCAAATTTTACATTTCGTGCAGACTGGCTCCTGCACACAGACACACATAATGTGCTTATAATGAACAGCACCCAGTGGGGAATTTTCCAAGTAAAGCACCACTAACAAGCTTCTTTTCTGATTGTTGTTGCTGCTGCTGTTGTTGAAATTGTTTTTCCCTGTTAGAATCAGACTTCATCTTCTCAATCTACAGCTGAAATGAGAACAGCATTTCCCAAATCAAGAGCCAAGAGGAAAATACAGAATCTAGAAAAACAACTGCAGAAAAGATAAGTTATTTTAATTACCTTCAGAATTATACAGGGATTCGCTCTGGTGTACATTATAATCCCATTGCTTTGCAGGGTTCGCAGTCGGAGAGCCAACTTGAATTCCTCCTTCTTGCTATTTTCAGAAACACGGTATTTAATGTAGCTATTCCCAGCAAAACTAAGAGAAGTGTGGCCTGAAACAACCATTTTGAAAGGACACATGTGCTTTTAGTGATACATAAAACAATTCCTTAACTCTTAAGTAATTAAAGAATTTATAAAGTTAATGAGAATGAATAGGAAGACATAAATAAAACCCATTTTTAATGAGAGAAAACAAAGCTGGCATCTACTACAAAATATTTCTGCATTTCCTTTTTTTAAGCTATTTTCCAGGGGATAGGGGAAAGTTATATTTTTCCATACTTAAAAATAAAAAATAAGGAAGTTTCTCCAAGTATTCAGCATTTTTCAGCTTATACACTCCTGGAGGCATCAGTCTTGTCTCACTGATAACAGAGGGAATCAAAGATGACCACATCTGTACATCAGGCAATTGAGCTATGAGTGTCAAGTTATGTGTGGGCAGGTGTCAGACAAATCCTCACAATGAGTCCCCTGCAACCAGTGCCCAGGACCACAGTTCAGTATCGGCTGTGCTTTCATCAGGCAAACAGCACAAATCCTCTGTCCCACAGCCTGGGATTCACTGAAGCCAACAGAAAGCTGTGCTTCACTGGCTGTCCACCTGGCTCTTCATATCCCAGGGAACAACACAGATGCAGAGAACTAGCAGATGTCCTCAAACTTTCTTTTTGGGATAGTGTAGTGTTTTCATTAATAAAGGTTGGAATTTTGGTAATCTAAATAGTAAGCAGAAGAGTTAATTATAGAGCTTTGCCCATGGGCAGAAAAACATCTGGCATAACATTCTCTAGGAAAAATCCTGTTTTCTCAGCAGCCTGTTTTACTGAGCTGGTATTCAAGCAAGCCAGTGGGAATTTCCAAACAGAAATTGGATCACAGTCCACATACAGCCCATTAGCTATAAAGACAAGTATTTATAGGGCTTGTAAACACACACCCTAAGTGCCTGTGCTGAGATGGGTTAAGCAGTACATTTTCTGCTAACTTCAGTGCCACCTCTGCCTACAAAATGAGAATGGCAGCACTTTATTGTCCAAGGATATCCCCTTTCATGGCTGTGACATGCACCTGAACACTCGCCAAGCTTTCCTGGCGGGCACTGGCAGATGAACGGTCTCCGGCTGGCTTCATACCCCACACACTGCATGTCCCCTGGACACGGCTTCTCTAGACAGGGATCGTTGGACCCTGGGCAGAGTCCTCCTGCAATAAGGTAAAATACTGTCAGGGATCCACAGTGTAAAGCATGATCTGCTGCAATAAAAGGGTCAGGAAAGACAATTATTGATCATAGACTTCAGTACAAGAAAAAAAATGGCTTAATAATAATAATAACAACAAAAAAGCCCCAACAAACCTTCACAGAAAGGAGCAGCTTTTGGGCAAGTACACAGCAGAACTGCAATAACTCTTTTCCAAAGACTGCCCTAAACCCCATGGGAACATATTATAAAAATGAACTATTATGAGCAGTAACTGGTTTATAAATGTGTGTGATAACTCTCAGGCCATTCATTTTCCCACAAAGCTTCCTGCACAGGGGCTTTAGAGATATGAGGGAAAAAATTACTTGAAGCTATGCACTCCTTTTCCCCTAGCACACCCATGAGAAGCAAATCTAAGGAGGTAGAAATGGTCACAACATCAAGCCTGCCAGAGTTCAAGAAGCATTTGGACAATGATCTCAAGCACATGGTGTGATTCTCGGTGTTCCTATGCAGGGCCAGCATTTGGACTTTGATGATCCTTGGGGGTCCCTTTCAGGATATTCTGTGATTCTAAGCCATGCTTGGACTACAGTGACACCTGGATTTTTCATTCTTATACTACACAGGACATGCTGCCAGCTTGATCATACAGCACAGGCAAACTGGCCCTCTCCTAATGTTCGTCCTAACATTTCTGAGATCCCACATCCTATCCAGCTTGCCCAAGCTACCAAAACCTGCCCTCCTTTTTTCTAATCTGCAGGGACAGAACTATAGTGAGTTTTACATTTGCTTAAAATACTTGAGCAACAAAATTTTATGTATGTTTTTCAAAACCCCTAAAATTCTTTACATCTATCAAGCTGAGCACGTCAAGGACTTACTATTTAAACCCCGTCAATGTCAAAAGAATTTTTTGCATTTCATGGAGTTTGGCTAAAACTTCAATGTAACTTCTGAAAGTCTAAACAAATGTTTTGATTGCCCTAATCTTAAAAGATTTGCAGACACTGTCTATAATAATAATGCAAAACACGATACAACTATTGCTGCTTAATATATGAATTTTCAGAAATATGCGACTTCCACAACAACTAGCCTCTACTTGGTTGCAATAAGCTACTTGGGAGATGCAGGGTCAGTTTCTACATTTGGGCATCTGTGTATGGCTGTTATGAAAGCAGTCTTCAAGTGCAGGAAAAAAAGGCACTCCTGCCCTTGCTTTTGTTGATTTGCAGCCCCAGCATGAATGGAGGCAAAGGCAGTTGCTGGGAATGGACAGACACCTCTTCTTTTGTTTATCAAATTAATTTATTTAAGACATGCAGGTGATGAATTTAATAATAAAAAGCACCTTCCTACCCTTTGCTTTCTGAATACTGGCAGTTCTTGTATATTGCAGGATTTATATTATAGGATCCTTATCAGATTCAAAAACTAGTTTACTTTTGAGGACATTGTTTTATTTACAGTTTATAAAGGAAGTAATCAACCTGTTGTGGAGTACATCTCCAAAGTAATGAAAGAAAGAATCTTACTGCACTCACACTTTTGTACAAGCCAAGCAGGGCTCATAGTAAGCATAGTTGAAAATACCTGACACTGTAAGTATTTTCTGGGAGAAGAAAAATTACTACTGTAGCTTTCACAGTGGACATGGGCTGACTACAAATATGGCAATTACTGTAAATGTCCTCCTTGATTTACAGGACAGTCAATTTAATGTTTAACATCCTCTCCTCCTTTATCAAACATTTGTTTGAGAGGTCTGTGGAGTAAAAGATTTACAGTACTGCCTGCAGCACTGTTAGAAAATGATGCATGGCAATCTTTATTAATCACATTAGTAGGCAACATTAATAAGAGTAACAGCTGTAATACACAGTCACACTTTAAGCCTTATAGAATCAAGAAAAAAACTGTAGTAGAGTTCTGGACTACAGATTAATATTTTATTTAAATGTAAGATCTGTAGAATTTAACATAGAATATGTTTTCTATACTTTGGTTTGTTTGGCTTTTTTTTAGAATAAAACACCTCACTTCTTAGAATACAATGGCAAGTAACAATTGTTTCTGAAGTTATAATGGGTTGTTAAAAATTCTACAGGCTGCTTTGTATTTCCACCTTGGTTGTTTTAGCTATTTTAACTCATTCTTATGTGACAAATACACAGCATTCTGGTGTCTGCAGAGTATATCTCTTCTTTGAACAAACTTAAACCGTTAGTGAGGCTGCAATTCAAGTGAGCCTCTGTGTAGCTGACAGACATGCCATTTAGACTAAAGCCCCACAGCTCGTCACTGTGCAGCAGCAAGAGGCACTGAGAGTTCCAAATGTGGCTCTACAAATTTTCACATCCCCTAACCTATGACTGTATCCTTGACATGAGGCAATAAAGGAACAGCTTCCTTTGTTATCCACCTCTGCCAGGTTTTTTTTATCTGATTCAAACTCTGATTTGTATTTTAGAGCCATCCTTTCACATTCTGAAAATATATGGAAAAGATCTAACGTACTCCATGCAACGGTGGAGAGAACTGTTTATACTGAATGGCCAAGAATATTCCTTCTGGTAAACTACAAGGAAACCAACTCTATTCATCCTGCTGCAGCAGGATTTCATAGCTGTCACAAAACTTTAAAATATTCAGACTTGTGAGAAGTGCTTTATGCCTGTCTGTATGGTTATAAGTACATAAGCTACAAATCTGCATTATTGCATTGCCCCAGCTAACACACATTTTCAGGCTGATTTCACAACGATGTGGAGCAAAATTGTAAAATTGTTCAAGGTTATGTTGTCCACATCAAAGATTTACAGCTTGAGTTTAAATAAAATTATTCTAATGTTGCATTTCCACTCCAAAGAGCAGTCTATTTTCCATCCAATAAAAGATTCAAGAAATATAGGTTCAAATTGATCTTTTTTTTTTTTCCTAGGCAGGTCCAGACAATCTACAGCATTCTCTTGAAACTCACATTAGTATTAATAAAAACTGTTCTTTACAAGGTACCACAGAAACACACGAGCTAGCATCAAGCAGTGCGTGGCAAGAAAAGGTGGAATAGACCCACTTGATTTTGACAGATCATCTTCAGTTTAATTCTCTAAAAGATGATAAAAGTATTTCAATCTTCTAACCAATATACTGAGGCAGAAAACACTGTTCCATTGCAAGAAGACAGATTTATTTAATTCCTATTCCTTCAAAAAAAAGCACTTCTAGGATTTTAAATATATTTTGAAAATCGAGTGCTTCAACAATTTTAACTTCAGCCTTGTGATATTAGGTGGTTTTCTATCAGCCCAGTCTCCTGAATCTGTATGAGTATTGCAAAGACTCTATTTTCCTCACTTACAGAAAAAAACAGCTTGAAAGGAGGGAGATTCCTGAAAACCAGAGTCGCAGGAACACAGGGAAAAAAAACTTTCCTTAGACAAAAGTGACATAAAACAGAGACTATAGCCAGATCTAACCAAGTTATCTGCAGTTCTCTGTTCCCAAGCACAGACCTTGTTCTTCAATTTTCCTTGCCAGGAGAATTCCAGGCTCATTAATATGAATATGTGTGCTTCCTGAAAATGGGAAAAGCAGTGATGTACACATAAGAACTGTGTTGCTAATGCAGCCAGGACTCTTTTAGAGGCAGTGTGTGCTCTGTGGAGCTGAGGCCAAAAATCACCTCTGAACAACAGGTCCTGTATTAACAGCGGATTCTCCCAGTCTATCATTTCCTTCTGTCAGAGCATTCACAAAATACTAGAAGTGGCTTCATAAAGTCTGAATTGTCTTGTTTCATGAGAAAGTGGTTCAAAACTGTTCTCTTGATTAAATAATGTGGATGTGTCTACACTTTTGCTGAACACTCTGGGTCTATTAGAAAAATTCTTTCAAACTATTAGGCCAGAACCATATTAAACATTTTAAATGGAATTCATCTCATCTAACTTTAGGGCATGATTCATCTGACTGATTTTAGACATCTAGGGAGAGATGTATCACATTATTAAAAAAATCTCATTCTTCCCACTATCTGCAAATGGGGCCTGGAGTGACCCGCACAGATGTAGATGTATGCCCATATTTGTCAAGATTATTTCAATCCATCCCTCTCCTGTGAACATATTAATGTACCATCACTTTTCTAAGATTATAATGCAGAACAACTGTAGAGGAAAGCAGTCCCAACAAAACCTGCTCTGCCCCTGCACCTTTGTCTCAACACAAAAGAATTACTTTGCATTATGAGAAAACACAGAATAGATTTTTGCCTCTGAAAAATGAGAATGCAGTGAGAAATGTTTTATAGGAATATATTTATTCAATTCCTCCTACTTTCATTTCTCCCAGCACTGATGGATGTTTGCATACCTCGTGCCATGTGATGGGAGGTTGGTAATTGCATAGCCCCTCTGTCATGCTGACACAAACCCCAGTTTGACAATATTTTTCATACAAACACAAACAGATGAGCAAAAAATCTAAGGAGACAGTCTGTTACTGGAAAACTCTTTAGTTCAATTTTATTGATTTAAAAGCTGAGATTGATGCATGTGAACTTTTGAACTTACCCTACCAGAGCTGAGCTGCTGAACCTCCGAAGTTCACCCACTGCCTACTTCACAGTCGCCCTGCATCTTCACATTAGATAACTCTGTTTGCTCACAAAGGTAATCTAGGTAAGTTATGCACAGCTGGCATGCATAAATTGTGCATATCTGTGACATCTGCCAGTGGACAAAAACACTCCAACTATGATACATATTTCAAGAATGAGTGAATTAGTTCAAACTCAAGCTTTCTGGGCCGTAATTAAATCAGATCTCTGGAAACATATGCAATATTTTAATGGCCTTTTCCCAATTCAAGGTATTAATATTCACTGGATGTGAAACTCTTTTAACAACAAATGAAGTATAATACTTTTATTACACTGCTAATATCTTGCTAATGCTGTCTCATTAAACAAGCTAAAATAAATTTGTGCACTTTTTCCGGAATTGCTGCATCTGTGCGTTTATTTATAAGAACGACTGATGGAAGAAGCATGGCATTTTTCTAACTCTTTTACTCTAGACTTTAGTTTTCATGAAAGCAAAATTACCCATACATTCTCTATTATACTCTCACAAGTCTGTGTTATTTCCTATATGAGAAAACACAGTGTGTTTACCTAAATACCAAAGTATTTTCTGTGTCTCCTTAAATTAAAAACAGTAGAAGAGGATTAAGCATTAACTAATGAGGAGAAGGCCCAAAGCATGAATTTTTGCTTCCCACCAAGGTGTATGATTTCTGTGCAAGTCATAGACACCAAGGTTCTCACCTCTTTGGCAACTATACCTAACTCAGCAGCTCTGGACATTTTTTTACTATAGGCTCTATGGCAGGCTGAATGTGCTCAACCCCACCCCAAATGGTGTGGATCCACCATGGTAAATCCCCACTTAGTGGCTCAAATGGGAGCAGTGGGAACCCCTCCATCTTTTCAGCAGGGCCAGGACAAGCTGCCTGTTAAAAGTGTTCCCACACAGCAGTCTTCAAGGCCATGATAAATGGCCCAGAGGCTAAGGACTACAGTTGCTCTCAGAACCACACTGCCTCTCCAGCAGCCCGTCATCCATTTTGAAGATTGACTGGTACATGACAGGAGAATTTGGAAATCACTGTCCCAGCCGAATTTCTTTCCTTCCATTGCAAGCTTGCTGTGCCAGGAGAGCTGCTGGGTCAGAACTGTGCTGCACTGCAAAGTCCCTTTTTTGGAGTTAAGCTAAGGGATTATGAGGCAGAGGGAATAATACATCATTATTGACTTTAATAGGTAGTGAAATGAAATGATAAACAGTGAACATTTTGGCTGCCAGAAAACCAATTTCTGACTGTGAAGACTATCACTATCCCCATGGAGATGAGGATTTGTGATTTCTTGGTACAAAAGTGAGACTAAGTTATAACTTAGAGAATTTTAAAAAGTTTGGCAGACAGCGTTCCCGCACTAGCTCCTGGATCTGAATGGAGGCTATTGCAGCATTGTACCTTTTAAATCTGTGAAAATCCTTTACTTCAGAGCCTTTCATGTGTAACAAAATGCTGGCTATTGTTATGATAGATATGTCTATTTGAAACTTAAAAGAATCTTAGTTAAAAAGTGGACAGATAGTCTGCTCTTGAATGTACCTCAGATAAAGAATCATAGTATTTTTTCAGAATTGAACTTCTTTGCCACTATTATCCATTTCCCACAGGAAGAAAAATGATTTCTGGTTCAGTTTTATGCAATTTCTGCCTATTTTCATCCCCACCGAGGTCAGTGGTAAAACATGAAGCCCTGCTGACTGCTGCAGAAACAAAGGTTGGTTATTGAGGGATATGGCTGCTGAATTCTTGTATTGCTCTGTGTGTGTGTGCATGTGTGCTTAAGATGAGGGAGACTTAGATGTATTGATTTTACAGCAGCTTTTTTCTCTGCTCTTAAATGAAGTGGAATGAGGAGCAAATAGCCTGGCAAACAAAGAAACAGAGCCGGTATTATAACTGCCCGAGGTTTTAAAATCCAAGTGCAGAATCATACAGAAGCTTGGCTCGTGAGTCTATTTGTCATATGCCCATATGAAATCTCTGCCAAAATCTGGAGCAGCCTGAAACCTACCCTGTCCCCTACTGCAGCCTTAAAGCTCAGGAAAAGCGCTTGCTAATGAAATACTTCATTGGTTTCTCTGGTTGTCTGCAACAATGGGACTGGGAAAGGCTTTTCCACCTGCCCGGCTTAGGTCAGGGTTGCTTTTCCTTGGAGACTGCTGGTGCATTGCTGGAGACCAGGCTGCTCTGCTGCGGTCACAGTCCAGGTTTATTCCAGTGGTGGCACTAACTGATTGGGAAATAACATCCCTCCCTCTCCTCCTCCTTCCTCTCCCACTCCTTCCCCGGCCTGGAAGCTGGCTGATGGCTCTGACTGCAGAGCCTCCAGGAAAGCGGTCTTTGTCGTAAAAGGCCAAAGTTCATAAACTTCCATTTACATCAGTAAACAAGAACAATTCTTCCTGAGCCGGAGAAATCAATTCCCACAACGCATCAGCCAGTCGTGCTTTAGTGGACTGAATTGAAATGCCCCTTCTAATCTGCATCAGAGGAATAAAATGGATCCTATCGCATAATGTGCAGCGATGGGAGGGGAAGAGGGAGCAGTACTCACCATTGCACATGCAGCGCACATTCCTGTAAAAGCGGGGACACACAAAACTAATTCGCGCCGTGCTGTAAGTCATCAGGGAATGTGAATCAATAGACAGACTTTGCTCACAGTGTTGTTCCTGACAATCCAGTCCGGAGCAATTCTTCTCCAAGATAGCAGAAATACGAATCACATTTTCCAAGTGTCTCCTCGCATTGGTAAGCTTCTGAATCAAATAGGCAGGCTTATAGAAACCACCGCTGTGCATCTGAACGGCAAACAGCATGTCGAGCTGGCTGCTGCCTGCCACGGGCTGAATGCTGATGATGTGCAGGCTGTCCTGTTTCTGGGAGAGCACCGCGTTGCGCAGGGTGCGCCTGAACCCGTGCATGTGGAGACCCACAAAGTCTTCCGGGGAAACGTTCTCAAAGCGGATGGTGACCGTGTTCTGCAGCATTTCTTGCAGCAGCTGCTCAACGTGGACCACAACGTCGATGGGCACCTGGAACCGGCCGTCGCTCACAGAGACATTCAGGATGTACTTGCCATTATCCAGCCCTCCAAGGGCAATGATCTTCCCATCATGGCTGTTGACCTTGAACAAACTTTTCTGCTCTGATTTTAGAGTGTATGTGAGGACGTCGTACACATCTTGATCCGTGGCATGAATTTTCCCAATGACTCCCCCAGGAAAATCATCTTCCATGGTGACAATGAAAATCTCCAGTGGAATGGCAGTTGGTTTGTGAATGCTCTCTTCAATGACCCTCACCTGAACATAGGTATGGGAAACCTGCTGAGGCTTCCCAGAGTCCTTTGCCTAATGTAATTTAGAAAAAAAAAAAAATAGAAAAAATAAGAAATAAAAACACACATGGAACACAGCCTGCAACCGTAACTTCTTGCTATGTATATTCTCACAGCATCAGTAATTCTGAAAAGAAATTCTCAAAAGAACACTCAAATGCATTTGCCAAATATATATGTAAAGAAGTGTCTCAGCCATTTCTAGCAGTGGAACTTACAAACTCTTTAGGGAAGCACTGATCTTTAAGTGGATTGCAGAGAGAAATGTGACAGTAGAATGTCTCACTACTCAAACTGAAATGTTCCCAGGATCCCACAGCTATCACTTGTCATCTTCACAACGGAGAATATACCAATGTGGCATATTCTGCTCCAAACACAGTTTGGGCTCACTTCTACCCTGGAGAAGAGACTGAATTCCAGTGAAATATCAGCCTTCTGCATTGCTTGGTGTGCTCCAAAGCACTCCACACCCCTCTTAGCTTGTGTGGATGTGAGGGAGTCGAGAATTTTTCTACTGCATTCTGCACTTCTTTACCTGAAGCAACCAAGAAACATGCTTGACATAAATAAAATTTATCATCCTCCAAAAATGAAATAGGTGCTTGTGCTGTTATTAATGATAAAATATGAGAGCAGCACTGCAGTTGGAAAGATGACTGGATGACCCAGAGCAGGTATTATGGCATCATTTGCACTATTTTTACAGAGAGCAAAAGAGCAAGTATGACAAAAAACCCAAGGCCATCCTGACAGAAAGGTGTGCAAACTTGAATCAGGGTCCTTTCCTACAATAAGAAAAATGTTTTATTGCAGTCCCTATTATGATATACTGCTCCACACATTTATTTGCTTCAGAGAAGAACAGAAAACTAAACTGCCAGTAGGCAGAGATGCAGGGCATGTTCTTTGTATTTGGACACAGGAGGAAAATGTACAAGCTGAAGGAAAAAGTGGGAGGATGACAACAATAATATGGACACTACTACGAGCAGATTAGTAACTTTAAGACACTCTAAAATTCATTCACCTTCACTCCTAAAAGAGCTATGTGGAATATTTAAAAATATTTTATATATATGTGCAGACAAATGCCCATGTACATAGAGAAGAGATTATGTCTCATTCCATTTTCTGTTTTAACAGTAATTCTTAATAAACGTAATACAGTGAAGAAATGTGATAGTGGAAAAGAGAAAGCAGTACTCTGGCACATATGGATGGAAAGAAACACTTCTATGGTCTATACACAACAGGAAACTATAAAATATGTTTTCACTGCAGAAATCCCTGAAGAAAATAATACTGAGAGAAATCATTCCTCCACAATCCAACAGCATGGTTTTCTGAGCACGTAGGTGCATCTCAGATATGGTGGTCTAATATTTCATTTATATGAAATACATGGACCTCCACACTTGAAGGATGCTGCTCACATTTAACTCTCATGCCCAGTTTTGGCTACACTAGAACTCTGGCTAGCAAATTACCCTGAAAGCAGGATATTTTACTATTAAGACACGGTAAGACAGAAAGAAAGGTGATGATTTTTTATTTCCCTACAAGCCTAAAAAATAGGTTTCAAGGATATTAAATGGCAAACTTGTAAAACTTTGATTTGAACTGTTAGTTAGCATCAGAGCCTGTATTTTGTGAATCGTAACCAACAATTGCCTCTAAGGATGCCACTGCTGTGAACATCATTAAATGTGCTTGTAAAGGAACAGACAGACTCTGCTTAGAGAGATCAACCCCAGCAAAGCAAGTGGAGGAAACAGGAATTTCAGACACAGCTTATGGGACCATGACTCATTTCAGTGAAGACATTCATTCTCTAGACCTGCATATTTACTGAACCCTAATATATCTTCTCTGGCAGACCTGAGAAATGTGGACAAATTACTTTTGGATTTACAGGTTTTGGCAATCAAAATTACCCTGGTTACAAAGCTTCTTAACGATTATTCTAAAGCTAAGTTTCAGCTAGACTTCTATTGCATGTCTTATTTTGACATTCTTTAAAAGCTAGGTTGACCTTGGAAATGTGATTTCATAAATTCTTGGAAGGCTTCCAAAAATTTATGATCAAATTTATGACTTAAAAGCAGAAATTATTTTAGTTCCTAAAGCAGTATTTTGCAGTCACTTGTTCTGGGGTGTATTTATATGTATGTAATGCATTTTTTCTCATTTTCCTTCCTTAGCTACAGAAAAAAAAAGATGAAAATCTTAAACCATAACGGTCGCTGCTCAGAAAATTCATTTCATGCTGAGGAAATTGGGAAGGTGGCTGGCTACCTATTTATATTTATATGAAACCAGGTTTAGGAACATCAAAGAAAATATTCTGCATTGTGCATTTGCAAACTGGAATGTGTGGTATTTACTCGTAGAATACAGCCCATTAAAAACAACCCACACAGGAAAAGTACAGGTTACCTACCACTAAGAGATTTTTTTTATTTCAGAGTAGATGTAAAAATATTAATTAAGCCTTACCTGCACGCAGAGCACATACTCAGTTGAGACCATGTGCTTGAAGATGACTGCAGACCTCAAAACGCCATGAGGGTCCAGTGTAAACTCCTCCTCTTCATTGCCAGTGAGGATGGTGAAGGTAAAAGGGGGGCCATTGTGAAAAGAGTCTTTGTCTGTCACTACCAGCTGCAAAATGCTTGTGCCCACTGGTTTATTTTCCTTTACACATATACACAGCGTATAAAGAAAAGGATTAAAATGATACATATTGCAACCATAAAATACCACATTTTTCTATTGTGAATATTCAACTGAATGCTCTTTGCCCAAGCTGGAATTTCATAGGCTGTGTTTTGTTGATGCTGCTTACCCCCCATGGACCAGCGGCAGAGATGAGGGTACCCACCACACCTCCAGGGCCTGCTGGGCTCTCTCTGATGCTCTGTCTGATCAGGACTGACTAAAAGTCAGACTATACTCAAATTACTCTGTGTGTCAAGACTCACACCCAGAGCAAGGTATAAAGAAATGTGAACTTATCCCAGAGCAGACATTTTGAGGTTGGAGTACCTGGTGCAGCAGGGATGAATAGTAAAATGTGTGCTGTGGTTAAGATGCTGTGGTTAAGAAGCTTCAGCAAACAGAAACTCACCAAAAGACTCAAGAAAGATTTGTTTATATTTTCCTTTCGATAAGACCACTTGATACATGTTTTGCAGATAGATTATCAAAAGGTACTTAACTGAAACCAAATGCCAGAGCATTTTAAAAGTCAGAGAAGTTTTTGATGTGCAGGATAAACTTACTTGAATGACAGCTGTGTAGTTAGCTGGAGTAAACACAGGGCTGTTATCATTCACATCAGAAATGTCGACATTGACTGTCACAGATGAAGACAAAGGAGGGGTACCACTGTCTCTTGCCTGGACAACTAATGAATAACCAGATATCTGAAAAAAGGTGAAAACATTAAATCATTGTGAAAGTGGGCCTAAATTTTAACTCGGGCTCTTTACATTCAGTGCACCACCTTCCATATTCTAAGGAGAGCTATTTGGCCTCATTACCTTCCTGCCCTTGGGATAACATTATCTTGTTTATTGCCAAATTGTACCCCAACTTCTGTTTTATATGGCTACCAATAAACATAACAGCTTCATTGTATTAAAATAACTGTATCAGACAAAGCATTCCTGAAACAAAGGGGAAGACAGAAAATAAATGACAGATAATATCTGAACTCAGCTATTAGTGCTGCAAGCTTATGTTTTCATCTCTCCTAGGTGTCCGCTGGGATAAGTGACCTGATTCTATTTATCTTACAGTTGGTTTCCAAGATATTATATAAATTGCTTATAAGAGCCAGTGTCAGTTTGACACATATTGTTTCTAAAGCAGTGATGGAGAGCCAAAAAAAAGTTCACAGGCAGTTGGCTTAAACACACTGGAAAACATTTGGGAGTATGAGGGACAACAGTCTCTGTAGCAACAGAATATTATCCACCATTCTGGAGAAGATAAGTGGGCTTGAGTCTGCTCTTTTGCAACAGACACAAACAGTGCAGTGCATGCAGTTCAGCGCATCATTCATGGGCCCTCTACACACATATGTGCTCGTGTGTGAGGTGTGAGCATATGTGACAACTTGCAAAAGCTCTGTCTATGCACAGTTTATGGGTGACAGTTGGATTTTTCTGAACTGCATCCTTATGTTGGCTTCCTTAGGTCTTACTACTGCTTTTTACTTTATATTGCTCCTTGCTCCACAGGGAAAGCTGCTGACATGTCTGCCCCTGAATCCTCCCACAGCAGATCAAGAGAAGGGCGAAACATGCCAGATACAACACTCTGCTGCACCCTCCCAGTGCAGGCTGGAAAGGGGAAAAACATGCCCCTGCAGAGGGGAACAAGATAATGTTAAAGGGGTGTTTTTGGGAAGGGTGTGGGAGAGAAGGAAATCCAAATACATTTGAAAAATGACAGCTTTTTTTTTTGTGGTAAGGAGGAGCTCAGACCGAGCACACACAAAATAAGGAGGCTCTTCTGGGATGTGGGACCAATACAAAGCAAAAGGAAATGTTTTTGGGAGGTTGCACAGAAGATTGTGATTTGGAGGGGGCAAAGTGACAAATGAGGGAAGAGGAATCCTGAACTATGAAAAGTCAAGAAACTTGAGTAAGAGAATTAATCTGTTTTTCAACCATAATTTCCACTGCTAGCTAAAACCAGAGAGTTTTGTAGAGTCTTTCCTAATTTTTTTTCTGTGTTTGCTTTCATTTCAATGTATCCCAGAAAGGTAGATGGCAAAAGTCATGGTCTCTGTGTGATTACAGCTCTGGAAATAAGTCCCCTTAAACCACGGAATCCTGGGAGTCAGCACTACCTTTGGGAATCTACAGCAGATGGGGATCATATATAATTTTCCCTAAATGGGTCAGAAACACCTGTGTCTAGGAAATGCGCCAAGGAAGCAAAGAAAAAGACAATATCACGGCTTATTTTAACTGAGGGAAACTTTGGAAAATGCAGACCTAACACAGCTGGCATTACACATGCACACTCTTGTGAGAGTAAGTGTGTGTGTCTAAATGCAGCCACACAGGAGTGCGCTTCAGAAGCAAGAAAAAGTCATATTAAGGAACTTGGTCTGTGCTTTTATTACACCCAACTTGTAACATGAACAGCCAATGTTACTCCCTTGTTTTAGACAATCTGTGGTAAAGTCATTCCACCACCAAACACAAACAATTTAATACTGCTTTTGTGATAATACAGAAAGGGGTTTTTGCCACTGTTTTAAGGAGGTTTTCTTCCAGTAAAGAGCTTCTCCAGCTGAGCTGATATTCTGAAGGTAGCAACCTGCTTCCCCAGCTCTGTGGGTGTATTGCTGAGAGGCAAGAGGCACAGATTTCCTCATGTGCTGCAAGATTTCTGAAGCTATGTAGCACTCTTCTGCCTTGCTAGTAGCACAGGCAACTGCATTTGTTTGTTTCTTCTTTTCCCAAAAGCTGCTAATTGCTAGCTATGGCAAAATGGTGATAAATAATCCTGAATGAATAATGGAGTGAGCAAACAAAGCAACGAACCTATTTAATGAAGCACTCTTTCACTTTTGGTACAGCCTGGCCACTTCATAACATCCCCTCCCCAGTGACATGTTTTGCAGAGCGCTAATTAATGGCTGAGGTCTCAGCTCAGCGCTCAGAGCCACAATCTGGAGCATTTTGTAACCACTCTGTTGCACACACAGCTGCATGTGTGCTCTTGCACACACAGGGGAGTGGAAGCAGCTCATTAACACAGCAGCAGCTCCTGCTGGCACCACAGGAGAAATCCAGTGCTGCTCTTCTCCCCTGATGTGACCCTAACTGCTCTAAGAGTGCAGGGTGAGAGTGGCAGCAGAGCAGTTGGCATGTAGATAGACTGGGCACAAGGCTGGCATGGAAATATGTGAGGAAATGTTAGAAAGACCTGTTGGAGCATCTCAGGGTGATCGCTGCAAAGAATAAAAGAAACTCCTTCAACACAAGCTAGCAGTAGAGTGGAGATTGATGCACATCTGTAAGTCATTGCAAGTTAAGAAGTCCCACATGTCTTACCCTTTCTCTATCCAATTTCTTTTTAACCTTCACGAGTCCCAAAACAGGATCGACGGAAAATTCATTGTCTTGATCCCCATTCACTATGGAAAAATGAATCTGACCATTGGGAGGACTGTCCAGATCTTCTGCTATCAACTTTTTTAGAGAGAAGAATAAAAAGTTAGAAAAACAAGTATCAAGCAATCTGTATGATACATTAATTGCTCAACACACCAAAAAGTAAACTTCACATTCCAACAGACTAGTTATACCCGAACTGCACACCTCTAAAGCATCAATCCAATAGGTATTTGTTAGGAGGCTTCACTTGGGCCTTTTCAAAATTCTAGTCTGAAAACATACAGAATATTTTCATCTTAATATTCCATACAACACTCTCTCTCTGGATCCACAAATTGCAGGGCGAGAATTTTATGAGGTTTGGGGATGGCGCACTGCATGCCAGACTATACAAATACTATGCATTTGGAGCTCTGAGCAGCCTGGTGCAGTGAAAGGTGTCCCTGTCCACAGCAGGGGGGGTTGGAACTAGATGATCTTTAAGATCTCATCCAACCCTATGACTCTATGATTGCATTTCACTGAGAAGTAGAATTCTGCCTTTCTATTAAAACCGGTTTCTTCCTAGCTGACTCATGAAATGCAACACCTAGAATATGCCGCTGCTCTTTGACAGCATAATGGTGTTAAAAAGAAAGGGTCAGCACTACTACTACTTTCTTTTGGGGAGAAACTGACAGCAGCTTGGAGAGCAGTAGCAGAGTATTGTCTAGAAAATGGTTTGGGGACCTCAAGATGTAGAAATTACCATTATTAAGCAGCGCTGCAGATTTTTAGGGGCAGAGGGCTTCACTGCACTAAAATGCCACCCACGGCCCCGCTCACCATGACCACGGAGTCCCCGACGGCCGCGTCCTCGCTGATGACGGCGCTGTAGACAGCCTGGCTGAACGTGGGCGCGTTGTCGTTGACGTCCGTCACGTTCACGTTCACCGTCGTAACCGCGCTCAGGGCCGGCGTTCCTCCGTCCTTTGCTTCCACTACTAAGTAGAAGTCCTTGCACGATTCAAAATCCAAAGCTTCAATAATGGAAATCACTCCTTTGAAGCAAAGGAGGGAACGTCAACAGCCGGCAAAAAATAAGTAATGCCACAGAGTAAGGGATTTGACTGCAGTAAACAGTACAGCATGCTATTTATCACCATGGCACACATACAACACTAACTGTAAGACTTCCCAATCCAATAAAAATGTTTATTCAGGTTTCTACTGCTGTCGTTTGATTAAAGAATGATGCCAATTGCACTTGGGTTGCCTCTGCAGAAAGGACCTTTACAAGGTATGAGGCAATGAATGGTTCCTCATGAAAATAGCTTTCATTATGTGAGGATCATAGATGAAGAAGTGGGGGCCATATTCACCCATTTACAGTTTCATTCACAGAGCCTTTGGGATAACTGGATGCCAGCTCTGGAAATAAGCCCTCACAAGTCAACAGAAATTCACTCCCACACAATTAACTTCTCATGAATTAAATACAAATGGATAGGATATGAATACCTCTGAGAAATCAGTTGTCTATCATTTAAGTGATTAAACAGAGACCTCCCCACTCAACTAGGTTTACAAATTTTGTGTTACTTCACCACACAACCAAAATTAAGATTCTCTGTAACCTGATTCACTGCATGCACCCAGATTCCCTCTAGGACAGAAATTATCCGATTTCTAGTGTTCTTACAAACCTCCAACAATATCAGCTTCCTAACCTTCTTAGGAAATGTATTTCAGGCCTCAGTATATATTACAGCTAGGAATTTCTTCCTATAATTTTACCAAAGTAATTCAAACGTAATTTAAGCCCATTCACAAGTTCTTATGACTGGGCATGGACTACAATTTATTTCCCTCTTCTTCACAGGTAATTTATATAGGCATGAAAACTAACAGCATGTCTTCTCTTTTCTAGCTTAAACAGCCTTAATTCCTTCAGTTTTTCCTATTAAGTCACATTTTACAGACTTCAGATTATTCCTTCTTATCTTAATCTTGTCTGGGCTCTCTTCAAAGGAATTCCACCTTTCAGCATGACTTGCTGAAAGCAGGAGCCCTGAAGAGAAGCTTCCAAGTGGCTTCCAAGAAGCTTCCAAGCAGAAAGTGGCCACTGATAAATGGTTTGAAGGACATTATTTTTCAAGCTCTGATCAGGCATGCTACATCACCACTCTGCTGTCTAGAAACGGAGTTCCTGCCTCTAAACGGATAATAATGGAGCTGTCACACATCAATGAGTAATATATAGTTTTAGTTTTGGTGGGGCTTTTTTTTTTCTGTGTGATTAAGCTTCATTATAGGTTTTTATTGATTTATTTCCTTGGCTTCATTGTCAAATGTGAAGTTAAGTATCGCTGCCTAGGCATATTTATGTTTAAATTTTGTTAGCACTAATCAACATGATGAAGATGACAGACAACACACAGTGATGTTAAGTCCTTCACATGAGAGGCAGCAGCCTCCGCAGAGTGAAGTGCCATTCTTGCACACAATTATAGAAATGACACAATGCATAATTTTGAGATTTATGCTACTGGCTATTACAGTTGCACCCAAAGAAGTGTTCTCTTCAACTTTTAAAATCAAGACTGCTTTGCTCTCAGACTCAGGTGGCAGATTTATACTGGTCATTCTGAACGATATGAGAAGGGGATCCACTACAGGAAGCAGAGAAGAAACAGCTTACAGTTGATGGAATAAAAACTCAATGAGGATAAAAAATATATCCCACTAAGGAAATACAGAGAAAATGAGCCTTTTTCACCAAATATGATACTTTTGTTTGGTATTTCTCATAGAGAAGCAGTGGTGGACTTCTAAAATTTGTGATGTATAACCAAAAAGACCTCAGCCCAAGCCATGGCTGAAGTCAGAAAGACAAATCAGAACAACCTAAGTCAGGGAAGCTGAATATAGCTATATCAGTGACAATCACATATTAAGACTGAATTGGTCCTAACAGGTCCTGGTAGCACTGGTTGATGCTTTCTAAGGGGCAGACAGTTGAGGCTGTACTCAGCTAGTAAGCCAAGTGAACATTGAAAGTGTTCAGAAGTGTTTTGCACAGTTTAGCTAATAGGTTGTCACATCTATATTGGCTTCGACAGACTTACTAATGAAGAAAAGTATTCTCCACTTGAGCTGGGGCAGCCATGTGTGACCGTAATTGACATCACTCTCTGACCTAAAATTGCTTTTTAACTGTGTAGTTAATTACACAATGACAAGCTATGAGTCTCTGGCCTTGCAAATCTTTTGGTCCGAGAGCCTTCCCCAAAGCATTCATGTTTTTCTGAGCCTTTAATTTAGCATTGCAAGTAAGAGCCACTTTACAAACCTGTTTTTGAGTTAATCCTGAATTTCCCTTTCTCATTCCCTGATCTGATGAGATAGGCAATCTCAGCATTTGTACCAATGTCTTGGCTTGTAGCAAAAACAGAAAGGACCTCGGTGCCAGGTGAGGTGTCTTCAGGTACTGTAACAAGATAATCTCTTCTTTCAAACACGGGAGGGTTGTCATTAATGTCTAGCACTGTAATGGTAACGGTGGCAAATGAGGATAAGGTCAGCACAATGCTTTGATCTGAGGCCTTTACAGTGATGTTATAGGAAGATTGAAGCTCTCTATCAAGTGGATGCTCCAAAATGATGATTCCTGATGACCGGTCAACTGAGAAGTAACCATCTGCAGAGTCTGACAGGGAATAGGTGACTTTTCTGTTCACGCCTGAAAGAGAAGCAAATGGGAAAATGAAAAGGAGAAATAAAGAGGAGAAAAATCTCCCCCCATCTAATGGAAACCCTAAGCAAAATCTGTTATCACACTGAGCATTTCCAGTGGTGTAGAGGTAGGAGTGCCTGTGGGTACAATATTGCTGAAAGTCAGGAGGTCAGGACATGCTCTTCTCACATGACAAATCCCTGCAGATAAGTTAAGTTCCTTCCCTCATCATGATACTTTTTTTTAAAGACTACTTTGCAAAACTGCTGTATATTGAAACTTGAAAGCAGAATCAAGATATGGTCCTTGCCCAGAACAGCTTATAATTGAATTAGATGAGAGAAGCAGAATGCTGAAATTGGAAATGTCTCAGAGCACATCTTGAAGGAATAGAAATGTACATAAGGGGAAAATAAACCCATAGAAATACATCAGGTGGCACAGAATGTACTTGCTACCAGTGCTGCCTTGATTCCACTGTTGAGCAGAAAAATATTATCACAAGATGATACCTGTTAAACAAAAGCTGCATTAAAAAACTCCTGCCAGAATATGAACATTTGAGAAGGAAAGTCCCTCTGTTCCCAGCCTAAGAGCAAAAATGGAGTTGTAAAAAAGATATCCTGCGTTTTTAAAATACCGCCCGTATTTCCCAATACCAAGCACCTATCCACCCGGCTGCTGAATATGCAGATCTGTGCTAAGGTTGTTGTCAGTAATAAGGCCTGAGGGGATGGTACTGACTTGGTTTCTGCACTACAGTGGGATAGCCATCTCAAATCTAATTAAAAGTGAACACAGATATAAGCTAATTCAATTCCCTTGATGCTAGTTGATTTTGTGATTTCATCCTGGGTGCTTCAGTAAGATATTATAACTAAAACATGTAGATCCACTAAAACGGAGAGTCTCTGTCTTTTAACATTTCTCACTTGAGCATTTGCTGCTGTTTTTGGGGGAGAACAGACTTTACAAGCCTGACATTAATCTGATGCACAAGAGCCACCAATCCCTTCTAGGCATATTTTGTTAATTTAAAATTTGTGACAGTATTATTCTGCTTTCCAGCAGCAAAGCATTGTAGAAATGTCTGATCAAAAGCAGCACAAATCACAGTTGTTTTCTGCTTGATGTAGCAGGAGTTGAGCATCCACACAAGGGGGAGCTGGGAGACTCTTTGTTCAATCACACGCACATAAAAGCTGGAGCAACTACAAAGTCCCAGAACCTACTTGAAGGGCATTAGGAATTACTATTTGGCTCTTCAGAGAATAAAGTTTTTCTGCAGTGCTTGAGATACCAGAGTATATTTAAAAGGTTCAAATGTCTTTAAAATACGGAACAAATTAAATGGTGATATTGTAGTGAACCAGGCTGTTAGGTTTTTTGTGTTGTTTTGCTTTGGTTTTTTAATCACAGCAAAGCCTCTCTACTCACCATGGTATCACAATATGAAAAATAAAATGTCCCACTTTCAGCAAAACAGCAAGGCAGTCAAGGAAGTGACTCCTGTCCTACAGAGGAGGAGCTGAAGTCAGCCCACAAACTCACAGGAAATTCCTTCATGTTAAAACATGTAGGCTTTGAATACCCTACAGCTGCTGGAGAGCACACTCACCCTTTTCCTTAGTCTACTGATATATACATCCAAATACTCTGCCAGCTGACAGTCAACCAAACTGACAAACATTAAAAAGTAGTTAAAACCCTCTAACAAGTGGAAGATGTTCAGAGTCTGAATGGTTGGAAGTATCTACGCTTCCTACAGGGGAGGATCTCCTTCAGCTAGACATCCTCCATGAACTTCCACTTACAAAAAAAGGACAGACCTGACTATAACAATTAATGAGTTAGTAATAACAGCTGATCCTGAGGGATGCTGGAAAATGGCAATGTTTTCCCCCCTTGATTCAGAGCATGCTGCTGAACACCCAACCTACACATCAGTTTTAAATGTAAGACTATTTAGTATTCTGCACCAACCACTCTTGGTGCCTGCCAGTTTCTACACAGTATCAAACACTGAGTCAGGGACCCTAACACACGCTTTCTACACATCTGTAACTGCAGGACAACCTTAGTCTGGGGTTCGCACTTTTCTCTGACACAAACTCCCTTTCTGATACCCACTAGAGCACACCTGGGCATTCATACACATAGCATACATATACCACAGTCCTTAAGAGCACAAACAGCTAGAAAGGAAATGGCCAACAGATGCCTTGTGCCTTGGAACACCATGAAACTTCAGCAAGAGTATCTTGCAGTGGGGAATGGGGAGAGAGAATTTGGTGCATGCAACACCACGGAGGGCGAGTTTACATACAGGAGGTAGTAACACCAGTAAAGGCTATCTGCCATATAACCCAGCCCCTCTTCTTGTATTCTAATTCCTAAATGTGATGTCCACAAATTAACAAAATATTAATAATGGTTTTTTGTAAGTGATTACTGGTATGTGTACAACTGAGGCAGATCAGATCCAGATTATGGTGTTCTGGTTGCTCACTCTAATATATAGGATTTTCAGGCAGAAATGGAGACAGTAAAATCTTGTAGGTAACTTCTTTTATTTTTCCTTCCTGGAGAATGAGAGGGCAATACAGAAGCTCCAGAGACATAGGTTATCTTGTCCCAGTCTGGTATGATGAAGAGAACAGTCTTATTTTTCCCATGGGTTATGAAAGAAAAGCTCTTGCAGGTGAAAGTGCCATTTTATGCAAGGAGAGACAGAAGATTAGGTCAGAACACCTGAGTGGGTCTCAGATACCAAACCTTGGTGGCTTTTGGCCCAAATGCCAAAAGGGGAAAAAAAGGAGACATACAGAGGGAGATCTTAGCTGTGTGCTGACCCTCTCACAGAATATTTTGAGGGGTAGAATTTAATACTTGCTTCTTAGGGGTAGAATCAATGAAAAACTGTGGCAGAAGCAGCACTTTGAAGAAAGTGGTGTGTTATATCAACAGCTGTTTATACTGAGCTTTCTGACCAAGGCTGGGAGAGAAGTGGGCATGAGGCAAAGGTGAAATAGGAAGCTATTTCTACTGAAATTCCAAATGCTTTAATCCAGGGGCTACCCTGTCCTGAGAGAGAAGCGTCCACCAGTGTGTGTCAATGGCATCCCTGCGACACAGGTGACGGCAGATTCTGCTATGACTATAAAGGAGTTCCCTTCTGTGGAAAGGAAACAACTGCTTCAATGCCATGGTTCCTGCACTGGTTAAGAGAGCAATCCTCCCACACTGGTTGCCTACAGCTGTTGGGGGGTTAATGTTTGCAAACTGCTTTGTGTCAACTTAGTCAGACTTCTCAGATTTCTAAGGTGCCAATCATGAACATGAGCTATTTGAACATGGAAAGCCTTTGCAGGAATCACTATTACAATAAGAAAATTGCAGTATGTTTCTTTTTAAATAAAGGAATAAGGTAGCACATTTTCTATTTAGACTTGTATTAGCATATGATAGAATATTGCCCTTTGCCAAATCTCTCGTGTGAAGAGCTTGTAAAACATATACCTGCCTAATACCTCAAATGCCATTCTTCAAATAGGCTTTTATTCTTGGTTTCTTCTGTACTGAAACAAAGGGGCACACACTGAATGTCACATCATGACAACTTCTATGTCAGTACTACTCTAAATAGCATCAGGAATATATAATAACTTTGCTTCATAATTCAGCACTATGAATATCCTCCTTGTATGAAGCACAGAATCACAGAATCATTCAGGCTGGAAATGACCTCTGAGATCGTTGATTAGTCCAGCACTGTCACTGTGAGGCCACCACTCCACCATGTCCCTGAGTGTCACATCTGCACATCTTTAAATACTTCTCAAGGTTGTAACTCAACTATTTCCTATTTGTCAAGCCTTTTCCAGTGCTTGACAATGCTTTCAGAAAAAAATTTTCCTGTTCTCCAGTCTGAACCTCCCGTGGCTTAACTTGCTGCCATTTCCTATTGTCCTGCTGCTTGTTACTTGGGAAAAGAGCCTGACCCTCAACTCAATACAACCTTCTTTTAAGTTTCTATAAAGAGAGAAGGTCCCCCCTGAGCCTGACTTTCTCCAGACTAAACACTCCCAGCTCCCTCAGCTGCTCCTCACAGGAATTGTGCTCCAGAGCCTTCCCCAGCTCCGCTGCCCCTCTCTGGACACGCTCCAGCCCCTCAATGTCCTTCTTGTAGTGAGGGGCCCAAAACTGAACACAGGATTTGAGGTGCAATGCAACTGAAAAAGGTGGAGTTGTAACACATTTTGATCCATACGGACACCAATTAAAAGTCTGAGAATTAACCCAACAGGCACAATCCCCGTATGACAGTAGGTTTCTGCAGTGGGCAATACCTTTATGCATCACACATAAAGTAAAAGTTACTCATATTAAAAGCCACTCATAGTGTTTCTCCTTTCAGTTTCTGTCACCCTGAACTCATTATTTAATGTGTTTCCCCAATTTTTTAGACCACTCATTTTAGTTTATGTCTGAAAAATGACATCAACTTTTGTCATCTACTCATTTTCATTTTCAAAACCTATGAAAATGAATGTAATGGCAAGTATTAAAAATAAGCAAACAAGATATAGACAGAAAGCAAGCTGAAAAAAATATTTTTCAGTTTAGCAGTGGTTTGCAGACATACAAAGAAAACTATCTGATTATTGTGCTTCCTCTTACCTCTTTTATGATGTGATGATTAACACTGGTGTGTACCTATGACCTTTCCCAACTACCCAAATGTTAACCACAGGGCCAATTACTAGAAGATAAAAGTCCACAACTTCATTAACAACAAAAAAGGCAAAAGATGAATTCTAAACCAGATTTTATAGTAACCTACTCCATCATTTTGAGATGAAAGAGAAACCTTGCCTGAAGTACCTTGTTGAACTGTAGAAGAATATATAGCCCCACAGAGAAAATATTTCAAGTGATTTTTACAGCTTAAGCAGAAAACCTGGCCAAGTTCAATCCATAATACCGCTACCAAGATAGACTTCACTGTTTTTCCCTTTTCTGAGGGAAAAAAATAGCCGTAACCTCAAAGACCTTTATTCACACCACTGCTCCAATGGAGTCAGGGTACCATGGGATGAGGGCAAGGCAGACCTGAAGATAATCAGGCCCTTACTGAAGAGAAGTACTTCAGTATAAACTGAAGAAATGGGAGGTATAAACTGTTAGCAGTATGGGACCATCCATGGGTGTCTAAAACACAGCCTTCTGTTTCAGCTGGGACAGGAGCTGTCTTTTTGGTGGGAAGTCAAGATCTGGATAGTTGGCTCACCCTCCATCTCTTTCCTACTAAGGATTTTCATATTCCTGGTTTACATCACTTGATATATATACTTGTTTTTTTCAGTGATCCCGAGTCCATTTTTCTGAAGTCACGATTTGGGAGATAACTGATTTACAATTACACAGGGAAACATAACTGGAAGCAGTGGAATGCACACACACAGAGGGAAATAAAAACCATATATATATAAAAGCATGACTAGAATTAAGACAGAAAAAGATCCAACTTGTTAACCCAGCTCCAAACCATGTCCTCAAGCAGCACATCCATGCACATTTTAAACACTTCCAGGGGTAGTATTCTATCCTGGATAGCCTATTCCAATGCCTGTGAAGAAATTTTTCCTAATATCCTGTCTAAACCTTTCCTGGCAGAACTTGAGGCTGTTTCCTGTCATCCTTTCATTTGCTGCCTGGGAGCAATCCCCACCTCACTACAAACTCCTTTTAGGTAGTTATTGAGACCAAGAAGGTCTCCTCTCAGTCTCCTTTTCTCCAGGCTAAACTACCCCAGCTCCTTCAGCCTCTTTTCATCAGAAATGTGATCAGTTTGTATATTATATTTTATATATTTGTGTATGTGTATATACACAGAGAAAGATTATTAATATACATATATGTTTAAGTAATACAGTTTAAAGACAGGGTTTATTCACTCAATATAATCCAAGACGTACAATTCTCTTTTGTCTACTTCTTTGCCTCTATGTTGTTAACATAGAAATCTCAAAAATTGGAAATCTCAAAAATTAAAGAAACTACTAAAAATGAGAAAGTGTGAAGAGAGCCTGAATCTTAAGAGGTCATCTAATTTATCCTTGCACAAAGACAAGATGGATGCAATGTATCCCCAAACAGAGGCCTATCCTTTGATCAGAAGCTTAACTTTCTTGGATACCCCAGTGCCTCACTTTTCTTACAAATAAAAATCTTGTTCTGACTTTTTGCTGAGACTGAATAAAATTAATAAAAGACAAGAAAAAAAAAAGAACAAGGGTCAACTTACTTCCTCGGTGCTACTTATCTAATAGCTGAAGACTGTTATATTTTATCATTTCAACTCTTTTTTCCCTGGCAGACCCTCTCAACTGTTTCAATATTTCCTGACTTTTCCTCCAGACTTGTGATCTCTTTTGTCAATCTCCTACCTCTTCCTGGAAAATGCAGCCCACATCTGCTCCACCCAAAACAACACAGCCTTTCAGGTCAGGATTTGCCAACACCAAATAATCAGAAAGAACTACTTATTTTTCCCACTATTACTCTGGTTTACCCATCTCATTAAAATATTTGCCTTTTCACGCAGTATGAAAGTGTAAATACCTTCATCCTGAGGGTCACAGTAATCCAGCTGCACCACTGCACTTCTGCTGCCCAGGCTGTCACCACCCAGACAACACCAGAGCACTTGGCTTTCTTGCCTAAACATGAGACATCACATTTATCTTGATGACTTGCACTGGGTTTTTCCATACCACTTTTCCAAGTGTTAAATATCACAACTGCAGCTTTGACACTATCCAGGATAACTTGCAGCAATACAGTTCTTATGCCTATTTATGTATTCGGGAATCAAAATAGCAGTGCTGCACCCAGTAACTTTCTTAACTTACCCCTCCAGTATAATGGTTGCTACAAACTCCCCTGATAGCAGTTTGGTGCAGACCATGTATCCCTGGCTTACACATAAAAACATGGTGCAGTGCAATGCCAAGAAACTCACTAAACCTAAGCCATAACACCCATAATATGTATTTCAATCTGGCCTCCTCGCGTATTACAGAAGGAAATTATATTGGTTTGATGACTTCCAGTTCCTCAACAAAGACTAGTTTTTACTCATCTTGATACACACATCTCATTATTTTAATGCAAGGAGGGTTATTGCATTCCCCTGACTACCCTTGAAGCTTTAAAAATATGCCCACCTGTGAGGGATTCAACAGGGTCATACTGAATGTTTTGATAGAGGTTTTCAAAATTCTCAAATAGCTTGTTTACTTACCTCCTAACATAAGTGAATTCTAAACTCCTAAGAACTTGACTATTATTTTTTTTATTTGGCAATTTTTCCGAGGTCCAGTGTGCTTTATCTCTGCATTCCTATTAGTGTTTTTGCCTTTACTAGGAAAGCAAAACCTAGGTTTTCTCCTGAGTGAATTTGGACTTGCAAGTAGGACTGGCCAGACAATTGGGGAATATGGCACATTGCCCTTCCACTCTCCTTCTCTGGAAGACCAATAGTAAAGAAGTCTACAGAAGTCTAATGGTAAAGACACCTTTCCAGGAAGAAGGAAGAGTACAAGGATACATCATCATGGACTATTACTACTCATTGAATAAGCTCTGAGGAACAGAGCCCAGAACCAAATCACCCACCAGGCTATAGAGCAATGCTCATTCATGCCTTTTGTTTTGTGTTCTGTGGTGGTTTTTTTTTTTGGTTGGTTGTTTTCTCTTTCTTTCTTTTTTTTTTTAGGCTGTTTGTTTGTTCTGTTTTGTCTTTTTGTTGACTGGTTGGTTGTTTTTTTCTTCCATGGCTGATTCCTGAATTCTTTCTGAAAACAGCTCCAGTGACACTGGACAGGCCTCCCTACTTCAGCTACACCTCTTACTTATGCAGCACTGTTTTGGATTGCTAGAGTAAAAGGAATTAATAATTCATGTCTCTTTCATATCCTGCATTAGAGCCCTAACCCAGGTACTATTTTAAAAGTCTGTGAGGAAACGATGTGGATGAAAATATAGGAAGCACCATGTATATTTTAAAGAGAATGAGTCATCCTCTGTAAAGTATCTTGTAATATTTATTTTACAAAAACTCAGACAATACCCAGAAATGCCATCTAGCTGGCCTCAATACCAAAGTTAACTGCCTATTAGCTGTTGAGTTTTAGTACATCTTCTGTCCTATTATAGCTGTTATTCTTTTTATTCATGTTTCAATCCCTGCCTTCATCTTTTTCAGACCCTGAATGCTCCAGAAGTTTCTAGGTCCATTTTAAGGGACATGCCCAACATTAATAAACACACAAAGGCTTGCTGCGTACTAGATTTGCCCGAAAATGCCAAAATCAGTACCTACTTCAGCATTTCTATCATTTTGTTACTCACCATTACAGGTAATTGGAGCTGCTCTCCAATCAAGCTGTGACTTTCTTACAGTTCTGTCTGACCCTCCTGCAGTCTCACCGGGAAACACTTTACACTTCCCTAAGCCCAGCTGTGAGGCAGCTATGACTGCAACACACTCAGCTGCCCTAATTTCTTCAAGAGCAAAGCCCACCATTGATGAGGCTGAAGTTTGTACTCTAGTTCCATGTGTGTATTCTTGAAAGTGGTGACCCATTGAACAGCCTGAGTGATTTTTTTTCCATGCTGGGCTCACCAGCATCCTGATCCTACACACTAAACTGGACTGGCTGAAACCTGAAGGAGAAGTCATATTACCATTCTTCCCCAGTAAAGAAATTTATTATTTCCTATGCAGGTGCCTTGTGGGCACACATGGTAAGGGTTCGGCCTTTCTTTGGCAAAGCAAGTCTTGATTAAAACATCAAAATCAATGAGGTCAAACCTTGCAGGAAAAATGTAATTTTTTGACACAGATTTCTTTGGAATCCAGCATAAACTTTTCTATCAGAACCTAAAAGAAAATGGCACTCCTTCCCCCAGTTTCCCTATCAATTCTTATTGGAGAAGTTTGGGTTTAGGAAGCAGATGTCTTCTATTGAGAAGATCAAACAACTTCCCTCAGAAGGGCTGAGTTTCTTCTGCTGCAGCTCTTCCACTTTGTGTGAAAAGGTGAATAATTAGTTCCCCACACCAAGAATCAGACTGATTAGAGACTTGATTGATTTAAACTCTCCAGATTAAACACAAATGCACTAATCAACTGATGACAGAATCCTTCTCATAAATCCTGGCCCAAATAATATTTAACTCTATAAAACTGCTTAAAGTGCAGAATCAAATTCAACACAATTAACCCATATAACCTGATGTATAAACATATCTGTGGGAGGATCTCAAATCTTATTCTGGCTTCCTGAATTAGGCTTTCAGCACCCATAGTTTCCTCTCAGATCCACCTAAGTACCAAAGCTTCAAATACTAGGAACAAAGAACAGAAATCCAGGCTCATTCAAATCTAGCTGGATTTTATTTTTTCAGAACTGCTCAATAAATCTTAGACCATTCTGCTCATGAGGCTACAAGCTCTGCAGAAACGGGGTCATGTCCAAAACTCTGGGCAACCTATGCACAGAAGTGAGAAAATGCTTTGAATAAGATAGCACACTGCTTATTGTTTTTCCAGGTTGCATTATTCAATGCTGTTAAATCTTCTGAAAGATATGGGGTATTTCCTGAAATAAGACTTTTTTTTCATGTATGACGGATCATGGTGAGGACATTACACTTTTGTCTGTATCCACAATGCAGGTCTCTGGTTATTCCCAGAGGACCTCTGATGTGCTTATGCTGCATAGCAGTCAACCCTTGGAGGACAGCACTGTCTGCCCTTAGAGGCAGTCAAAAGCCATCTGGACTGTGTCCTAGATAACCTGCTTGTGCAGGATGGTTGGACAAGGTGCCTGCTATTCAAAGAAGAAGCAGATCAGTCTCATCAGTGACTCTGAGAAGCTCCTAGCCTTGCCTTCACAAACCAAAACATGGATACCAGATGGCTCCTAGCAGCATGCACGTTACCACATCTCCTGTGTGATGCACTGGCACGGGCCCTGGGCTGCTGGGGAAGGGCTGTGAGGTTGAGGGGCAGCTGAGCACAGAGCAGGGCAGTCTGCACACTGCATGAACTCAGTAACCAAATAAAGGCTGTTCCTGCTAATTTTTTTAGCTCCATGCCTGTGTTTTCTTGCATGTTGGCTGTATGCAATACAAGGTGCTGGCTCAAAGATAGCCCAGTCCATCTGTACTGTCTGGTTGTGCAGGGAACAGGATGGTCTGCCACAGCTTTAAACATCAACTAATGGAGAGAGAGGCTGGAAGGCAGCAGTGGCAGGCAGGACAGAAATGTCTGACAAGGATATTCCCATTGTGAGCCAAATTAGAATCTCATATTCATTATAAACCCAGAAAAAAAATCAATTGGTCAGTGAAATCACTAAACTGACTACAGATCTGGATGGCTGATGCTCCAGTGGTGATGAAGAAGACTGCAGAAAGATGGATAATGCATTGTTCATTTTTAGTACAGTAAGTGCTCCTGCCTTTGGTAGACTACACCATTAATCATCATGAAAACAGGCCTGAGCACGGAGGTCATTCACAAAGCACAGCATTTGCAAGTGAGGCAGGATTTAACCATCACTTAAAGCACTGCTGAGCTTGGATGATGCTGCCATTCATTTTTGTACTGTGTGAGCGAGGCCACTACACTCTGTGCATGCAGAAAACATGAGCAGCACTGGAACTGAGTATGTGCCTGCACCTCAGCTTTGGTCTCCACGTTTATTCTGAAGTTTGTCAGTATGATGTTAAAAAATTGATAAAGTCCCATGTAGGCTTCCTCAGAGTCACTGCCCTAGCATGACCCTAATTCCTTTGAAACAGGCTGATACTGCAGTTGTGTGATGGATTTACTCATGTAATTACACCTCAGCATTCATTCCAGCTCTTCTAGTGCCTTAATTTGAACAAAATGGAGTAATTTGGCACTTTGCTTTGGAGACAGTGGGAGGCGAAAAATTTGCTGCTTTCTGTGAACCTCTTGAAAAAATGTAGAACCAGCATTTCACTTCCACTTCTTAGTTTGAACATTTCCAAACCAGCTGGTGGTGAATAAGTCTCAAATACCATATTGTGGAAATACCAAAACTTTCAAATCGCAGCAGTATACATGAAAGAACTGTTTTCAATTAACACCACTAAATTATCCTAACAAATATACTTATGTATATTCTCTCCTCTTCAGGAGATCATGCAATTTAAGATCCCCAGGTGTATGTAGAGGTTATGGAAAATGAACTTGTGTGCTACTAAACAGTTAAAACTGTTTTTTCTGTTGAATACTGTGAAGAAGTATCACAATTTTCCCTCAGTGTGTCCAGCTGGTACAGCTAGTTTCTAAGTATGTATCCAAATTATAAATATATTAAACAACAATTTATGGTCCAGTCCTTTAATTTCACAGGATATTATGAGATCAGGAACTTCAACAGATATCAAAGGAAAAAAAGCAGATATAATCCTAGTTTTCTCTCAACTGGAAATTGCCTTAATTATCCAACAGTGTCTGAACACAGTATTCTCAGGATTCTGTTAAACTGTGTTTAGTTGTGGACCACAAAGGGACTTCTCTCAATGGCTTCAATATTCATGCTCCTGCCCTTACAGTACACGGCCCTTGAAGCCCACAGCAGAGCAGGCAAATTCTAAGGCTGATCATAAGGTGTTTCCTGAATGTTAAAAATTTATTTGTACGATGATTACTGCCTTCACTGATGTTTTCAGGATAACACTTCAAAAAGCCTTAGAGGAATATCACAGCCCATCAGGAATATCAATAATATATTTTTTCTCTCATGGGAACATTGCACTACCTGAACGCATTTCATTATCTAGCAATAGGGAATCAGCGATTTTAGTAGGGACTAATGGAACAGTAATTAGAACAAAATCCAGGTTCAGGGACTTTTCAGTCATTTACTTATGATACACAGTATGGTTTGATACCAGGTCTATGCATTAATGAAGTACATAGCCCCTTCTCATTCATCATATCCATCCCTCCCTTTAACTTCTCTAGTTTCTGAAGGAAGGTACAGCAACTAGCTCCTGGTTTATGTTTTTTTTTCCATTGTTAACCATCTTATTACATAAAGTTGGTGCTAGCAAGAACTTTTCTTGACAACTTTTTATTCTAATTGTGTCCCCTCTCTCCTTGAATGTCATCCCACCTACAAGACAAACGGAAATTAATACAACAGTGGAAAATAACAACACTGTCTCTTCAGACAGTTCAGTAGTTTACCACCAGTAATCGGCTCTTCACTGCAGGACAGTATCATAATTTTAATTGTGAGTTTTCAACCATGGCAAATAATGCAGGTCTTCACAGATATATTAATGAAAGTTTGCTGCTCCTTTATGAATTCCTGTATATCTAAACTATCAGCTGTTCAAATAACTGAAACTTCAAGCATGCACACCACACTCAGAAAAAGTTGGGTTTTTTTTCCACTGAATGAAAGATCTGCTTTTTACATGAAACTACTCAGCCCATAGGTTTTACAAAACACCTCCAAAACACAGGAAGAAAAAAGAAACCGAAACGAAGTTATTTCAAGTCAAGTGAATGACCTAAAAATTTTTAGGTCATTAGTATGTATTACTAATTGGTATTCAGTCATTAGTATTGCAAATTAGTATTCAGTAGGTTTTACCACTGTATTATGCAAAATGACTCCCCTTTAAATATGTATAATTGAGCCCACATTTCAAGGCTAAGGTCCTCATATAATAAACGATTACACTTTCAAAGAGTGTGCAGTTAAGTAACCAGAACATTTAGTAACCAGAACATTTATAATGTACATTCACAGTGTACAATAGTTCTATGGTAAGGTAATCAGCTGGAACAAATGGGAGCTATTGCAGTATAAAACTCTAGAAAAACTGTGATTAATCAGGTATAGGTTCCCTTTGGCATGTAAGTATATTATTTGCATAAATAGAGGCATGGGTATTCAAAATCATGGCTCAAGGAAAGAAGTGAGACCAGTGAAAGAAAAAAGTTGCAATTTAGCCCCAAAACGATCATTTCCCCCTAAAAAGAGCTACTGCTGATCAAGAGAAGATCATATGTTTCTGTGGCTGCTCCAATGCTTTTCTGTTTGTAACATTGTTATGCATCAAGGTCAGACACAAGCATTTTGATGTGAGGAAAGAGAAGAGAAAGAAATGAGGAGGATAAAGAAGGAGGAGTAGGGGAGAATAAAGAATGAGGACAAAATGAAGAAATTTAGCAACAGAAAAGCGAATTTGCACTGCAATTCCACTAATCCATAGAATTTTCATAAGCTTTTTTTTTTTTCTTTTTTTGCCATTTTATCCACTTACCAACATCGGGATCAGTTGCTTGGACTCTTGTTAGCAAAGCTTTAGTGGCTGTGTTCTCATAAACACAGGCAGTGTAGTGGTCAGATGAAAAGACTGGTGGATTATCATTTACATCTTCTAAAATAAGATGGATTTCTGACTGGCAAAACCTGCCACCACCATCAGTGGCTCGGGCAACCAAGTTGTATGCAGGGATTTTCTCTCGGTCAAGAGGGGCCAGAGATTTCAGCTCACCTGAAATTAATTAAAAGCAGCAGTTATCATTATTATTGTAGCAACATCACTAATTCTAGACAGCCTGAGTGTGTCAAAACCATGTGTTCCACAGGAATAAGAAAGAGAAAACAAAACCAACATTGCTTATTCCAACAAACAGATTAAAAACTCACATCAGTATCACCTCCCCTGCATCTTTACCCAAAAAAGTGAGGTGCCAATGTGACTGCAGGAATGACAAGCCATTCATGGTGGCTTTAACAGCAGCCTACAGCTTCACCCATATGAACACCATCATGTTTTTCCAAGTCTGTCTTTCTGTCACTCTCAAGATTTACAAACGCCTTAACACAGAAACATTTCCTTTTTGGCAGTACCTGTTGCGATATGAGAAGGAGTAATAGTTTTAAATTAAAAGAGAGTAGATTTAGATTAGATATAAGGTAAGACATATTTATGATTAGGGTACTGAAACAGTGCCACTGGCACAGCCCTAGCAACCTTAACTGGATGGGTCTCTGATCAACATGATCTATTTGAAGATCTGCATACGGAAAGGGGTTTGGCCTAGATGACCTTCAAAGTTCTCTTCCAGCCCAAAATATCCTGTGGTTCTATGATATAACTCTGAGTTTGTAGGGGAAAAAAAAAGATGGATATCCACCGTTCTGGTTATAACATCCAACCTGGCCAACAAAGATGTCCCTCTTTCTCCCTCCTGCTACCACTGATCAAACGGTCACCCACATCTGCCATAACTGGAACAACTGGTTGACAGCCATGTGTAACCTAACTCTATTTAAGGAAACCAGTACCAGATGTAGAGGGGTTAAAGCTATTCAGAAATATTTGGTTGTCTTCTTACCATTTTCTGGATCTAAGAAAAATTTATTGTTCCCCGAACCATAAAGAGAATAGCGAATTTCACCATTGGACCCAATGTCAGCATCTTTAGCGCTGATTTTGAGAATTACTTTGTTTGGTGGAATGTCTTCAGGAAACAATGCTGTGTATGCAACCTAGAGTCAAAAACAGACATATAAGTTATGCTGTAGCAGTGTTTTACAGTCTTTGAACAAGATTTTTTGAAAAACTATTTGTAGTGCATCTTTCTATACAGGTACAATTTTCCTTTACAAAGCACATTCCTAGAAATTCAAATCACTGTTAAGCTTTGAGGTGTTGCAGAAACAATGCCAAATTATGACAATTAATAGGGCTCATCTTAGGTGCTTAATGCAATACCATTTTGTATCCTCTGTTTATTCCATTGACACCTACAAAATGAAAATCATGATGAGTGTGCTTACAGAAACAATTGTTTTTATCACCTCATCCAGCAGTTTTGAGGGAAATACAGATTGTGATTCCCCAGAGTGATAGAGTGGTTCTTGCAGTAAGACTAATCCAACTGTGAATTATAATGTAACAATGGGAATTACATGAGTATGGGCATGCACACACACACACATAGAGATATATATATAAATTTTCTGTGAGTAATACCATTAAGGATCTCTGCATTTTATCATGTTTTTAATTTCACACAGACCTTTCTATTGCACTAACATCAGTTCCCTGGATTGCCTTTCCACAGAACACAAGACAGCTAGCACTCTGAAAGCTGCGGTCAGGCCACACTGCATGCATTCCTGACAACAGGACAGCAAGCTACATTGTTTTGCCTTTTCCACTGGATGTCTGGTATCTGGAAAGTCGAAAAAAGCTGGAATTAAACTAGACTGATGACATTTCTACACGGGTTGTGAAGGGAGAGCTCATTCTTTTCTGCAGGGGAGGAGTAGCTGCCCAATGCCACCTAATAACGCATCATTTGCTGTAAAGGCAACTAAGGCCACTGCATACAAGACTCCTTTGAGAGCTTTATGAGACCATTATCCTTCAATCTTGGCTTCCCATGAATGTTTTATCCTGCTTCTCTCCCAGATCACTGCAGATTCTTCCACTAAGAACATAAGGATGAAAATCAGCATTGCCTATCAATACTTCGAATACTTGCAAACGGCAAGAGACACCCGTAGGAAAAGCATTGCTCTCAACACAGTGGCCAACTGCCATGGGTGGTGTTAACTCACCTGTTCACAAACTGGATTATTGTCATTAACATCAGTGACAGTCACTTCCACAGCAGCTTGGGTCACAAAGAGGCCATCTGTGGCAGTGATGTTCAGATAATAAATGTCTTGCTCTTCCCGATCCAGAGGCCTTTTAACATAAACTTTCCACTCATTCTGAACCAGTCCCAGAGCAAACTTCCCTTTGGGATTCCCTCCTGCAATAAGACAAGCAACACACAATGAGCTGTGGTGTCCCTTCAGAGCTCCCACCTTGTTTAAACACAGAGACACATCACTAAGCAGCCATCATTTCTTTCACAGCATTTGGTGCTTCCAAATTTGCAGACTCAGGAAATCTGGAATGAAATTACACTCCCTGTGTTTATTGCCCCACAAATGCCCTGTATTAAAGTGAACTGATAACTTTCAGTGGAAAAAAAATCCATTTTAGCAGAGCTGAAGATGATCTCTCGTTCAGTTCTCTGTAAGGGTAATCAAATTCAAACTGTGAACAATCAATAGTCCTCTTGGGCTGGTACAATTGTCTTTCCACTTAGTCTCGGGAGAGGATGTAATACACCGTAGCTCTTGTTACCAAGACAATTTCATTAGCTACTGATTATGCAATCAAGGACTGGAAGGGGGTTCTATTAAGGAATCCTCTAATGAAAGCTTTATCATACAGCTGCACCATTCTTGTGCTTATTAAAATTCTAGCTTTTAAAAAAGTTTACATGACACAGGAAGACACATTAGTACTAAACAGTCCTAACGAGGTCATTTGAGGAACAGTTGGAAGGCAAGCAGTACAAATAGATCAAATGTATCCAAGAGTGAAAGTTGGTGAAAGGTGCGCAGGAGATCAAGCAGAAGAGTTTTTTACCATGCCATAACACCGACATTGAATCTGGCAATGTTGCTCTTCCACATCATTAAATTGCCTGGTGGCAAAAAGAGGTTGGGAGACTGAAAGTGGGGAAGGGAAGGGAAGGGAAGGACATGTCACATACAGAAGTGTGTAACAATTAAGGTGGGCACAATCATTAATGTTTCTAACAATTATTTACTCTTTTATCTGAAGCGGTACAGTCTCCTGCCTGGTGCATGAAGAAATCACCTTCAATCATCTTTCTGTGCATCTGATCCAAACCTCATGCCAGACCAGATAGTAAAATCCTTTAAACCAATGTTATGACTTCACTTTGCTAGTCAGCTAAGCCCCATACAGCTGCTTGCTCATGTCCTCCCAAGTGGGAATGGGAGGAGAATCTGAAGGGTAAAAGTAAGAAAACTCATGGGTTGAGACAAAGACAGTTTAATAGGAAAAGCAAAAGCTCTGTGTATAAGCAAAAGAAAAAAGAATTCATGGCAGGTGTTCAGCCATCTCCAGGAAAGATGGACTTTGTCACCTTGACAGTTACTTGGGAAGATAAATGCCATTAACTATGAACATCTCCCCTTCCTCCTTCTTCCCTCAGCTTTTATATGCTGAGCATGCTGCCATATAGAGTGGAATACCCCTGTGGTCAGTTGGGATCAGCTGTCCCAGCTGTGTCTCCTCCCAGCTCCTTGTGCACCCCCACCCTCCTCACTGGTGGATTGCCTGAGGACTAGAAAAAGCCTTGACTCGGTGTAAGCTCTGCTCAGCAGTAACAAAAACATCCCTGTGACATTACAAATCCAAATCACAGCTGCATGGCAGATTCTTCTTAGAAAATGAATTATACCCTAGCCAAAGCCAGTAAAGCCAACTACCCAGTCTTCTGTGCCCAGCTTGGCCTGTAAAAATTCATCTGCACATTTAATAATTTAGGATAGTGCATTACACTCATAGCAAACTCATGTGTTACAGAAACTAAGCAAGGAAATATTAAAAAGCATCATCATGCTCCACTGGCTGAACTATAATTGCAGCTAACCCACTACTAGCTCTTTTCCCAGCATATTAAGCTTTCTCCTATGATCTCCAAGCAGGAATTCAATCTTAGAACTACTTTCAATGTTACTAATGTTTAAAAGTGCTATAAAACTATAAAGGGAATGATTATTCTTTCTTGTAACACATTCAAGAATGTCAAACATGCTAGTGTGCATTTGCTTACAAATTAATCAGGGTTCTGACATGTGTCATGGGATCTGTACAAGCTGAATGGAAAGACCAGGTTCACAAACCTTCCCCTCTAGTACTTCCACTGAATGATTGCATAAGTAAGTATTAAAAAAAAATAAAAATCCAAAGCTGAATTTATTCGTGTTGACTCTGTTATCAGGCAATTAGTGTCTCTGATATGTTGCTTCTGTTGTCACTATTCTGTCAGTTCTCAGGGACCTTTTTGTCAAAATAACAACACAGAGGAGGTCTGAACTTGATGTTGAGCTTGAAACCAATCAAAAAAGTCAAATGTCCATTCCATACCTTCTTTCTACATCAAAAAGCAGGAAAGAGGTCACAGACTGTAACCTATGCCTTCTCCATTAACTAACAATGACAAGATAAACTGGTTTCTATTTAATATGAAAACTAAGTCAGTTGAGTCAGGCTGAGCAAATCTTTCTCGCTAAGAGTCACCATTTCTGCTAGTTGTGACTGTGCCAAAAAAAGCAAGTTGTAATGAATAGGATTTCCAAAAAATTAGTCAGATAGGCATTATATTATAAAAGGCTTTTGAAGTATGCAAAGCCCTAAACTCATGTATCAAACACAAATATTTTCTCTTTATAGAAAACCACCCTTTTTGATCACAAAACCAAGCAGTTTTCCCAATGATTTCTATGATAGTCTGGAATAATCACCAGAGGACACATTGTTTAATCTGTTGTATCATATAAACACACATTTCTCCTAAAGAGAGAACAGACTGTTGATGTGTATTACTGGTCAGATTTGAATACAATCCAAGGAAATGAGAATCTGTCCACTGACTTGAGCTTGAATGTGACTTCAAAGAAGGCAGACTCCCACTGATTGACATTAAATTCCTTCTATTCAGTTCAATGTCAGCATAAAAAAAAGCTTAACTCTCCTTTATAAAAGGCTGCAATCTTTTCATAGTGAGTTTAATGTTGTAAACCATTAATAAAATTAGTCTTAAATATTCTTATTTTGCTTCATGATATTAATCAGGGCTTTCCTGCATATTAGTCCTTTTGGAAAACGAAATTATTAACTGTCCTGACCAACTAGGAAGCAATATACTCAAGGTATGGGCATCCCATTGCTATGAAAAGAGGAAAGGTAAAATCTAATTAAAATCAGCTGGTGGCTTTTATGGTTAGCAGAAACACTACCTTGGAGGAATTTTAAAATCACTGTCACTTTATTGCTAATGGAATGGCTTTTACATCACACATAGGAATTTGGAGAATATGTATAGAAACTGGTCCTTGGGATCTCTTTTCCCCCTCTTTACTCCACTAGAAAAGAATCAATCTGAATGACCAAGAAACCTGGGCAATAAGCAGGAATAGTGGTTTATCTGCATGTCTTTTTCATGAGCACTTTTTTTTCCTTTTTTTTTTTTTTTTTTTTGCTTCTCAGGATTGGCTCTATACTTCACTGATGGAAGGCAAACGTGGACTACAGAGTGTAAGAGATATAATGAGATATAAAACTAAAACACCACCAAGAAAATATTCTTAAAAAGGGAAAGGCAAAAAAATCCACACTGTGGCCCAGGAAACCATTTCCTACTACTTATACATATGTCTTGATGCAGATCTTGTTCTGCAGTGATTAATTAACTTTTCACTAATATATGCAAGCAGATTCAGTTTCCTAGGGGCATTCTAATTAATTAGTTTTTCACTCTGAATAATGTAGCTTTTCTAAACGGAAGCCTCCTGACTACATGTATTAATGGATTCTTTAAAATCTTTTGGCAGTTTTCTTCTGTTCTACTTTGAATGTCACAACAGTGAAGTGCTAGCTACAAAAAACACCCCAGTAACTTTTTAGAAAGGCTTTGAGGCTTAAAGAATCAGCAGTATCTTTTATCTTTTGTTACTTGAAGTTTAAATAATGCTCTCCCTCCCTCCCTAGTCAGCAAATAGTACAAAGCCAAATCAAGCTCAAGTTGAAGTAAAGAAAGAAAACAGCCAGATACAAATGAAATGCAGAGACACAGTGATCCAAAATAAACAAATCCTGACACACATCATTACTAAAGCACACACAGAGGCCATTATAGCAACTAAAAGGGAATGGAAAACTAGAAGCCAACAGTATCAGTTTTCACTGCAATGTCCCCATCTGGGAGGGGGAACTGAATATTTACTAACTTATTTATTTAGCTTCTGTCTTACATTTATGCATTTATTTAAGTACTTTCAATTCCCAGTTAGGACTCTAGGCATTTGCATTACACAAAATCAATAGGTTTATCCTCCACTCCCAGTTTAAGATGTTGCATGTTTACTCAGCTTCTGAAAAGATAAATCCAATCCTCCTAACTTTACTACCATAAAAGTCCAGAAACTGTTCTTCATTTGGCAACACAAGGCCTTTGCAAACACTGAAACATCCATTTCTCCAGAATTCCAGTATCTCAAATATATGATAAAAACTAACAAAAGCCATGCCTTTGCTCATACTGGGCAATCAACCCAGCAAATAACCTACCATGTACAATATCACTTCTTTCTTCCAAAATGCACTGTCCATCCTGCTTGTATTCAGCTGAACCAAGCCTAAAGACTGTTTACTCCCTAGCTTTATGTGCCTGAGGAAGCTTAATTAACATCACTGAGGAACACAAAACACTTCACTGTACCAGTGTCTTGGCAGCTGACATTTTAGTGGTTTTTCATGGTTTGCCACTCTTAAATCTCAGTAATATCTGGCTGGGTGTAGACTGGCTAGACATCAGAAGAGACCTGGTTTTAGGCAAACTGCCTCAAATGATACAAGCAATGCCCTCAAATGAGCCTTCAAAAGAAAACTACTGTACTTCCTAAGTGCATTTGTGTCATCTGCACATCCTGTTGATCTTCTGTTAAGATTTATCTATAGTGCTTTTGCTTTGTGAACATCTCCGGCTGCTACTGAACCACAAATAACCCAAGAATAAATGCAAAACTTTTTTCCCTCACCATCAAATGCAAATGAAGGTGGACTTGTCAATGGCAACTACTTGCCAGTAATCATGGAAAACAATCATAAACGGAAGGAATCCGACCAAAATATTTATTTATCCACCCAAATGGATATTTAGTATGATATTCATATGATATATAAATATTTATTTATCACCCTTTTAAAGATTGACCAGAAGACTGCAATAGGCACTTGTACTTCTCAAAAGGGCACGAAGGACTCTTCAGTGATCACATCTGCGCCAGAATATTTATTTCTCTTCTCTTCTAAATAATGATTTCTCCTATCTATCTATCTATCTATCTATCTATCTATCTATCTATCTATCTA
>QUSF01000006.1:33941236-34261340 GCA_003676055.1 Chloebia gouldiae
CTATCTATCTATCTATCTATCTATCTATCTATCTATCTATCTATCTATCTATCTATCTTCTATATGCTACTTTTCTCCAGATACATTTTCACAAAGCTGTTTTTGGTGGATACACATGACAGTCTCATAACTTGTCTTCTTCCTTTTTGTTAATGTACCATTTTTACTCAGAGTTTACTGTATTCACAGACGAGTCTATGAATCAAAATGCCTCCAGAAAGCCACAGCTTTTGAATAATCATCTAGCTAATCTGATTCCACAAAATACTCAAGCGTACTTCCTGAGATCTTGTGGTAAAGTGTGAACAGACTATTTTGTGAGTGAAACTATATTTTAACATGTTTTGACATTTTAATCAAAATAACCTAATTTTTCCTTGTGCATTTCCCAAGCTCAAATGATATATTCAAAGGAAGTGGAATTTCTGAGCCCATTCTGTGCTTTAGTAATTGTACAGTAAAGAAGTTTTGGGCTTTGACATCTAATCTAACAGAACAGCAAAATATCTGCCATATTTTGAACTGTGACAGAAACTAAGGAACAGAATGATTTCTAATTTATAAGCCACATATGACAGTTGTTATTCAAAAGTCCAATTTTTGCTAAATTAACAGCACAGGTATGTGAATAAAAAACACTGTGTAACAAAAGGCATAATGCATTATAAGAGATGACTGCCAGACTTCACAACAAAACCCATGATCACAGCTAAGCGTTTTCATTTCCCATCATACTTTCTACAAGGGGATCCCCAAACTCCTTCAAATATCCCAAAATCTCTAGTATGAGGGACTACTGATTTACTTTTACATATGTGGGAACTGGGCCACCAGCAACTAATGCACCTTGCCCAGAGCCTCTAAATCCTGACATTTATACATGGGCCTACTTTTGCCCCTACTCCTAACATCTTACAGCACACTACACTATAAACACAAAGTCTTTGCAAATCATTAAAGTTAATCCAAAATTTCAAGTTACAATTAACCAACGAATTTCTGGTTGCTTTGAAAATGATGTCACTTGTGATGTGTAACACAGGCAGTCTGTGGCTAACTGGGGTGTCACACCTCTCTCTACACAACATCTCACAGCCATTTTCATTTTGATACCTAACAAAGGGGTAGGAGCTTTACCCTCCAGAGCAAAATACATGAACTATTTTCCTATTAGTTAAGTAATTTTTGCCCACAGCCTGCTTCCTACATGCAGTCTTATACATGTTGAATCCCATCCAGTGTGAAAAATGTGGATTTTTCCAATAATTTGGTTATTACTAGGTAGCTAATAATAGCTCTTGAATTGCTAAGGTTGGGGGGAGTGAAAAAGTTGTTCCCTAACAAAAGCTATTGGACAATGTGAGATGGAAGGAGAAAAATAACTGTAGCACACATCACTCATAACATACTTACACAAAAGCCAGGCTTGATCTAGGAGAAAAGAATGATAATAAATATTACACAATAAGAAAAAGCAATGTTGCCATGCTTTGAAAAATGTATTAGCAATGTAATGAAAATTTCCTTATGCTGTATATAACAATGCATGGCAGCTAACCAGTGCTTCTAAGTATATTACTATTTTCCTGGCCAGAAATCTGTGCTGATAATAAATGGCATTCCCTCATTCCATAATATAAAATTCATTTGTGCCCCCCACCACTCCCCATTCCAAATACTGGTATTTCAAAATGGCTCTGGCATCCACTTTCCTGTCTCAAAAAGAAAAATGTTATTTCAAAAGAAATTTAAATGCTTGGAAGTAAAAGGATTTTTTCTGTAAGAATAAAATTTTCCTTTTCCCTTGTTTGAAACATTAAGTCATGATGGTTTTCAAGCTGACATATCAATTATGATGGGTTGATGGCTACACTACATTGCACTGCAGCAAATCAGGAAGCATTCATCTTGGAAAATTGAGAGAGCAACACAGACACACACACACACATTCCTCTTCCTCTTTTCAGCTCTGCTGCAAATTCCGTCCAAAAAAAAAAAAAGGAATGTAATTGACTCATTCATAGTGATAATTTAGCTGAAACTCCAGTAAACATTCACCTATAACTGGACACATGCACAGTTCTTCAGTAAGCTGGTTATGGGAAGAAAGCATGCAAGCTGTTTCTCACCTGTAATATGGTAGCTAACCTGCCGATTGACATCAGATGTGTCTTCATCCCAGGTGCTAAGAACAGCCACAACTTCCCCTGGAGGGTCACTCTCCTTCACCGACCCTCTGTACACCTCGTGCTCAAAGACAGGTGCATTATCGTTTATATCTGTCACAGTAACTGAGACCAAGGCGGTTGAGGACAAGGACAAAGCTTCCCCCAGATCTGAAGCCACCACTGCGAAGGTGAAAGCAGAATCCTTTTCATGGTCCAGATCCTTCAGTGTACTGATCCAGCCACTGTTGCTATCGATGGTGAATGCTTCTGTGATCTTCTGCAGCTCTGATTCCACTGCAAGTGTGTACGTGACCTGCCCGTTCGCACTCGAGTCTGCATCAACCGCTTTGACTTGCATAAGTTTTGTTCCTATAGGCATCCCTTCCATTATTACAGCATCGTAGCTAGCTGCTTCAAACACAGGCTTGTTGTCATTTACATCCAACACCTTCACCTCCACATCCACAGTCAGCACAATGTCTACTTTGTCTAACTGAATTGTGGCTGCAACTTTGAAGTGAAAGGCGGAATTTATTTCGTAGTCAAGTCTCTTATCCAATTTTATGAGCCCTGTGTCCTTCTCTATGATGAAAACCCCATCTTTGTTGTTTTCAGGTAGCTCACCATTAACTGTGCTATACAAAGCACCCTGATTGGGCAATACATGCAGAATGTCAATAGTACTGCCTATGAGGGTGTCTTCTGCCACGGTGAAAGAATACTGGGGTTGAGAAAAAGAAGGCAAAATGGTTTCTGGCGGTAAAACATGGATGTAGACAGGAATGAGGGAATGCTTTACAGGAATGCCACCATCAATTGCTTTGACAAAGAATGACAGAACAGTGTTTTTCAGTTGGTTAAAGCTACCCTTGGTGACCATCCATCCATTATCTGGATCAATTTCAAGCAGATGAGCTACTGAAACAGAGGCTTCACTATACAGAGAATAGATAATTCTAGAATTGGCTCCATCATCTGGATCTACTGCTTGAACTTGGGTCACCAAGTAACCTTTCCCAACATCTGCTTTGACACTTGCTCTGTATTCAACTGTCATAAACTTGGGGGCATTGTCATTCTCATCCACTACTATCACTCTTACAGTGCAAAACGTAGTCCTGCCACCTCCATCAAGGGCTCTTAAGAATATATCGATATCACTTTCCAGCGGGTTCTCACGGTCTAACCTCTCAGTTGTCAGAATCTGTCCATTTGCATCAATTAAAAATCGGTCCTTGGCAAAGTCATTTATTATGGAGTAGCTGATCTGGCCATATACACCTGAATCCCCATCTGTTGCCTTCACATGGATTACCTTAGTTCCAGGAGCAGCGTTTTCTCTAACCTCTGCAACATAAATGCTCTGTGAAAACACAGGGCTGTAGAGGTTGGCCCCAAGGATCTGAATGTGCACCTGGGCCGTGCTGGTGAACAGCCCGTCTGACACAGAGACGTTCAGGCTGTACATGGGCTCCATCCTCTGCTTGCGATGGTTGGAAAGGGTGATAACACCGCTCCTGCTGTCCATAATGAAACTGGTCCGATCATTTCCTGATAGGATGCTGTACTCCAGTCTGTCAAAATCAGAGCTGTCAGCGTCAGAAGCTTGGACACAAGTCACAAAATGACCCCGAGGTGCCAGTTCGCTCACATATGATTCATATATTAACTGGTTAAAAACTGGAGGGTTGTCATTCATATCTGTTATTGAGATACTAATGAGAACCTCGCTGCTCAGAGGTGGGAACCCATTATCAGTTGCTCTGACTTTCAAGCTGCACTGTTGTATGAGTTCATGATCCAGCATTCGGGCTGTCAAAATTAGGCCACTGCTGCTGTCTATATGGAAATAGTCAGTGCTGTTAAAGGTGTCCTGGACTATCTGATACTGTACAATCTTGTTATTGTCAGAGTCAGCATCAGTAGCAACAACCTGCAGCACAGGAGTCCCAATCAAAGAAGCTTCAGACAGAGTAGCATTATAAGCTGACTGATCAAAAACAGGAGGATTATCATTAACATCATTAACAATCAAGTCCACAGTTACCTCAGCGCGAGCGCCAGTGAGAGCATCACTGGCTCGCACCATCAGCTTGAAAAGAGAGTTTATTTCATAGTCCAGTGGGCTGATGACACTCAGAACTCCAGTATCAAAGTCGATATTAAACTGGTTGTAAGGATCTCCATCAACAATGATATAAATGATGCCCTGGCCTTCTGGACTGGTTGCATTTATGCTTAAAATTGGCATGTGCATTTCTACATCTTCATTCACGGAAGCGGTATAGAAGGGCTTGTCAAACACAGGCATTGCTTTGTTAACAATAGTAATGGGGAGCTCTACGGATGCAGACAATGATGGGTTACCACCATCTTTGGCAAGAATGACAACCAAGTACTCTATATTAGACAAATCAGAATTGAAGGCTTCTTTTAAAGTGACGCTGCCAGATCCTCTATCAATTTCAAAATGTCCATAGTCTTCCTTCAGCAGGTATGACACCTCACCATTGTCACCCTTGTCTTTATCAATAGCTGTCACTCGGTATATCAGGGTACCAGGTTCAGCATCGACCTGCACAGCAGCGTAGTATGGAAGCCCTACAAACACTGGGGCATTGTCATTTATGTCCTCAATGTAAACTCTGACCACGACTCGAGCAACACGGAGATGATCTAGCTCACGGCTTGCTTCCACCACCAACTCATACAGCTCCTGTTCCTCTCGGTCAAAGGGGATGCCAGTGGTCTGAATAACTCCTGAGGTGGATTTGATTTTAAATTTGTTTCCTGGGTTTAATATGCTGTATTTCAAAGGCTCATTGAGGCGGTTGCCAACAGCATTCACCACAGCAATCTTTGTGATATTGGTGCTGTTTTCTGATATAGAAGTGGAATAAAAATTTTGTGTGAAATGGAGTCCACTATCCATAGCTTCTTTTACCATTATTGTCACCATAGCAGTGCTATAAAATTTCCCATCAGATACTCTTACTATTAGCATATAATGGTCTTTGGAGAGACTATTGTTTTTAATGGTGAGTACTCCTGTGCTTGGGTCAATTAAAAAATGGTCCATATTGCCTTCAATTATACTAAATGTTAGTTCTGGAGGGATCTCTGAATCTGGGTCTGAAGCTCTGACTTTGAGAACCTCAACACCAATATACGTGGGCAGGAGCAAGACTGTCTCAAACACAGCCTGGCTGAAGACTGGTGGGTTGTCATTGACATCAGTTACCTCAATGGTCACTTCAACTGGGCTCTCTGCTGTAAGCTGAGGATTCCCACTGTCTCTAACATGAACATGGAAATGGAAGTGGGCTATCGTTTCATGATCTAAATTTGCAATTGTTCTGATTGCACCTGTGCTGGAATCTACTGTGAAATACTTTTTTGCAGTTGATTCAACAATCTGGTAGACAAGCAAAGCGTTCTGGTTGCTGTCAGCATCGGTGGCACGTATCACAAGGGGACTGTTATTTGCACTCCGGACCACGCTGTTCACAGGAGCAGCTTCGCTTATGCTGCCTGAGTACTCAGAGGAGAGAAAAACTGGCGGGTTGTCATTTTCATCAACAATCTGAATGTTCACAGTGGCATTTGATGCCATTCCTGCCATATTTGTTGCCTGTATGATGAGCTGGTAGGAGGAAGCATGTTCATAATCAAGGGCCTTTTGACTGGTGATCACTCCAGAATATGGGTTTATGGTGAAGACTCCATCAACATTGCCATCTTTAACCTCATAAACTAACGTGGACTGACTGATTGCAGAGAGGGAAATTACAGATGTACCAATATCCACATTTTCATTAACCTCTGCTTGGTATTCTTTTAGAGTGAACTTGGGGTGGGAGTTATCTGCCATCGTCACAGATACCCGCACAATTGCTGTTGCAGATAGTACTGGAGAACCTTGATCAGTCACTTTGACTGACAAAACAAACTGTCCCATTGTGGTTAAGTCTGGCTCCTTGAGTAATGTAATGATGCCTAAAACTGGTTCAATCTTGAATGTGTTTCCCGTGTTTCCTAAAACAAAAATATTGAATGAGATTAGAAATTAAATACGACTCACTTTATGATAACTTAAAGTTATAAGATAACTTAAGATAACTTAAAGATAACTTAAAGATATCAGGAGCAACAAGCTGCCTTTTTAAAGGCTGTTACTTAAATAAAAAACCGAAAAAAACCCCAATGTAACAGTATTCTGAAAGCCCTTCCAGCCTTTCTTTCTGCTAATTAGAGAGCTCAGTAGACAGTATAGGTATTCAAAGCATCAGAAACTCAGGTGTTGCTACCTCTATATCTTGATTCTCAGTACCAGCATCACAGCAAGAACTGCATGCACATTACTCCTACTGAAGTAAGGAAAAGCATCCCTAAATTACAGAAATTAGTCAAATACATGTACACCTAAGGCAAAGAAATGAGATCAGAGGCTAACAAGCCAATTACATGACTAATGGATAACAACTCAGCCTCCTAATTGAATGGGATATTAAGAAACCATACAGGAGATTACAGTACTTCAAGACTCAAAGAACTGAATATAAAAAGGTTAAGGCGGCATTTAGAAAAAATAAAACAGAGCAAATAGCATAGAATTCAAGTGTCTTGTGGCACAAAGTTTTCTCATATGATCTCTGAGGAGGATGAATCCAGATGAATGAGATTTAGCAGAAAATGTCATGAAATGCCTGTTACAACATGAAAGCATAGATATCACTGACTGCAAAAAGGTGAAAACAGGAAAACAGTAAGTTTGGATCAGAGAACTTTTTGGGGGCCTTATTTCTTTCTGGTCTTTTTGCCAATCTCTTGCAAATTCAAAAAACTTTCTGTATGTAATTGGCAATCCTTATTTTGCTCTTTTACTGAGTGCTTGCTTGAAGTAAGGATGCTGCATATATACATTGCATATATAAGCATACAGACTCTTTTTCTGATTTTGATTCTAAATACAAACAGCATGTACTAAGTTACAGCAATTTCAATCACTATACCATGTTCCCTCTTGTAATTCACACCTTCAAATCTAGAACTGCTTCTAATCTATGGTCAAGCATCCATTCAAGGCTAGGAGAGAAATGTATCTCAGATGATACACAGGAGGGTTTTTTTAAGAGTGATTGTTACAGGCGCTGCACAAAGAGCAATAAACGTTTAAGTTGTGGCTGGAACGGCTAAATACATGGAATCCTAAATGAAGTGAGGTAATGTGAACTATTTTTAAGATATGATTCACTATCTGTTGTAAATTCTGGAGGCTAATTTAAGCTACATACTACTCTATGTAGTTAAATACTGGTAGTGGCTTTCTATTTATATCCTTCCTTCTAGATCAGTAAAGTTTACTCTACTAGCTAAACCAAAAATGGTGCTATTCACCCAGGAGGTGAGATTCTTCCAGAGCTACAAATTCTCATAAAAATAACGGTATCTGTCACATTTACAGACACTACAAATACTGCTGTTATTTTGTCAGTGCGTGCTAATAAAAATAATTTTGAGCCACTGACTGCCTCCTACAAGGCAAGAGCTGGTTCTTCTCCTTTAGGAATTTCTTATGAAATTACACAAAAGCTACCTTCTTTACCAATTGCTCTCTTCAGAGCAATGTAAGATGAGGTGAGTAATTCCCCTGAATCAAAGGTCTGTGTACAATTTGAATTCTGCAGTTAAAATCAATATCCTCAACTGCACAAAGAAACTACAACAGTACAATACTGAATTTTGATGCACCTGAGATTGGGACATCTATAGATAATGCAACTGGAGAAGTGTGAGGTTTACAGTAATCTGACATTGCAGAGTGAGCTCAGGATGAAACAGAAACAGGTTGTAATGAAAAAGAGAGTCTCTAGAAATAATCTAATATCTAAAGCATCTTTTCTAATCATAGTATTTTCCTGCCTGCATCATGTAGGATTCTATTACCAGTGTAATTGGAACTACACTCCTTAGATGTCAGGATGCTCTTTATATTGTGGTGGCACCTTTAGATGATTTGGAACCCATAATAATAATAAAGTGTCAAGAAAAAAACTGGGAATGGTCTTGAAAAACATTGCCCCAGGAACCTGGTCTAGTCTGCTCAGAATGTGTTCCATAAGGACAGTGTTTTCCTGTCTGGGCATGTACAAGATTGCTCCAAATTTAAGTCAAAACCCACTGGAGAATACTGAGAAATAATTGTTAAGAACAAACACAGTGCATAAAGGAAATATTTGCTTTGGAGTGCTAACATCTTCCTCATTCTAAGTTCAACTTTCAGCTGCAAAAGACTTCACCTTCTGGTTTGCTGAAAGTAGTCTCCTTCCACAGAGCACACAAGATAATGACAGAAAAAAATGTTCCTTGGGTCTTCTCAAAACTTCAGGTTATATCAATTTAAGGTGTGAGCTTGAACTATATTAAACTAAATCAGTATGAGATGGTGTAGATATTCTTGTTTCATTAGTTATTTGTCATTTAGCCTGCTCCTAATTGACATAAGCTATCCTAGCTGGTAAGTCTTTATAATAATATAGGGATAAATAATGATCCAGTAGGATCAGAGCCTAATGCTGGGAAAGGCTTGAGATCTGCCTAATATGGGTATAATCTGAAGTACCTGTGACTTCTTTTTATGGAAATAAAAGTTTCAAGTTTCACTAGTATTACAGTGGAAAGATTAATATTATGAATAAAATCACCTAAGTAGAAATTAAATATTAAAAAATCCTGAGGTTACAAATTTCTAGTTTCGTCTCTTTTTCCAGGCACCCCCCTCTTATATATCTGTCAATGGTTTATCTCAAAGATAATTCTTAACTTCAGATTCATGTGACCCAGAGAAACTTATATTCACTTGCACACGTGTCAGAGATAATGCAAATGTTTTACAACTGTGGAATGCTTTTGCTGGTACTGATTATGTGCTGAATGTAAATATTCAGAGTTTAACTGCAAAAGCAATTTTCATCTAGTATCATCATGCCCTCCTTAGTTTCAAGAGACCTTGTGCCATTAAAATGCTATGGCAGAAGTTTTAGCCCTGTTCTTAGTCTCTGTGCTCCTCTTGTCCAAATACTGGCAAAGATTTCAGGACATACCAAGCGGTCATAGCATTTTTTTTTATGGAGGATCCACTGTGCACTAGTCTGAAACCAGAACCTTAAAAAGAAGTCACTGGCTGCAGTTTTGGATAACTACTGTGATGGCTTTGACCCAATGACTTAGAGGTAACAGGCTCTGTAGCCATCTGGTGAAAGTGAACAGTCACAGCATAACCAAATGGCTGGACTGGAAAGGGACCATTGGAGAGCATCTGGTCCAGACTTCCTGCTAAAGCAGGTTCACCTACAGCAGGTTGCACAGGATCCTGTGGGGTTCTGAACATCTCCAGAGAAGGAGACTCCATAACCATAACTTGTTCCAGAATGAGTTTGTTCTGACAGGTTTTGGGTATAGTAGCTTCAAAATAAAATAATAATAAAAAAAAACCCAACAAAGCAACAACAAGAGGTGTCCTTTGCCCATCTGTACAGGAGAAAGTAGACCAAAGAAGCTGAATTGTGTGTCAACACAGATGACCATCACATCACAGTTCTGTGTCTGGCATAATCCATGATACTTCATTTTTGGCCTCTGTCCTAACCTGCTTCAATAGTATAAATAAGCTCTGCATTTTCTCCTTTGTCTTTGTCCAGAGCTGTGACCTGCAACACTGCTGATCCAACTGCCGCTGATTCAAACACCGAGGCTTCATACAATGGGCTGGTGAAGTAGGGACTGTGGTCATTGGAGTCTTCCACATTTATGATGACTCTGGCCAGGTTTCTTCTATAAGGGAATTCTTGATCTCGGACCTATAGAACAAATGCATAACACACAATTTGACAGTCGTCTAGTAAGACTTCACAAATATTACACATTTGAGTCTGAATACTACTTTCAGTTCTATTTAATACAAAGTAATAAAGAAATCCATTTGTCCCAAAGAACAGTCTGAAATACATTCACACATGGGATGCCAGATACTAAAAGCAAAAAAACAGGCAAGAGCTTAGCGACTTTTTCTTTCACTTGTTAAAAAATGTGTTTCAACTAAACATCATGATGTGAATTTTTAAAGTGGCAACCACATGAGATCTTAAATTTGGGTTGAGGTTTGCAAAAATTTCCTTTTTTATTAATACTTGTTGAATGGTCATGCCTTTGTCTTGCCATTGCCTTTTTACAGCATATAGGCATGTCTAGGGCTTGTAGCTGCCAATGGGCTACTTCATCATTATATATGTAGATGATCATATCAACAGTAAACAGAGCAGGAATCACTTCATGAAGTGCTGGTACATGCCAACAGAGGTGTAAGTTACCACACCTGTCTCAACCCCATCCAAAATATCTCAGCACTGCTTCACTGATAATCATGCCACCACTATCCCCTCAAAATTTTGGTTCTTCTTAAACAGAGGAAAAGATCTATCTTTTGATCTTCAGGTGAAGATCAAAACCAAGCAGCAGGGGATTACCTCTCTTGGCCTTTTGTTTCTGTTAGTTCATAGCTAGTCTGCTTGTCTGCTAGTCTGCAGTCCATTTCTCAGTCTGCTTGTCAAAGGTCTTGCAACATTTTACTCTTTGAGTGGAGACCACACTCAGCTCCTTGCTGCATCTCAGAGCAGCTTTTTGCATCCTAGGGTGCCCTGCCAAAGCTGCCCCTGTGCCTAACACACCATGAGTAGTACCTTAGAAGGCCTCTGCTGCAGAACTCTTAAGTGGTTAAAGAAAATAGTGGACTCTAATGTTTAAATTAACACAGGGTGGTTTTTTTTTCTTTTTGTTTGCTTGTTTTTTAAAAATTATGTCTGTGATATACAATCTCCACTTGAAAACAGACAGATTTACCTTCTGTAGTCTAGACATGAGGAAAAATTGGTAATTAACTTCCTTCTGCATACCCAAAGATTTTGGAATATAGATAAAAGAAAGCTATTTTGTATATCAACAGTTTATGTACTGAAATAAGTCCATAAAAGTAAGCTGTAAATGAGGTTTGTATTCAGAAAGGCTGTAGCATTCTCCATGGCAAGAAAGCAGTTATCTCCCTGTGAATAACTTCCAGCCTCACTTCAGAAACTCTGGAAATTACCTTGAGGGAGAGGACCAGATGCCAAGAGATTAAATAATTACCTGCTTGCTCTCCCTCGAGATAGAGAATCGTATCACATTCCATACAATGGATTTACAATAAGGTTTCCCAAAAAGCCGAAATAAAAACTGTGAAATAAATACACAGCAGGGCAGGCAAGAATAAATTAGTGGCTACTTATTGCACCGAGTCCTTTGCTCAAGTGAAGCCTGCTCCATGTATGTCCCTGAAGCAGCCATGACTGTGGCCAGAGCCACGGGAATACTGCATTCTTACCATGACATTAAGGATGTGCTTATCCTGAGCTTCATGGTCCAATCTCTCAGCCGTATAGAGAACCCCAGTGTTGGGATCAATTCTGAATTTCCTCATGCTGACTGTATCGATGCTGCTGTGGATAGTGTAGCTCAGCTTATGCTTTTCGTCTCTGTCTAGAGCTTCAATCTGCAGAATTTCAGTATCAGGGAGGATGTCCTCTGAAATGGTGACATCGTAACTTGGCTGAGAGAATTCTGGGCCATTATCGTTGTTATCCAGCACTTTGATAAGAACCTACAGTTAATAAAAAAAAAGAAATTTGAAGTTATTGAAGTCCAGTCAGACTACTGAATAAGCACGTAGAGAAGTGCAATTTACTTTGAATGGCTGAAAATGTTATGCTGCTGCATGGTGGGACTCAGAAATATTATTTAATATTAAATTCTTAATATTCAGATCAAAAGAAATAGAAAGGATATTACTTTGGAAGTAAAATGTTCCTAACTGTAAGACCTACTCAGAGCCTGAGAAAGAAGACCATGTTTTCAGTATCTGTAGATTGGAAAGTATTTCTACAATGGTCCTAAGGAAAGGTTTTGTCCTTCCTTGTAATTGCCTTGGTTACAAGAGACTTCTAGAACTACTATGTAATTTCCTTTCCCCTTCACTACTACTATGTAATTTCCTTTCACCTTCAAAGCTATGAAAGAATCCTTTTCATGTTGCTTAAATCTGCTTTTTATACAATCGATATGCACCTGAATCCTGTGTTTTATGCCCAGTATATTGCACTGGGGCTTACTGGCAACGTCAAATTGTGACAGCAGTGGAGACTTCAAGTTGCTGTGACACCTCAGATTGCTCTTACACCACTTGAGGTGGGCACAGGAAACACAACTTCACTACCACACAAGCACACCCCACACAGATCAATACATACCACCAAGGACAGCTGATCTCAGGGCACTGAAGGATTTTTTTTTTTTTGTTACATCATTGCTCTTCCTTTGCCAGTGATGGCTGTCTTTATTGCCAGCTAATTCACTTTCCCCTCCAACATCTATTTGCCTCCTTTTTGTTGCAGTTTATGAATGGTAGAACAACTAAAAATGTGAATGAATGCCGTGCTCTTTGCCTCAAATCTGTCTTTAAGACTTCCGTATTGATCATTAAGGAAACTTGGAGGCGGCGAGAGCAGGCCAGGGTGCTGCTTCTGCTGCCTATTGTATTAATTTCAATATATCACAAGCTGACTCTGATAAATAATCATTATTTTCCAAGCTTTGCCTTTCACAAGTTGCATTATGCGTGTGTTGCTCTGATGACACTTTGTGGGTTTTGTCATTGGAGAAGTCACTCCCAGGGGAAAATGTACTTTCCAGACTTTGCATACCATAGATTGCTGTGGGTATTGTGGCAGCAAAACCCTTGACAAACTGTGTAAAACTGAAAGCTGAAATTTGAAGAGTTGACTCTTTTTTTCAGTGCTAGAAACAAAAAGTATTTTTTCCAGAATATGTATGTGAAAGCACACATCTAATTTTACAGTAAATAAAACAAAACAATCTTTTTATTAAAAGGCTTTGAAATAAGAAATAGTCCAATTAATGACTTGGGAAAGGCCACACACAGGACTCTTTTGTTAGACCAGGAGACCTGACCCATCACTTATGATATTTTCTTTGCTGCTTTATAACTTGGCTCTTATTTAAGCAAGTATTTTATTATTTTGCTTGATACAGCCCTGTTCACTCATACTTTCCTAACAGAAGAAAAATACAGCTATACTTTTACTACAGTAATGCACAAACAGATGTTGGCCTCAGAGAGAAATGAAACTTTAGATTTCCATGATATGTGGGAGGGTTTGCAGAATACATTACCAGAAGGAACATGAGCAGTTGTAAGAAGCAGTTGTAATGAACTAGCCTGGGAACTGTTCAAAAGACAGCTGAAATAAAATGCTCTGTAAGTTAAATGGCATAAGACTTGCATTCCATACAATTTCATTTTCACCACATTATGGCATGCCAGAGTGAAGCAGGGTAAAGCCTATATTAAGTTATGCTTCAGTCTTGGACAGATAGCAATAAAACTGGGGGAAAATACACATTGCTAAGCCTATAATAATGATGAAGAGTTACTTAGCTTTTTATACTTTTATTGTTGCTGTAATATATCAAACATGTTTCTGATCTGAGGGAAAAAAAAAACCACCCAAATCTGTGTCTTAAAAATATGTGAAGAAATTAGTTGTAACATATGAAATAAAGCCTGAGGAGAAGAGTAAAGTCTTGAACTCTAATCTAAAGGGACACAGAGCCAGTGTTGAAACACTTTTTAGTGCAAGGAATAGACAGAGAAGCAATAGGAGTTGGGGATAATCAGTATTTGATACTTACATAAATTTTCTTGAGCAGTTTTAATACTCTCAATTCTTGACAAGGTACCACTATAACATGACTGATAATTAAGACAGATAATTTATTTTGCTTTTCATTCATGACCAAAAACTTTGTCATTAATCATTTTAGATAGTCCAACAGAGAAGTAAAAACTTTTCAAATGGATTGAAAACACCAAGAGTGCTTGACTCTCCTGACAGTAGTACAGCTCAGACTAACTTGAACAAATAAGCTTCCATGTGAGGGACAGGCTTACAGCTGTGAGTTTATTTTTATAATTGGTGTGTGCAAGCTAAAACTGCTCTTGAAGGCAAAAAAAAAAAATATATATATAGAGAAACACATAAATGTGTCTTAAAAGTACTGCTACAGAAGTGACATGCTATTTTGTTTGCCTAGTATATAAACACCTCAGAGCAGTGATTCACTTCCTATAATATCTAATGCATTTTGGGATCACTGTCAAACTGAGAAAACAAAAGAGGGCATAAAGGTTTATCCACCCCAAGACTTCCACTATGACTGCCCAAGACACAGCTCCATGATTTTTGCCTTTACTAGACTGCACAAACTGAACAGGGAGAGACTGGATCAGCATCAGAGACCAAGGGTAATCCATGAGACTGTGGAAATTAGAGCATGGATTCACGGAGCAGCATTTCTTCCCACTGAAAAAAGGTGTAAGTTATTGCCCTGGCACACATGCAGACATGATCATGCTTGGGGAGTGCAAAGCATGGAGGGGGAAAAGATAAAAAAACTGAGGCATTCATTCACTGTGATCATCAAATTTACAGGGAGCTATGCAGTTAAAATTGCTTTGATCATTGCCAAAAAAACCTTATTTTTCCTTCTTTTTCTTTTCTCTCCTTCACTTCAAATCTACTGATCAAGTGCCTGTTTAAGTGGCAGGCATCTTCCTCCCTAGAGATGCCAGTATTTTAATGATTTGTCAAGTGATTCACATTGAAATACACATTATTTATTACATACTTTGCACTTCAACAGCTACTTCCATCTGGAGATGGAAGGAGATGGGTTAGAGATGCTAATGAATAACGAAGTCATTATTGATTCACAATTTCTTCTATTTAAGCAGTTAAGAGTATTTCTAATTTTTGTCAGCTGTCCCTCAAAATCCCTGAGAGTCAAATGTAATTTTAACATTTCTCTCCTTTAATAGAGGGGGGTGTATTTTCCTTGCTACAAAAGAAAGTAAAGTTATATATGGGAATAGTTATTATACAGAGCTCTGTTAAACCTATAAATGGAACTCTTTAATGCTCTTAAAAATTGAGCTATCTTGGGAGTTACTTTAAACAAAGCCGGTAAAAGAAAACAAAGTTTTAGTCCCATTTAGAAGAGATATTAGTCCCTTAGTTCTTAGAACATTTCTGAGGTGCAAGTGACTATCATCCCCATATTTTGCCCAGGAAAACAATGCCTTGCAACAAGGTTATCAAAATCCCAGGTGAAGTGCAGTGGCAAAGCTGAGGAAGACGTCTTTAGTTTATTTTTGAGCCACACCCCTTTTATTAGGTCGCCTTAAAATGCCATTCTTCCTATGCAGATTTGCTGCTCCAGCAGGATAACTTCTAGTAAGATGTTACTTAAAAAGAAAGGAAGAAAAATATGACACTGACATGAACACCGGGCTCACAGAAAACTGGATCCTACAAACATACATGAAGCTGAGTAAACTGAGTGCCACCAGATTGTTAATATGAGAAAAGTTTCCCAAATTCATTTCATGGGTGCTAACGTCAGGCATAAAATCAAAATTACTATTGGCAAATTTCCCATTGACTTCAGGGTCAGCAAAAGGGTCCTTGAAGTCTTATGCTTTAGCCAGCTGGTTAAAAAAAAATATTTTTTAACATCTTTCACCTCAAATCAAGTGTTACACTACTGAAGTGACTCAAAGACTCCCAATGTCTCTGTAATTTAATACTTTCTACATATTTATTCCCAAATGGAAGATATGGCAAGAATAAGCTGTGTGGCATAAATATCCTTTACTACTGCATAGGTGCCCGGGGTGTTAAGCTGTGACAATACCCATTGTGTAGAATCAAAGCCAGGCTTTAAAAGTTTCCCAAGACGTCTCCGAAAGGTGACAAATGGAAATGTTTACTATTTCTTGGCTGCTAAGTAGGGATTCTTCTTTGCTGATGACTGTTCAAGATTACTGACTGAACTACTTTTCATTGACAAACATTAGCTGCAAGTCTTTTTTTTCAATGCTCATAAAGCCAACATGCAGCAAACCAGTCTCTGCCTGGTTCTTCTTGAAAGCCCATATCTTTTCCAGTGCATTGTGGGCATCAGAAAGGCAGGCTTGCCTCCTTCTGTGTCCATTGTGTGGAGCCTAATTTACAGTCTGAACAAGCTCTTCACTATAAAAGATTTGCTTCTCCCTGTTCACTTCCTATTTCCCACAGTTAAAGCAAGTTTCAGATAAAGGAAACAGCCCTCCAAGATTACAAATTAGGCAAAGTAACACTCAAAGCATTAGCAAAGACTTTGTACTCAAAATGGTAAGTGAAAGGCCTAGAGAAATACAATCAAATCAAAGCAGGACAAAACCAAATGCAGGAAGTCTCTCCAAAACTGTTTTTAATGTTGCCCATAACAAATAGCTTTGGTTTAGGCACAGACATATTTGAGTGAAAACTGGGTAAATGCCAGCAGCTGCTTTAAAGACATTTGAAGCTGGAACAATCTGCTTGGCTAATTGCTTTGTCTGGGCACCATGTTGTAGTACAACTTATTAAGTGCCTAAATTATTTAAACTCAGGTTACACTTCTGCACAGATTTTGAAACCTATTATAATTTAATACTGCTTTCAATGGTGATACCACATAGCTTTATTTTTTACTTCCTGACAAGTTTTTCTTTCCTCCAAACCCTAACTTTATCATAAAAATTCAGTTTCCCTAACAACCTCAGTGGCTAATTATTTATACTTTAATGTGTTATTTGTGTTACGTTAAAATTGAAAGAAAAATCTTTGCTTCATAGGCAAGGCAGAGCTGAGATTACTGGGTGTGAAAGGAAAAAAAAAATCAAGGAGTGGATTGATTACAGTTTGGAGGAAATGTTCAACAGAGCAAAAGCGAAAAATTGAATTGAATCCCCATGTCTCTTTTTCTGCCCTAGAAGAATCCACAGCGCAGAAATGCTTCTGGCAGGCTCTAATATCTTATCTGCATTTTGGCCATGGTCCTCTAAGAAGAGCTTTTCACCATTCATTTAAGAGAACCACCCTCCCTCAGGGTGATGGATCAGCTCCTCTAAAGAAAGTGTTGTAAAGAAAAGGTGATCTCTGAAAGGTGAGACAGAAACTCAGAGTTAAAAGTCAATCCTCAGCACAAGAATAAACTCAATTCCAAAACCTTCTGCAAGGAGAGACAGAAAGGGGCAATGAGAAGTATGCTCTGTCTGCTCTTCCAGTCTGGTTGGCTCCAGCTGAAGGTACTGCAAGTGAACTTCTATGGATCTGCAAAACCTTTTCAGAGGGAATTGCACGTTATCCTCTGAGCGCCCACTCTACTGGGAAATAGTCAGGTGGTTTTGCAGTAAGTGAAACTGAGGTGCCTTTTGTCTCCTAGCTTGGAAGCAACAGCCTTCATGCTCTAACACATCTTTTCTACAGCAGTTATAATGATGAGAAAGAAGAAGAAGGTAGGAAAATAAGGAGTAAAATCATCTTTTTCACATAGTAACATCACCCCAGAGGCTGTTCTTAGAAAAATATAATTATCTTCTAGGACAACATTCTCAATAAAAGTGAAACATTATAATAACTTAATTGATAGTTCAATGATTCCCCCCTGTACTCTGCTTCTGTGGGTATTTTAGCAAAGCTTAAGAGTATGTACTCCAAGTAAGTAAATAAATGCTATTCTATTCTTCTGTTGCATCTGTATGTAAAATATCTCAGTTCAGTAAAAATTGGGGTTTTGGATAAACCTGACTCATGACCACGAGAATTTATGTTTCAAAGTCAAAATTGTGGCAGGAATAGGCATTTAGATGCCATTAAAATGATTCCTTGTGGGGAGAGACCCCTCTCGCTCAAGCAAGGGCCCCAGACCCTTTTGCAGGGTGATGGCCGTGGCTGGGAGCAGAGTCACTGCACAGAGCCATTGTCTCAGCTCTCTCCAGCACATGGGATACAGAAGCCCCAAGCTCTCTGCACGGCCAACAGCTCGCCTGGCAGCTGCAGGAGTTGTGTTTCATGGGAATTCAGAGCAAACGTACGCCTTCAGCCTTTAATAAATTACTGTACGGCCTCAAGCAATGATGGATAAAAGAAAAAGAAAAAGCAAAAGCTCTCCCTGGCTAAGTCAGGAGACTTAGCCATTCTAGTACTTAATCACCATGACTGAAGTTTTATACCCACATTTCAAATATATAAATCAAACAAGTAAAAATTTCTTCGTATTTTTTCTTCTCCGTCCCTTCCCATCTGAACTACTGGATGGTGCAGGCTTTGATGGATGGGCAGCATCGTGAGTGGCAGTGGCCCAACAAGTCCTGGCACTTTGGTTTTCACTTTGTATTTATTTTGGAAACCTTGATCCTGCCCAAAACAAGTAGGCTTTTGGTTACACAGAAAGTTTGTAGCTTTTCTTTTTTTTTATTAGTATGCCTTATGTTCTTTTTGCCTCTTTTTGCAACAGTGAATCATTATTACAACAGATGTAACTTTTAAATCAAAATTATTTCCTTCCTCTCATGGTATAGTGATGAACTGTGCACAGTAAGGCATGAAGGAAGTGAACAGTTCATTGGAGTTTAAGGCATGCAGGAACATTGCTGAAGTTCCTGCAGGAACATTGCTGAAAGTCCATGCCAGGGATCATGTTACCCAAACAAAAATCTTCGGCATTTTTATGCTGTATTTTACCACCTCCAACTGTATCACAGACAAAAGGCCAAGCAGAGATAAAGGAAAACAGCTGGAGTGGAATAAAAAGCAAGAGTGTTCCATAGCACATGGTGATCATCAGCTGTTTCATAATGAACCATCATACTTTGAGGGGGCCTTTAAATTATTTTATTGTTATTAAAAATTTCTTTCTACCTGCTTTGTCTTCTACCATAACTTCCTGAAGCTACAGTTAAAAATGCAAGTGGTACTGTGTACATAGAACAAAATACTTAAAATATTGTTTTGTCAAAACTCAGAATAAGGCCACTGAGAGCTATCAGTAAATGATCTATTCGATGAAATTCTTAAAATAAACTAATCAGTTTAATAGTTTGTTGTTATTTTTCCAAAAGAAAATTAAGATGAGGAAGGTAACCAAAGGCTCTAAAGTACAGCCAAAAATAAAGGAGGAAAGTTTTGCAAAATGGAGCAATAAATATGAAGGCCTAATTTCTGGCAGTTTTCAGATAACAATCACTTTTGAAATCCCTCTTGTGAAGACCAAAGACCATCTTGCTTGGATGCCCTGGCCACAATTAAATAATTAAACAGTATCCAGACAGAGAGAAGATGGGGGAGGGAAGGGTCTGTACACACCAGTGATTATTAATGCTATACTGCAATTTGAAACTATCTTACGTTCCTAAATGGGTCACATCACTGTTAAAAAGAATGCTCAGGCTTCTTTTAGAATGCAACAGCTTTACTGAAATATGTTTTTACCATATGTTTTAATTAAAAATGTAGGGGTTTCATCCAACTAGGTTTTGAGGAATGTTATATAGGTCAATTTATTAAATCAAAAATAGCAGAAACAATAAACACAATATCCATGAAAAGAGAAATTACTTTAATCAAGCATGTTTGAAATTCCCTAAGCCTTTTAATATTTTTTGGCTGAAATGTTTGCAAGAAAGAAAAAAGTCACATTAGGCATTCAACACCATCTAAAATGTGGACTAAGAGTGTAGCCAAGATTAAAAAACAGCTTAACAAAAAAAAAAAACTACTCAAGAGTTGAAGAAAATGTCTTATGGAAAGGGAACATAAAGAGGTCAGTCATTCTCCTTTGCTTGTCTACCGGAAGACTGGGAGGTGATTTGAGTATTGTAAGTGCCTTCCTGGGGAGAAAATAGTGGTTTTTAAAGAGTTCCTTAATTGAGCAGAGAAAGACATAACGGGGAACATGGGCCAGATATAATCAAGCTTAAAGTAAGAGATGTTTTTAGCAGAGATGCAATTAATTCCGAAACTAACAGGGAAAACAGTGGATTTCCAACCACTTAACTTAACTATCAACTGATGTTTTCTTACCAACAGTGGATTATTGGAGAAAACATCAGACATTTTAGGGCTTGGTTATAACCAGGATATAAAAACATGAATTCAGATTGAGAAAGCACTAAATGATTTAACAATTTCTTAGGAAAGTTGGTGTTGTGGCACATTGAATACAGATTTAAATCCAAAGCATTTGAGCAAAAAGGCAAGGTACAAAAGAGGCATCTGCAGGTGCATGCATACATGTAAACATAAAAAATATTCAGGCTTTCTTTCTGAATTATAAAGACGGAAATAACATCACAAACCTATTTTTTTTTTCATTTACACTGGGGGAATAACTCAGATGTAGAATTTCAGGCCCTAAGTAATCCACAGCCCATAACGCTACCTCATATCAAAGGATTTTGCTGTTTGAAGTCTTCCTGGTGCCCCCCAGACCTCAGAGTCCCTGTCCTCGTGCCATGACCCAATTCCAGATTGCTTCCCACTGAAAAGGTACCTAAGCTCTGTGTCAAGGTGTCTCCTACTGAGATGTGTCAGAGCCAGTGCTGCCCCAGCCCATCACATTTATCTCACTCAACTATTAAAGCAATGAGCCTGATAAGCAAGCCTGGTTTTAAAAGGTTTAGCGGGGCTGCTTTGCAGAAGACAGTGTAATCACAGGCAGTGACACTAAAGGAGGGATTCTCTGAATTTTAAGTTTTGCCTCTGAACAATTTATTTTCTGAACAATTGATCTTGTGTCCCACATTTGGGTCTTTGGAGGATGAGAGATATAAACTCCATTTAACACAATCAATAGCAATATTCCCTGACACCATGGAAGCACTATTGTATTTTGGACCATTATGGGGAGACGCAATTGTCAAAATCTAGGCTTTGCTGCCTGTGATAGGGACTCCCTCAGCTGGAGGCAGGCAAATTACTTTCATGTGAGCAGGAAGAGAACAAAAGGAGAAATAATACTTTGAAACATTCAATAGCCGATTCCTCACAGCCAGATGGAAAGGCTCTGAAAAATATCCCCTCCATTAGTTATTGGTGGTCTCAAAGGATGAGGTTTCACTTGAATGGAAAAATTAATAACTTTTATAGCATATACATTCCAGCAACAAATGAAAAACTTGCCAAGAAAGGAATGTGATATTGTACCTGAGTTGTGGCAATGTTTGTTCCATCGGTGACCTCCACAGTCATATTATACATTGACCTCTGCTCTGCATCCAAGGGCTTTGCAATGACAATCGTGCCCACTCCCTTATACGCGTCGAAAGAACTATCGTAATTCCCTCCTAATTGTTGCACAAAAACACAATCAAATTAGCCATTTCTTGAAAACTTCCGCTGCAAGTATTCCTAAAAGTGGGCATTTCTGTTTAGTGTCATCCATCTTAATGGCCTCTCTTAGCACAGTACATCTAGTGATACTTCTTTGTTCAGAAGTCACTTATATTTCAAAGCACAATTTGTATATTGAAGAGCAGATATCATTAAAATGCATTGACAAAAAGAAAGAACAAAAATGTAGCAGTACATTTAAGTAAACTACAGCTGAATCTATAAAAATCATCAAATGGCTATAAGCCCCTAAGATGTGTGCCCTTGTGGTCTGAATAATGAACAAGAATAATTATCATTTTGTATAAAAGTCATTTCAAGAGGGTTTTATTCTACAAATTTTATTTTCAGGAAATTCTCACTGATACTTCTGGGTGCAAATACCACCATCTGAGTTTTTAAAAATTACAATTATAAACAATTTTAAAAATTCAAAGAGATATTTGTTGTGTTAATACCAAGGACAAGAATAATTACTGGCAGCAAATTATTCAAATATATGTGACAAGATACACAAGCTAAATTCTTTTCAGTACAAAAAAACCTCTCACAAAGCACTGTGCTAATACTAACATCCCCTTTTCCTGTCACACACTGAATGCTGCAGCAATGGGAAAACTCTCCTGAGTACCAAGTGAAATAAAAGAAAAAAATCTATTAACAAGTAAAATAAGGCTATAAATAACATAATCTCAAATATAATTTCAGATTGAAGGGTTACAAGATTTGTCAGCCACAGCTACAGTTTATAAATTTGAATCAGTCTTATTTGCAAAAAGCAAAGCACGCACTCCCTGCTGACTATCTGTTTTCTTACTTACTCATCTATAAAGTGTAATTTAGTATTAGTTGAGTCTGAAATTTTTGGAGGCTAGGGAAAGGGAGAGGTGGGACACAACACTGCTGACAGACAAACTCTTCAGGTATATTCAGAACACAGCAATTCAATGGAAATCCAGTTCTACAGAGACTAAAAGCCTTTCAAACCCCACTGGTTATGAGACTTGTGTAACAGCTGCTGAAATCTCTTGAGATGAGCTGGACAGACAGAAAAATATCCATCTTATTGACTTAGTGCTGATGAAATTATATATAAAGAGAGATATCTGAATGGCTGGTAGTGTCACAAAATGGCTGTCTAAATTTTAGGGCTGGGGACTGAGTAGAGAAGAGGAGAGTCTTTGATGCTCTCCCATCTGCATGGTTTGCTGAACAGGAACTGGCATTATTATCAGAAGCAGTCATGCATTTAGTTAGAGAAGAATGTTTTGGCATTTGAAGAAGCTGAAGATTAGGAGGTAACAGAGCAAAATCACAGCCCCTGAATTCCTTAACATGAAGGAACCTTCATTTCTACCTCTTGCACAGGCTATTGCAAACAAAGGGCAAGGCAGAAGAAGCACTGCTCTGTCCATTTTTTCCTTGAAAGACATTCAGGGATGGGTAGAAGAAAATGAAAGGAAAAATAATAATGCAGGTGACTGCTGCAGAGGAAAGGCAGTATTGGTGAACTTCTGGCCACTGAAATGATCCAAATGTAGTAATTTCAGATGTGCCATCAGATTTACACATGTTGAATAGAGGTATGTACATAGATACAGGTCTAAATCTAATAGATGAAGTTCTGGTTTTCCAGGAAAACATTGCCACTGGATATATTGTCATTTCTGGCAGATAGAAACATTGCTTATTCCTTCCCTCATTCTGCAAGCTGTCCTTGATATTTAAGCAATAGCAAGGTATTTGGACATTGATTATATCTTCAGTGCTCTCCTTCCTTTTTTTTTTTTTAAGTTGGAAGAAAAAGTTTCTCTCTCCCAATTAATGTTTTAAATTGATTTACTTGAGAAAAATTGCACCATGAAAACCTCCTTTGAAGAAAAGAGCTCAAGATTCATGCAAGGAAATCTCAGCTGAAATGAAACTAGCCTTGGGACAGTAGGCACTTCACAAAGAGAATGTTTCATACTGATAACCATGAAAACAAAGTGCAAGTCTATACTTTGAGATGCTTAATAACCATTTTAATGAGCAATCAAAAATTATAAACTATCAACTGGCACACTCTTCCAAAAAAACCTGCTTTAAAAACTTCCAAGAAGCAACATGGAAGGATTAACAATAAATGTTTTAAATGACCTTCTGCTGGCTCAGAGCTGGGTTTTCATGGCACCATGTAGTCTATTGCAAATAGACCAACTTCTTCAAGCCATTTCCATTAAGTGAAGTATACTCTTCCCCTAAAAGAAGAACTGAATCCATCATGGTGAATTTTTTATACATTATTCACATCTTCCAAAATGGTCTAGTGACAAACAAATTAATCTTGGTTGCCAGACACCCCAGCCTGCAAGTAACCAGGCAATGCAGTCCATTTTACATTGATTTGTTTTCTATTAAACAAGGCAGAAATTGCATCAAACACTGAAGCAGAGATGGATCAGAGAACATCCTGCTGTGAGATTTTTGATTATCATCTATTTTACAGTGAAACCGTGAATTATTCATGATTCAGTCTTCCACATTTTAACAGACCATGGTCAGATGAAGAACCAGACGGTTGAGTGCCTGGAAATACTGCCTGAGATATTGGGTCCTGCCTCTCAGCTGCAGTACTAGAGGCAGTCTGCAAATGGTTGGTGCTGCTCCTCGGCCTCCATATACACCCATAACAGGCCATCATATGATAGATGCTTCTGAAGAATTAATGAATTACATAAAAATGCTATAAAAGTGAAACATTAAGAGACTTACAGATGTGTTAACTCTGTGCAAGGCCCACTATGAAGTTAAGTCTATGCAAGGTCTACTAGAAGCATTCACCACAATCATCTTTGAAAGATGTGTATGGGTTGCACAAATAGAGAAGTATCATTCTTGTGTTTTTACAAGAATGTAAATGTAAAATGTCCATCTGCACAAACAGGAGTCTTCTCTTTAAAACTCTTGCAGCTGGGAACTCCACATGAAACCACTTCCATCTGAAGGTGCCCATGTAGATGTTGGGAGGGCTGAGGCCCTAGGAGGTGACAGCTGAGACTGTGTTGTCTTCTGGGGTGCTGGAGGCTGTTTTCAAAAGCCTGATGCCTTGTCTGTACCAACCTTTTGGAAGTGAGTTCATCTGCAGTGCCATAAGTTCCCACAGTATCAGCTTTAACAATTTTACTAGTGTCCATTTAATAGTTTCTTTGATCACAAACTTCAGATGAAAGAGGGCTAAGGATGATGGCATTTTGTTCAGCTGCTCAGTTCCATTAATGTGAATCTTCATTATTTATTCCACTTTCCAGCATTTGCCATATGCTTTTCTTTTTACTGTCTACTAAGCCCTGCTTTCAGATACAAGATATGTAGAAGCTGTCTTTGCTAATGTGCTTGCAATTGCATTAGGAAAGAAATATTTCAAATTAAGATAATACATAGTGAGTTCCTCAGGCACTTTGGGAAAATCATTGACAAAGAAAGCAAGATGATTGCACTGACAATTTGGCTAGACAGGTTGTCCTGAGAAAGCATTTTAATACTGAATAACCCCAGAGAGATGTGGATTAGCTGTTGTCTACAGGATCATTTCAGACTAAAATTTAATGCTGCTACATCTTCAATACAATTTAAAGACTTCCTTTAAAATAATCTGATTACACTGAAGCACTTCGCATAAGATTTATGAAAAGTCCACATATACTTTAAATGCTGTCTTTGGATGAGAAGATGTACCATATTGGAGTGATAAAAATTCTTCCTGAAACTATTTTTTTTTCCTCTGACTGATTGTTAAAATTCCCAAAGTCACCTATCAGATAGTTATGTCTACATTTTGGACACCTGAAGTTAAGTGAGATGATTTCCACCCTTAATTTTTTGAGGCTGATCTTAATGCTTTTGCATAAGCCCTGGAAGCATTAAATTTTTAGAACTACAAATTTTTTTATGTCATCTAAAAGCCTGTTATAGTTTATATATGATTTTCCAATTCCAGCTGCTTTCCATACAGCTGTAGAAACAGCCCCTGGTACAAAAGATCTTATTAGCTGGCCCTCACTACAACTCTCTAGAACAGTCTTTATTTTCAGTTTAAGAGATGGTATAGTACAGTTAAGAAAGAGACTCAGGAAATTGAACTGAGACACCTCTGAGCCAACTCTAAGTTGTGTACTTGGTATAGAGTTTGTTACATTTTCTTTCTGAATCCAGACTTCCACCTTTGTTCTTAGCTTATTTTTTGGCTTCATAGTCACTATGGACAATTTTTCTTCTGACAAAAGTCCTGTATGCTTTGAAAGAATTAATTTTCCTTCTTATAGAAAAGATACCTAAAAAACCCCGAACCACTGAACCTCGCAAGTCTAACAAGAGAGGTGCAATGGAAAGGCCAAGGAAAACTTGAACTATCAAAAGGGATTTCTGGGGGTTGGCTGAAGAATTTGCCTAAGGCAAGACACAATCCAGATCTTGCATTCCCACAGGACGTGGGCTCTGCATCTCTGTCCCTTTCTAATTTCAGTGTTGGGATTTCTAATTTTCAAGCATATTCTTCTTACATTGCATTTTGCTGCAAGCAGTTTTTTTTGGTAGGGCTTTTGCTAGATGTGCTTCCTTTTTGGTACGATGCAGAGCCTCCCCATGTTCCTATCAGTTGCTGATACACACTTTAAGATGGATCATGCTGCTGGGAAAAATAATTTTCTCCTCTGAGAAGAAAACATGTCAGCAAATCTGGAGGATTTGCAGGCAAACGAGTGCCATATGAGGATCCTTTCCCATAATTTCCAGTGGGATGATCAAAAAGGCTGGGATTGAATACCACCTCAGAAATATCTGAAGACTGCAGAGAATCAGACTTGTTTAATCTTAGATACAAAGATGATCACACTGAGCTTAGGAGAACATCCCCAATTCAAACACTGCTAAAACCTGGCAGAAGTCTTCCTTCACTGGCAGGTAGCAAACAGCATACAATGGTCAATGTTCAAATTTAATACAGGCAGGATATATGGGTCTCCTCACACAAGTGTCATTTGGCCCACCATGCCATGATGGACAAATGGAGAAGAGAAATACAGGAAATTATCTGATTTAGAGAACAGTCCTCTAAACCACATTTTCTCAGTGCAGAGGAGATTCTTACTTGTCTGTCCCAAAAAAAAGCTGACAGCAGGGAACAGTGATGATAAACTGGGCCAATTGCTACAACTGTCACACTGTTCAGGGAAGAGAATCAGAGCAAAATGCAGGAAACTAATTCACCCTGAAACTCAGAGGTGAGGCTAAAGTACCTTTAGAATTTTCAGAAAAAGAAGCAAAGACAAAATTTTCATTTCTTTTGTTTTCAAAGAAGATGAGATAAACTTACTATCTAAAAAACCAAAAATTCAACTACACATTTTTTTAATTATAACATAAAAAATAGTAGTAAAATGACAGGCAAATATTTATTCTTTTATGTACTATATTATGCTAAGAAGAAAGTAATGCAGACTCTGAATTTTAGATAAAACTACTGTAAAGAGACTCAAAGCCTTGATTTTGCTGCTAAGAAGCTGAAAGCACGGGCATAAAAAGCAAGAAAGAAATCAGAAAGGTATTTCAGATAGTTCTCGGAGAAGATTATTCAAAGAAGGCTAGGGAGCTACATGTTTTTGACTTTAATGAAAACTTGCAGCACTATGAATTAAATGGATGATTAACTAAAATTAATAGCTATTAAAATTATTGGCATTTAAGCACGCTTGGTAAAAAGTGCTGATGTGGTTTCAAAGCTTGGCTGCTGTTATAAAGGCACAGGCTGGGGGAGGAAGCAAAGATAGAGGGAGGACTGTTTGGGAAACCAGAGAGATGTTGTGCAACATGCCACTTAAGCAAAAACTAGCACCATGCAACTTAGCTCCAATGTTAAAGTAGTCATCCCACCATTCCCATCAGTAACAAAGGAAAAAACAGAAAGGGCTCAATCTACTTGGTACAAATAAAGGTCTCTAACTTATCTGGGAGTTCCCATTGAAAATTCGTTTCTTTTTAATGATTAAATAAATTGTAAACTGATGCAACTTATGTCTTTCGCACTGTGGGATGTGCATGAATTGAGAATGGTATTGAATGCAGTCTGAAAACAGAAACCAGGTATGACATCTCAACTATTCCAAATTAGAGAAACAAACAATCATCCAAGTATCCTGTTCCTCTCTAGTACATCAGTGGAAGACAACCTTCTTGCCTCTGCAGCATGTTCCTCTCTTGGAGCTGATTAACTCAAGAACTTAAACCGCTACCTAAAGTATATATAATTAAGGCGCAAAGTTAGGCACACAGTTTTATAGCCAAACTTTATCTGCTCTCCTTCTCTTTTTTTTTTTTTTTTTTGGCTGGGAGAGAGTGAATGTTACGCATTAGAAAAGAGATTGTCTTAAATTCCAATGCCCATTTAGTTTGAAAAGGTCATAAAGATAAAGGTCAAGCTGCAAACTCTATATTAAACCATGTCTCTACATAAGCCTTTGGGGGTTTTGTTGACATTACTGTGAACTATGCACAAAGGTACAGAATCACGAAATACCAGATGGAGCAGGATCAGGTCTGGTTTTACAGCAGCACAGAAACCATCTCTTGCATCAGCAGTCACATATAGCTTTCTATATATGACAATTAACTTCTACAAATACCCCATGTTGTTCATTGGGCTTCTCAGCACTAGACCTCAATGTTGATGATATCAAGGAACAATGAAAAAAAGTGGGTTTTGACAGTGGCTAAAAGCAGAAATGATTAGCTAAATACACAGTGTTCTGTCTGTAAAACTCTCAGGAGGGGTTTTGTCTTTACTCCTTGCATGCTCAGTGTCTGGAACAACAAGGTCTTCTGCATGCCCAGGATTGCTGGCTATTCCATTTGCAGAAATTGATGCTGTTGGGAGTGCTATTATTTGTAACAGCAGCAATATTTAATGAAAACATTCATATGGTAACAGAACCAAACTGGAAGGTCAGGGTCACCAATTTCTCATTAAATCTGGGAAAGATCTATCTCAGTGACCTCTGCAGTGATGAAGCATCTTGCAACTTTAGAAGCTACAGCCTGTAGGGAAACCATTAGAATTGTTTAAATAGGGAAAATCTTCTAAACCATTTGAACTAGTTTAGGCATAAAGGCCACATTAAATTATAGGCTAAAATTTCCTGATGTTCTCCCTATCATCTCTGGTAGGGAAAAAATCAAATATCATTATAAGATGTTGCTTGATAGAAAGTGACTCTAATAATGAGAAATAATGTAGTGGAAGAGCAGGGGGTTTCCCTCAGGGCAGCATTTTAATGAGACTTGGTCAAGCTGCCATGGAAAGGACTAAAAGAAGTCCAGCAAAAGATTCAAATAGGGAAAAAACTGTCAATAACATCAAAAAAGATGGATTTGTCCTGGAAGGAAAGGGTCAGGGAGGAATGGAATGGAAGTGTAAACATTAGCTAATAAACTGCATGTAGCATACTGAAGCAACTAAGGAAAACTGTAGGAAACATATGCTGTCCTCCCCCAGGGACTAGAAGGAACCCCAGAACATGGTAGTAGCTTTGGATTTCATTTTAATATGATTGGCACATCAGAAACTGTGCTACAAATTCAGAGAGGAAATGGTGCTGCTTCTGTCTTTCATCTGCACAAATTTTCAATAAAAGGTGGATGAAAACGACTCTGACAGACCCTTTCTCCTGTGGTCCCTGTCCTTCCTGTTGGCTAAACTCATCTGCAAATAACTATGTTGAAATGGGAGCCAGGCTCAATCCCTGTAAATAAAGACTGCTGATGCACACTTTGTGCTAAGTCCACGGAAAAGTCTTTTTGTTTCTCTAATTTTTCATATAGCATTTGCTCTATAACCCTTCATTTAAATAACTACATTTTGTGCAGATGAACTGTTTTACCTCCAAAGGTATGCAAACACTACATACAAGCATCTAGAAATATTAAGAAGCACAATAATTTTCCAGGGGAAGTTCTCACTTTTGAGATGTTAAATGAGTTTAAAGGACATTAACTGAATCAGCAGCAGTAGTGGGAAAGAAATGCTTAGGAACATTGACTCCCATTTCTCTACTTCAACCAAGTGAGACCCTTTGCTCCCTGTCATTTTGGCAGCAAATGGCATTTCCCTGCAATTTTAAGACTTCTCTGGCTTCTTCTCCTTTTTACTAAGGATGCTTCTCCCTCCTTTTTTATAAGCAATTTTATGTAAGGCAATTTTGTGGTTGAAATCTCACATCAAAACACATTTCTCTGTTTCAGCTTGCATTCAAGACAAACTTTTGGTGTATCCATTTGTAACCCATATGTTGAGGCATTCCATTCTGTTTCACAGTTAAATGGATGGCACTGGACTGTGAAAAGTTTGAATTAATTATTTGTGATAAACTGTGGAAAATCCGTGAATAAAATGGTAATAATTGGACACAAATACGGTAAAAGCTGTCATAGAAAGAAATGCAGCACATCCATGTGTCGCATCGCATCCTGTCACAGGCACTTATGAAAGATGTAATATAAATTGTCTCAAAAAAACTTGCAAAAAATAAAAGGCAGCCTGGATAGTTGTATTTTAGCAAATGTGTTTGCACTAAGGGTACCTTCTGTTGAACAGTTCTGCCCACAAGCTGTCTGTAGAATATAGAACATCTCTCGAGCATGCTTGCCACCTTGAAGCAGGGCAGTCGGAAGCAGAAAAAAAAGAACAGAATGCAGAAAAAAAGGTGAAGAAAGAGAGAAATGAGGGACAGCAAGTCTCAGTACCATAAATACATTTAGAAATGAGATTAGCAAAGTATGACAATAGAATTTAAATGACAGACAACATTAAGATTGCAGTAAATAACATAGTACGAAAAAAAACCAATTCAGCCATACAGCGCTTTTTTTAAGCTTAGCTAACGAGTCATAACAAAAGCAGGAATATTATTATTATTACTACTATCACTATTATTACTACTATCACTATATTAAAATAGCATTTTCATTTCATCATTAGGAAAATGGATTTAAGTGGGACAGGGGAGGGAGGTGAGGAGACAGTTCTTGGTTAGTTTTCTTGCTCTCAAATCCGCACAGCCGTATGCTTTGCTTCTGGGGCGTCCTCCTGGCACCACTGGCTCCCAACTTACCGACGATATCGAACCAGAGGGGGATGTTAGAGGGCTGCACAGAGACCACCCCAACAATCTCGGTCACTTTATCGCTCTCCATGACGGTGAAGTTGTAAAAGGGTTCGTCGAAAGTCAGGGGCACGGGCGAGGGCACAGGCTTTTTTATCCACTCAATATGGAGACGTGCAGTGGAAGATTTCTGGGGCCGGCCATTGTCCACTGCTTTTATCTGAGAGGCACAAAGAAAAGAGGGCTCAGGCTGAGAATCCCAGCTTGGCAGTTCAGATCTAATTCTACTGCAGTGCGATGACTGCTTGGAGAATGACCTTTGTAATCTTATATGCAAAATCCCACAAAAAAATTCACTTATTTCTCAGTTCTCACTTTTTTTTTTGCCTAATGCTTTGACTTTTCACTGAAAAAAGTGATTTTAAACTGAAACGTTTTTTTTAAGAAATGCTGTTGTGGAACTTCCTGCAGATGCAATTGAGACTCCCCACATAGACCCTCCTCTCCAGAACCAGCTTCCCTCTCTGATTTCATCTTGCACCCAGCTCCCTCTTGCAGCAAAGCTGGAAGCTTTGTAAAGACCCTGTGTAAAACCATGCATTTGCAAAACATGTGCACCCAGAGCATGTTTGACTCTTTCAAGTGGCATCTGTGTTGCAGATAAGTATTCCTTATATTGCCTTCCTCAGGATCTTTAATTGAATTAAGTAAGTTTCAGGTAATTGCCCTCATTCTCCATTAAAAAAAATTCAAAAGTTTTTAATATTTTCTTTTCTTTCTCCTCTCTGTCAAGTTCATTAAGAATTACTATGCTTGGTGCTAATTCTTTTTATTATAAAGTCTTCTAGAAAGATGGATAGGCTTGATCTTTGTGTGACATGCTTTATGGATTTACCATAGCAAAGACAAGATGAGCAACAATAAACACTGGGCTTATGAACAGGCTGAATGCAGGTTACAAAATGGGTGTTTTGGTGGATAACATCAGTGATGACAAAATGTTAACCTTTTTTTTTTTGAAAATGTGATGTTTCTGGCTATATAGGTCCACTGGTATAAATATGCCATTAGAACACCTTTTAAAAATGGGAAATACTTTTTTTTTTCTGAGATATCTTGCCCTACTTCTTCCTCTGGAAATGTGTTAAGTGTGTTTGATACTAACACTCATCACTCTGCTCCATTCCAGGCAGGCAGGCCCTTCGTGAAAAGATACGGAGGGTGTGACGAGCAGTTTCTAGTTAGAAAATCTTCAGTGTTGCATTATAAGAAGCCTCAGATCTCAGACATGACTTTGAGGTTGCCAGAAGGAAAAGTACTCACTCACTTGAAAAGTACTCCTCTACTCTGATTCCTAGGTACTTCTCAACATTTTGTTATTTATTCATTTTCCAACATTATGAAGGCAACCCACTTCTGTAAGATGCATCACTTCCAGATGTTAGACCATGGACCTCTGACACTTTTATTTCAGCTCCTTAACTACATCTTGTTGGCTTATTCCTGCACACGAAGAGCGCACATTTCAGTCTTGTATGGCTTTATATCAACTCAATAATATTTTATTCCCCCTTTCTTTCACTTCCACTGTATGGTTAAGAGTTCTGAAAGAAGAATTTTGACTGAACTTTCTTGTAACTGAAATTGCTTCCACAGCACAGAGTACACAGTACTCCTCTTCTCTTAGATGCAGCCACCTAACTGGGCCAGTAGGTGCCCTCTGTAAGGGCAAACAATTGTGTCCACACCAAAACTAAGTACCCATTTGTAGCTGTATCTGCCCAGGCCAACATGATACAACTCTGGGAGCACACAAATACTTGGTCTTCATTTCTGCATATTCAAGGAAATGGCTTATGCTAACAATTTGCAGGCTGACTTAACACTCTGAGAATACTTCTTGACCTGCAAAAGCATGAATGATCTCTCACACTCAATTTTTTGGCAGTAGTTGTATATGAATACTAAATTTCTTAATTTAGGTCTTATATTCAGGGCATAAACACAGTTATATATTCCTCTTTACACAGGAGGGCCTATTTCTTAAAAAAAAAAAAAGAAAAAAGAAGTCAATCAAATCATGGTTTGTATGTCCATGAAAGAGTGCTTACCGTTAAGATGTCGTAACTGCCTGCTGTGAACTGCTTTCTGGAAGAAACCATCCCTGTTTTGGGATCAATGAAAAACTTCCCATCATCGTTCCCATCCACAATGCTGTACGAGATTTCTGCATTAGGGCCTTCGTCTTTGTCAAAAGCAAAAGCTCTGTAGATTGGTTCCCCTCTTTTCTTACGGTCCCTCTCGGGCAGCTTGATCTGATAGACTTTCTCTGGAAACTGCGGTTTGTTGTCATTCTCATCCAGAACCTGCACCACCACCCAAACGGAGGATTGCCTGGGAGATGTGCCCCCATCTGAGACAGTTACCTGAAAAACAGCAGCACAAGTTATTCCCAACAGCTACAGCAGGACTTCAGAAATTGGAGAAAAACATAAAATACGAGGAAACGCTTTGCTTTCCCCAAAGCTAACCTACAGTTTACAACTTCTGTGTACACAGTACATAATTACTATAAACATGCTCAGTGCTTAACCCAATTTGTCCACAATGGAAAATCCGGGAATCTAGACGATTTTTTATTTCTGAGATGAACGTGGAATAAAGAACCTGCAGACTAGGAAGCTATTTCTCAAAACATAAAATCCTTTTATCTCAAATTCTGCAAGTTTATCTCAGAAGAGAGAACTGGAATTAACCCATTAATCAGGGATCCCTGCATTTTTTGCATACATATTTTAAAGTTTCTTCTGTCATGGAAAGAACTTGAAAGATATATTTCTTCTTAAACCCTAAAAAAATCCTCTGTCATTTTTTTCCCATTAATTATTTGGAAATTCTTAAACAACAAAAGGATTTCTGTCAGCTCTTTTCATTCATTACCCAAGATGTGACAGCTCATTAATTCCAAACCTGCTTTATAAGATTATAAGGAGCACAGAGAGGCAGGTAACAAAAAATTTCTGCTGCATTGTGTAGAGAGTGCACTGTGCTGCCAGAAACATGTAAGAAATAAAATCTTTGAGATGAAAGTTAATTAGTAATTTAGCTGCAACTTAAACAGAATTACTAATAATTTTCAATCCGAAACACTATGAAAATGAAATGATTCAAGATCAACAAGCCCTCAAGAGATTTAATAATATGCCTTCAAAATGAAATCAATATGTTTCAAACTTCTCCCTCAATATTTCGATTGCATTTTTAATGAAAAAGAAATAAGGCAGAAAGTTATTTTTGTTTGCATGAAAGAAGTTCAAATTTCATTTTCAGCTACATATGGTAACATGCCAAATCCCACAGTAGCAATTTCTGATGATAGTGAGCCAAGATATTGCATACCCTTCCCTGCTCATACTGATCACTTTGATTGGTTTGTGGGTCACGTCTTGGTATTTTATTTTTCCTTACAAGTTTTTGTGTTCCTTTGGAAATCCTATAGTCCTGATGTCTAGTTGTTAGGCAAAGCAAAATTTTCTAGGAATAATACCCCTTGGCATTTTCCCATCCTTGTGTAAAGTCTAAACTTAGGGTAACCCCAGTTTAACATTAAGGTCAGCAGAAAAATTGTGTTTTCTATGAGGAAGGTACATGACATGACCCCTTTCCTGTATTTAACTATGTATTTAAAAACTGATGCAGTGAAAGGGAGCAGACTGACAGCCTCAGGGGCTGAAACAGCTCATTTATAGAAAAGTGTGGAGCATGGCAACTTACAGTGGCAATGCAAATTCCCCAAAACAGAACCCACTTGGAGAGCGGAACCCATCCTCCCAACAACACATACCAGTCTCAGGCCTCTTTCTCCCAGAACTGGAGTAGATTTTTCTAAGTGCTGAGCAGTTTGGCAATTAGCAGTTGTTGAGATCACCACTCCTGTGATGGGGACAGCTGCTTGCAGAGTGCTGGATGGGGATCAGACCCATCCTGCAAATCCACCAATGTGACATCTGCCAGGCCCCAGCACAGGAGTGCGGGAAGAAGACCCACATCGTTGTCAGTGTGCTGAGCCATCCAGTTCCCACTGCCAACACTTTCTGAAACAGCATTTTTAGTGCTGAAAGGCTGTACATACAGCTGTGAATCTGCCTTCCCACACGATGAGAGCCATGCCACCAGGGACCTCAGCCTCTCCACTTCACTGATGATCCCCTCTGTTTCTGTTCTACTCCACGGCAACTGGCCAAGCTCTAGGTCAGACCACAAGTTGACAAAGGAAAACCTTTTTTTTTTGGTTTCTCCACAGATAAAGTAACTATTGAGGACAAACAGTACAGGCTGAATTGCATAGAAATGATCAGAGACACACTAATCGAAACTCAAAAACAAAATCAACAAAATGCTTGTTTTAAGGATAATGCTCTTGCATTAAAAAATACTAGTGAGATTCTGAAAACTCTTGTTCTCTGAACAAATACAGCTTTTTTTTTTTTAAGACATTTTCTTCAATCTGCTAGCAGTAATCAAAAAAGATGTATGAGTGAGATAAAGGGTTTACAACCAACCATGACAATAAAATCTGTGAAAACCACAGTGGTATAAACAATCAAATAACTTGAAGAAAAAACCCTACCTAAGTAAAAAAACTGGTCAAGAAGTGAAGCATCCTTCTGTCTTACCAGTACATTCTTACAGTTTGTCAGGTTTCTGCAGAAATCCTGACTAGCATGGTGTTGTAGCATCAAATATTTGCATGCATTTGTTGTTTTGTTGTTTTGTAAGCTCAAACTTGGGGGGGATCTGTTCAATTACAGAAATGTTGCACTGAAAATATCTACTGACAGCTAACAGGAACGAGTAATGGCAATAATACAAAATGACAGCTAATTAATAAAAATTAACAAAGAATGCCTGAAGTTAGTAAATTCTACTTGGGCAAAAACTTTACATGCCTGGAGAGGAAAATGTTAGGTAGCAGCTAAGCCTTTTTGTCTGGGTGGCACTCAAAACTTTTCAAAATTACAGGATGCAGCTACACTCAAGAAGCTCTGAGTGCCAGGCACAGGAGCTGAAGTTCTCTCTTTGTAGGCACATAAATTAATTAAGCCTCCTTCACACCAGTGATGTGATTATTTCCCCAGCTGTAAATCTGCAGGGCTGATCCCTTTTTTGTGCTCCATCATCCTGACCCCAGCCTGGCTATTCAGGTTCCAGTCATAAACCAGGTAAAAGAGCTGCAAAAATTTCCTCTGCCCCTACAGAAAAACCCCATCATGACAACACATTAAAACAAACCAAGAAATTGCTGCCAGGTCAGAATTGTTGTCAGACAAAAACAGGGAGAAGCAGAGAGGCAATTCAGCACATCGCTCTGCAAATACCATTTCCATCAGGACACAGTATCACACCAGCACTTAGGGGCCCCTCTAACCAAGTCAATTTCAATTCAAACATTACCACAGTTCTTAGCTCAATCCTTGAACAGCTGGAAATTACAGTAAAAAAGTAACCAGGGAGAAGAGGGAGGTTAGGATGTTCATAGGACAAAGCTAATTCACAGCTGGTATCTCTGGAAATGCAAAAGGCAGATGTGCAAGGCACAGGAGAGCTTGCAGGAGAGAAGCTGTAATTTAGGACCAGTGAGGTTCTTTTGTTTAGAAACCTGCAGGTAGCATGGTAGGAAAAAGAAGAGAGAGAAGAAAGGTAATGCTGATGAATGACATGTGAATGACATCTGTCATTCATCTGTCAGTCTAACACAGACTGTCTCAGTACATGCTTGTTAAAATTTGCCATTGAAAACGCAACAAGAGGTGACTTTCACAGTAATTAGTATGGGAAAAGGGTAAGGACAAAATCACGGCTTTCCCAGCAGAGATGAGGAATGGCTGCTTGGTCAGCATGTGCTTTCCTAAACACTGAACATCTTCTGTCTGTGTGATGAGTCTGGTATCCAGATCCACCTAATGTAGACAAGCTGCTGCTTCACAATGTGCAGGGGAGATGGACCAGGACAGCACCTTCTCCCTCTGCTGCACTGCTTAAATATTGCTGCTCATGCTGCATCAGGACAGCCTGAACAGGGGACACAACCTCTCAAAGCTGTGATACAGCCATGGAAGCACCTGAATTTGGACTCCCTGAGTAATCAGACAAAGGGTTGGTCCATTCAGCAAGGGCGAAATGTCTTAAAAGGAATATGATTACATATTTAATAGGGCCTGAATACAACAGACAACAAAAATAATATGAACTATTATATATTTTCATGGTGAAATCCTAACATCACTGCTGCTTTCTCACAGCCTACAGACAGTTCCACTACAGTTTTCTCCACAAAATGAGCATCTTCCTTTAGGAATTTGTATTTACCCATTGGCTTTAATGCTTATGTCTTTACTGAAATATGTCTGCCAACACTCATACAGATGCTGGTTACCTGGGAATTTCTGTGCTAAAGTAACAACAGTCACAACTCCCTTGCAATGTTTCCTTTAGCTGGATGGACCAGGACAAGGTCTCCTCAAATTCCCTCTACTTCTATCAGGTATGTACTTTTTGAGAAAAATGCACTAAAATATCTCATTCTGCAGTGTATGACAAATTCAGTGTAATAACAGAACTTTCTCTCCAAGTAAAACAATTTCCACTTCTGCAGGATCTACTTCAGCAGGTTGGTCTATAGACATTAACACTCCCTTCCCTACAGGACCGAGAGATATTCATGTTTATGTTCATGTCCACAGAACAACTACAAATGCATTACCACAGAAGTGGACCTTCTCAGTGAAAACAAAGACTGACACTGACTGTTAACAAACCACAGCTGGAATGTTATATGTGAGAATTTCTTCTTTTTATGACTGTGGACAAGGCACGGAGGAGACATCTACTGTGGAAGTATTGCCAAATAATCCAATCTAATCCAGCCTAGCAGGCCTCAGCAATGGTCACAAAAGGAACTTTGCCTTGAGACAGTCACTCCTCCTATGAGTCAGACCGTGACTTATTTGGAGAAGGTGTAGTTCTTGAATCTTTCAGAAAGCAGATACAACTGTGAGGACCACCCTCCTGAATTAATAGTACAATATTGAGTCTAATTAACAAAAACTCCTGACTTCCAAGGTAATTATTAACTCAGCTGGAGGGAGTAGCCAGCAGGGATGTTACTTCAACACATAAAAGACAATTAGCAGGTGTTTAATGTGAGTCATCAAGCCTTGAGAAGAACAGATACCTTCTTTCATATCATTCTTTGGCAGTAGGAAGTACTTGGCCTACCCAATATTTAAGTTACAAGGAACTGTCATATCACTGTCATTAGCATTGCAAAAAGCTGAAGATACCATATTTGCTTGGTTTTTTTTTAGTGTGGTAACTGCTTAATGCAAAATAAAGTGAGCTGAGATGCTTGTGCCTCATCAAAGGAGAGAGCACAACGAGGTTTTCAGGTAAAAGTCTCTCCCTTCCCCCCAACAAGAAATGCTAATTTTGCTTCAGAAACCCTTAGAAAAGAGAATATGGTTGAGCTACTGAAGGCAGAGAAATGATCAAAGGGAGCGGGAGAGTTAAGCCATACCCCTGCTGTTAGTGACTAATGGGTTTGTTTCTTCTGCCAACGTGTAAACGAGCTGCAATACCTATTGTAAGTCTCTGGAATTCAGCCCGAGTAGAAGTGAAAGATTATAAAGGAGAGCTCATCGAGGGATGAATAAAACTTTAAAGTCAAATGCACTGAATTACTATCTCTGCCGACTTCAGAGAGAGACTAAACTCGTGGCTAAATTCTTACAAGGAAATATTTTTCTGAAATGCATGCTGTTACTGAACTATGTGTCAGATTATTGCTACAAAGTGAAGGCAGTGTAGCTCAAAGATATATAGAATATATAGAATACGAGAGAAAAATAAATATACTTTTTTTTTCTTTTTTCTTCAAAATGAATACTGAGTTAGCTGTAGCAAACTAGACACCTTCTCTTTCTAATCCTTTATCTAGCAACTCTGGGAAAGAAATGAATAAGTGCTTATTTCACTTATTTTAATAGGCTGTGGAGCTGTCCCAAAAGACAAATTATACTTCTTGTCCAAAGAAGTTCCAATCATATCAATATGATCCATCTTTCCTTATTTCCTTTACAACGTGCTAATCTAGGAAATCTTTTGTTTGTAAAATTAATTAATACACTCACTCTGGCCCTGTATGAGAAATAAATAATTTAGAGTACATTTTAAATAGAGATTATTACTGACATAAACACTCTAAGTGTTTGTTAGGAATGTCAATGGCTTCCAGCCACACTCAAGCTAGAAATGGTCTGTTAAACCATTTGAGAATTAACGATGACATCAGGTAATTTCAGTGCTGTATTGCCAAAAGACAGGAAGAAAGGAAGGAAGGCAGGCTTTTTCATTTGGAGTTAAATGCTCCCTGTAGTATTTGAAAACCTAAATATTAGAAAGAGCGTACTGAAGAAAGCCTTAGAGGCTTAAAATCTTAACTTTTGTCAGACTCAGTGTGCTGAGACCAGTAGATGGTAACCAAAGCACCTGGCAGAATGAAGTATCAGAATAGGTGACTTAAAAGTCTGAAACCACTACTACTACTACTACTTTTATTACATTTATCCTGTGCCACACTTTTATTCTACAAGCTTTTTGGACACAGAAACAGTAAACAAGTCTCTGTAAAAAAACCAAATACATTTATAAATAATAATATAAATATAAATTATTTATAAAAATATAATAATATCTAAAACTTGTATTTCAGATTTAGTAGCAATAAAAAGAAGAATCTGCATAACTCTTGACAGTAACCTTCTAAAAGAAAAATAGCAATTTTCCACAAGCACTGATTTTATAGTTCATTACGGTTTGGAGATCCTGATGACCTTTGTGCATCAGGCTTTATTTACAGTGTTCTTCAATTAATACATGCTAAGTGCAGAACTGACCAATACTCCATTCGATTCCCAGGAAAACAGAGAAGCCTGTCATGTGTTAAAGGAAACTCCTTCAGGCAACCTCAGAAAGCACCTTCCCCTTCCTTTCCCTGAGTAAAAAGAAAACTATAATCCTTAGGACTGTCAAGCTCATATAATTTATATTTGATGGAATGTAGATTAAACTTTGTCTAGAAGTGACTCTAAGCCAGTCACTTTCCAGAAATCCAGAAGTGCCTCTTACTTGCACCAGTGGAATTAAATACAGAAAAGCTTTACCCCTACTGCCTAATTGTAGTATAAGTCATGTAAGATTCAGCAGAAATCCTCTGGTAAGGAAAAGCACTGCTCAGCTAGGACTTTTTCTGACCTTCCAGGGGATAACAGCACCTTGAAACTGCAGGTATCATATCCATGTTGTGCAGTTTGCAAGGTTTGCAACAAGAAGATTGGAAAGTTTGAAATGATTACAGTAAGAACATCAACCTAAGTCTCCAAACAAATGAAAAGGTCTTTTGAGTAGATTATGAGCCTCCTCTCTTTGCTCATGAGTCTGGAGTAATGAGTCTTACTAAATATATACTGAAGAAAGAATTGAAAAGCAGAAGAATACACTCCAAATTGTCCCCTGATAATACTTGTCAAAGGACATTTACCCACCTTCACACTGGCACCTTACAAACAAGATAAAGTATGATACGCAATTGCTTAAAAATTATTATTTTAGGCATATGAAATCTCTTGAGGAACAACCTATCACTAAACAAAAGTATAACTACCATCATAGCCCCTAAACGAGAAAGAAGATAAAAGCTGCTTATTGATCTTCACAGTAAACTTTGAAGAAGGTGTTTAGCTCCTGCTGAAAGTGAAGATTACAATCTGAGAGTTTTGTGAAGAGAAAATGATTAGTCAAATGTGAGAATATTTCACTTCAAGAAGATTTAAATAACATAAAGCTTGGAAATGAAGATATGCATGCAGTTTAATGTTAGTAGTATTCTCTATGTCAATTTTAATCTGATTCATACCTCAATATCTACTTCAGCCATTTGTGGATTTTGCTTTTCTTGTGAAAAGAAACACCTGTGATCAAATATTGATAAGTTCCCCTCTATCAGATCTACCTCTACAGATAATGCCCTTCTCCAAAAATCACTCAGGAAATACAGGAGCTCTCCATTTTTGTGCTTCAAAGGAAGCATGCATCAACTTGCAAGCTCACCACACTGCTGTTCTCTCAAAGATTCAATTACTCTTCATTTTCTATCCACAAAAGTTACTTGATTCTCATCTTCACTATAAGCAGGAGCCAAACACCTTCTTCAGTTTCCCCAAAATGATGAAGATTGTTACACATCTCCAAACTTACATTTTTTTGTATTAGACCAGTCAATACAAGCAATCATGTAAGAAAATCATTCTGGATATTAATAAAGACAGAATATGTTATCCATGCTTCCAATTATGTTATGTTTTAACTATGAACAGACATGCTGTGCTCAAAAAATACGTTCTGATTAATTGCCAAAATTTAATCAAGCTATAGTACTAGTCAGCATGGAGTTAACTAATCAACAGTATTTACTTTACGTCCTAGTTTGGGTGTGCAGCCGTATCAGTTTGTAGCACGGGTCCCCAGATATGAAAACTGACAGGGAATTAACTCCCAGCTCTTTTAGCAGAAACTCTGGGATTCAGAGCAGGTGTGGGGCAATAGCTCTCCATCTGTCTGGCACTAAGTCAGCAGCACTGCCTCATGCTAATGAGGTACAAGCTGCTGAAGGTCCTCTAAGAAAAGTCATAGTGTGAAAGAGCTTGCTCTCTACACCCTTAAAAATATTGTGGCATAAGCTCCTGTTACAACAAAACAATAACTTCAACTAAAACTTTCAGTCATTAAAGGGAATAATAATCTTGTATCCTATAAAAACCCACTTCTAAACAATTTTTGTCATGCTGACATCCACTGCCCTCAGATGCTGGATGAAACATCCTCAGGTGAGGCTCTGTGATGGTCAGTTTCAAAACAATATTGCTGTTCCTGAAGAGGTAAAATATTTATTTGGCCACCAATGAGATGGAAGAGATACACTGTAGTTCCTTATATTTATTTAATTTATAGGTACACTGCATCCAAATTCCATGCTGCTATATAAAGCAGAACCAGGGATTTTCAAAAGAAAGGCAACAGTTTTGGTTTTTTTTTTTCCCTCAGCAGCACTTGGTTGTGCTAACAGGGGATGACACCACCTTGTCTTTGGCCGACAAGCAGATTAAGATGCATCCAGCCCGATCTCCAGCTCCTCCTCCTCATGTTCTTCCCCTGTCATCCACTTGCAGCCACCTCCACCCACCAATAAACTGTTTGTGCATCTGTGCAATGAACAGGGCTACTGAAATAATTAGGGTTTAAAATGAGCTGCCAAAAGAAAACAAATTCCCCCCCAAAGGCAGACAGTAGTGAGCAAGGGCAACGAAAGAGCAAAAGGAGGAGAGGCACACCAGCTCCCCAAGTCAGGCTGTGGCAAGTTTACCAAGATGTTTGGTCACTGAAGGAACATGCATTGTACAACTACAATTTTGGTGATTAATTCTGCAATCTTACTACAGATAGAAACTTAAAGAGTTCACCCCCGAAACCTCCCTCCCAAAAAAACTCTATCTTTGAACTCATCACTTAACAACAAGCCTTTGATCAATACCAAAGCAGGCACAGCCAAAACCATTAATATTCACGTATAAACCTTTGTGTCCCATCAGTAATGCTGAAAATACCCAATTTTCATCTTACACTGTTTTTCCACAATACGCAAGAAATGAGTGCTCTCCATCCTCACACATAGGTAAAAAGTTTCAAAGACATTTTTGCAGCTGACAGACTGATGAGTAGCCTCTGATATTTCAATGCAATTTATTTTTTTCGCAGTAAAATGAAGCTTCCACAGTTTTATGTTCAAAATACAGCTTACCCACTAGAAAACTGATAAATAAAAAATTGATTTTCTAGCTGGGTAGAAAATATATAAATCAGACTTTTAAGTGATACAGGTTTTCCCAATTTTTTGAATATCCTTTAGAGATATTTTAAATTGCAAAAAGCCAAAATGTATGGTTTAGGTCTCAGAAATTTATCTGCATTTACTGAATAGTCACTCAGGAAGATTGCAGTGACTGTTTTCATTAATAAAAAAGGGAAAAAGAGAAGATATGATTTTTTTTTTGTGATATTCAAGCTATTTGACAGTCATTTCTTTGGTTATCAAGGAGATGCAAAATAAAATTTTAATCAAATTAGAGGACAGTATCATAGCAATTATTCATGCATATTTCAATAAAGTAATTTTTGGAGTCAGATGAGGATTCCATCCTAAAATATCTTACAAAACAGTATAAAGAGTCTCAGAAAATCAGTATGAAATATAATTAAAATAAGGTGAAGGGATAAGCATGAATAAGGAGCCTCATTTTTGGGCTTCTTCCCAAGGCAGATTTTTTAACGACAATATCATCCTGTTTTTATCAGACCAGGTTAAAGTAAATCACATCAATAATTGCTTTGATTTTAGTAATAAAAAGTTCTACTTGACTTCTTGAAGCCTACTTCACAACTTTCTGTTACAAATCAATTTTGGACAGATAACAGGCATTAATTGGGACATATTTAATCACACTTTCATCTAATAGGCAACACAGACAAGCCTTATTATCTCAACCTCTACTTGTCTTTGATTTTATATGTCCTGTAAATATCTACTAGCTAATTCATATTGGCATGGGGTCAATTTTACAAGCTGGTTGAGAATCAATCTGCGTGGGGAAAAAGAATGAAGATTCCAATTTTGAAGCAACACTCACATTCTTGGACCAATCACTTTTTTTTCTTTTTCCACATTGATCTTCCAGTCTTCTGGAGACTGGACTGGACTGAACATCCAAAGGTGAAGTTCAGGTAACTGTTCTGGTGGTGAAGAATGAGAGCTATCAACCCCTTCTCCGATGGCTGCAGCAGGACTCTGTTTCACCAGGCACAGTACAAACCTTGCTCCATCTCACAAGACAAGACTGGCACAAGCTAAGCATACATTTAGTGACAGGTTCACTGTAACCCTCTTTTTCACTAAGTCTGTTTAGCTCTTTTCTCAGCTCTCCTGAATCTCTAAAAAATCACCACAAACACCTGAGAATAGTCTCAGCCTCCCCAGCCATGCCGTGGACAGCAGGGTACACAGATACTGCACAAATGGAGACACAGAGAGCAAATATAAAGACAAATATTACCCTAATGAACCAATCTCATGTTGTCTGAGCAGCCAAATAATTACACACACCTTCTTGGTAGGGAAGCACTGGCCAGCTGCGAAACCCTCAGACTTGGAAATCGATGGGAATTTTCCCATTGACTTTGGTGAGAACAGGGTGGCATCCACAGGTCAACAACCTAATTTCAGTACGTTTAATTCTCACCGAGCTTTTGCCTAGCATGAGTTGCATGAGTACCTGAAAACTGTGAGCCTTCAGCTAAAGGGTAGGGAAGGTGTGCACTACTGCAGCATCACCACAGTGTGCCTGATAACTGACTGGGAACAGTCTTATCTAGCACTCAGGCAAATGTGGGATTTTCTGTTTGCTTTAAAGAAACAGCAATTTCACATGCAATTATTTTCTTCAGCACAATTTTTTTTTTTCCTGTTGGTTCAATCTGTTACACACATAGCCAGTGATCCTGTGAACAGCGATGTATACGAAAAATTTTCAGAATGTGTCAAGACCGTACTGGCAACATAAATAACTAGGTATGTGTATGGGAACAAAGTCATTTTGGGGTAACGATACAACAGGAAAATCTGTCCCCAGGTTTTAATATCCCAAATGTGTTGAAAAGAAAAAATCCTGCCCCAAAACCTTAATTTCCCAGAGTAACACTTGGAACGCATTAAAATGTTCAGGTTATTAATATTAATTAATCAATTAATACTATTATAATTAATTAATTGCACAGTGCCTGGAATCCTGGAAAGGGATCTTTATGTGTTGGAATAATAATAAGATGGCATTCCACTCCTGCAGTGCAGGAGGAATTTTAAAAGATCACAGCTTTTAAAATACTCTTTCAGCACTTTGATTCTTCTGCAGAATTAGTCTTTAACATGCATTTGGGTTTTGTAGCCACAGGATGGCATTCACTGCTGTGCAAAAGGGTCAATAAAATGTAAAATCTAAGTAGAGCTTAGGAAGCATGCTTTTTAGCTGCAGAAAGGAAATATTTAGTCAAGAATTATTAATATAAATTTACTGCTTTCTACTGATGACAACCATTGATTTAAAGAATGTAATACAAAAATCTTAACATGCATAGCCTTTAAGGTTAATTTTCTTATTGCATGGGCACCATGGCCCTCAATAGATAGACAGACAGACAGATAGATAGACAGACAGATATCTTGCCTGACTCCAGTAAGCTGTGACACTCTAAAAATACAGAGCAGCAATTCCAGCCTGGGATACTAGCAACTGCATAAAACAGTTACAGAAACACCTCAGTTTCACTTCCATGGTTTATGGAGTCAAAGTCACTCTTTATTGGATTTATACAGGCTCATAATTTACTGTTTATTTGCCCATTAGGGCAGTGTATGGGGTAGGTGTTGACACATAGCAGACCAACGGGAGGACAGCTGAACTGAGCAGATGGCCAAGGTGACCGATAATTGGACTGCAAATGTCAAAGAATGGGGTTGAAAAGACAGGTATATCAACCCACACATACTTTTCCCAGTTGTGATATGAAAGTTAAGAGCAGGGACAATCAGCTACTAGTAGTTACAATTTATTGAACTGGGTTTGAAGTCAGTGGGAAGCAGCACCCAATTAACGGCAGCAGAGGCGACGGGTGAAACGACTGGATTTAGAGCGATGAGCAGGAATGTCAGATGGAGAGACAACCAAGTAATGCTATTAACCTTTGTGAGATTGCCTCCCTGATAATGTGATCTGGGGGACAATAAAACACTGCATGAGACAATATGCCCAATTTGGTAGTGCAGGACTGATAAATGGGAGAAAGCAGCTAATTTCCCTGGATTCATTTCATAGGCCTCCAATTAGCTCTCACTAGGTGAAGGGAGCAAAAGGAGAAAGCAGAAAGAAGGAACCTCTAATGAGTTGCTTTGTTGGGTTTTAGCAGTAAAGATTGAACAAGTACAGTTTCAGGAGCTGCTTTGCTTTTGAGATTGTCTCAGAAGGTGTTAAAGGAGCAGGGTACTCTGTTGGAAGTAGTTGTGAGAAAGCTCCTGATTTATGGGAGGTCTTGAACAACACCAGTAAGTCCTGTCAGGATCAGTGCAGGAGGTGGGATCCCTTGGCACAGGCAAATGAGATCTTCCAGCCCCAGGCACTAATCCCCATGGTCAATGCTGGGTCACTACTGCAGATGTTCGCTCATGATATGGAGCCCTGGTTGACACTACCTAGAGATGCTGCCACTGCTCCCTCTGAGAAATCCCATACAAACTTGTTCTCCCAAAGTGCATCCAGCTTCAGAAATGACGTATTAGGAGCAGATCTAATCCACAGATTATCAATATCACAAAACATGTAAACCTGATTTACAGGCTTAGTGAAGCAGCTTGTCCATCAAGTGAAGTTCAAGTGCAGTTCCTGTTTTGGTAAATAAGTCTGCTGAATGTGCTCTCAATGACCCCTAGAAAACAGAGCACAAATGTTGAATTTATTCAGCTACTGCCTTTTAGGCATTCAAGTGCTTATTGCACTCCAGAGAAACCAGGGTGTGTCTCAAGTTAGGAAGTCATCAGGTAGCTCTCAGCTATAGCTTGGAGGAGAGGGAAGGGACACCAAATTAGCTCTGCAAGAACTGAATAAGCTGAAAAACAGCCCACAGCTCTAAGTTGGGTAATGTGCTTTGTCAGGAGGCTGGATAAATGACTGCCTCATTCTGAGCACTGTAGCAGCAAGGATTTCTTTTGGGACCTGAGCAGCTTGCTGGAAGTTGGGCATCCCATCACCACTGTGATCCATCATCAGGCACCCTCCCAGGGCTGCAGAAATAACACATCTTCTGTACACTTCAGACTTCTTTTTATTAAAAAAGCCACAGCTTTCAATTGATACTTTCACACTGAGAGTCAGATATTATGAGGATTGAATGCCTGAAGAGAAGGCATTTAAAGAAACTATTATTTTACTTTTTAAATGTCATTCCCCAGCTGAGCTGCTGCAGAGAAGACTGCATTTAGGCAGTATTTAGAGTGCTGCAACAAAAATAGTGAAAGATCCTTAACTGTACACATACTTTGTAAATGCCAGTGGGAAAGACAGAACAGGCTTTAGTATTCAATTCAATCCCATAAACATATGTCCAAAGCTACACAGAGAGAGTTTGGGCAGGTCCATTTGAATAACAGGGTTTTGGTGAGGAGGATAAGGAGTAAATGCAAATTAACCTCACATATCAGTTAATATTTTGAATCCTTCTGCTACAAATTATGGTCTACTGAGACCAAGCTAACACACAGCCTTCACTGCCTTCTGTCCCTCTCAGTCAACAAATATCATGCCATTTTGGCGTACTTTAATGTACCAAATAATAAAGCTCTGCTTAGCTAAAATGTGTGGTCTAAAATTTATAATTTTGTGGAAATTTTCTAAATATTTTTTAAACTGTGGTTAAGTGTTGGGGTTTTAAAAAAGTGTGGCAATGTAAAAAAAACCCCATGTGTTTCTACTCTCCCTATTTTTTTTTCCAATAAAGTCTTCAAAATATGAGTTAAGAACACTTGTTTTAGTTTATACAACACCTTAACAGCTATCTGGAAGGACAGTGGAAGACAAGATACAATGGGAAAACCAGATATATTTGAGGTGGTAAAGAAAATATTAACTTATTTACTGGTATCTGGGTTAAAGATAACATGCTGGATCACAGAAAAGTCAAAGCCATAACTTGACAGACTGCTATTAGCAATATTTTTATTTTTTACTTTCCCAAGGAATGTGAGAAAAAATAACTCATTATTTTGATTCTGACATTTTTGCTCTCAGGTGCTCATGTTAATCCTTGCTTTTGAATATTTTTAGAACATTCCTTGCCAAAGAAAGTATTATTTTTTGCCAAACCATAAAACATACTTTAGGACTGCTATGATAACATTTTCAATGTCTTTGTATCATGAGAAATTAGCAAACAGCAATATTACATTTGAGAAATATGAGATTAATCTGTTTCTTGACAACTGAAATTTGTTAGGCTGTGAAAAGAAAATTACTGGTTCTGAGGGTCAATTTCTTTGCACTTGATGCTTCACGGCCTTTGTACTTTTTGTTTAAATCATATCTTCATAAAAAAGCAAAATAACTGTTTGGTGTCTGATTATTATCAAGCTGAAGTCAGATAAGAAAAACATTAGGATTCTTATGTTCTGTGGTAATACATTTAGGGAGAAAAAGAAGTGTCAGTTATGCTTAGTAAACTGATCTCAACCCGATTAGAGGTTTTATTATCTTTAGGTATCTTGTAAATACCTTAATTTGTGTCATGTTACAAATTATGCTGAGAACTCCAATCTTATTTCAGCCCATTTCACACAATGATGCACTTTTCCATAACTAATTACTTTTAAAATGAACAAAAAAAAAAAAAAAAAAAAAACCAAAAAAGCCAAAAACTAGCAAACCAAACAGCACAATTTTTTCAAACCACCATGATTTTGCTTGACATTTTCCTATCCTGTCCAGTATATCATTGAGAAATATGAATGTTTAAGGATTATATGGTGGAGGGACAGTGTGGTGATGTGGGAAGGGTCTGAAAGATCAGAAAATGAGGGAAAATACATTATATTGAAGGACATTACAGGATACAGTGAGAAGACTGTGAGATGTGATGAGGCTCAAAGAAAATGTTGTGCATTCATTGTGTACTGGGAAAAGGTTCTCATCAAGTGCACAGATTGGTGGGGGCAGTTTTGTGGAATGCTGAGTTGTTAATGTATGAAAATGAAAAACTCCTGAAAAAAGAAAAGCACTAAGAAGGGAAAGACAAAAAAAAAAAAATTCAGAGGACAGAGCACTGACAAAACATGCATGTGTCAAATCAACCCAAAGGCCACTCACGACAACAGAATTGGAGAGTTAGGTTGGGATCCCTACACAGGGTGGTAGGATTTGGTGCATATAAATGGTGGCAAGTGAAGCTGCTGTGAAAAAATTCCAGAAACAACTTTTTTTAGCAATAACAAACCTGGATTTGGAACAGCTGAAAACAGATCACTCTAAGAGAAAGAACAAATGGATGCAAATCTTGTTTTAGGGCATTTTTCTACATGGTGGATTAATTAAAAGGCATATTAGGATTTCCTATGCCCAGAAAAGATTTTAGTACAGATGCTAATGCATTCCTAACTGAGGAAAAAGATGCTCCCCTGCCCTAAATTCGACTCTCAGCTTGATCTTAGCTGAGAAGGCAGAAAAATGAGACCTCTGCAAAATGCTTGAATGTGCATGCATGTTTGTGTGCTCAAACATTACAGACATAAATTAACAGTCTGGCAGCTGATGGGTATTACCCATGCTACAAAAAACATGATATTGCACTAAAGCAGACAATTCACATAATACAAAGGCTCTGTATATCTAAAATAGACTTGAATCATGTGAAAGAATTTCCTGTGGCTTCTGCAGAAGATTAAAACATTGGTACATTCATATAAAAATGTGAAGATTTAGCAAGGCAGTGCACCCTGCACAATCACTCTTTGTTTCACCAAGCACAGAGCCTGGCAAGAGAGACACCCTGAAAGAATATATCCGACCAATTTGGGCCTGGTAGGTGGGCTTCAGCCCATAAAAAAGGGAGCTACAGATCTTAAGAAACATAAAATGAAGAAAAAACCTGTTAGCCCTGAGCTAATCTATGAGCTAATCCCTCAGTGAGAAAGCAACATTAGACTAAACTTCTAAATCCTGACTGAAAAGAAAAGCTTGATATAGATTAACCACAGAATTTGCCTGCACAAGCTTAGCATGAGGAATGGTTTATAAAACAAGAAGGAAGACCACTAATACATCTCGCTCTGTTTCAACAGCATTTAACACATGGGTGCAGACCTAATTTTCAAAGCATGCAATAAAACTTTATGTTTTAATAATACTTTTCCACCCATTTACATTGATCTAATGCTCTGCTAGCTCACAGTTCTGCAAAGAGAAGAGAGAGGTATTGAGTATATTTTAAATTTCTTTTCTCTCATGTATTCACTCACCCATTTCCAACACACCTGAGGAAATGCAGCCATGGGCACCAATGTCTAATTCTTTTATCCTTGGATTATTAGGGATAAGTTTAGGAAAATCATTTCTACTGAAGCCAGACTAAGCACACTACTCAGGATAAGCAAAGGAATTGAACTAGCCCCCAGCATAATACTTTCCCCTCTTCAGAGTGACATTACACACATCTTAATATGATACTAGTTAATCACAGGGTAACTTTCTAGCACTACACCATGATGCTGAGTCCAGTGAGATTTGAATTAGGTCCAGAGGGTCAAGGAAGTGCTGATACACCCCTAGGCTCTCAGGAGATGCTCAGAACCTTACAGGGTGGCTGACTGCAGGCTGGATTTCCTTCCTGGCACAATTGCATCTTTTCTGTTACGCCTTTAAAAGATTTGGAAAATGCCTGATAAGATAGCACACAAAATCTATAAGCTGAATATCACCTTCCATGCTTCCATGCTGAAGAGCTTAGAGCCAAGACCTGCTGCTAGAATGCTGTGGGTCTACAAGGAAAATCCTAAAAGAGGCATTTGATGCCCAGCATGAAAAAGCCAACAGAGCCGCACTTTGCAGATTTAATTTCCTCATTTCAAGACCCAATGGTTCAGGTCAGTGATTCATGAAATCTGTAAAACAACCTCCCTCCCTCTGCAAATGTCAGATATATGCAAATCATTCCTTGACTAAAGCAAAACTCTAGGCAATCAGAAATGTGATTTTTCTAATGAGACATAACCATCGTGGCAGACAGCAGTGTGTGAACCAAAGCCTCAGCTCTGGTTGGGAATCAGATCATTCTGATCTTGCCAAGCTCTTCAAAACATGAACCTCAATGAGTACCTGCAAAATCATCTGTATCTTGATACTGGGCCAGATATTAATCTAATTAGGTAATTAATTATTTTTTTATCCTGGATCATAATACCAATTGTTCCCTGCCCATTTCTAGCAGACTCATTGTTCAATGAAACATGATTTAGTAAAAAATACATTTGGAGCAGTATTCCACTGTAGATGGTGTATCTCTCATCATATGTTAATGAACTAGGAAAATCAAATATTTTCCATAAGCTGAGAAGGGAAAAATAATAAAAGCTGCACTTTCTTATTTTAATACCAAATAAATTAACAGAAGCTTACATTACACCTATAAAAGGTCTGTAAGCTATCTGGCTCATTTCTGTAATCATCAAGCATTCACAACAAAACCCCACAGTTTTGCATATTGAGTTATGAAGGTTTTTACTTAGGAGGCTCATTAAAGATAGAAAAAAGGACTGCTTTTCTTCATTACTATTGGTATTTGGTATCAATAAAATAGATTAACCAAACAATCATGAGATTTTTAATGCTGGACTAAAATCCTACCATGTAAGAACTTCCATATAGTATCAGATTAGCTGGATGACTTAAATACCCTCCAAGAGAGGCCAGAATCAGGTACTCTGATATGAATGATAAACTGATGGAACTGTCAGTAGTGTATCTGTCCTTGACATCATCCTGGTGTTAGCATGTGCAAAAGAATTTTCAGAGAATGAAACTAATAATGAGAAAGTTAAAATAATGAGATTATTATAATCTGAAAAAATAAAGACTGAAATTAGCCATTAGCCTAAGGCAAAAAAGTAAACAAAGTATCCTCAGGGTTGACTTAAAAGTCTATAAATTTTATGGAAATGTCACAGACATTCTTTGTACACCCGATTTCTCAAGGCTATTGGTATTTTATCAAACAACTGAAATGATCTGAGGGTCACTGCTACTATTTGATATACACAGACCCATTCTTGCCCTTTCCTTTTGGTATATATATCTTGTGTCATCAGAATTGTGGGCATATTTTCCAATGGCTACCTGAATTTAACATGGAATACTAAGGACTTTAAACACACAACTCTTCTTTTTTTTTTTTTTTTTCCCCAGTCCAAGCTTAATTTGCTCCATTATTATAAATATATAAGGAGATATTTTTTTCTTATTTAATAAGAAAACAGAATTAAGATTCCAAGTGCATGAAGAAAAGTGTTATTAAATTCAGTTTTCCCAATGCTTAGGCTCTGTTACTTGTGTAACTTCTCAGGACATTATGTAAAATAATGGGACATTTGGGAGCTATTGAAATTTTTAATAATAAAAGACAGTAATCTGTAAAAACACGATGCCTTAATTCTTTGGCTGTTTAAAATTTCTATTCATATCTCTTGCACAGAGACCACTCACTTAAGAATGGAATTAGTAACATTTTCAGTGATGCACTTGACAATTCTTCATCTTACCAGATCATGTAAATTAGAGACAGCAGTCTAGCTGCACTTGTCACTGCAGACAGATGAATCACACCAGGACTTTCTCCTCATTTTGCTGTGTAAGACTTTCTGCTCAAATACACATGAGAAGCAGTGTGCAATGTCATATGTAAATCTGCCTTTGAAGGGTAGTTTTAACCTCCAGTCACCCCCTGCCCTTGGAAAGTTCTTGGCTATTTCTGAAGAGAGGAGCAGAACACAGGGTGCAGGCAGGAAACCTGCACCATGGGGTGAGTTTGTGCCTCCTAAACTCAGATCTTGTGTTTCTGCTAGATCTACCTCCACACTGGCCAGGTGGATTTCCCCTCTGCTGACAACCCCATGGAGAGGTAATATGAGATAAATGGTTTTGATTTTCTTTAGAACTGTTTGTTTTCTTCCCTTTGTTTCATCCCCACCCTCTTTTTCTTCTTTTTTCTTCCTTTCCTTTTTTCCTCTTCTTTTTTCCCCCTTAATTTTGAAGTTGACATTAAAGTTCATTGTCACTATTTGAAAATGACATTGATACATCTTCCATTGTCCTTTTAGAAAGCTGCCTCTATAAACAAACTGTTCAACTAGAAATACTTTCAGGTGTCTCAAAAATAATGAAAATAGTTCTCTTATTTCCAGCAAGCACAACCAGTAATACTTTTAAACTCAAGCTGGAAAGAAGAGGCTGTTTACCTATTTTTTAAACTTCCTTTGCATTTTCTGATAAGCTTCAGTGTTAAAAAGGGAAAGGCATGTGCCTTTGGACCCATTTAAACCTCAGACAAAATGTTCAATCAGACACACTGCCTCATTTTTACACCATCACCAGCATGTCACTGAGAAAAAATGCAGGTTTCTCTGCCAAATGTGGGCAATGCTAAAGAACCATGAAACAAATGCTTACACAGACTTGTAACCCAGGATTTAAGCAATCATTGTGCTGTAGAGCACTATTCCGCTACATAAACTCAATGAACTTCAGCTTTTGTAATTCTCCTATAAAAATATACATGAGCATATTGCCACACAGCTGCCTATATTCTTCAGAAAATGTTGCAGTTTCTCACAAAAGACCACTGACTTCAGGCATCACCACTAGCAAAGGCTACAGCCCAAGTGAGCAGGCTCAACAACAAAACAAAGTTAAATTTGTTAAGTTCTTGTGTGGGAGATGCTGCAGGAAAAGAGGAGGATGGTGGAGAGCACAGGCTGGTCCAATGCTGAGCCACCAGTGTGTTGTTTGTGGGAAGAACTGAGAGGTAGTGCTATTTTTAAATGCCACTTAGCGAGTTTTTAAACTCCTCCCGCCCTGCAAACTGTGGCCATAAACTTTCCAGCAGCAACTTCCCCAGTGATACTCTGGACCAAATTCCAAGTGGAATAAAATTATAATCCCTCTATCAACATTCCCCTCACATTTACAGCTCGCCATTAAATGAGTGGAAATTTGAATTCTTTTTAGAAGGCTCCAATTACAGCAGATTATCATGTTTCCCTCTAATTACTGCATATAAATACGTGCCATGTAATACAGTTTATTGTACCCTTAGTGTACCTACAGTAAATAGAGACCAATGTGTTTCATTCAGCTCATGTATTTTGACACTCACATCAGATTTAGCAATTTGTCTTCATTACGACCCCTTGCACTGTTACTGCCATCCTTCTCAGTGCTGTGCTCGAGCTTCGCAGCAGGAAGATTGATGAAGCTTGTGTATACTGATTTGTGACAAAAGCAGGGCACTTGAGAGGCACTGTTACCATTCTGATAGCACTAAGTGGGCTAAAAATTAACTGCACAAAGCCAATACTCTGTTCCCACTTCTCCTCCTCTTCAATTAGGGTACATGACTTGGACCTTGAAAGGCTAAGGCTGCTGTAACACTATTTTTAAACCTATTGCCTTCAGTTGCTTTGTCACTTCTGGAAAGATTTAAAGTTCTGACCATGCTTCTTAACAGCTATTTTTATTCTTTAGAGACACTTTGAATAGACAGGTTTTTTTACTGTGACAAATGTTAAAAGATATTTTCTGAATGACTCTACAGTGGTAAATTTAAACAGCTATTTTAGTGTTTTGGACAAACAGATACTATGGAGATAATTTTCAAAACTGGCTAAATGTCTGAAGAGCCCACACCACATGTGCTCATGAAGGAGAGACTAAACAGCCTCAGCACTTTAAAAGCACCAACTTATTATATACCATTCCCAAGAGGATGGAGAGGTCATATCTCACTACAGACAATTCATCCCTTCAATTATGAAGTTTCAAAGACTGTTGCTAGAATTGCACACTGAAGCCTGTAACTCTTCTGGCTCATTCTTTTGCTAAACACAGGTCTTGACACAGCAATTCCCAACAAGCTGAACTGCTCACTGATGGGTGCATTTTGCAGAGGCTTTGTTTGTTGGAAGCATGAGTAACAAAGGCTCTGCAACAGAGTGTGTAGAAACTGCTCAGGGCAAGAAAACATGCTCAGAGCCATTTTCTGGGCTGAATGTGCAAGTGAACTGTAGCCTGGATTCAATAATCCTCTCCCATCAAGTTACCCATGTACAGTGGAAAGCAGAGCAGGAACTATTCATATTCTGGACATCTCAGAATCAGCTGACACCATACATGGGTGCAGATCCTGCATGAAATGATTTATTTTTTATGCTTATTATAGGGACCTCCACCACTCCTGCAGCTGTTTCAATAACATCACATAGCAAAATCACTAGAGTTTGTGAAACTGTCAACCAGCATCAGGAGGCATATGTAAAAACTGGGGGCAGAAAAAAACTTACAGACTACTTTTGCGAAGGTTTTCTTCCACAGCTCAACCTCCACTAACATTCTCCACTTCTAGCTTCTTTTTAGTAAATTAGCATAATACCAGAAGAGAATGTGAAGTGTTAACATAGAAATTATTAGAAGACAATACATGTCCTGAAGGAGGAGGAAGTAAAAGAAGGAAAGAAGATGATGATGTATTCAATTATTGAAGGAGAATAAAGCCAAATCATCTGAAATTTGCACCTCACTTGGAAATACATCACTAGTCTCATTCACTTGCAAAGCAAGCAGGTAGCTCTCAGGATTACTTCTCCTCCTTCAGACTGTTATTTAAATACTTTATCCTAACTACAAAATATTTGAGAAAGTCTGTGAAATAGAACAAATGCTTTTGTCCTGCTTCATATGTGGAAGTAATGTAATCAAGTGGCCATTTTCTTCTCATTTCAGGCAGAACCAGTCCATTAATAAGAATTCACTAAAGCAAGAGACCATCCTGTATAAAATCCAGTGACATCCAATTTGAAAGTTCACAGTAAAATTCTATCTGATAACAAGTACTGAATACAACTTGCAGCTTTGCAAAGCATTACAAATGCGTCAGAAAAAGATTAAACCTTCAACCTGGGAGCTCAAAAAAAAAAAAAAAAGCATTGACAATCAATGAAAAACCTGGGAGAAGCTGTTCTTTTTCTACCCCCTTGTTCCAAAATGCCAAAATAAACAAACAAATGATACTCAAAAAATATCACTGAAGCAAACAGAAAATCCCAATGATTATAAAGGGGAGTAGATTTCTGACTTCTTCATGCATCTTTTGGCTCAGGGTCTAGACATGTTTCTGCACTCACTTTGGAACATACTCTTGGTAAGTGTAAGTCCTGCAACAGCAGCCTGACATACCATTAAAAAACCCCATGTGGACACAGGTCCATACATCTAAAGAAGACAATTAAAGAGAAATGAAGAAATTCACACCTGACTTTGGCCTCAGCACTTACTTACTTTGCAACAGAATTCTCATGCAACTTAGAAGGAAAGTCACTTAGATTCACCTTTCTTAAACGTGGAAGCCTTAAAAATACACATCCAGTCCTTGTTGATTATTCCTGTTTCCTCTGGTACAATCAGGGACAGAACTCCAGAAAGAGCTCTATGCCATCACAAGCAGTGGACAGGAGACGAGCACTGGTGCTACACTCAACCCCAGTGACTAACATCTGCTATCTTGTATCACTTCATTTTCCTAACAGCTTTGGTGAAAGAGGTGGAAATACTGTTAATAACAAAATTTGCTAAGTAAATACTGGCTGGTACTTACAGGGTATAGCATCTCTGTCAAAGACAGGCTAATTAAAAATAATTCAAAAGTTTTATCTAGGAAAGGTCTGTCAGTGGCTCACACAGACACTGGGCAAAGGGGAGCAAGGGTTGCTAGGTCAAACACTAATCAGAGCTTTTCAAAGGGAGCCCAGTTTGTGCTCCTTTACACCAGACAGACTCCTGGAAGAAGGGTATGAAATGAAGCCGGAAGAGAAACACTGTACTACTGGGAAACCACGGCTGTCTTGGCAATTAAGACCTCCCCAGGGGGTTAATTACACAGAGACAGACAGGCATTTCAGAAAACATTTCTCCGTTTGCCACAGGAACAAGCACAGCTTGACCGGCCTGGCTCTGGAGCCCAGCCTATGTGCGGATGCGCTGCAGGAATGCGCCTCCCTGGAGGCAGCGATGGGCAACCTTTCAGCAGCAGCTCAAAGGGTGATTTGACCACTGGGGCTGTGTCTCCACCAGAGCCCAATTCCCTTTCCCACTCACTGTTTCCAGGTGGGCTTTACTATGTGGTCATATCTGCACTTCTGCAGGACACACTGCTCCAATGTTTCTCTTTTCCGTAGCCTGCCCTCCACATTCATAAGCCTTGGAGCAGTGCACAACACAAATTTCTCTCTAGTACATCTTCATCCACCAAAACCTTGCAGATTGTTATTTTTTCAAGGAAGATACAATTCAGGGGAAAGAAGAGATTAACTTGTATTGATGACTAAAGCTAAATTACTCTAAATAACTAAATTGTTTTCTTTTTGCTATTAGTAGCAGCACTCCCCCATCTATACGGGAATCCCTTGGAAAATGTGTATTTGGCATGTTTCACTGAGATCTTTGAGGCAAACAGAAAAATTACAGAATTACAGAATCACAGAATGATTGATGCTGGAAGGGACCTGTGGAGCTCATCTAGTCCAACCCCTGCTAAAGCAGGTTCATCTACAGCTGGCTGTGCAGGATCACATCCAGGCAGCTTTTGAGTATCTCCAGAGAGAGAGACTCCACAACCTCTCTGTGCAACTTGTTCTAGTGCTCTGCCACCCTCACAGAAAATAAGATTTTTTCCTCATATTCAGATGGAACCTCCTGTGTTTCATTTTGTGCTAACCTTATGTCCACCGGGATTACCTGGTCCTTCACTGCAGAGCAAAGGAGACTTACAAACCCAAGATTCTCATCAATAGACACATTTCAAAATCAATGCCCTTTCATTCCATTTGTGATCTTCTCTGACAGTATAAACTGGAAAGCTTGAAGTTATTAGAATACATGATTACTTTACTAACTTTACGACTTATATCCTAAAAAGGGAAAAAATAATTGTATTGCCCTCCATTTATTTATGACATGGAATGTGTAAGACTAGACAGTGAATTTTCAAGAAAAAAACCCCAACCCAAACTAGTGTAGTAATAATCAACCCTTTTCTCCTGTGCTCTGCACTAACCAAAATAATTTGGGATTTTTAGCAAATAAAAAAATCTAATGAATATGCTGATATATATTTTACTACATTTTGCTGTCAGATAGTAATTGCACTATGAACTGTTGTGTCCAGATGTTTTTCTAGCTTGTATGGATTTGAACAGCATTTCCTAGTAGGGGTGATTGATTATGTGGGACAATATGGTTCTTTTTACTTGTACCAACAGGAATCAAGAATTCCTAACTTCACAAATAGACAAAAAGACAGTCAAAGAACTTTTACCCAAAGGAAAAAGAAACCCACAGCATGGTGTACAGTAGAGTGAAAGAAAACACATGTGGCAAAACCAGTAGTTTACAAATATATCAATCCATATCCAACACATATGAGCTCCTTATAAAGAGAAACATTCATCACAAGGGCCAAGGGAATGGTTTAAATACTCTTTTTAGAAGACAGTTTTTAACCTGAAAATTGTTATCAAGAATCTGATTAAGCGAAAGCTTAAAAAAAAAAAAACCAAAACAAAAAAAATAACACCCAAAAAATTGATTCTGATAATGCAGTGAATTTGAAAAAGTTCAAAGTTTGCTTTCATCCAAATTATCAGGCTGCACATTAGATCCAAGATGCAAAATTTAAACCAGTTTAACCTGAGAGACTAAAAATTTTGGCAGGGTTGGGGTCATTCCATATATATTTAAAAAATATATTTTGCTCTGGGTATTTTAAACAAAATTTAAGACCTACAATAAAAGACTTAACTGAAGTAGATTAGAGGTGGAAAACAAGTGTTCATTTTTTGTTCAATTTTTTTCCTGTGCTTGTGACTTGCAAAGTATTTTATTTCTTCTGTATAATCAGGCAATTCCCAGCTTTGTGTGAGTCTGTTATAAATGAAGGGAAAGTAGAATACCACTCTCCCAGAACAGCAAGAAGTGATTTTAAATTACAAAAATCAGCTAACCTCTTAAAATATATTTTCCACTTAAACTTACCTCTAGAAAATGTTCTGCTTGCTGTTCCCGATCCAATTTTCTTGATGTTGTAGTAATCAGACCTGTGAAAAAAGGATGATATTTGATTGTCAATAGCCATTTAAAAATATGTATCTTAATCAATCTGAATACAAATTAATTTTTAAAACACACAAAGCGGAAAAAAATCTATTTGAAGCTCTATCAGACACAGATCTCTTGACATCTGTCAAGCATTTTATTTCTCAGTCCAACCATTATCACTTTCTGACCAGCAATGAATCTTAAAAAAAAAATGCTGTGAGAAAAATAACTGAGAAACAGTTAAGTGTGTGTCTACAGTTAACATGCTACATTTATTACAGTGAATGAAAAAAACTCACTAAAGAATCTCCATTTGTCTTATGATTAAGAGTTTCAATGAATCATTTGCATATGACTGAAATTCTTCTGTAAAAAACCTCATTAAAGATTTCAGAGTTCTCAAACAATTAATAGGATAGGATGCTGATTACTTCCATGCCAAGAATACTTGACAAAGAAGGTTATTTCTGTAGTAACTAGTTGTATACATAATGATTTCCACATGTAATAATTCTAATGCATTTAAGGTTCTGTACTAAAATTTCATCAATTTGTTCCATGCTCAAATAGGGTCTTTAAAATAAAGTACCTTTTTACATGAGGATGATCAAGATATATTTTTTTAAGGCAATGATTAAGCTCTTGTAAGATTTATACCATGGAAACAAAAGGAAACACTTCCAAAGTTCCCTTAAGAAAATTGATGCATACCTTCTAGGAACATAGCTTAGTTTTTTATTTTGTTCTTACCAGAGATTTAAAGGGCAGATTTGGGTTTTCCCTCATACAAAACATTTCTTTGGCTAGGAAAATGCATTATGTTCTTGTTTTTTGATAGAACAACTTTTCCAGATATAAAGCTGATTTTGGAGAGAACATCAGTAGGCCCAGTTGTTCTCAAGAATTTGTCATCTTTAAGATTACCAAGGGAAACAAGAAAATAAATTCTTCCTGGATTAACTAATCTACTTATTGAATTAATCAGACAAATCCATGATGACACTGAATTCTTAGAACACCCCATCAGCAACAGCTACATAGGACTTCCAGTCCCAGAAGGCTTCTACAGCTACAGTTCCTCATATACTATCACCTCTCCTTGGTGGAATCCATTTACCTATTTTGGTGAGAAGAGGAGAAATATTACTTGAAGCAATGGGATGAAATGAACAAAGGCAAGTGCACTCTGCTTCCAGGATTTCAGACTTGTTACATGATACATCAGACCACAGAAGTGACATCCAAGGGGAGGCCACAGAAACTAAGAGCAAATCAGTACAATTACATGGAAGAAACTGGTACTGGCAAAAAGCTGAAAAAACAAAGCTGGTATTGCCTGCATCAAGCACTTTTAAGTATTCAAAACTGTTACACCATATGGGAGACATCTATCTACTCACTGCATGAGTTTAAACAGAAATGACAGCACAGATGATAAAATGGTGTCACACAAGATCCCCCCCATGTCTAAAAAGAACTCAAAGATACAGGCAAGTATTACCTAATTATGAAAGAAGTTCAGTCCCAATAAATTGATAAAGATTTCACATTTGAAATACCCCTATTCATCATATGCATGGCCACTATGGATATTTATCAAACAGAACCTAATCACATTACAGAATATGATAATTTCTACATTGTCTTCCACTTCCTTCATTGCTAATGTGCCATTGTGAATTCTACCTATTTTCTTCTTAAAAAGAGATCTCTCCTGTAAATAATAGAAGGTCTCTGTTCTCACTATCTTCTTCAGGCAGAGAAATTCACATTCCTTTTGAATACCAAGAGCTAACATTTGAAACTGAATATCATGAATGCTTAGAATTAATAGAATAGTATTTGTCTTTCAGTGGTACAACTAAAACTACTACTACTACTGCTCCTCCTCACAAAACTACTGTTATCATAAAGGTGGTTCCTTTGTTTAACGTAGAGCCTTTTTGACTGCAATAATTGTCAGAGTGCCTCCAGACCTGAATTTTCTTCCAAGAGATGTATGAACACATAGCAAGTCTCTACAACAAAACTGCCTGTATTTTAAATGTAGCAGATCTTAGAAGATTTATCATTCAGATTTAACAGCTGATCCTAAAGGGGGAGGTAGCAGACCATCACCATCAGTTCTGCAGACCTGATTGTGAAGTATGTTGACTATGAACCATCACAACTGCTTGTTTTTGCTTTAAAGGCAGCATACAATGCCCATTCTGGGCAGTTTCATCAGGCTCTTAAATTAATGTAGAAATTACTGTTCCAATGTATGTGCAGTTATGAGGTTTTTGGTTTCCTCTCCTGTCCTCTGTCCCACCTGGCACCCATGATGGCCTCACTGCAGTATCCTAGCTGCTCACTGTCACATACATTCCTGATGTCAGAGACAGATCAAACTGTCCAACACTACTGCTCAAAATATAACTACACGTAAATCAGGTCTCAGTTACTCAATATTAATATTTATTGAATTATTTTCACATATTGGTAGGGATATGAATCTGGTCTTTTAGGTTACAAAACTGTATTTCAAGAAATTATGAAGAGTAATCATCAAACCTGAAAAAATAAATATGCCAGTTATGTCTAAGACTACCCACAGCTTTACCAGTCCAGCCTCAAAGAAATTAATTTCCTGGGTTTTATGAAAACCTTACTGTGTTCCTCCCTCCTGGGTTCACTACTCCATGCCACAGACACGTAATAATAGCAATATTTAGCAGGATGTAGAACTTTATTTTCCAGACACTGGGGCAACTGAGAAAAACTTGACCTTGCACAAGACACCATATCCCAGTGTTAGCTCTTATCTAACTGCATTAAATTGTCATACTCTGTTATGGTGTAAAGGCATTATCTAAAGAAAATAACTCTCAGAGAAAAATAAACCCCAGGAAATTATGTTAGGCTGCACTCCTGCCTATGAGAAAGTCACAAGGGGACAATGATAAAAAAATGACCCTTCTTTTTTTTCCTATCTTCAATATGTGCTGTGGCCCTTATGGACACCGTCATATGGACAACCCTCCAAAGCCAGCTGGGAAACACAGCAAACATTTATAAAAAAAATAGTCAAAACCACTGACAAGCTTCAGAAGTTGTTGCACACCTCTCAAGTAGTTTCTCTCTAATTTGAAAGGAAACATCATGGTCCTGCTAAGGGCAGGAGATATTTATAAGCTTAAAGGTGATCTTTAAGAACATCCACAAAAGTGAAGAGGAAAATTGTATTCACTAGAGAAGTTATTTACAGTAACACCATCCACTTACAAACAAGGTTATGTCGTTCTCCTCAAAGAATTTCATACTTAACTCACAAAATCAAAGTATGAGATTCTGTAAGTTGTTTTGTGAAACTCAAAAACATTGATCAAAAATTTCAGCTTTGAGATAACTTGCTATATAACACCTTGGAGGTCTAATAGAATGTGCTTTTCTATGATACCTGCCACTTTTGCTGTCTGAGTATTTTTCTCATCTTAAAAAATGAATAATTATTGTTCTACTCTTGTTACAGAGTTTGGAAATGTTGGAAGGTGAACATGCTCACTCTACACAACATGTCCCATAATACTGTAGGACACAGGTCACAGGTCCCAGCTGACACTGACAGGGGAACATCGTATCAAAACCCCACTGGCTAAGACACTGTACAGTGTCTCCCAAATCTACCCTGTAAAAGGAAATTCAGGATGTAGATGGAGAAGAAACAACAATGTTCTTCATCTCATCACTTTATAATGTGAATGGGGAAACCAGAGATGTAGGGTGGGTAAAAAAGCAGACTTGCCCTATTGCTTAGATGCAGTCTTAGTGACACAGAAGAAAGAAAAGGACCAACACAAAGAAATTGTGAAAATTTAGCCAATACATCAGCCTATACAACCTTCAGCTAATGCATCATCTTACAAACCACCAGTTATAAGGGCTCAGATGTGTGATTGAGACATTTGAACAACACTTACCACTGATGCTTGGAATAATGCTTTTAGCACACTTAGATGTGCTAAAGAAGCTAAAAGATCAGTGAAAGATCAAAACCCACCTGAGATACTTTGCACTTGCAATTAGCAAAGCCTGCAGCTGCTACACTGCATAAGAAGAAATATAACTAATCAGTGACCAAGTACCTTGGTGACAGGTCTGATGTCACAGGAGTAATGCCAGGCAGGTGTGTGGATGAATGCACTCGTGTGTCTGTATCACTGAACATGATACAACATCAGGAATAGTTACAAATTCAACAGTATGACTAATGCTTTACAATTTTAAGGGTTTTTTTTTAGAATTTGATCAAATTGAAGGATTTAAACCATGCTCTACCTTCAGTTAGCTCTTGTTTCCTAGAAGAGTGCTCACAGAAATAAAACCTCTGTGTGCCTATGTGTACTGAAGCAGACAAGAGTGCTATGTAAATACATTCATATATATTGTATGTACAGTCAAATATTAGACTATGTACATGCCCGTGTGTGACATTTTGCATTTACCCTGTAAGTTGAATATTAAAAGTTATCCTAAAACACACTTATTTACAGAGGTATATTTAGCTCTAAGGTTTACTGATGTTTATTCTTTCCATATATATGCATTATTTGAAGTATTTTTGTTCTAAACAAATGAATTAATTAATCCATATTTCTTCTATGGACTTAGCCACAGAAGAAACATTCATAAAGGGCTGTTAAGTGCAAAGGTTATGGCAGAGGAAATCTTGAAGCACTGGAGAATTTGAACAGTATTACACAGAGGGAAGCACTGATCTGGGTTTGCTTCTTCTGATGCTTATTCTCTACACATCCACAAGAGCCCACAGCTGTAGGTGTGATAGTAACTAAACTGACCCTTGACTTAAAATAAATTTACATATTTTTCAGTACTATGGCACTTAGGGACCAAAAATTAGTTTGCTACAGGCTATTTTCTGACACAGATTGAATTTCCCTAATATGGCTGTGAAGCCAAGGAGAGTTCAATAGCCTTCTCCTTATGAAATTAAATTATTTTCATTCAACCTGTGGACGGATAACCTTACCTGAGCTGTTTCCTGAAGTACTGCTTAAAAGATAACAGAATCCAGTATGGAGAGACAGCATATTTTACTGCTATCTTTGGAAGTGCTGCAAATTTTATAGTATAAGGAATATTTTTTTTAAAAAATGAAATTCTGAAGAACTCCTTTATTGAGTTTTCATTCTCAAACTTTAAGTGAAATATGAAAAAAATGTAGGACAGATAATAAGCAGGCTAAATTAAAAGAAACTGAATAAATTCCTGTTTTAAAATGAAGGCTGAGTGTCTTCACTGAGATAGGAAGCTGAGAAAGAAAGCAACATCATCCCTTTCCCTGGCAAAAGATTAATAGGATACATTTACTGCATGTTTTACTGTCCATTAATTTTTTTTCTTGCTCTGCATATTCATAAAAAATATTTATTAAGAAAATACAAGTGGGGGATGGATAGATTGGCAGTGTAACAGGGGACTTAAGGTTATTATGCAGACTTTAAACATAAGCTCAGAACATACTGCCTGGCTCCAAGTCATAGCAGTACATGCTTTACACCTTTGCCACTCACAGTGGAGTCAGGATCTTTGCCTGGGACTTCAGGCAGCACAGGGCCATCCATGTATGTCCCACAACACACACACACAGATGGTCTGGATGGATTAGCCGAGGTCTAATCTGCAAGATTTCTAGTCCCCAGGTGATGAGGGACACTTTCTCCTCATCCAGATACTCATTCTCATTTTCAAAGAGAAAAACTTTGAAATGGAAACAAGAATATACAATTAGACACATTTCTCAACAGAGTTCTTGTGCCCTGTGAGATGCTCTGAGCATCCTGCAACACTGCTCCTATCCTGTCACAGTCCAAAGTGGATGTGCTTCCCAGTCTGCCTTTCTCAAATACTGTAAGGAACAAGTATACAGAAAGAAAACCACAAGAAGGTATCAAAAGAAACATTCTGTAGAGTTACTGTTGAAAGCTCTGCTTGGAAAAATAATGCCTTGGGACTGTTTGCTGGAAATAAAGCCCTTTTAACCCAACCAGTTAAACAGACAAAAGGAGTAAGTAAAACAAACATTCTTTTTACAAAAAATGTTCCATAAATTCAGTGAGTGGTTAGACACACTGCTCATTCACCAAAGCCCTAGGGCTGAATTGGCAGAAATTCATATGGGAGTTTATGGGTTTACTAGAAATCTACAATATTTATTAACATTACACACAAAGGTATGAAACAGCCTCTCCATGCATTTATGAACCCAGAAGAGAGTACGCAGCTGCTGAGAAATACAGCCATCAGTTGTCAGCTGCCCCACTACTCTTTAAAAGTAAATTTAAGTCTTTAGATGGATAAAAAAGGAAAAGGGCAGGCACAATAAACAGCACAAGGATTTTCACCATATATTCAGGAACATAAAACTATTGAACATTCCTGACCATAGAAATGTCAAAATGAATAGTAATAACCAAGGTAATTCTATTATCCACAGGCAGCGAGAGGCATTGTAAACACTCTAACAGCACATTCATCTCCTGCAATAAATTAGGGATCGACAAAGCAAAATTGAATTTCAAAGATAAATGATAGAAAACTACGTACGTTTTACTTGGAGATGTAAACAAACATATCATTTTATATAATTACACATGTAAACCTCTAATTTAGGAAGACTGTATTCTGATCTAAATGAATGATACTTCATTGAACAAGAAAGAGAACCCACCAGGCAAGCCTGTGCAATTACGTGGAGGACTGCTGCTTCATTGTTTTTCCTGAGGTGACAATGAAAGTGGAACGACCTTTTTGAAACAAGCTAGGTATAAAAAATGATTGCTTTTTAAAAACAGTTACATTTTCTAATGCATGGTTATATCTTAAAAAAAAAAAAAAAAGGAGAAGCTGAAGCAAAACCTTTTTGTTCTTCTTTCATTGTCCCTTCTGTCTCTTGTTACGAGTTCTGTCAGCTTATCGCTGAAAATACCAAAACTCTGAACAAAATGCACAGCAAACATTCACTTCAATGAAGGTTTTGGAATATGCTTTCCTTTAAAGGCAGATTCTGGCTTTTTTTTTTTTTTGTTCCTAGAAAATGTTTAAAGTGACAATATGTTGTGCCAGTCTGTTCTGCCTGTAAAACAGGGGACTTAGAGGGACTCCCTTTCATTCTTTAAAACTCAGCCAGTACAGTCCCAAGGAACTGCAGGCAAAGCCACTACTTTTTTCAATATTCTTCTCCACTTGTGGAGTGGCCAGGCTTTCTGTTTTGTGTAATCCTCCTGGAAGGTAATATGCACACATCACTGCTGAATAGCCTGGTTTCCAGACTGCATTTATGAATAATCTGCACCTTCATTTTGGTCAACTAAACAAGACAAGCTGTATTGGTTCTTTCTCACCTAATAAATTTGCTGTTACCTTTCCCTCATTACAATTCCAATCTTCATCCATCCTAAGCCTGATAGATGGAGAATACTGTGCTTCAGATAAAGTCTACATATCAACACTAAAGCAGCCAAACTACTGATTCCTGTGGATGCATCTAGCAGGGAGCAGCAATATCATATTAGTCTTCAAATACACTGTTTAGTTTACTCCACTAATGAATTTTTACTCTTCAAACTCCTAGAGATACTTTCTTTGGAATTTTTTTTTTTTTGGGGGGGGGGGATTTTTTTTTGTTGGTTTTTTTTTCCATTCCTCCTTTTTTTTTATTTTCCCCAAACCCTCTGGTGTGGATGATGCCTTCCAATCCTGGATGAGAGCAAACTCCCTCTTTTGAAGCCAGCATCACTGAAGGAGCCACCAAGTAAGATCATTTATCTAGCCAATACTTGAGATAATCTGTTAATGTATGCCCTTCAGCATGCAAATTCCTTATTCAAGACTCATAATTTTTATTTCCTCTTCAGCCAGCCCATACACAATATCAATTCAACAATTAATCTCCGCGTCCTCGTGCCTCATAAATTCTGCACTGCAACTGTATCAGATGCATTACTGAGGTCCACGCAGATGACATACAAAGTATTTCTTAGAACATAATTTATCTTATCCATGACATCAAGATAGGCCGATACGATTTACTTCTGGTAAACCCATGAGCACTTTTATCCTGTTTTCTATTTATTTTCACGTTTTTAATTATACTGTCCTTCAAAATACTTTTGAAAGCCTTGTGGTTGACAGAGGTCAGACAAATAGTTCTGTGACTGCAAGGCTTATTTCTTCACCCTGTCTTCCTGCTCTTTGCTGCTGACATTTTATTTGTTATCTCCCAGCTGCATGGCTTAAATCCCAAATTTATAATACCCCTCAGTATTTACTTGCTGCAGGAGTTGTATTTAAGGTGTCAATTTTTTCACATTTCTGGAGCAGAAATTATCATCGTTATTCTTACCTAAGAGTGATGGCAATGAGTCGTGTTTGGCCAGGAAGAAGCCAAATCCAAACTCACTGCAGACAGCAGGATAAGGTCTGCAAAGGCTGCTATATCAAGCCACAGTTACCACCTGACTGTGCTAACTTTGGACTGCAAATGGCTTCAGGCATCTCACGGGGATGTGTTTCTTGAACTCAGGTGGGATGAAACTCAAAGTGCAACCCAAGGTGTCTGCCCTCTAAAATGATCCCTCAGGACCCACCCTTAAGACTGCAAGCACAGTCTGGCAGTCCACAGCTGCAATATTTATATGATAATACTCAGTGCCCAAGCTGAACTGGCCACTGTAGCACAACTGATGAGCGATTTCTCGGCACTGTCATTGTCGCCTGAGTCATCTCTTTGGGGCTGTGATGCTCTGGAACAACTGAGCAAATGCCCTTGAGGGACTGTCCCACAGGGGCTTAGCTCTTCTAAAATACTTCACAGATAAATTCATGCTTTGTAGGATAAGAAGGTTTTCAAGTTTAAATGCTTTATTTAGGCTCAAACAAATAAGTAAGAATAGAAATAGCACTCACATCTTCTTTTGCTTTGTTCCCTTCAGAAGCGCAGTGCCACCTAAAAATCTGACTCCTAATATGATGCTTCAGCACAGATTTTTAAACAGCTCCCTGCATCACTTCCACTTTCAGGGAGAAATTACAAAATTCTATTTGGGTTATAATTAGCATATCATTATTAGAGGCAAAAATAGCTATAAATCTATCTAACTGGTGGATAGCTTAGTAACCAACACACATCATCATTAAACAATTTTCTTTAAATTTTTTTGTACACTAAGGCCTCATAATTCTGCAAAAGCAACAACTAAGCCTAACTAGACTCTGGATATAGTTTATGCTAATTAACTTCACTGTTTGCAGGAATGGAGACATACAATATCTGCCGCAAGGGTGGTGGTGGTGGTGTCACTTTCAGTGGAAAGGGGCTATGCAAATTTTCAGCACCTTGGACCTGGATACATCATGACTTCTTGTTTGACCTCTTTTTCTGGCATATTATAACGAAAGAAGGAAAGAGAATAGTAAAAAGTCTCCAATGAATGCTTTTGTATAAAATATGCATAGGTCACAGCATGATGTAGTCCTGGTATTTTCCCTTCTCATTTGTGGAGGAGGTGCAGAGGGTGCACAGGGTGCAGCTGTCAGTTCCCCCTCCCCCCCCAGTTTACACACTCCCATTACCTTTTAAAGAGAAGTGATTTTATATTTTTACCTCAACCAAGCAGTGCTCTCACCAACAGAAAAGCAACACCAGCTTCTTCCCAAAATGTGTTAAAAAAAAAAAATAGGTGCCAATCGCTCATGACCATCAATTGTCTCCAGCTCAGTAAAGCACAATGGTGAGAGTGGTGCCCTGCACTACCTGCAGATTCCCCAGGTCAAGTCAATCTCATCTTCATCTCTAATAAGAAAATGATTAATTGGCGAGGTGATCTTGCTGATTTGGAGGCAGAACACAGAGCTGTGGAAAGAAGTCTCCCAGAAAAGATATATGGCCCTCTTTCATGGCATGCAACTCGCATTCAGCACTGTCAAGATCTGTTGCCTTTCCCAAGGTGGTCTCCTGCCTGAGAAAGCATACTAAGATACCTCTGTTAGATTTCCAGCTCACCCTCTGTCTTGGTCTGTAACCTTACATGGGACATTTTATGTCTCCATGCTTCAGCTTTCCCTCCCATAAAACTGGGATAATGGACATGTTTCTTTCTAAACTGCCTTGTGACCTAAAAAAATAAAAAAAAATACTTTTTGTAAGATATTATTAACTAACAATATCATAAAGCTCAGAGATGATAGCACTAAGCATTTTCTAAAATTTGTCCTTTTCTTCGTTCCCTGAGCACAGATTTATAAACTGTTACCAAAAGGTAAAATACAGTATTAGGTATGACCCCCACTTCAGTGGCTCAGCACAGAAAAAAATGCACAGGAAAACTAGAACTGGGACAGTAGCTGCTTTTCTCTGTGAAGCTGCCCAGTGCCCCAGCCTTGTGAAACAGCTCAGTCCTTTGAGTCAATCTAAGTCTCCTTACATACCTCCCTCTTGCACAGGTGCCTTTTAGAAATATGATGGATATGGATGAAATGGGAATGGAAGCGTGCATGTGTGAAAGCACTCAAAGAAACAACAGTCAGATTTAAAGGAATGGTCTATGCTGCTAACCAAGGAGATGTCTGGGGAACGTGATGATTGCATCTGGGCACATTGCTAAGGTCCCAGCATGGACCTGTCAGCAGGAGATGTGTGGTTTGGTAACAGAAGGAGGGCAACAAGGTTCCAGCACATCACCGATACTATCACGCTAAGAAGGGACAGATGATGGCCTTAAATTGATCCAGGATGAGACAAAGACAGTCAGCAATGAGTTGCAGAGGCAGAAATAAGCCAGATTGCAATGCAAAGTTCAGTTAACTCCTAAATGTTTTGGAAGACCGGTTCAAAACAAGACTTGATCAGTTCCCTGTAAGTCAAGAACCCAAGAGACACAGTGAGGACTTCAATTTCCCACAATTTCACCACAGCACTTGGATACCTCTGCCTTGGTGTGAGGAGTATGAGCATGTAAGAAAAACCAAGTTCCAGATCAAGTTAAATAAAATAAAATGGCCTTCTCCCTTCACAAGGTCTCACACTGAGTTTGTTACAATTAACTCTGACACTCTTATTTCAGCTAGTTTTAATCTAGGCAACTTCTCACTGAAATGGATGCCATGTTTAACTACCCTGCTGACCACAAGCTGAGGAGAACCATGGGGATAATACACACACCCATTGTGAAACCTGTGCTAACCTATCATGACTCAAAAGCTGGTTGTTATTGCACTACTGGATACAAAGGCTCCAAGGCAGAGTGGGATGCTTGGTGTGCTCATTTGCATCTCATTACCCAGCATGCTCTTCCTCCTCAGTGCTATTTTCATAGTGGCATTGTTGTCCGAGCCCTGGGAACAAGTGAAAAGATTTGGTGACTTTGGATGCATGCAGTTCTTTTCTACTTGCTTTACTCTCCCTTTATAATGAAAGGCTTTGCAAAGTGGTGAAAATGAATAGATTTTCCATTTTTAAGGCTGTATGGGTGTGGGTTTGTTTTTTGTTTTCCTTTTTTTTTTTTTTTTTAATTTTGGGGTTTTTTTTTCCAGTAGTTTAAGCTATCAGGAGCAAATCTTGAATAACAAATAAGATTACAGAAATGTGAGCTTAATGTTCCTCTCTACAAGGCACTCAAGCATGAAGGTTTTGATCGAAGAGTAAGAAATGAGATTTAACTTCCTTCTGATTTAAGTTTCATTTGTACAAAGAACCTGTTTCAGCAAAATGTGATTCTAGCTCATTATTCAGTGAAGGGCAAATATCTTCAATTGCAATCTAGTAAGATCAGCAGCTTTTACTGTGTTACAAGCCTCAGTGAAGAGAACTGAACATACTGGCTTCTGTCATTGTCTACATCTGAGACTGTGATGATTCCACCCTGTCCAATTCATTTCAAAAGCTGTAGCTTCCAATTAAATGTATAAGTTGTCAGCCAGAGTAAGTGTCTATCATTTGAGCCAGATCAGTTTTGGTTTCTGGCAGTTTAACTGCATCAAAGGGTTGATTTACAGATCAGTTACATTTTTTTTTAATTCAGTACTGAAGGGAATAAAACTGCCTCAAACATGGGACTCAAAACAACACTGAGTTACCTGTTTTCCGTAGCTTTCAATGGGTTTTAACAAGCTGGAAATAAAACTTCATTCCTCAGTGTCTTGATGGTTTTCAACATGCACTTAAAAATCATTAAAAAAACCAAACCAAACTCCAGGCAAATCTAAGAACCTTAAAATCATGTTCTTTAACAACATCTAGCACACAAAGATTACATTGTACTCTATAACCGTCAATGAATTCAGCGCCAAAAGCTTGTGTGAGGTATGAGGTTAGCCCCTTCTCAGGTTAAAAAGACTTCTCCCATTTTACAGATATGGAATCTTAGCTATAAAAGCAAAACTATGTGTTGAAGACGGGTGCTGTGCATAGCAGAAGCACATTTAAAACACTTCAGTCTCACAGGTTCATGTTTTAAGAATCCGAGCAATTTTGAGAGTCCTTCTTGAGATAAAAAAAATGGGTAAATGTAGGTTAAAATAATGCAAAAATACTTGAGATGGAGTCTCTGTGCAAGGAAAAAAATATGAGTTTTGGGGGGTTTAAGGCTAAGATTCAGTACCTCCTTAAAATATGCAGAGCATTTGCTCCTTGGGCTCCTTGTGGCAGGAGGCTGAGTGGCATTTCACAGCAGGATCCTGTGACGATGCTTTGAAGTGTTTGTGCTGTATAACCCTTGATGAATCAATTAGATCTCCTCACGCCCCCAAATTATTCTTTTTACATGCAGTATTGTTTTTACAGTAAAAACACAGCCCTAAATCTAGAAACTGGTCCTGTAGGATCCAAAAGGATCAGGTTGTAACTACTGTAGGTGGTGGCTGGTGAAATTGAAACACCCAGAAGTAAAAGGTAGATGGACTAGGTTTTTAAAACATTTAAGATGCTTTAAAATCTTAAATCACTATCAGGTAGCCTCTTAACAGCCTGTATCTACTGAGGCACACTGAGTTAAGAGCCACTGTGTGGGGAATCATGGAGACATACAGGAGTTGGGAACAAGGACTGGAGACTGCATGGAGCTGGATGGGTTCAAAGTCAGGACACCCACAGCTTACCAGGAACTAAACCCCACTGTTTTCAAAAGGGCCATGATGTCTGGTAACAGCGACTGACAGAGCTGAGTGAACTGCTGAGGACTTGGGCAATCCTGGTAGCTTCTTAAAGAGTGGTGATGGTGGTCTAAAACCATGTGTGCAGAGAGCTACAACAGCCTTTTTTCTTCCAGAAGAAATGCTTGTATGAGCAGGCAGATATGAATCAAGTTAGCCACAGTGTAAAGTAGCAAAATAATGAACAAGAGTTCATTAAAAAGTGAAACGAGCAAAGAGTTAATTGAAAGTTCACTAAGACACTCAATGTCCCAAACTAGTTTTGCTTTGTCAGTTAAAGGAAGGAGGACAAAGAAGTGAGAGGAAACATTTTTAGTACATGGATTTTTTCAAGAGTCACTAATATTTCTGCAGCCACACCACCAAAACCTCTCTCAAAGCCTTGGGCCAGCACAGGTGCCTCGGAACAGAAGAGGACCCTGCTTAACCAGGACAGGCAAGACTCACTGCACCTGCATCCTACCTGGCTGACAAACATCCTTGTACAGTCAAAGCAGAGAAACAGGCACCTCTTAAGCATGACTTATATGGTTTTTTGGGTTTTTTTTTTTTTAGATATTCAAGCTAAGAGAAGCTAAAATGTAGTCTAGAGGCATCTCTCTCTCTCCCCAGTCACTATAAAGGCAGTTTACAGATTGGCAGGGGGAGTCACAGCCGCTATGTCCTAAGAAAAAATCACCATGAGGCAGATGAGGGAGGCAAAATGGGATTGTCTCTTACCCCTGCTGGTCCTACTGGATTTGGGGCTATCAGCATGGCTTTATGGTATGTATTAAGGCAGCCCCAGAAAGTTGTGAAACAGCTCTCCACCTCTTATTTTAGGCTACATCTCTCTCTTTCCCATCACTGAAATTTCTCCAGGAGGGTCTGCTGGCCCTTTGCCTGTCTGTGTGCAGGAAGGGACCTCTCCTGTGCCGGGGCTCAGATGGTCCCTTCATCCCCCAGCCTCTGGAGTTCAAGGAGGGAAGATAGCACCTGCGACCCCTATTTCTGCAGCCGCCATAAATTCAACTTTCCATTAAATTTTTATTTCTAGGTCAAGACAAGAATGATAGATGAAAAACAAAAATAGCTGAGCATTCAGTATGGAAGCTGCTGCAGCACAGCACTTCCAGCCTGCCAGACCCCAGACAGCCTCCAAGTATGCCAGTTATTGATTTTTGTACCAAAACATTTACACTGGCACAAACCCCGGTGAGTGCAATTATATGGGTATAAAGGTGCTTTATACTAGCATAGATTATGAGATAAACAAGCTAATTTATACTGCTGTAACTGCATGCACTTCGGGGTATTTGTACCGCTTTAATGATACCAGTGTAGTTAAAGCAATACAACTTGCATCTACAGACAAGACCTCACCCTGATGGTAATTAACACGGGCATTTCCAGCCACCCCGAGCAGCTGAGGTTAGTGTTAGAAATAGCAACTGACCCATAACAATTTGCAACAGCATCAGAAGCCTCTATAAAACAGCTCCACCTTCAATTGCTTTTTCCACATTTGCTGGAAGGATGTTTATTGTACCCTTTTTACCAGGCGGTGCCCCAAGAGCTAAAAGTTGCTTGTGGCCACTTTTCTCTTGTGTCTGGATAGCAAAACAAACCAAAAAATAATCAATTCACCCAGTGACATTTTGCTGTGAAAGAGTGAAGGCAGCACAAAAACGCTGCTAGAAGTGGTGGTTAACCCTGTGCTACCCTTATTGTTCCTTATTCAGCAGCTCCAAGGGCTGGAGCAGCCCCTGGAGCACGGGAAAAGGGGCTCTGCCATCTGTTGCTAGGGCTGACATCACCCCTGTTTGCTCAGGCATTGCTCCTCGGGCTGTGTTTGCATCATTAATCAGCACCAGCTTTGCGCTGGCCCATTCAGCAGCGCCTGGGCTGTCAGCTCTGGAGAGCCTCAGTGCAAAAAGGAGCTGCCAAAGTGCTCGGCCTCACTCCCAGAGAGGTTTGGATATACATCAAGATCGCTTCAGATGGAGTATTTGTCAACTCATCCTGCGAGAAAGTGCGCCCTGCACAGTACACAACTTGACAAAGGGAGGAAAAGCAATCCCAGAAAACCACCCCCTCTCCCATATGCACTCTCCGCAGGTGAAACTTCAAGCCACAGAAAACCAAATTGCTTTTTCCCCGAAACCAGGTTTGCCAAGAGGCTGCTGAACCCATCAAAGTGATAATGGATACACATCACTTAATTTTTTTTTTCCTGAAGAATACTAGCACAATCTCACAGGAAGCAACAAGAAATTCCTTAATCATAAAAAAAAAAAAAAAAGAGATTTAATAAAAAAATGGCTGCCAATGCAGAAAGGAAGCAATGTTTCCATTGGACAATCGGGCAACAGAGGCACAGAGGGGCTTACTGATTTCCTCAAGGTCAAACATATAGAAATGCACAAACATGGAAAGACTGAAGCACTGGCTACAAATACTGCAGCAGCACAGACACCAACTAGACACATGGACCCCCCCCCCCATTTCCAATCATCTTCTATTTTCCCAGATGTCTAAACGGGTCACGCAATACTAGCATAAACAAAGGGCATGTCATGTTGGAAATAGGCAGGGCATAAATATGGAAAATGCTGAACAGAAGTGACATATATTGAACCAGTTTCTGGAAATACTCAAATGTCTGGAAGGAGTTGTTTTGGTTTTGTTGTTTTTTTTTCTTGGGGAAGAAGATGGGAACACAAACACAAATTTCTTTTACAGGCAGCAGACCTGTTTGAAAAATTACTAATTACTTAAACATAAAACATCAGATGAGAGTTATCCTGAGACTAAGACCCTGAATTTAGGTGTCTGCACGTGATCCAGAGAGCTCATCAGTGCATATTCAACTCAGTTTCCTACACATAAGCATCTATGGCTTTGGATACATCTGGCTCCTAGCTGCAGCTGAACTTCACTCTTAGTGCTCCATGTCCACATCCAGAGTGCTTTTCTCCCAGTTTGAAGGATAGAAAGAAAATGTTACTTTTCATACACGCTCCTGCAACACAGTGATGGGGACAAATCATTTAAAGAACAATTTGGGTTCCTACTTTCAGTGATTTTAATTTAATTTTCATCTTATATTGCTGTTTTCCAGACCCTACCTGGCATCAAGCTAATTCATACCTTCCTACATAGCTCAGCACTAGTGCTAGACTCACTCCCAAGTGGTTTTGACAAAATTGGACATCAAAGGAAGTACTTTTCTCACTTCCCAGCAGTTGTGAAATGTTTTTTTTTCTTAAAAATAAACCTACTTACACCTTTTCATTACAGTGTTTTTAATTTCAATATTTTTTTCTCTAAAACTAGGCGTCTGGATTTGAGGATCTCACTGTGCTGTCTAACAGTCTCTCTTCATGCCTTGATGTAATCCAAGTTCTCAGAGAATCTCAAAGAGAGAAAACCTACTGCTCAGAGGAAGCTTTGTCAGTGGGTTGTCCATCCCAGGGGAGTGGAAGCAGTAATAAAGGCATTTAGACTGCTTCTCAAAAAGAAAAATAAGTATTTTAAATGTTAATTTTTGACCCCCCCAAAAATCAATTTTGTATATTTTAATGGAAAAAAAAACCCACAACAAAACCACTCAATCTCTTCTTGCTTTATACAGTGATATATTGGACAATGCTCTCAAGCACATGGTGTGATTTTTCGGGGTGTCCTGTGCAGGGTCAGGAGCTGGATTTTGGTGACCCTTGTGGGTGCATTCCAACTCAGGGTATTCAATGATTCTGTCATTCTATATAACTTTGAGCTATGCCACCCACTGAAAATCCTCCTTGTAGATGTAGTTTCTCTGCTAATAAGTTTTGGTTTCTGTAGTACTGTTATCCCCTGACAAACAGGTCCACCCTGGAAGGACAAAGAAGCCAAGTTAGACCCCAACTAGCCCTTGAATGAGTGTGTGCTCAGGGCTGCAAGCAGATGTATCTATTTTCTTGTTTTTCTCAATACTCAGCCACCATGACGGGAGCTTCTGAGCACCAACAGCTCCCTTTTCCTCTGTCCTCTTATCCTTAAGGAGGAAGCAAGGGGTTGGCACTGTACAAGGGTCTGCAAGAGGGTGCTTGCTCCATACTGCCCTTTCCACAGGAATGAAGCCACCAGGATATACAACCTTAAGTGGAGTTGTTTGATAGCTCTGCATTAAGGCAACTAAGGGCGAAAAATATCACACCCAGTAACTTCATGAGACCTACATCATGGCAGCACCATTCTGTCACAGGAACAGTACTAGTATTTCAGTTGATATGATTCCAAACACCCCATAGAACAAAAGCCATTTTGTCTGGTTTTGGATAAGTAAATTTGTGTGTCCTGCCTAAGCCTGTAATCCAGATTTCTGCTGTAAAGCTCACAGAAGGGCCTGCCGGGCAGTCTGGACTGCCTCTCTCTCCACTACCTACAGATCAGCCTGCATGCCTGGCTTAGCACAGAAGCCTAATTCTGAAATAGTGACACTAATTAAATACAAGGAGACTGAGGGGAGATCTTGTGGCAGTCTACAACCTCCTCACCAGGGGAAGCAAAAGGCAGGCAATGATCTCTTCTCTAGGGCGACCAGTGACAGGACCCGAGGGAATGGGCTGAAGCTGTGTCAGGGGAGGTTTAGGTTGGGTATCAGGAAAAGGTTCTTAATCCAGAGGGTGGCTGGGCACTGCAACAGGCTGCCCAGGGCAGTGGTCACAGCACCGAGCCTGACAGAGTTCAAGGAGCATTTGGACAATGCTGTCGGGTACATGGTGTGACTATTGGAGTGTCCTGTGCAGGGCCAGGAGTTGGACTTGATGATCCTTTGTGAGTCCTTTGCAATTCAGGATGTTGCCTGATTAATTTCATCCTTCAGTGCCAGCATCACCACCACAAAAGTCACTCTTTGCTCTCCTCTCTCCTGCCTTGCCCGTTCCGGATATTTAGTAGACACCCTGGGCAGCAGCATGCTGGTATTCAGAAGTCTTGATTTCTTTTTGGCAATTTAGTCCTGAGTTTTAGCTGTTTATACAGGAAGACTTAATGAGTACAGTTACTTGTGTGAAAACACAAGCATCTGTGGTTGTGATTACGGCTAAATTCAGCCTGCAACCTCAGCTGTCAATAGTTTATTATCTTTAAAAAAATATAATAAAACTAAATTACATCCTCTAATTATAAAGGGACCATTTTGAGAAGCCTGAAAGAGGTGACCTGCACCTCCTGGGCGGGAGTGCACTTGCTGTGCGACCTTCCTGTCACCCGAAGCCTAACGAAGCAGAAATAATTGGGAAATTCCCTCCGATGTCACCTCTCAGCCTGCGCTCTCCGCTTCTCAAGGCTGTCATCGCGCCGCCGCCTGCTCGCAGTAATCGCTGCTGGCACAGGACGTGCTCGCACCACGCTGCATTATTAGCAAGCTGTCAGACACCGGCACCGCAGAGCGCCCGTGCCAACACGCAGAGACTTATAGGGGTAATAATGTTGTTTGTTAGGTAAAAATAACTGAACTCTTAGAGTAAAAATAATACCACAACACAAAGCTCTAGCCTTTGGTTGAATGCTATTTTCTTCCTTTCCTGGTGCCAAGCTCAGGAAAGGGTTTACGAGGTGGGTACAAGCTGATATTGAAGAATAGTGATTTATCTGCCGAGTTCTCTCTGCAAGCCCACAAGGGTTGCTAGGGGCAAATACTTGCTATGTTATAATTGCTTTTTATAGGCCAGATAGTGCCTGTAACCCAAGCCCTGAGTAAGGACTTGAACACAACCTCCACCCCAGGGAGAGCAGCTCCCGGAGGCCCCATGGCTCAGACACATACTCCTGGGTCCCACTTCCCTGCCGTGTCCCCAGGGCAGTCACCCACCACGGACCCATGACAGCAACACATCATGACACAGCTCCCTAGGGCCTGGCTTCCTGGGAAGCTGAGAGGCAGGAGAAGAACCCCAGAGAGTCCTCATCCCTCTGTTCCCAGCAGAGGAATGGAACAGTGAGCAGTGACCCTCTGCACACTACACCCTGTGTTTGGAGCAGCTGAAAAAGGAGCTGGGGGATTCACACTCTCTCGTAAAAAAATATCCATCAAAAGTCAAAGTCCAGCTGTCAAACAGTTAATTCCTTTATACCATCTTCCCCTACATAAGGAACAGCCTCTCAGTTCAGTTTTCAACCTAACACCTCATTCAAATCTCTCCTGGAGCCCATAAAAAATCTGTGAAAGGCAGTAAATATTTCAGGAAGAAAAAGTCCAAGTTCCTTCCCTCTAACCAGGTCCTCAATATACACTCTGTTCTGCTTCTTCTGTTTCAGTTGTAAACCCAGGATACAGGAATACTATCAATTTGCAGCAATGATGACTGTTGAAGTATCATAAAGACAACAGGATAATAAAACAATTTACAACTAAGTTGAAACACTTAGCAGCTGACTTCCTCTCTGTGTCTATGTATCAACAACTAAAATTTCCCCTTCTAGAATAACCTAGCTTAGGAGCTTGGATCATGTACCTCACTGCACCGTGCCTATATCTGTGCATGTAGCATGTGATGGCATTTTTCCAAAGAATATGCACTATATTAAATGGAAATAAAATATGACTGTATACTTCCTATCCTCTCCAAGTGACTGAATTTAAGATTCATTTACAGACACAACTCAGAAAACTGGACAAAATCTGCATAATTTCCAGGAAAAACTGAGAAACAGGCACTTGGTGTGTTTCTTGGGGTATACTGCACAGGGCCAGGAGCTGGACTTGATGATCCTGATGGGTCCCTTCCAACTCAGCACATTCTATGATTCTTTGATGTTTTTCTGAAACATTTATTTGTTGCTTATACAAACAGTCAACGCCTGATCTGAAAGAAGCATTTAAATCACCATGGTTTTTTAAACTGGCACTGAGGAGAAGAGTTTCACACATGGCTATCCTGGTGATGAAGACCTATTTTACTAATATGAGCCAAATTTGGGTAGATGCTGGATCTGTGATAATGATATTTCTTGTCCCAAAAACATCTCTGAGAAAGAATATGGTGAACAGTATAGTGGACTTAGGAGTTCGGCTCTGTCTTATCAGCTGCCTGGCTCCTTGGCAAAGGGATAAATAATCAGTAACCTGCATTCATTTTGTCAAATCTCACGTTTCTTAACATAGGAGTAAGAACTGATGTGCTGCTGATCTTTTTACCTTTGCAAATCAGTGCCAAAGGCTAAGAGGAGTGATCACCAGTAACCAGGGCTTGCACCTTCTGAGCTGCTCCATTCTCTTCCACACCCATGCAAGACCCACAGAAACATCTAGGTCAAACTTTGCTAGAAACCAGAAAAGGCTGCAGCCCTGAATAGCAGCAGTGCATTGGAATGCTGGCAATGTCTCCCTCTGAGCCAACTTAGCAAGCAAACAAGTCTGCACCTGAAAGAATTGTAGGTAACTGACATTAAGGTCCAGCAGGACAATTAAGAGTTATTGTGCTCTTAAGCATAAGAGTAAAGCAGTATTTCAACAACTACTTTTAATTTTCAGATGTAATAATCTGGGGTGTCACAAGTGAAGGTACCTTAAAAATGTTTTTAGAACACTGAAAAAACTACATCTTCTGAAATCAGATCACTGCTTCATTTTGGTTGCCCCTAAACTGAAGTAACTGAAGTTCCAAATGAACTTTTTTCATAATTCATCTGAATTAAACAAATGACTTTAAGTTAAGGAAAGAAAATGCTTTTGTGTTAATCTCTGGCATATGGGCACAACTGATAGGAGTCAGTCCTATATGCTAAACTCCTCTTTTCTTGGTGAGGTCAGGCACAAATGTTACCATATCCAGTGCCCCTCCTTTCAATCACTGAATATAAATTTGTCCCTTCTGTCTGATGATCTGATGATCTTAGAGGTCTTCTCCAGCCTGAATGATTCTGTGACTCTGTGCTTAGCTACCAATGGTTACATCTCTGGCTACAGATCTCTGGTTCACAGGGAAGGACAATCTGCAGCTGAAGCCACCTACTGCAGCAGAGCAAGCTTGCTGCTTGAGCCACTTCTTCACACCCAGTGCTTGGGAGTTCTGCTGGGAGAGGTCTGAGCAAGAGTGTCCACCTCTGCCAGCAATGAAAGAAGAAATCCACAAAGAGTTAAAAAGCTGAAAGTTCCTGAGTGATCTTTATGCACATTGAGGCAGTATGAGAATCTTGGCTGCTGCTGCTGCTGCTGCTGTTTAGACAACCTGGGGAGCATGTAAAATGGGGCACAGTGGAGCAGAACAGCTGAAACTATTGCTCCTCTTTGGACAGAAAACCAGCAGAATCCAGGCAAGAAAGATGTGAACATATCAGTATACACACACAAATAATGAATGCAAGAACAGACCTCTGAGGCTACAACCTTTATAGGGCTTGTGGAGAATATATGAGCCTTCTCTCTTGACAAAGGATGGGAGGAAAGCAAGAAGCAATGATGATGGTGGACTCTCTACATGTGAGGCAGCTGATGGGTAAGACAGACCTGTCTGACTCTCCTATTAAGAAAATTTTACAAACATCTGTACCTGATACACTTGTCAGAACATGATGAATCCAGATAATCAGTGATCAGGCTGACAACTGCATCACTTTCTCTTTCGCTTGGGTAGCTCCAAGGAGCAGTCAAAGCTGCTGTCAACTAGAAGTCATTATTTAAATTTGGGGATCAAGCACATCTCTTTTCAGTAGTTCCACAATCAACCAGTTCAGTGCCTGTTTGCAAATGAGATGGTATTTTCTCAGTTTATCTAAGATTTACAATTTGTCTGGTCTTATGGGATAATTCTTGGACATCTTTTTTTCTCCACATTCTTAATGCATTCTTTGCTTATTTAGTTAACTTCATGAGTATATAAATTTATTTTGCTCTTTCAATTAAGCATTACAGAAATCTTCTTCTGCCTTTGAAGATGCTAAGCTGTCCCTTTAATAGACAAGGATATGAAGATCATGAAAAATCCCTATGTCATTCATATTTCTTCACATTTTAACAGAAAAATTAAGAGGTTAATGTGTCATTTAGACAGTACTGGTTTTTAGTGAACAGTATAATTGTTTCCCATCATGTCTTTTTCTACTAAACCACTGGACCGTCAAGAAAAGTTACAAAAAAGTCTATCCTCAACCCAGGGAAGACAACTTTCCATATCTGTGGATTAGATGCAATTTACATTAAGGATAGGAATGGCATATATGAAGTTCAGTGAACTTTTAAGATACCACAGCAGCAATTCAGTGAAATATGACATCCATGATAGACCAACAGAAAGGATTTACACAAATTTGATTTTAAACTTCCATATCTATACATCTTGTTTTTAAGTTTTTGCACAGAATATTTTTTTCTGTCTCATACACACACATAAGGATGTAAAAATGTGAGTAACCTGTAGCTACATGGACCAATTTGTTTTGGTTTTCAAGTTTTCAGGAGGATATAATTTATGCTTGCACCTATGAAAGTGAAGAATCTGTCATGGCCAGACAACACAGCTAGCAATCAGCAGCTCACTAGGTCTCTATTCAAAGTTGTAATTATATTTGCACTGCCTGGGCAGTAGGGAAAAAGTGAAGAGAAGCAAAAGGCAGACTGATAACAGTTTAAGTTACGGCGGCTGTGCAGATCTTCCCTTCTGCAACTCTGTAAGGATGGCTTTGTGCTGGGGCCACTGAGATCTGAAAAGAACCATAGAATCATGGGCTGGAATGGACCTTAAAGAACATCCAGTTCTAAGCCCCTTGCCGTGCCCCTTCCACTAAATCAGGCTGCTCAAAGTCCCATTCAACCTGGCCCTGAGCACTTGCAGGGATGGGGACTGCGAAGAAAGGGAACAAAACCAGGGGTTAGGAGGCACTTCTCTCTTTCTCACTCTGAAGATCTCTTAATGCTTGCATAATACAGAATATTCTGTAAGAAATCTTTATTGATTCAGGTCTTAAACATGAGATACAAGTTTGAGAAAACTGTAGGGGGGGCAGCATATCTCACGACCAGACCCTGGGGCATTAAATATAAATACAGTAAGTTTAGTAATAAAAGCATTGGAAAAGTGAATGGACAAAAACATTAGTTAGGTTTTGTAGGGGAAAATCTTCACTAAGATTTACTATTTGGCAATGTAACTGAAGACAAAAGCCCTCATTCTCCAATTTTACACTACCCTAACTCTGCTGTGTCTTCTGTGGCCACTTCCCATTCATGCTATTGTAATTTGGATGAGAATTAGACTAAGCACCCTCATGAAATTTTAATTAAACACTCAGCACAGCACTCAATAACATTTTTAAAACTGCAGCAAGTAGAGACAAGTACAGAGCAACCAGTTGGAAATGCTGCTCTAACGCCACGACAGAGATGCTGCGTCAAGCCTGTTCTTGAAAGACTGAAGCAGCCCCAAAGAATATATCACTGACAGAAAATTACCAAACATTTATAAATAATACAGTATGCTCAAACCTATCACACTGCAAACAAAACAGATCAGCAAGCTATCGAGCAGCTGATGAGAGAGAGGAAGACACAAAGTCAGCCAGCCTGAAGTCAGCCAACTGATGACAACTGGTGTCAGCGACAGGGCAGGTGAACCAAGGTTTTAACAAGGGCTGTAGCAAGGGGAGCTGCAATGGTGTGAGGTGCTTTCATGGTCCTGACTCTTCTTGTAACTGCTTCAGGCTCCTGAAGCTACAGCCACGGCTGACACCCCTCAGCCGCCGGCAAATTCTGCGAGAAAAATCGAGGTAGAGGGAGTGGGGTATGAAGAGTGAAAGGAAAAGTGTGATGCCAGAGATTATCTCCAGCAGCAGAGTAGAAGTGACATTGAAAGCAAGTTTCACAGACAAAAGGCAAATGCAGTCAAGAAATCTTAAGTACTATTAAAAGGCTCTGCAAACAGATATGCCTATTGTGAGAAGCAGTGTAATTGGCTCTCTGTAAGTCTCAAAGTCATTCAAAGAGTTTAGCAAGATGCAATAAATTATATCTGCAAGGAGATTCTTTTCCTGAACCACTCCTTCACAGTAATGTTAGATAATAGGTCATAATGCTACAACTGAGTGCTCCTGTCAGGCAAAAATTTAGGTAAACTCACATTGCTTTATTTACAGGATTTGACCGCCAGGGTCAAATCATCACATCAAATCAAAATTGGTAATGAAACTTAATGGATTCTAGCTATAGTAACTAAACCATGATGTAAAATCTGCCTCCCTTCTCTTGCTGACATCCAAATGCCACAGGCAGACTGATGTTCACTCATAATGTACTCTTAGTTCAGCCTTTTTTTCTGAGGGAACAAGATGACAAGATTGCACTGCCTGGTAAAAGTCCACGATCATTTTTACCCTGCCTGGTAAAAGCCCTCAATTATATTTATATAGATAATTTTAAAAAAATTAACAATTACCAGTCTCAATTATATTAATTTCATATAACTTGTTAAAGATTTCAGAAAAAAAAAACCCAGCTGTAGACAGGTGAGGCATAGCAAGCTGAGGCCAGTGGTGGTGGATCTACCCATGACAGCAGGTCAGAGCTTCAGTACTAGGGGACACCAGTAGGGATGGCCAATCCTGAGCTCCTGACTGCTAAAAACCTTACATCCCCCTTCCTCAGAGAACGTCCAAGTCAAACCTCAAGGCATGTGTGTGGAACCACAATGAAACAAGCTATCTGGCTCTCCCTATAGGTACTGCACCAAAGCAAAACAAAATACCTAAAATTTACTGGCTCTGAGAGAAAGCTTAAACTGGATCACCAGTCTTTGGTGGAGCTCTTTGGAGGAGAAACTCACCTTGGAAATTCTCCAGTTTTATGTTGGTTGTGTTAATTCAAGGAGGTTCATCAAGAAAACACCATGGGTGCCTCAGCAGCAGAGTGTTTGAACATTCTGTTCCAGGTAAATACTCACAGCCCTCTAACAGAAAGTCATATTTTCTCTTGCTCCCTCTGCAAAGCTTGCTGTGCTTTACTTCTCTCCTTCCATTACAGAAAATCATTAATTCTTTTTTTGCACTGAGAGTCAGCATAAAGGAAAGGGTACCGAAGGTATCATTACAGTGCATCTAACCTAGTGCACTCACTCACTTGCTGGAAAAGGAGAAATGCCATCTTGAATCTTTGGGATAAGGGAACATAAAGCTTCCTGGATAAGTGCTATAGCTCCTGCATTATTTCATCAAAGCCCCTCCACCCTTCTTACACCCTTCAAAAATAGCCTGACAATGACAAGATGCAGGCTGCCCCGCCCATCCAGAAGGCTTTCTTTTCCTAAACCTTCATGGATCACACTCATTCAGTTTATATGTGAATTACAATCCAGACTGATCAGTCCTGTGTGGAGCACAGTGGACTCCAGGACCCTGGGGCAGGATGAGTGTTCACTATTAACACAAATGAGCTGAAAAACAGAAAAGACATCAGGGTTGTGTGCAAGTAATTATGGCTTTGGGACTGCAATATTAGATTTATGTCTTTCAATTCTCTAAGTCTCATTTTAGGCAACCGATGTTTTCTGGATCTAGCCCCTTGTGACTAGTTAGCTGAAGTAGATTTCCTGTTGCCTAACCATGTAATAATGATGTTTCACCAGAGTAACCACCCAAGTGTCCCTTCATAGCCTTTGGAACCTGGCTTCAGAAATGCTGACTTTTTAGAGGTCCATATTCAGTTAAGCAAATCCCATTCCAGGTGTTAATTTCACATGCAAAAAACCAAACTAAACCACATTTTCTGTGGCCTGGAGGAAGTGCACACAGATCTAGGGGATTATATGAAGAGGGAAGTAGATGCTGGACTCTCAGTTGCCTGCTGGGAGGGCTGGAATGACCACAGGAGGAGGAAGGGGACAACAAAAGTGAAGTTTTGCCACACAGTCTGAATGCTCCTTCCCTGCCCCAGCCCATTCTCAGGCATGCTGCACATATTGTGCTCACGTGTGCACACCACATGTCCATGCATGCACAACCCTACTCCCAAGGCTAATCCCAAGCAATTTCCTACAGACAGTTATAACACTCAAAGAAGATGATTCCACAAAAATCTCCAAAGCAATTTTAATAGTAAAACGTTGTTCTGATTTTCCTGACAGTCTATATTAGAAGCAAACTCACCCTTTGTGGCTCCTGCTGTACATCTTAACCTTTTGGATGCCACGGGAGGTGACAGGGATGAATGAAATCTAGGTTTGAGAATTCACATACTTCTGTGCAATAAAATTGTTATTTTCCCCAGCTGCATCCTCTACCTACAGACTCTGGGTGAGCTCCAGGAGCTGTCTTCTAGTTGTACTTTAGAAAAACATGGTGACACAAAAGTGGTGTAAGCAGGCTTCAATGTCTGGAAGATATGGGTCCTGGTTTTGCAGTAGATAGAAAGCAGATGTTTCTCACATGAAAACATGAGATTAGACATGAAATTTTAGGACATTCAGTAGCATTTAAGGAACACTGTCTACTTTAAACATGGTCCCTGCAAAAAGAGAAAAAAGATAACTTGCAGCTACTATACAAAGCCTGCCACCAGTGTGTTTCAAAGCAGTTAAAGAAAAGAAATAAACAATACACCTAAGACTTCATCCAAAACATAGTAGTTTTCTAGTCAAGTTATGCTACTTGAATACAAACTAACTCCTATGCAGATACAGATCTTTATCTTCTTTACCCAAACCTAAGTTTCATGCTGTGGTCACATAAAGGTTCTTTTGAGCCAGGCTAAAACAGGGTTCTCCTGCCTGGGATGGTGATGGGATGAGGGTTGTGAGGACAGGTAGAACCTGATGCCGTGGCCAGGGAAGGCTCATCCTCCTCTGTATGGAGCTGAGAGGCTGATGGTACACAAGGTGCATGAGTCTGGACACCAGAATTGCACTGGGGTATGATGGGGCTGATGGGTGAAGTCTTGCACAGGCAGAGTGACATTCACAGTATCCACACAGGCCAGGCTTTCTGAGACAAAAGACCATGTAAGCAAGTAAAAACCATGGAAAATAACAGGGCATGCATATGTAACTGTCCTGCTCACACTGCTCGTACTCTGCCTTTTCTACTCTGTCCTTGCAACACAGAAAGCTCACACAGGCCCCAGTCTGGTTAGAAGTTCTGTGCACTGTTAAATGAGATTATGCAATTATAAGGAAACAGACTCTAAAGTACTAGAGATGTTAGATTCTTAACTTTGTGAGTAACAGAAAAAATATTTGGAAAGAAAATCCCTTAAATAGAGAGAAGTAAAGGACCTGGCATCAAGTAATTTTTTACACAAGATTCAATTTCAGGACCATTTGTTACTTTAAACACGTAATTCTTGTCAGATTTTAGGATTTGGACTGATGCAGGGCCCCCCAGACAACATTTAGGTGGTTAATTGATTAGGAGGTATGTGGAATGAAGAGAACTAGAACTGGATTAAAACACTCCTAATTTCAGTGAAACAGATCCTGAGCTTCATGATAAGAGTCCGATTTGCACCTGGATTTGCACAGGCAGACCCCTGAAGCCTGTGTGGGCCCCTGAGCAGCACCTGCAGGATTGACTCCTTAGTCCTTGTTTGACTGAGGAGAGTTGTCAGAAGGCATCAAATCAGTGACAATTTTCATAAATAAGGAATTGATTAAAATTCTGCACAAGAATTTTCCTCTTAAAGAGAAGCTCAGAGAACCCTCAAGATGCCACAGAAAGCAGCTGGCAGCGTCTCTCTCTGTATCTCTGGTAAATCACTCAGACTGAACCACATTCAACACCTCCCCAAGGCTTGGAGCCAGTCCTGCCTCCCTGTGTTTTGCAGGGCCTGACTAATGCTTTCCACAGGACCTGTGGCCATCCTGCAGCACAGCACCCGTCAGCAGCCTGGGAAAGGTCCTGCTGGGACATCCTGCTTGCCTGGGCTCATGGCATGGAGGTGTGGAGAGCCATCCCTACAGCACAGAAGGGACTTAAACACGTAACTTCACAGTGATAACAAGCGACTTTTACAAGGCCACACGTGGACTTCATGTTGGAGCAAAAGCATAGGCAGCTCTGGACAGCAAGCTCTAAACCTGGAACAAGGGCACCAGAATTAGTCCCTACATTGCTGTGGAAGTACTTCTCCACACCCTGATAAAGCCTTATCATCACAGTCACAAATTACTTCCGAGCCCCCAGAATGCTGGAAAAAGCAGATGGAACAATTCAGATTAAAACCTCACAATCAAACTCAGTTTAAAACACTGACCCATTTGTAGTGTAAATGATTGAACTCCAGATTGCTTCACTGCACTCCTGGAGTCAGACCATGTCTTCACACGCAGGAGAAAACCCCAAAACCATCAACAATCAAAAAAGCATTTACAGGTTATTCCCTAACCATGGCTAGATATATTGCATCATAAAATGTCAACATCAAAACAATATAGAAAAAATAATTACAGACAGTGTTAGTGTTGTAAGCTGATAAGGACCAGATGGTCTTTTGTATTTATGGTTTGCCTTGTGCATACAAATGCTTTGGGGATCTAATTAGCCTTCTACAAAACTCAAACTGGGTAATTACTATCATTATCCCCTTTTCAAATAAATCTGAAGTCTAAACTGCAATTAAGTTTTTTATCTTACAATTCATAATCACGTATTTTAAGGATTGTTCCTTACTATCTTTTCACAAATCTTCTTCCAGTGATTGACGTAAATAAAATAGAAGAGCTTAAAATAATTTTTTAAAAGGATGATTTTGTACAAAGAAGAGTTTTCTGGTTAGTGGAGTTGAAGCCTTACTGAGAAACGTCACATATGTAGTGAAAAGGTTGCTGATTTCCCAGCCATTCAAACTTGGCACCTTCATGGCCACTGCGTGTCCCATATTCCTAATAATAGCAATCATTAAAAACAAAGAATGGGGCACAACTGGCAGAGCTGCTGACAGACACGTATGAGGAGGTGCATAACTCTCCTGTACATACAGTAATCATCTTCCATATGACATGAAGTGGCACTCATTCTAATTAACTTTGAACTTAGGCAACACATAGGCTGATGATGGGCTATCAAAGGGTAGTGGTGCAAATAATAAGCAAGAATGTCATTTTTATTGGTTTCTTGCCCTCAGGACAGCTCATCACATGACACAGGTAGCATGCTACAGAAAAGCATGACACTATAATAATGCACACCACTGAATTTGCTTAATAGGGAATTAATCAAAATCTGTCCAAAAATAGGTAGCAGATGAGATTACAGTGTTATGAGCTAATCTTTTCCACCCCTTCTCTGACAAATGATTGTAGGTCACAGAACTGCACTGCCATTTCCTTCTTGCAAGAAAGAAAGTACTGAGTTCAAAGCTGATACTAAAAAAATTACAAACCTCACCACAATTCTGGCAACTAAGGGAGGACATACTAGCTGTTTAAAGTTTTGATGCAAATTTCCATATTCCTGATGAAGTATTTTTGTTTTATTTTACTGCTTCCATGAGGATCATTAGTAGAGTATCAAAATCAGTAGTAAAGTAAGTGTAAATGCTGTTTCAATCTGAATAGGCTTTCTGATAGTAATAACATCGATTTCTCAAGATACACTTCTGAAAACATTACCTCCTTTCTCATGTGAACTGAGTGAAAAAAAACCCACTTAAATTGGACTCTTCTGTGAGCAAGGGTTTAAGCACTTTTAACCCCCCTGACACTGTGCCAGGTATTTCAGATATAGGGCCATAGCAGGTAATTCAGGCTGGAAGGGACCTCAGAAGGTCCATTTTGTCACATTCACCATGGGACTGCTTCTTGAAGTTTCCAATGCATGCCTTTGTGCAAACCAGGGTCAATTTTTATTAAACTATTTCCTTTTGCAACACAAAATATTGAAGCGTTGAACTCAGGAGATAAACACAGGCTCCTATGCTGATACAAAGAGATTCCCAATACTCCTGCTCCATTTCCAGTCAGACAAATTCCCATCAATGCCTGCATTCCTAAGCCCACATCTGTCGTGTGAGGTGCAAACAGTTTCACGCCTGGCTGAGTTTTGATACAACTAAAATTAGTCACCCGCTTGTCTATCAGCTCATTTAGCTGTGGCAGTGATGGGTAAGTGTGCTTGCAGCTTGCCTAAGCACCCAGGCAAGGACAGGCAAGTGTGGCCATCTTGCCTCTCCCACCTCCTCATTCAGAGATTAATTCCTTCTGCTAACACATACAAAATCGAAATTCAACTCTTCTCTTCTCTTGCTTCTTGGTAAGGACAAGAGATCTGATCCCAGGCCAGAAGAAATACTGCAGATGCCTGGCAGGAGTTTTTTCTGGGATATCCCCTCCTAGTGCATCTGTTTCATTAGCAAAGAAATAACTGCATGTTCATGGGAACGGGAAAAGAAAAATAGATTTCCCTTTTCCCAGATGAGTGCCTGTATCACCTGGCTACTGAGTCACTGTCACTCTCTGTGGCCTAATTCTGTAAAGATTTCCATGACAACAGAGCTGTTTGCAATTTGAATAATGTGGAGCCTGGAAAAAAATACAGATAAAAATCCAAATAAATACCACAGATAATATTAATAACAAAAGAATAAGTGGAAAAATCAGCCACTACTCAGGAAGCAATATCCAACTCTGACTTCAGTAGACAATTTCTCTGTGTTTTTAAGGTAGCAACAGAGACTATTTATGGGCATCATAACATTTTCTGCCAGGTGAGATAAATACATGCTTAGTTGCTGATTTCCTAATCTTCAATTAAGACAAAAACACCAAACCATAAAAAAAACATATCTGACAGACCAATCTTTCACTAGATGATACATCTGTTAAACAGACAGGCCCTGTCTTGGAATGTTCTGTTTTTTTATAATGATTATATGGTCATCAAAATTTAGCATAATTCAGGTTGTGAATTATAGGAAAGGACATGTGAATGGCATATAGAGCATTTCACTGCACAAATCAGGAGGAAAAGATCAGGTGGCTCAAGGACTGGCTGAATTTTGAGTGTCTCCAAATACAAAAACTCCATAACCTCTCTGGGCACCTGTTCCAGCATCTGAGCATCCTCAGAGTGAAAAAGTCTCTTCTGATCTGTATCTAAAATTTCTTATATTGTAACCTGTAAGCCTGGGGTGACAAGGATAGGTAGACTGCAGATGCCTTAAGAGCAGGGGATGTGAATGCTACTCCAATTCTTCTTCTGCAGGTAGAGCAAACAATTTTCCTTCCTGACTTTCCAACTGCACATGTCCTGCCTCTGCAGGAGCTGTTTTCTCAAAAAACCAACCAAGTTTCCTGGTATCTTGGCATTGCAATTCAACACAAAATCAACACAATCCTGTGTTGTGGTTGTTTTGTGTTTTTTGTTTTTTTTTTTTTTTTTTAATTCTCCTGCCCTTTCCCCCCCATTCTTCTAGTTTCATCCTTATCTTTACAATCCTACACTACAGTCTCACACTGTGGCCATGGGAACCACTGAAAGTAAAGTGGTGAGAAAGAGGTCCACAGCCTTGTAAAGGGCTTACCAGACTTCTGCTTGTGCGAGTCATGAGTGGCAGACTGCCTGTTCTTGTCCTTGTTCTCCCACGAGAGGATGGGACTAACTGGATGAGGGCTGACTAGTGAAACTGTATGTATCCCTGAGTTCCCATGTAAGCTTCTCAAATCCCTCCATAGGAATCTGTAAAGCTGGACTTCTGCATGCCTTCCTGCATGCCTCCAGAGATAACCACCTGTTACACTGATGCAGTGATGACTATTCATCCCAGGAGGAAGATGAGTCAGACAATGTGCCCAGCAAATCAGAAAACTCATCTTGTGCTACAGTGATGGAACATAAAAACCAAGTGGGAGGGCTTATGATGTCAAGCCAATACATCCTTGGTGGTGGGATAGGCTTATGGAGTCAAATCTTAAGTGGAAGGAGGACCCACAGCCAAGAGAGTAATTTTAAGGCAAAGGATATCTCCAGAGCCAGAACACGAGGAAGGGTGTTCAAATGCACAGGAACCTTTCTTCCAGAGGGCTTCCATGGCTTCTGTGGGAGATGCTCAAATCTCCAGGTGTTATCCACATCATAGGGACCATGCCAATGGAGTAGAAAGTAGACAGAGTTTCCAGCTAGATTTAGAAAGATGGAGTTAATGTAGTTCATGCCTCTGGACCATCATGAAACCCTAGTGGTGCAATTGCAGCTACATCATTTGTGACCAGAGTTCTGTGAGATGGAGTGACACCTCCAAATGCACCAGTACTGATGGAGAAACATGGGGAGAAGCCACTGGCATGGAATACCAATATTCACAGCACAAGGCTGCAAAGCCATGCTCATCTCAGGCAACTCTGAAACCATGCTCTGGCCTTGGATTTCAGTGCAAGTTTGTGTCCCCCCCAAGTTACTGCACGCAGCTCAGTGCTCTGCTACAGAAGCAGAGGATGACTCCACTAGGAAACCTAGAATCAGCAATTCACATGCTCTTTTCTGACCAAAAACTGGACAATAAACAGACAGCACAATTCCCACACACATAGGAGTCCATGGGCATGGATTCATAAACCTCTTATCACATTGAGTTCAGAACCATGATAGTGACCAAAGGAGTGTTTGAGTACGTCAGGAGAAGATGAAGGCATCCTTATTTACAGGAGCCCCTTGATACCTGGTGGAAACAAATCACATCCAAACTCATGCTGACCTAAAGTGGCCCACAAGCTGGGCTAGAGGACATTCAGGTTCCCTTTCAAAATAAGTTTTTCTGTGATTTTGTAGATGAAAACAAATAAATGTAAAAGTGGAGATGAAAAGAACATTGAGGGACTCATCCACAGACACAGGCAGGCTGTGAATGCTCTTTCTCAAAAAATACCAGTTGAGGAGAGCAGGAATTATACAGTACCTTTCATTCCCCTTTGCATGGGGTCTTTGAAGCATATGGATAGACACATGACAGACAGATACATTAAGGAAAACAGTCTTGGCACTTGTGTGCTGGGTGCGTGGAGGTCTGCAGAGCAGCATGCACACAGACAGGCACTCTTATGGATAACTATATTTTATTCCCCAGCATAAAACTCAATTGTCCCAATAATGGCATGGCTTGCAGCCAACTGTACTGTTGTGTTTTGCTCCAAACAATAATTGAGTTGACAGTCCATTTTTTTTCAGTGGAGGTTGAAATATCAAATTTGATCTGATATTAGTACTGATGCTACTGCATTTTGCCAGCTTGACAGTTTTTCTGGATGACAGGGGGATTTGCAATCACAGCACCATGTCTTGAAAGCCACAGCTGTGGCAGAAAATTGCCTTGGTCATGGGTTTGGAACATGTGCTGCAGAATATAACAGTGCAGGACTGGGAAAATGGGTCAAACAGACAGAAAGACCCATGAGTGACAGGTGACTCTGAATTCACTGAGTCACTGAAAATGCTGTGGTTTGAGATGCCTTTCCTGCAATTTTCCAATCAAAATCCTGCCTCTTCTGGACTTTGGATGAATTTCTAACAAGAGGGAAACACAAAACAGATAATGAAAATTACAATATGTGTCTTTTCTGCAGCTCTGTTAGAAGTTGGTGATTATATTTAAACCTTTGCAGCCATTGGTTTTCAGATTTTTTTTTCAAGCTTTTATTCAGGGAAACACACTGTGCATATGGTTTTGTCTCCTTGTTTTCAAGAATATGCTTAGCTTTGGAAGTGTGCTTAAATGCCTTCTCAAACTGCTTTGTGATATGTGCCTTAATGCGGGCTGGCATAAGAGCTTAGCCACGTAGCAGCTCACCCAAAAAGTTCTCACTACCCATATGGCTCATTACACCTCTCTCCTGCAATCTCTGCTGGATGCCAAATGGCTCCTGTGTGAACCTTAAGCAGTGGTACATGACCTTCTAATGCCACGTGTAACTGGTAGTGCTTGGGAAGCCACCCTTCTTCCCCTTGATAAAAGCCAGGCAATCAGACTCCTGATGCAGTGGTGGTGAACTAAATTACTCAGCATAAAAGCTTCATGAGTTGCAAAGAATGAGGGCAGGTAGGGAGTTCCTAAATATGTGCATCTTAAAGAGGCTTCCTGAATTTTGATGGGCAGCTTTGCCCATCAAAAGCTGCACCTGCTGACATGCTGTGAGCCTCAGGCAGACCCCGCTCCCACAGAACTGAGAGTTAAGTGAATACATTATGGGTGCCTGTCATTCTTTCCCAGTAACATTGTTTTTTCTGTCTTAGCTGATTTTAACCTTCATTTGACAGGAAGAAAGAATTCTCTATCCGTGTTCCTGAGAGTCTGATAAAAAGCAGGTGACTGAAGGACAGAGAGACATTTTAATGCCTCCCTCTGCTCAAGCTGAGCTTAGCTGTGGTCAGAGAATCCACATGTCCAAAAATGAATGGAAGAGTCATAGGAAAAAAGAAACTTATGAAGCCCCAGCAACATGAGAGTATTTTTTCCCAGATGACCACAGTATGCATTATCATATTTCATGCACTTGCTGCATCCTTGATCCTCTTGTGTTTTTTAACCTTTTTGGATGGTATTAGCTAACCATAGCAGATGGGCAGCAAGAAAAGGGAGAAAAATACTCAAGCATTCCTTTCAGTTCACTTCAAAAACCTATCCATTAATCTCCACACTTCCATGTGGAAACCTATATGTCACTCTCAGAATACTCTGAGAATGAAAAGGTAAAAGATTTATTTAGAGATGTAAAGACAGAGAAAATTCTGTTTTCCAAACTCCAATTTAAAAGAATCTTTAGATGTTTTTAAGTATGATTTAAATGATGAGAACCACCTCCCTTAGTTGGGGATCTTCCTGGTACCTAACCTTTTTTGAGGAGATCTCCTTTAAGAAGCAAGTTCCCAGATGATGTTTATAGGCTTATGGTCCTTTCTCGACTGGAAATGTATTTAAGCCTACAATCTGGGAAGAGGCCCCATGCCAAACTCTCAGCATGTGCTCTTGATACTGGCACAGAGCCAAGCCAGCAGCTTTTCCAGGTATTTAAAGACAGTCTTGTTACAGTGCCCAAATGATTCAAATACAGGAATGCAGCAAGGTGCAGTTTGCAATACTCCCCCCAACCTCGAAATATTTGCCCCCCTGCAGTGGAAGAAATCGATCAAATGTAAGCAGAATCTTAAACCAATCTTAAACAGGAAAAATGAACACTAAATGCTTTTCCTTCTGTCAACAGTAAGGGATAAACTTAGTGCATGCCCTACTGGCTCCTGTAGTTCTTAAGGAAAAAACTGGGTTTGCATTCCAAACAATAGCACAGTCACAAACATTTTCTCCAAGAGATCTTTTTGGAGGAGAGATGATGACACAGTTATTACAAAGACTCTTGCTTTGTTGCCAAGTTGGTTTGTTTCAGAGAAATGACAGTGATAAATTCAATAGGACTTTGAGCTTGAGAGGAGACAGGGAGGCCAAGTTGTGCCTCAAATGGAGCATGCTGCTAATCCAAAGCTACCAGTCTTGGCTTTCCAGTGGTCCAGAGCTTGGGTACTTCTTAATAAATTGGAAATTAAAAATGACATTTAGTGCAAATTTAAAGGGAATAAGAGTATTGGTACAGGAGCCAGAGCACCACACAAACTTTAGTACTATTACAAATGCTTTGGTTCAGTTCCTGCTCCCTATGCACTACGTATCTCACTTCTTTGTTTCTGCCTGACCAAGAGCTCCTTGACACTTCAACAGAGGATACTTGATATTATTGGACTCTGCCAACTCTCCAGGATTTTCCATTCATATGTCAATCTACCACTTGCCTACTTACTCCAAATTCCTCCAAGAATTCAAAAGTACTAAGGTCAGAGCTTTGGAAGGCAGAAATCAGCTCTGCTTCGGCGAAATCTCTCATCAAACCAAGCTGTAATTCAGCATATCGACTACTCAGCTCTGGTCAGAAGAGGAGCATCTTTAATCTTCCTCCTCACTCGGCCCATACTCCCCTCCAACTGTTACAAGCCTGATGGCATCTGCTACCACTGGTCTGAGAGCAGTTTTATTTCTATTCTCCAGTTAGATGCTGGTTTTATCCTATTTTATGACCATCCACGCCCTGTCAAAAACCACCCCCGTTTCAGTACTGGACCTGGAATATTAACTGGAAGGATGAGGCTGCCTGTGCTCATTCCCTACCCACAGACTGTCTCTCTTGAGGACCAGATCTCCCGAGGAAGCAGGAGGTGTCCCTTGAGTTGATGCCAACAAAAAGAGGACTAGTGCTACACAAGCCTCTCCAAACATTTTCCACTAAAAATGCCTGGCAATATGCAGTGAAGCCCAGAACAGTGAAGTAACACTGTATGCTTCATGCATGAAAGTATAATGTGAAAAGACTTTCAACTGAGAATTGTCTAAGACAGAACCAGTGGCTGCCAAAGAATTTAGGTTCCTAGCAGTCCTACTCTTTCATGACAGTGCCATCTCAAATGAACATCTGTATTTTATTAGATTATATAGTAATCTGTGTGCAACAACTTTAAGACAATAGATCTTTGTATTTGAAAGTGCTCCAAACATGAAAGCATACAACCACGGGTAGCCTGCTACTCAGAGCATGTTGTCTGCACTCCAGCTTCAGGAGCTTTCAATCTGTTAAAATAACACAGAATGTATGTCAATATATCCATGGAAAGGGGCCATAATCCTTTCTATTACCCTTCCTGTTTCATTGCCAGTCACTTTTGGAGCCAGGGAAGGACATTTCTTTGAACATTTGTGTTTCACCGTGCCTTCATTTCCATCAAGACCCCCATAACATATTGCAGTCTGTTGCAGCCTTCTTTATGCCCTGAGGGAAGAGAGGGGTGCGAGCTGTTCAAATCCAAATCCTCGAATAAACATGATGTAGCCTCAGCAACTGAGGCTCTGCTGCCAGTGGGAAAGCTGCTGTACCCCCAGCACCATTGGCTGAGGTTTGGTCAGTAATGAAACCGTGTGTGTGATGCTGCTGGAGGAGCCTCTGTCTGGATTTAGCACAGTGAGAGCCATGGACTAACGTGGGACACGGCTTGGTGGCCAGCATGCTTCCCGGGAGGAGGAAGACCTTGCAGGCACAGGAGAGAACTGAACCTGCTTCTCCCTTAGGGAGGATTTCTTTAGGCATCAATAAATCATGCTGCACAGGGGTAATGCCGTCATCTCCTCCTTGCAAATGTTTTTGTTGTGAATTGGTTCTTCTCAAACTCACCTTCCTGCAATCCTGGGAATGGTAGAGTTCAGACTACCACACACAGGAGCCCCATGGCCCAGCCAGAGGCCTGATGGTAAGTGCTGGTGCTGGTACCATATCTCATGTTTTACAACAATAATTAGCTGTATAAGCTATATGTGACTCCAAACCCTGTAAGACCTTGTCTGGTGTTGAATTGGTTTTAGATTGGTGTTTGCTGCACCTGCAAAAGTCAAGAACTGTTTGCTGCTGGCCCTACCATCAGACGCCTACTGCCTCATTTGACCAGCTGTAAAATTTGCCTGTGTTTATTTGCCTGTTTTCTGCCTTTTGGTTTTGAAATTGTTCTAGTTGCATCATTGCCTAATTTACCTTTAGTTACTTCAGTTCTGCTTAGGTTTGTGCAATTGCAGATTCTTTTCCTCCTCCAAAAGAGAAATCACAGTTTCTACAGAAGACTGGCAAAAGTAAGTAACTGTGGCTCAAGTAACCTCGTGAACCAACAGGAAAGCACAACCTGTGAAGTACTGTGATATGGAACTATGGAGAAAAAATAATTTTGAGTGAACCAAAAACTCAGGAAAAGGAAATCCCCATCATCAACATCCTACTCCTCTGGCAAAGAGCATGTGATGCTGACAGCTCAACCTAATTAGAGAATGGAAATGTAAAATTTGACAGATACTTGGGAACACAATTTTATTAAACTCCTAATGACCCTTTACAGAAATTTGGTGATCTAGATTCTTGTTATAATTGGTCTAATGATAAGCAGCTGTTGTTGAATTTGATTACACTGAAAATACATTAATTAAATTTTTAAAAATTCTGAGATTTGCATTTTTGTATTAGGTGTGTTCTTTTCGTTACCCATAACTTGTATGAACACATTTGGAATTCTATGTGTAAAAATATGCACATGCATATATATATACAGTGATTTACAGAATACTTTTATTACACAGGAGTGCAACTGGAAACTATCACAAGGTTGATTCATGGAATTTAAAGTAAATCAGACCAAGTGAATTGCTGGAAGATCTGTATGCTGCTATGAACAGCCGTAGATAAAGTGCATAAAATATCCATGAAAGTGATCCCACAAATCCCAGAGTTAATATATTTTATTTAAGTGGACTATAAGGAATTATATTTTTTCCATTGCTTAAAAAATATTTCACTATAATTTGCATTGCCAAGATCACATCTCCTTCTCAGAAGAGATGATACAGGACAAAGCAGAGGCACAATCTGCTGTTATAGAAGAAAGGGACCAAACCAATCAGTTCAGATTGAAAAACAGCTGAGCTGTGAATTTAGGCCTACCCAACCCAAAATACCTAAACTAGTAGTCTGTTATGTCATTTATGTTACTTACAAGAGTCACAACCAAAGGGATGCTAGTTAAATGAAAAATCTTAATGCAATTTTTAGTGCTGACCCTTCCAATGCTCTTAATTTTTAGTGTTGCATCAATCTCACTCTCATCATAACTATTATCATTGAGCAATGATGAATACTCTTTATCAGCTATCAAAAGAGGCTTCTGAGGGTTGCCAGGAAAGAACACTTAAGGGAAAACTTTCCCAATTAAAAGACTATTTTCCTTTTCCTCCTGAAGTCAAAAGGTTATAAGATTTCCTTTAAAAAAAATAGATTAAGGTAAAAAGAAGTCTTTGTGATTACGGGACAAATTTCATTTGAGATGAGGTCAATGAGTGCCTTCTCAATTCATTATTAGGCTGTGCAGCAGAGGACCGGATGGTCAGCCCCCAGCTCTAGCCACAATCATCTATCACAAGGTAAAATCAAGTCTTTCATTTCCCCTGCTGTTTCATGTTGTTCAGAGGGCAACGTAACAACACTTCAATCCTCTGCAGGTTTGTTCTAGGCCACCTCTTGCCCTGGTACGTGATTACTAGAATTATTACAGAGATACTCTGCTGAAGGATTTATTCAGGCTGGCAAAGTGCACCCATTTAATCAATGCTTTAATCACCAGCTAAAACCCACACTGCTGCTATCAACTCACTACAGGTTTATCTCAAGTGAAGAAAACCATCAGCTTGCTCTAGAAACAGTAACTGGAATGAGCAGCACAGGAGTGGCTGAGCTAAACACTCGCTCTGCTTTTATGAAGGTAACCATGTCAAGGGCTGGACAGAAACCATCGAGCTTTCAGGGACTGGAGAAATTGCTTCTAAATGCTTCAAGGTAAAAATTTTTTTAAAATACGTTCCAGCCTATCTCATGACATGGCAGGTACTATAGACAATTATGAAGCAATACCAAAGTCATGATCTATGCAGATATAATGGTGAGCTGAAATTCTAAACCACTAGGGTTATTTAACAGTATATGGTACAGCTGGTTTCATTAGAGCTTCTTTCCTTGTGCATCCTGCTTCCTATTTTATTTATATCCTGATCACTTTTACATCTGTTAGTTCAAGCATGTATCTGATTTTCTGCTTCCAGTCCTATACCATTTATTTTTCACAAATTCTTTCCCCAAGGAAGGGGAGTCGTTCCTCCACTGACTAATTAAGAAAACTCATATCCACGTATGAAACTAATGCTCCATATAGCTGCCAAATAATGTGCAATTGGCATCTTCATCTTTAAATTTATGATATCTGACTGGTGCCCTGAGCAATTCTTAATTCTACCACCTTTACTTTAACAGGGATGAGTACCAGATGTTCCTGAAGAAGTTACAAGACATCAAAATACTTAAACTGTGCACTGTGGAAGTTTCTTCATACCTCCCTCCCAATTAAGGGCTGGCTCTAAAGCATGAGGGTTTATAATTCCTGGGTATTTTTCTCCTTATCCTCCCTAGTACAACTGTGGATATTCTCATTAGCTGGTTTCCTATTAAGTTCCATACCTTAAGGCCACAAGCAGCACAGGCTCAATTATCTCACATTACTTCTAATTCTGATTGTCCAGTGCCTGAAAAAATGAACAGTAAAAACTTCTAAATGCCTAAAGGGCATGAGATTCACTAAGGGTGCTTCTAATGGGAAATAAAGCCACCTTTTTCACAAGGAATAAAGTACCACAGGTGGAATAAAGCTTACCGTGATCAGTCAACATTTCTTACAAGCCATACAAATGCTTTTACATTAAGTTTCACACTAAGCATTTATTATGTGGATACAACTCCTCACCCTCCATCCCTGCTGAAGGTATTTAAAATTCACTTAAAGCCCTAACAGCTTTAGTTTCTTCTTTTTCTAGTTCTGCAAGCAAAGCAGCAATTTAAGTCCACATAACAGACACAACAGATTTGTATTAAAAATATGTAACTTGACTTGAAGACAAAACCAAGGAGCCTTTTGACAAGCTCACTCTACAGACTGATGAATACGCTGTACCTTACTGTGATTAAATATTTAATACTATAGACTATTTGCAGTTCACTTATAAAAAGCCACTGACAACTCTGAGGAAACTGTGAAAAGCACACTGAAGAATTCTGCTGATGAACTACATTTTCAAACGGAACAGTTATTCTTCTATTTTCCTAACCAACAAGGTTAGCATTAAGAAACTGCTTATTGTTCCTTCAACAATACCCTCCTGTGGTTTCATCCTCACGTGTCTTCATAAACTGTGAGCCTGTGACTGTGCAATCCCAAGTACTGCAGTGGGAACAAAGAATCACAGACATCTGAGCAAAAAGTAGCAGAACATTTGCTGCAGACAAGGTCTACAAATAGTATTTGTTCAGAGTCGTATTTGTATCTCCCATATATCCAAACATGAGTTTCTTTCAGTGTTATAGCTCCAAATTAAATGACAAATGTGACACTGAGAGAAGAAGCTGGAAATTACACAGAAATAAAGGACTCAGGATAAGCAGAAAGAAGAAAGCTGTCCTTTAAAGAATATCCAATGTGAAGCTGAACAGCCAAGATGTTTTAGAAGAAGAGGCCTAGAAAAGGAGATCAAATGAGATGCTGGACTGCAAGGACAAGGTTTGCATCCGATGATTCACGAGAGACAGAGGGCAGAAGCCCTCAAAGCACAAGCAGGCACGTACAGTGCAGATCTCTGCAGATTGCTTAGCAACCCCATGTAAGTTTGCCGTCAATGAGAAATATTCTCCCACAGATTACTCACTTGGGTCTTGTTTGTTTTCAGTAAGCATTTAGGGAATCCTGAGGAACAAGCTTAAACGTAAATACCACCATTACTACATTTCAAAAACTAAGTGACATTAATTCTGCAACAGGCTCGGCAACATAGCTGTTCTGAAAACAGATGCTTGGGAAACAGTTAGATATAAAATTTGGAATTTTGGAAACTGTTTTCAACTAAAAGATTTTTTTAGGAAATGTCAGTGAATTATAAAATTTAAGAGGTCTCACAATTTGTGTTCAGTGACAGTTAGAATTGCAGATTCCTATTAAATAAAATTCCCAGGAGTAATCAGAATGTTCATGTAGATCAAGAAAATCTAAACCAAAACTTTAATGTGATAAAGCAAAATTAATCCAACTGCTAACACCTAAAGTCTGCAAACACCTGCTAAGAGCACAACCTTACCACAAGGCATGACCACATGAAATGCAGATTTGATCATTCTCATTGTTACTGACCTGGACATACAGCCTGGATATAATGACTTGAATACTGTAATCTGTCAGTGCCTTCAAACCACTGGGCTGATTTACCTTGTCACATGCCTCATTCCATTGTAGTTGGAAGTTAGAGCTGTGAGTGCTGTCATAACAAACTTGTCACCTGTAACTGCTTGAGTGCTGTATCAAAATGGGGCATCAAACCTTCCCTTGAGCCCAAATTAATTTCATATCCAAACTAAGACCAAGGGTAGATGAAAACAGTCAACATCTGGAGAGTGGCAGGGATGAAAGTTTGTGCTCCCAGCAGGACCTGGATGGAAACTGAGGTTTGCAGACCAGACAACCAGGTGGAAGATTGTCCAAGCAGATGAACTCAGTCTAACACCAGGCAGCCCATAACAACTTCCAACCACAGTGTCTACAGAAAGGCAACTCCCCTTCTACAAAGGGGGCTGAGACTGCAGCAAAGCATTAATATGATGTGCAGGCCCCTAAGCCATGAACATCCTGGGGCAATAGGGATCCCAGCAGGGATTTCTTGAGACCAGGTGCAAGGGTTTTACTCTCACTCAGGCCTCTCATATGGCTTGTGCTACCTTCAGTAATCCAAAACAATCACTGAGGACACAAAACTTGTCATCTGGGACTGGCCAACTCACTTCAGTTTTATAGTGATGCTGAAACTACCCTACTTCTTAAGTAAAAACACCCTCATGTAAAAGTAAGTCAACATTTCAGTAAACTATCTGTGCTGCAGAACACACATCCTTACAGAAGGTTAATGAGGAGATTTCATTGTAGGGATGGTGAAAAGTAATCTTATTTAAATCAGCAACTTTCCAGATCTGACCATCAGTACTGGGGAGGAAAAGGCCATACTACAGAGATATAGTTTTATTTATATAATTCCAGTATATATTTATGTGAAAACAGCAAACAAAAATAAAGTAACAATAAATAATATTAAAAATTAACACATCTGAACAAAGCTGCCAGTGTCACTTTCAAATATTGTTTGTAAATTCTAGCCATGGGCGCTTCAACACAAGCACAGAAACATCACTGATTTTAAAACTGGAGAGGGTTTCCTCAGAATAAAAGCAAATTTAATAATACACTTGAGTATTCACTTCTATCAAGAACAGAACCAGCAAATTTAATACTTACACAGGATCAGTTGCATGGCTCCTGATATACTCAGTGGCCTACAAATGTTCCATGATTGGGAATATTTGTTACTTATTGATCTCTATGTTTACAATTTAACAATGAAAGGCTTGCTAGCGGTGTAAGAGTTATTAAATTGTATGCTGCATTTCAGAATGTCTCGACTCCCTTCTTACCACCGAAAAAATGAAAGATGCCCTATTTGCTGGGCCTGGTAGAAATACAGGAGATTCCAGTGTCTGGCAGCAAGCAAGTCAGTAGTAAGGCTGGTTTCTTTCAACAGGCTTAAGAGATGCTAGCAAGGCTGGATTCTCTTCTTTTAAGATTTCCAAGCAGCTCCTTTACTAACAAAAATGGCCATTTCTCTTCAGAAATCTCTAGTGTCTTTCTCAAGGTCTATTAATACCACCTTCAAAAAGTTCCCATTCCAGTTACTCTTGTCTTTGAAAAGGCACAGATTCAGATATTCATCATCCCAGCAGCTGTAAAAACACACTGCTTATGACACAGCTTAGGTCAGGTATTGTCTCAGTCATCCTAAAAAAATCTGTACTGAAATTCTCTTCCCAAGTATCAGGCAGAGTAAAAAGCTTTGAATCTGTATGAGTTTGGGGTTCAATTTGAATGCTTAGTCTACTGAGCCCAGAGACAGGGATAGACAGATAGACGGATGGATAGATGGATAGATAGACAGACAGACAGACAGATAGATAGATAGATAGCTGGCCCTCCCTGATCTCATACTTGCAAAGTTCATCATTGCCTCTTAAAACACACCTTACAATGACCTCCTTTATATTACACATTTCATTGCTCAGACACCCACATCCCGGGCGCACAGTATGTTTAGAACAACCCATTAATTAACAAATTTAATAGAAGAATATGAAGACAGGACCAGAACAACTTTAAGCAGTTTCATCCATCTCAGGACCCCAAAGACATATCAGCAATATCTAATCCTTTCCCAACAGCAATTCTCTTTACTACTCTTACTACTCCAAATATTCTTTAACTACTCAACTGCTCCTGAGTATGTTTCATGGCACTTCACATTTCATTTCTGAAATGGACAGCTTAGCCGTCCTTATGGTTAAAACGTTTCCCCTGAAGTTTAGCCTAGATCTCTCGCATTACCGTGACACTTGCTGAGAAAATGAGCCTGACATTTTCTTTTGATCACAAGTCCAATGAAAAGGTGTCACATAAAAATTGATGTAAGAAAATCCCTTGGAAACCCCCAGCCTGAATATCAAGTAGAAGAGAAGAGCAGGAGTGATAGGAGCTGTTGAGGCAGCTGAGCACATTTACAGACGGGGCAGCAGCATCACCATCTGCTGGAAGAAGCGAATTTAGCTAATGTACCAGTTGCCACCAAAGGAGGAGTGAGAAATGCCTTTGGCAGATATGCAACATAACGAGAGGAACAGAGAGATGCCACACGCTGCCCAGTTCACAACAAGTGAAAAGCCAAATGGCATTCCCATGCCACTGAGCAGAAGGAGCCTACCCTAACAGTAGTTTCAGATGTTTTATCTATTAACCACAATTTAGACTGAAAGCCCAGCCTTTTTAAAATTCACCTCTCTTCTGGTAGAGGTCATCTGCTGTGATAGAGGATTCCTGATCTCCACAGCCCAAGCAGAGCTGGGGCAAACCTCCCCTCATTGAGATGGAAGGTCATCTCCAGGGGATCAAGCTAGCAGGTGTGTATGTGCTTTGGGATCTGCCCATCCGCTTGTGAAGAGCCAAGACCAAAGGGAGTATGAAAAGCTGATAATTGTCTCGGGAACAGATTGGGCTCCTGATGAAGAGGAATTTCACACTTCTCCATAGGCACCGCCTGGTCAGATGGTGTTTCTTTGTGCTGTTTGTGTGTGGCCAGGCAGCGAACGCTCACAGGTTCTTGCTAATATCTGTTCTCCCCTTCGCAATGGCTGCAATAGCTCCAGGAGCTCCGCAGGAGTGGGAACAGGAGGTGTCCAAGCACAGCCGGACGTGGGACACCCTACAGCAGAGCGTAGGGGAGCTGCCTCCGGTGCTACTGCGGGAGTGCAAGGCAGCATGGTGCTCTCTGCAGGGACTCACGGCATCACTGGTGACTTCAAAGAATACCAGGGAGACAGCAGTGTCCCAGGGCATTTGGCTGCTAGATTTCACAGGAACAGACTGGCTCCCACTGCTGCCGGTTGAGCCTTTCCAAGGGCTCACACTGACAGGGCAATGGAGGCAAATTTCTACTGTGCTGATTTCAGTAGCCTGTGGTGTCACTTTTGGTGGTGAGCCCAGGCTTGGAGAAGTGTTGAAGATGGTTACCACATGAATTAATGTCACCTTTCACCACTGATGAATGGTGTTGAGAGGTGTGGTAAGAGGAAAGCCTGCAGACGTTACATAACAACAGCTATTGGGGCTCCAGAAGACACCTTCTGTTGGATGTATCAGTAGAGAATGCTGGGATTTGAGGGTAAAATGCCAATCACCCTAAGTCATTCATGCGACATTGCTCATCCCTCACCCCCAGTTCATACTCCTGAACCTTTTCAAAGCTGTTTTCAGGGGACCCCTGCACTGAGTACTAACGACAATAAGCTGGGAATATTTTATCTGCAGGACAACCTGTGTAATTTATCCCTGTGCAGAAGTGGTGACAAGGTCTTTGAGCTGCTGTGGAGGTATGGAGGGTAACTGCTGGTTAGAGTGCTAAGAAGCAGCACAGGGAGGTTGTCACCAGCGATGCTTTTACAGTAAAGAAACTGCTGCATGATAGCTGTCTCTGGGGAAAAATAAAAGAACACCTCTGGCTTTGTGACAGTGGAGATGGCCCTGGTGTCTCCTTCAAAGTCCTGCCAAAGCAGTGTAGGTTTGCAGCATCATCTCTCGTATGTTCTTGTGAACTACCCAAACCTACAGCCTCACCGAGCTCCAAACCAAGCCGTAACACACTGCCACTGCTCTTCTGACAACCCATTTCCTATCACACCTGCTTTCCTACTCTTACCAGGGCAGTGTGTGTAAAGAAGCTCACTCCTGCCCTTGAGATCTACCTATGACATTGCATTTAAAGTATCCTTGTGGTACTGGAAAGCTGTAGCTGTCAGCAGCCCGCATTCTGCAGTCTGCTGAAAGCTGCCTTTGCACTGAACCAATATTTGATGCTGGAGTTATTTTTAAGATACATTACTTTATTGCTCTAAGAAAAGACCAAAACCTCACCACTTAATGCCTCCTTAGAGCCCACAAGCAAAAGCTATTATCACCATGTGTCTGAAATTGCTACCTTTTATTAAGCTGGCATGTCACTTCCAAAGGAAATGCAGCGAGCAGTCTGCCTCATGGATGTCATTACAGTGGAATCACAAGCGTGAGCATGGCCCCACTCCACACACTGCTAGAAAAGGGAGATTGATCAGATTTCACATCTAATAAAAGGTGGGAGACTGAATTCCTCTTAGCTCTTACTGCTAACTGCAAAATGGTGCTGATTGAGGAACAAGTACTGAATTTTACAGTCCTGAGACTTATAAACATGAAATTAAACCTCTGTTTATAGAAATATCTATAATGTCATCATCACCTTGATGTGATCTGTTCTTGTCCAAGAAGTAATGCCATGTAAATCAAAATGTGGTCCCGCACCATGTATATTTGAGGTGATACATCTGAATCCATATTGTCAGCCACTGTTGGTGTTACCCTTTTGTGACCTGTACTGTCACAGTCTTCTGAACTGGACTGGACTGAACGGGTGCTCTGAGAGCAGAGGTGAGATGTGACAGTGCCCAGAAGTGTATCACTAACACTGTCATGTGTTACAGAGATGCTGTGACAGTGTTTTTCGCATTTAGCAGTTCCCAGCTAGATCCAGGAGTATCAGTGCATACATTGGCATTCGGTGCCTAAGACTGCACCATAAGCACCAAGTAACACCTTTGAAAATGTGGATTTTAGGCTTTCCTGAGATTTCTACTCACCATCCCTTTGGCTGAGCATAGCAATGGACTGCAAAAGAGAAATCTCTCCTAGGGAGGTATCTCCAATTTTCAGATAAATACTCTGCTCTGTTCAGAAGTCTATCTGCTGGTCACTGTAACATGACAACACCTTACAATAATGACAATGCTATGGTAAACAGGTTGCCAAATGATCATATTCTTCTTTCAATGGTTTTCAGTATAAATTTCTACTGATATTACTGCCTTCAGACAATACAAGCATGTATTGTTACCCTAATCACACCAGTGATTTTCTGTGTCACCACACATCTGGGAAAGAGATTTCAAGAGTGGAAAAAAAAACAAAACAGAGGACTAAATGATATATCAGCTGGAAAGGAGAAACTCAAAAACCATACAGCTGTTTATACATTCAGGAAATATCAAATATCTGCTAGAGAGGAAGCTTCCTTACATGAGGTAAGACTGACCCAGCCTTTCCAGAGCAGGTCCCTAGAAGGTGGGCTCATTTCAGCAGTGCTGGAAAGCCGTGGTTTCAGCCCTTCCAATGGCCATTTACAGGCTACTTAGCACTGTTGAAAACTGAATCTTGTAGTCTGGTGTCCACTGACTGATAGAAGAGTCTGTCAGTGGGACTACAGATTTCCCCAAAATTTTTAATAAAAATAAATAAACCTACAACTCCAAACTTCTACCCAAGAGAAGCTTTTCCTATGAAAAGGAGAAATGTCAAAGACTTTGTGACAGCCACTTAGGTTTTTGGGTTGTGAAGGAGTTTCAACAGAAATTGTGGTGATAGCTACAATGGTGGTACCTGTAATGGCATCAGATTTGGAAAGTGATGACCAAGACCTCCAGACCTATAGTTCCAGAGTGCCAGACAACAGTTACCTGCACAGCCCAGAACAAGCAGTGGGTGCAGCACCGGAGGGAAGCTTTCAGAGCTCTGGCTTGAATACATCTCCAGCATAAACCTGTGGATCAGCAGCCTCATTCAACAAACTACTTGAATTTTTAATCACTCTTGAATTCAGACATCAGAGCAGGTGACTGAGTTTGACACAGTAAATCGGCTGGATATGAGCTGTGTAATTGCTTCTGACTTTAAACAGAAAAGGCTTGGATAATGTTGAGAAGGGTATCAGAGACATTTGGATAATGTTGTGTTAAAGCAAGTGAAGCTCATAAGCAACAGCAAACAATGCTCAGAGAAAGGAAAATATGCAATAGTGTCAGGGGGAACCTCTTCACCAGAGAGTTCACCAAGTCCCATTTGATTCAGAAGCCATTACCATGCATCTGTATGTTAACAAAGCAGTTGTTCCACTGCTAATTGCTGCTCCAACAAATTGCTTTTACAATTACAATTTTATTATCAGATTTATCACTGCAAACTGAAATATATGCATTTCAATTTTAGAAAGACAACAGAATGGTGCAATTAACCACCAGTCCTCCAGAAAGGCAAAAATCAGTCTGTAATTCCAAGGCTTTCCAAGTTCTTTAGAAGCTGAGCAGGTATCTAGGTACATGGGTCTTCTATGAATGTCTGCTTCCACAAGTATGCCTATGTTAGCCTCTTTCAATTGGGTTGCCTGGATAAAATCCAGACATTTGAAGCCTTATCTAGGCATTTAGGTAAATGGCTTGAGTTTTGGAAATGCTAATACAAACTCCATATCCATTTCAGTTTGGTAGTCTTACACATTTGAGGCCAAAATCTTTAAGTAGCACTACTGTTTTCTTTAAGATTCCTCTACTATAAGGCTCTACTATCAATGAGGTAAGTAGACTTTCAGATTAAAACTAAGGCACTTTTAAAACTAAATTCATTATTACTTTAGAAAGTTTCTGCAATGGCCCACTATGGCTGGAAGAACACTTCTCTGATTACTATTTCTAATAGTAGTGACAACAAACACTGTGTTAACCACAGCAGCAGTGTAAGTTTGATTTTCTAGCACAGGAGGTAGCGGCTGCACAAGCCTTTATCCAGTTCATGCAGATGCTGTGGTTTCCAAGGAGCCCTGATGAAGACAGTATAAAAGCTGGACAAGTAAAAATATAAAGTGCTGGACAAAAACACAGTCAACTTTGCTGCACTGCTATGCACAGATACTTGGGACTCAGGGATAAAGCAAAAAGAAAGGAGACTAAAGTGTTAGGTAGCAAAAAAATATGAATTTGACAGCTTCATAGACTCAGGCACATGGTTTTGGGAGAATAAAATATATAACAATCCTGAGGTGGTCTCAGGAGAAGGGATGAAAATTTCTAAGACATCTATTTTTTCTACTGCAGAAAAGAAACTGTGCTTTACAAACATGTCCCTAGCTTGCAGAGATGGCAAAGAAAATTCATGCAATACAGGGAATTGATACCAAGCATTCTATTCTTTTGTTGTGCAATGTATGTATTTTTTGAAATATTGCTGCTAGGCCCTAAAATTCTGTCTCCTCTGGGCTGAATGAGTAACAGTATTTTCTCTTCAGAAGAAAGTCTAATGACTATCACAAAAATAAAGCATTTCTCATCCTTGCAGAAGGAACTGAAAAACAATATCCAGTTCAGAAGTGGGGTGCAAACAAAATGAATTTCAAGGACGCATCTGATTCCCACTACTCCTTACAGCAAACATCTCTCTGAGAGGACAAAAGCAACCACCTATAATACCACTCTATTTTCATTACTTTACTGCAACTAAAACTACAGTAAGGACAGCCAGTGCCACACAGCTGCCACTCTGCCCTCAGTGGTTAGGGAAGATTTTAGCTGTATTTAGAAAAGTCAAATCACTTAGGACCTCTAACATCATCAAGTTCAACCATTAACCCAGCACTGCCAAGTCTATCACTAAACCATGTCCCCAAATATCACACCTACATGTCTTTTAAATAAAAACAGAACTATTAGTCTTCATATTGCTTTTTTCTTATTCTTTTCATGAACATAGAACACATTTTGTATTTTAACACTTCAAAGCACTCAAGTTTTCTAAAAAGGTTAGGCTAGCTTTTCAGAAGCTGGAAATAACACTGACAGCAAATTTACAACAATAAATGCTTTAAATACAAACAGGGCAATAACCATCCATCTATCAAACATCAGCTTAGAGTAATGGATTACACAGAAGAACCACTTTAGTTAATCAGGTTGGACTTTGAAATACTTCTGTGTTCCATAAATAATATTCTAACAGGAGCTTTATTTTTGGAGACCACTTTGAGCAAATGGTGGAAATGAGTCTGCCCTTTTCCAGAAAGTATCAAATGAGAAGACACACTGATGGCTATCTCTGCCCTTTGAAGCAAATGATTAGAAAATTAATCTTGTTGAAGATGACCTAAACCAGCCCTAGCAAAAACCTAGCAGCTTCAAAATCACATACGGTCAGTCTGAAATAGCAAGGCTAAAAGGGGTAAGTCACAGACATGCAAATGTGGTTATTTTCTCTACTTAAAAAAAAAAAAGGAAAAAAAAGAACACTTCAAAACTTTCAAGGTCTCAGGGACAATGACTTCTAAATACAACATTCACCAAGGAACTTTGCTGGAGACTGCAAAAGATATGACTAAGTGGTCATGTAAGACCAGCATGCATGGCAAGGCTGACAATTTCCTAGACACTCTAGAAAGCAAGTTTTTGTAAATAGGTAAAACCTTTGACTCCCAAGGGATATTTTCTTCAGCTTCCTTTAGGAAATCTATCAATAATGCAACAAAGTTAAAGTGAAGAATCCATTTGTGGCAGAAGAATCCAGAAAGCTTGCAAACAACATGTAGTCCTGACACCTTCAAGCGTGTCCTTCAGAAGAAGGGAGCCTGCAGTGATGATGAGAACCTCAGTGTCACTCAATGGGATGTGTACTGCCAGACAGGCATTCCCCTGATGGATAGCTACTACAGCCCTGAAGGCTGTAGGCAATTAGTAAGCAGCACATCGTGCAAGACAAAATTCTGTCTAAAGTGATTTGGCAAATTTCCACTGTTACAGAAAGTGGCAATGGAATGTAATGGCCACGTATATCAGACTGGGTCTCAGTCATTAAGATCTCATTCTGAGAGAATAAAACACAATAAAATGGGTAGTCTTTCATCTACATAAAAGGAAAGGATAAACACTGAGGTGATTCTGCCAAGATTTGTAGTTCCAGGAAATCAAGGTATTTTTGGTTTAATGCTTAAGGTTAACAATCAATCTCATGTGGCTATTCACGTATCATCTTTCATCTTGAAGTATTCTATAGCACTTAAAACATAATATACAATCAGAATCCCTACTCACAGGAGCATTCATTTCTACTCTTCACATTTTAAGAGCTTCTAGCACATGCAACAGATAAGTAATGGGCAGAAACAACTTGATGTGTTAAGGCCAGAACAGTTCAATTTCTGCCACTGGTACTATTAAGTAAACATACAGATATCCAAGCTCCTCCACTAACAGGAAAACGAAACTCCATCTGGCTCTTGGGTTTCTGCAGCTTTCTTTCTCTTGCTTGAACTGCAGTCAATAATCAAAATGGAAACACACTGAGATTAGCCATAAATAAAAAGACAATCCTTGATGAAAGAGTAGGGTGAACACATACATTCCTGTCCACTTTCTGGAATGTTGAACATTAGCTACTGACACAGAAAAATGACAGCTACTCTGACAGATCCATGATGAAAGCAACTGAGGTTGCACAAAAAAGTCCATGATGTAAGTTTATAACTTCCAACAGTAAAGAAAGATCAAAAAAGCCCCCAATCCCTTTCTTCTATACAATTGGTTCTTATTTCACAAACTAATGTTTTTATGATTTCACAAACTAATGTTTTTATGATCTCTGGTGGGAGTGAGGCCCAAGGACTTCTAAATATCCACAGCCAAAGACTGTGTATTTGCCTTATAATGGATGAGCCCTGCATTCCAAAGTATGAACATTTTTAATTTAAGTAACTCATATAATGAAATCCTTCACTATTTTTTCCTCTCAGTTTATCTGCTTTGTTGGATGCTATGTCCCTCATATAATTTTTAAGACAGTAAAATGGTTATTTGAAAGAAATGAGTGGTTGACTGAGAATAATCTGGTATTATACTTCCAAAAATGCCCACTGCTGCATGCTTCCTATAGAGATGCAAGGCACCTGTAGATGAAGACTTGCCTCCATGGAGGAAAATAGTGGTTTTAACTTTATATCAGAAGAGTGGAATTATTTTCCATTCTAAATATAAAACCTGTTATCACTTATAACTTTTACCAAATGTAACAGTGACAGTAACAACAAATATATTTTCTTTTTCCAAATTGTTCTACTTCACACCACTAGAGTTTCTGAAAAAGGTCATAGGAAACTCTAGTACATTCGGGATGTATGAGAGGATACACAAGTTCTTGAGCTGAAGGAGAATGACACAATCCCTTCTGATCCTAATGTAAAAATCCTTTAAAGCGTAGGTCAGTCACTTGGTTAATTTAGGGACACTGACAACATAATTTTTGTTCTTTGAGCTCCAAGTCTTTGGATTCGCTTCCTTTTTCCTTTAAAAAAATCCCCTTTCCTTGAGAAGACTCCATTTAGTACTCACTAGGGCGGGATCCCACTAAAAGACTTCTAGGACCAAACTCCAGCCATTCTATGAAACTGCTCTGCATAATTATAATATGTGATGAGAGGACAACGTTCTGAACATTCTTAACCCCAGAAGTGCCATTTCTGCTCTTTGAAACAGAAGTACAAAGAGAAGAGGACACTGCATTTTAAATTCCCTTTTGCATTACACATCACCAAATTTACTTATCAGGAGAATTATGAATGTTTCAAAAAGGGAAAAATAACTTTGGATGTTTGAGTGAACAAAATCTCCACATTTTCTCTCTTTTTAAAATCAGTTAGAGAGCTTCTCATATTTATTCCTTCAGGCTTTAGACAAGTGATATTCAAAAAACCTGAAGATTTCATTATGATCTCTTGTATTTTCTGTAATGGTGTGATGGAGATTAACCTCCAGGTTACAGTGAAAGCTTTCATGCCTTCTGTTTGCCATGACTACAGCTACTCTCCAGCTGCACAAAACTATTCCTTAAATGAAACTGAAAAGTTCACACAAAAGTCTTATCATACAAAGTCACACCACACTGTACTAAGACACACAAACAGCCATCCATAGGCAGGGTCAGTGCAATCAAAATTACTGCACTTTGCAGATTTATTGCTGAGGAACTGTGTGCATGCTCCTACCCTGCCAGTGCAAAGGAAATCATGCAAGCTTTAAACCACCCTGTGGTGGTTCTTGTGCTGTCATCAGTCAAGAGCATCTGATGTCCACCACCAGGGTCTGCTGATGAGGGCAATTCCTTAAGCACAGCAGCTCCAGTATTAACATCTATCCAGAGTGTCCTGCTCCAAGTGCTGGCAAGAGTTGTCAAGGAAGGTGTCATTGCAGTGGGCAAGGACAAGTAAAACAGGAGAAATTTCAGAAAAAAAAAAAGCCAAACAAACAAACCCAAGCCCAACAGTATGTAGGCTGTATAAAGAGGCCAAAGGAAACAATAATTAGGCAACTTGTGATATCAGTGTACTTTGTTTAAGCAGAGGGAGAAGAAAAAAATTCCCTGAACTAGTATAGAAAAGGGGACTCCAAAACTGAATTGTGGTTTACTAGAGGCAGTTCTGTGATGCTGGAACAGGAAATAACATCTCCAGAGTTGGATTGCAAGTCTCCACACGGCACAATATGATATAAATAAAAGAGACTTAAATCACTCCATCTAATCATGATTTAAATCAGCAAGCAGGAAACATTAATTTAATTAATCAATTCTAATCTTGCTTTGCAGCTGTACTTTTTAGTTATTTTTCTAAAGTAAGTTTCAGTCCAATGGTTGGTAATGATTAAAACACACTGAATTTTAACTAAACACTAAATTGGAAACCTGTTTTTAACCAGGACAGTAAATCTGCACACACTTTAAAGAAGTTCTATGTTTTACTATGGTACATTTGTGATTTTCTTTTTCTAGATTACTCTTATTACTTTATTTTGTACTTTGTATTTTATTCCAGCATCAAATTGCCCTGAAAGGCTAACTAGAATTCAATTACAAAGTTCATAAATAATATTTTTAAAATTTGGTATTGCTTACCATGAAATGATAGATTAAGTATAGGAGAAATAGAATACTTGCTGATTTCTTAAATTAATGAAATGCTGTTCAGAGAACTGAACTGCTCATTTCTAGTTACTGTGTGAAAACTACAGATTTTGTGAACTTCCTAGTGCCTGGGCAAGTGGCTCATCAGAAGTTTTGGTAGTTTTGGGATGGATTAACTGATTTGGTTTTCTAATAAATTTATGCAATAATCACTATTTCAAAAGGTCTGCTGCCATAGAAATATCACTGGATTGCTCTAGGAGACAGTAAGAAGAAACTGGCAGTGAGATGGATGTATAAACAGATTCATTATTCCAGAAACAGTTGTCCTTTTGTGATTGTGCTTCTACATAAGGCATAGATAAGATAGTGGCTCTTAGACATTTGGAAAGAGGGATGTTAAAGAACATCACATAAATTTACTACTCATCTTACAAAAAGCTGGCTGAATCCATACAATATTGAATATCACTAAATCATTTTCATGGATTATAAATAGATTGGGATCACGCTGAACACTAGAGTGACACCGTGTATGAAGTCTATTACTCGCACACATTTATTCTTGCTTGCACTCAATGTATCTTTGTTCAGAGACAGCCTCAACCAGGAACAAGTATCTCAGCAATGCAGGGCAAGATGCAGCCCAGGGGACCCTCCCAGCCTCCCCCACCACGCAGCAAAGGGCTGTGCTGAGACAAGCAACATCCTCCTAATGGCCAGACAGCCCCAACATGCAAATGCAGCCATTTAAAATGCAAATGTCATTAATTTTAATGAATGATGCACCATGCTTCAGTTTGAATATTTACCATTTGAGCTCAACATACTTAGTATTTTATGCCTCTGCTCTGAGCACTCAGCAAATACAAGCAGTGAAACATGTTTAGGGGCACCAAGGTTACACAGCCTTGCTTAATACGTGCTACTGAAATAAATGTGACATAATTATTACTACCAAAAGAATTAACTACTTTACCATGGAAAAAAAAAGCCAATTTTCTTTGACACATTAGTTTTATGTTCAATTTCAAGTGCTTTTTTTTTTTCCCCACCTATATGCATGCATAAGGTTTTAACTGCATTATGCAATGGGGGAGGATTCAAAACAGCTCTACAGCCATTTGTGAGAAAAGAGACAAGCTACATCTTATCTTCAATTTCCACAGAGAAAAATGACTGATGTGAGGAAAACAACAACACTGTAACAACAGGATTTAACAACCTCATGTTTCATGAAAGATGGATTCTCTTCCAAGTTTGGAACTGTGCTGCTAAAAAAACAACCAAACAAAATAAAGCACAATTGCAGAGCAGCACGTCAAAATAAAGAGTTAATATAGTTCTCTGCCTACTAACATATAATTTAAGTGTGTGCAGAAGCAAAGCAATCAGAAGGAGTCTCTGGGGCTTTTAAACAAAATCCCATGGTGAAAGGGCTCTTTGGAGAATGCCACACATGCTCAGGAACACATTTCATAATTATAACAGCAGACTATCATAATTACACACATTCTGGAAGGCAGTGATAACTGCCACCTCTCATTCTGGAGTGGGACTACTTGACTTTTTTAATTGTGTTGGATCTAAACCTCTGTGAGGGTTGCAAACCATAAACCATAAGGGTCATGGTAGGATACTGGAACACTGCTGCTGCTTTCAGGATTTTAATGTCATCACCTTGTTTATTTTCAGCTCAAAATGTGGTCAAATAAAACAGAAGGTTTTTGTTCTGCTAATTCAAAAGCCACACTTAGGATGGCAGTTCTGAGTTTTAATAAAGGAAAATATTCAAGTTACACTTATCTTCTTATACATACTTAATGTTCTTTTATATCTGCACTTTCTATAGAACGTTCTGCATTATTAATGGAATATAAAATTGTATTTATAATATAAGGTACTGACAATATGGAGGGCTTTTTGCACACATTTAGAATTATGTATCTATAGATTCTAAACACAAAATAAAATAGTATGTGAGACAGAAATCTGCCAAAGCATACTTTACTCCCATTTTTTTTCCCCTGGCACTTTCCAATTTTTGTTTTTTACCTTAAGAAAACAATATGTACAGTAAGGGTCATACACACACACACATATAAAAATACATACATCTGGTGAGGCTACATCTTGAATGTGTGCTCAATTCAATTCTGGGTTCCTCAATATAAGAAAGACATTGAGGTGCTGGAGCAGAGGGAAGGGCTACAGAGTTGGGATAGGGTCTGGAGCACACGTCTGATGAAGAGCTGCTGAGGGAGATGGGCAAGTTTCTCCCCCTGGAGAAAAGGAGGCTAAGGAGGGACCTTACTGTTCTCTTCAAACCCCTGAAATGAGCCTGTAGCCAGACGTGCGTCAGTCCTTTCTCCAAAGTAACAAGCAATAGGAAATTGCCCTCAAGTTGCTCTCACACGCAGAGAAGCAAGTGATGCCCATTGCAGCTGCCCACCACTTGATGACCTGTGGATGACCTTGGGGACCCAGCCCGGCCCCGAGAAGTGGTCAGCACCTGCTGGCCAACTCCCTCCACTTTATAAACTAATGACAATCTGTGGCATGGCCAGCTCGGGCCAGCTCTCCGGGCTGTCCTCTTTCCCAGGTCTCGTGCACCTCCTCGCTGGCAGAGCATGGGACACCACAAGTCCTCGACTTAGGGTAAGCACTGTTCAGCAAGAACTTAAACATCAATGTGTAATCAACACTATTCTTATACTACATCTAAAATGCCACACTGTACCAGCTCATAAGATGAAAATTAACTCTATATGTTAAAATGAACTCTATATGTTGAAATGAGGACCAAAATCAAAGTAAAAAGTGAGACTTTGAGGTCTTGCCTTCCAGCAGATGGGTAACACTTAATTCAAAGAACTTGTCTCTGCCCATCCTAACTTTCGAAGTTGATAAATATATTTTGGATTGGAGGAGTAGTCTTCTTAAAAAAAAAAAAAATTAAAAAGTTTGTGACACTGAGGTTTGTAGAACAGGTACCATGCACAATAATGGGAAAAGCTGTAAATGCCACGTCTGGTTGACTAGTTTGTGAGTAAATGCATTAGTAAATTTTGGTTCAAATAGTCCAACAGTACTAGCACAGAAAAGGATGCTGTAGGTGAAAAGATTTGCCTTAAATCAGAACCCAAAGCAAATCTAAAATAATTCCACCATGTAGCTACCTTGTTAAAATAGAGTCTCAGTGATGTCTTTGCCTTGCACTGATGCCCACTTTTATTTAAAGAAAAAATAAAGATGCTTAACCTTTGTGTGGATTTTATAGGGAACAAGTAAAGTGATTAAACAGCAAAATGCATTGTCTATCTTGTCTTGTACTGAAGAAGTGACTGGAATTCCTAATGAAGTTCAGCACACCTCTCTTTTTCATATGCTCAAAATGCCCTACTTTTGTCATGGTGCCTCCTGCACTAGAAATGTCTCCTCTGCAACCCAGCTTCTGGGACCCAGCAATCTGCACTCCCTTCCAAAAAAAACTTACCTACAGCAACAAACACTGCTTCATCCACTTGACTGTTTTTACTACATTCTTCTCTCTTTTATCTTCATGCAAACTTGAGATTAGAATAATGCACATCAGTACTCTGATCCAATGCACATGTCTCACAAGGAGTTGCTGGTATTTTCTGTGTGCTGGCACCCGAGTAACATTTTGGAAGCCTCAGGCAAACTATCTCTTAGATTTAGACATTCCTTATATGTTGAAGATGTGCCTCACCTTGAACAGCTCTGTAACTGCACTATAAAGTGTTTCTTCACCTGTTGCCTCACAACAATTAATGAAAATAAAATAGAGAACCTAGATAAATGTAAGAACAGGGATTAAAATAACAACAAATAAGAAAAGGTGTGCTATGCCTTTTCAGTGTGTATGGCCATGAATTCAGAGTATGGTGTCTCTTTATCTATATAGAAATAATCCACTAGAGTGAGGTCTCACTGAACAATGAATTTTACAAAGCTGATTCTCATGAAGTACAACAAGAAGGGCTAATAATTGTTCTCTAGTGACATTTTGGCACTGGATTACCAGAATACCTTTAATGTAAAACAATTCCAAACTTTCATCTTACACTTGCAAATATCTTTTTTTTTTTTTTCTGGTAACACTAAATCAAATAGTTTTAATATATGGCACTCCTTTCATGCATGCTGTATTTTCTGCATTGAATCTCATCTGCATCTGTATCTAGAGTCTTAGCACTTCAGAACACATTTAGCATATGTGTGAAAGCAATGACCTAGAAAGTTTGCTCTCCAAACCCAGATGCCCATACAGGTACAACATACACTGGAATAAGGCAGAAAATTGGAAAAGTACTGTATATATTGTGACACAATGATGTTTTTTGAGTGACAACAGTTGGGCCTAATGATCTTAAAGGTCTTTTCCAATTTAAACAATTCTATGAGTCTGTGACATAGATGACTTTTCAGAAAATCAGTGCCTTTTAACAATGAAATGCCTCATTTTCTCTCATTCAGATTTTGTTACAGAACACTAAAAAACCTGATTTTTTAAAGAACACTCAAGTTTACAGTGGGTGTTAAAAGACTGTCTAGAAATAAATTGTTTTCAATCGAAAGATCCTAGAAATTGAGGTCTCCTTCTATTATTTAAAAGAGGGAAAATGCTTTGACACCTCCAACCCCCTCCACACACTCGCTATCTCTTTTGCAACAAAGAACGGACCGCCTACTTTTTATGACTGCGAGAACAACTGCAAGGATCTTCACTTTCAGGTGTCTTAGCAGGAAAAAAAACCCTCTAAAACATACTTAAAGTGGAGGAAAACAAAGTAGGCATGCTGCTTGTGGTGTGTGCATGTGGTGCATGTGTGGCAAGGCACCACACTGACAGACACAGCTGCAGCCTGTGCTGTGAACCTCCTTCACCTTGTTGCTGAGACATTAATAAGGCACTTCAGGACGTTTTGGTCAGTGTCAATGCTGGGAAAATGAGAAGTTTGCCCTTTTGTCAAACTTGCCTTGAGAGACATCTTCACCAATTATATCCAGGGGCTGTTCATAAGAAAGCTTGAACTGTGTATGATTTGTACGAAGCTATTTGACAGCATAAAAAATGACCAATAACTCACAGAGTTCCTTTCCCTGTGGTTTACTGTCTCTTTATATCTTGTTCAAAAGTACTATGCAAAGCTGTAGTGTTCATCATTATTCCACCTTCTAACAGGTGACTGTGGCACTGAATAAAGCTACCCAGCATGCTCTGAAGCTGTGCATTTTGTTCTTTACAACCCCAGAAGTAATTCTGATCCAGAGGAGTATGATGCTGGGACTCCAGACCTAGGAAGTAATTTTAGGCTTTAATAGAATTAAAGGATTGTTCTCAGTATGCCAAGGCAGAGCAGGCAAAAACCACAAAGGACGTTGCTCCACTGTTATCAGCACAGCCAACCTGGAGAATTCAGAAACCTTGAGGCTGATCTGATCAGACTGAGATCTATAAACAAATGTAAGCAACAAAAAAAATGGGGTGGGCAGATAAACTGTCTTCCCCCTTTGATTTCTGATTACAGTCTCCTGGATCTCACAACATGAAGTTCAACAGATGTTCCCCATCCCACTTTTCAGGCCCTTCTCCACCACTAACTTCCTTCTGCACCAAAATGGTGCTGAGCCTGGGCTGGATTTCTTACACTGTGTCCACTGCACGTTCACAGTGCTGGTGAGTGTTACCATGCTGTTTTTTGTGGACACTTTGGAAGATAAAAAGCTTCCTCCCATCTCCCATAATGAGCCTTCACCATCGCCAAGTCTTCCCACCCGCGCTGCATCCTCTGGCCTTCCCTCCATGCATGTGCACTCAGCCAAAGCTGAGGCACTTCCTAAGTGACATCTCTGAAAATGCTGAACTGTGGTTTCAGGAGCCTGAGAATTAGTAGTTTGTGCAGTGTTTGGCTTTCAGCCTATCTACCTGATGTCTCCAGAGCTGAATTTATGCAGGCTCTGCAGTGTCTCTCATAGCAGTAGCTAAGTGCTGACTATGTGGGTGAACTTTAGCAGGGTATGGTTTAAAATTCTGACACACACTTCATGTGAGAATGGCAAAAGTTACATTGATGAGATCATGTGACTATAGCCCAGAAGTAAAGATGGAAAATATAACATGAAGCTATTTGTTTTGTTGCTAGAAAACTACTGTGAGATGCCTGACAAAGCTGAGGCTCAGATGCAAGACAAGTGCCAAGCAGGACTGAAGTTATATGTAGTGTGCCTCCTTGGGCTGGTACAGAGATTCTCCCTTGTTAGGTAAGTCCCTGCTGTGGAGAGCTCAGGGATTCAGACGAAGGCTGAGGCCAACATGATCTATAGGAGTGTCAGCAGCAGAGACCCCTGGAGCAGCCCACAGCCTATTTATGCACCGGCAGCTGCAGCAGAGGCAGAGCAGGCTGAACAGTTGCAGACTCAGGAAAACCACACAAGCTCCTTTCAGGAGATCGTTGTGATATATAAAATGTACAGTGCTTTTTGTTCATCTTCAAAGAAAGAGATTAAACTGATCAATCTGTTCTTAGAAATGGCTAATGTTCCTCTGTAATGCCCGCTGAATAGTGAGCACTTGCTAGAGGTCAGAGCATCTGGGGAGGAAAAAATATTGAGACCCTGATTTAAAAAATGCCTGGCAATTCAATCTGCTTCAATACCCAAGTATGTTTGCAGTCGATTAGTCATTACAGATCACTTTTCAGCCCACATGGCAACAGTTGCTTTTTTTTTTTAATCTGAGAACAGGGCAAATCAGTCCTGAATGGTGAAATTGAGCTTTAAGTTTTTGACGTCCTTACAAATATGAAACTGTCTGTTTACTTGTAAAAAATACAGCTATATAAATTTAGACTATTATGATAAAAGTTAGAAGTAATTATTAAAATAGTACTTTAAATCTTTATTAGTATTCTTTTAACACAGGAAGAGGAAAAAAACAAAACAATAAAAGGCCAACTAAAACCCTCACTAATTCCTGTCACTGTATTCCTCTCAGTTTTCAAGTCTTATCATCATGTAGTGTCAGAAGAATATTCTTTCTCTGGACACTGTCTTACTGTCTTCTGATGAGAATTTAAGTAATAACCAGATTTGCTATGTAAATGAGACCTTGGTAGGCCTCACAACCATTTTTATTCTCTGTAACCTCTTCAGAAAGATGGATGCTCCATTTTACATTTACATCACAGGAGGTTGAAAAGGTTAAAGATGTTTAACTGTTACTAGATGATAATCAGTCAGAAATTATATTCTAGCATGTGGCTGGCTGGCAAATATGTTGTATTTTCAGACACATCCCTCCTAATTCTTCCTTTCCCTTTGGAATTTATCATTAAACTGCATTTATCTGTCTCACATGACACATCCAGGCAGGAATCAATCTGAAAAGCCAAATCTGAAAGCTCCTCGCCATTTCTCCTTTTCTGCGACCAAATAAGGAAGAAACCTGCACGACTTTGGTGGCAGAGACCACCTTTTCTATTTACATCATTTATTTACATCATTTACTATGACAGCCCTAAATGTCGACCAAGACCAATTGTTCCAGACTCAGGACAAGCAAAAAATGAAAACAAGCCAGATGCCAAAAAATAAATATAATTTCACACTTCTCTTTTCCTCTCTCATTACTGAAAGTATTGCCAAACATGGTCTAGAGGGGAAAATGAAGGAAGGGTAAACAGATTTCTCATGATACTTGACTTGTGATGCCCAGAAGTGGTGGGAGATGGGAGACCGACAGGGGAGGGGGGAAACAGAGATGAAGTTTTGGCAATTCCTACCCCAAAATCTCTCCCTCCTTTTTATCTTCTCCTATTCTGGAGACACAAATCTTACCTCCTGTACTGGCAGTGAGTTTCCAAAGAGCTAAGTTCTTTTTCTAGAACCTTCAAAAACCCACTCACACCCTCCAGCTGAAGTCAGAATGGGAAGATCTACCCTCTCTGTGCTTTCATTATAGAGGCATTCTGAATTCTGAAGAGGTTTTTTAAGTTTCTGGTTTATATAAGCTTTAATGCAACTTGAGAATTGAACAGTATATTAGTATTTCTTATATAAAACAAGTCTGTATCTTTTTGGAAATGTTAAATGGATTGGTTAATGCATTTTTGAAAGGTATTTAAATGCTGTGGGATAAAAGATTAATGTAAAAATCTGAATACAGAACAAACTGTGAGATGCTACAGTACAGACACTACAGTAATTCAGGCACCAATTTAAGAGGTAAATGGTATTTTTCGATTACCTTGCATCTGCCTTTGTTAACAGAAAAAGGAGATAAAAGGCACAAGTGCACAATAGCCTTGAAAGTGGCAAAAAACGTAAACGGTCATATAACTGAATGGAAAAAGGATGTTTTGAAATTTCTTTTTCTCCAGATACTGAGCAATACTGCAACATCTGCAAAACTCTCTGTGACTGGGCATGAGCTCAGGTCCTTGGGCAGACTGGCAGCAGCACAGGCAGGGGAGCTGGCACAGTACCCAGATGGCACATCCCCATAGACAGCAGGTGCTGCCTCAGAGGTGGCAGCTCAGCTACCAGTACCAGGAAACCTGTCCTGTGGGTGTGGGCCCTGGGGAGGCAATGAAATCCCCATGTTCCTTCTAAAAACAGAGAAGGTGACTGATTGTCTCAAACCACAGCAGGTCTTTCTGGTGTTGAAGCCTGTGACAGCAGGTATTGCTTCCTTCTCAAAAGCCAGCAGACCAAGCTTCAAGAGGTGATCACCCCCTAAGAGTAAAGTCACAGTGAAACCTGAGAAAGCAATCACAAATATCTCTGTCTAGAGTCACGTGCAGGGATAACCCAAATAGTACCACAGCAGTCTCTTGGCATGGAGCAATATAAAAACAGGCAATGGTGGAAACCAGAAGAGAAGGATAGGTGCCCTGAGGCAAGTCCCTTTGTCCCAGCCAGAGAGCTCTAATTGCAAAGATCTCAGTGAGAACGGAGATGGATGAGAACAATCTGTCCTGCCACAGAGCTGGGGATTGGAAGATGACCATGCTGCACTTCGAGCTCCCCAAAAGCTGCAGAAGATAGAGCAGCAGCAATGCCAAGTGTGACTTTGACTCTGGGAGTTGACTTTGGTGATGGAGAACACTTCCACTGAATGCAGATTGTGTTGCCATGAAAGCCAGTGCTGCAGCGTACTACATCCTTCTAAACAGTATTATTAAACTACCATAATAATCACCCTGCTCTTCAATCCAAGGTCTCAAAGCACATTACAGGCAGTAATGAAATAACTCACACAAGAGCACTGTGAGGAAGAAGGGGATCATTACTGCTGCTGCTCACAGTCATAAAGTTGTGCTTTCAGACACAGAATTTCATTGCAAGGACCGAGCACACAAGTGTCACCACATACTTCACTGCCAGTTATGGGTCCTGTCAAGGATTTGTCATTGCTTTCCTGATGCTCTATATTTAGCCAAAGTCTTGAGACTCTTGGTAATTACAAGAGACCCAGCTTTCATTTACAAGAAACAAAATGAAAACAATCCCCAGAAAAAAGCTGTATTTGTGGATCTGAAGTTTGAAATCTGTTCAGTCTGCCCTAAACCAGAAGGCAAATGAAAACAACAAAAATATATTTTCTTTTTGTGCTTCTGATACTCCTGTTCTTTTAGGGGCTGTGACTCCTTCTGGGGGCTGAGTCAGGCTTTCTGTCTGTGTATGGGCATCAGCCTTGCACCGCTGGTGTGAAGTCAGCTGGATGGGGCAAAGTCCTGACCTCTGTGCAGGGGAAGCTGCTCCAAGAGACACTTCCAGATTGTGCACAAGCCTTATGGCAGAGCTAAGGAGGGAATCCAGGTCCACATTTCAGGTTAACAAGGAATTATTAATACAAAATTGAGTCAACTGCCAGCCTGCTAGAGAAAGCACTGCAGCATCTTGTGGTTCCGACTTGTAACTGGAATTCAGAGGAGCAAAGTTCTAACCTGTCACTCTCTCCCTACTTTCCTTCATCCAACCAAAGCCAAGCCCTCACCCATGATAGCTTGTTTTCTAAAAAGACTATGATGTATTGGCTCCTGTGCAATTAGCACGGTTTTGCCAGTGGGCAGGGAAGCCAGCACCATCCTGTCCATAGGACAAGAGGCTGTGAACTGGATGGGAGAGCACCAAGGGACAGCAGGGACACCAGTGCCTGCCACTTTGGTGAGCAAATGTGATTTGTTCACACTGCACCTCTTCTCTTCTGTGCCATACGACACTGATCATCTTCTGCAGCCGATAAACCCACATTGGTTGGGCTCACAATGTGCATGAATCTGTGATCAGTGGGAGCAGAGCAGAAACAAACTGGAGTTTCTAAGAGCATCTGCTGTTCGTTCCGGAAATATCAGAACTTGGGTCGTCATCTTTGGTCTTTAAATATATACTGTGATGATTATAAAGCTTACATCTGTCCAGATTCCTTACTCCAAAGATGCTTTCTACATATTTGGAGAACAACACCATATTTCCCATCTTTAGACTGCAAAGGAAGCATTAAAGGGGATAATTGCCACCAAGCCAAGAACCTTCCATCTCTAGCCATAAAATCAGTGGGGTAATTTGTCCTTGAAGAAGGGGGGATATCCATGGTGGGTGACAAATTGCTAAGCCATATGCATTCACTTCCTGTCTACAACAAGAAGAAATTAAGCGTCTATCAGCTTACTGTGGGAGCCAGTGGCACGACCAATAATTTTTGTGAACAATAAGCTGGCACACCTTTTTTGCTGTTTTGGCAGCTGCTGCTGCTCATGTTGAGAAGGTCCTCAGAGCTACTTCATACCCGCCTCTGTACCTGACCCTGGTTTTTCCTTCATGTTTCAGACTTGAGCAGAGAGAACTCTGAAAGTCACGTTTAGACTGTGACCACAAGTGGCTTTATGGAGGCAGAACAGCCTGCATTTTTCTACATGCAAGTCAATGACAATATGGCACCAATTAAATCAGTGCTTCTATTCCTCTCTGCATTAAAAACTATACAGTCTTCAATTAATTAATAATTGGATTAATGCATGGAAGTACCTGTACAGGGACAAATTACTGGGGAGTAAAGGGTTTTTTATTCCAGCAGAGAAAAGTACAATGAAATCTAACAGTTGAGAGAAGAGGCAGACAAATTCAGTGAAAAATAAACAAGACATTTCAAACAATACAAGAGTAATCATCAGGGGGAAAAAAAATAGGTCTTGTAGCCTTTAAATTGGTATCTTGCTGGAATACAGGCTTTAGTCAAACACCAGTTAGATACCTCAGTGTAGGAGTAATTAGGTGATTTTCTACCATGTCTACCATGAAAGGGTCAGAGCAGGTGATATAATATCCCTTTGACCTAAAGCCCATGAATCTGTTTATTCACTGTCCTGTAGCACTGCAAAACCTCCGCAAAAACTCTGCTTCCATCTCTAAACCAGAAAATATCACAAGCAGGAAAAACAGAGGAGCCCTCATGCACTATGCTGGAAGGTCTAGGAAAAAAAATCACATTCATAAACAAATAAATACATAGAATTAACTAGATTACAATATTGAACAGAACAATAGTATGAAAATTAGTAATATAATATAGTAAAAAAAAAATTACTTTGACTTCCTAAAGTCAAAGTAATTACTTAAATCCAGTAAACTGGATGCAGTAAACTGCCACTCCAGTGGCAGAGATTTCAAATATTTTTTCTATGTTAAATTATAAGCCTTTTAAGTAGAGGAGGTACATATGGGGGGAAGGGGGTATTTAATACTCATGACATGATTTATGGTCAATATGCTGAGAGGCCATGGAAATCAGCAACCGTTATCTTAGATGAGAATTTGTCTCTAATAACTTCAAATGAACCTGGCTAAATATATTTTCTCATTTCACACTCAGACAATCACTAAAGGTTCAATCCCACACCCATCTGCAGCAATGGCAAGAATCCCACTGACATCACTGAAAGCAGGATGAACCTCTTCCCTTGAAGGTGTTACATTTATAGCCCATTTATATCCAAAGTATTCATGAGACAAGAGTGGGGTTTGTTTTTGTTTGGTTGTGTTTTTATATTATTAAATTAACAGAGAAAATGAAGTTGGGGTTCTTCTACACCAGTTCTGACGAAGACAGCCTGGTGCATGTGCCACGTGCACAGCACCAAAGCATTCAATCCAGGAGCTGTGTGAGGAGACCACACCATAATCAGGGAAGAATGTATTTGCAAAGGCATCTAAAATGGATTCTCAAAAGTCACTTCTAAAAATAATTTCCAGGCATTTTTGGTGATTTCACCGGGGATCGCTGTGTCATCTATCTTACAAATCAGTTTTGACCGAATGAAAGATTGCAATACAATTCAAGGTGGGGAAAGGATAAACTCTAAAGTAATAAGATCAGACTGTTATCCATTTAGAGTATTTTCACATCCTGACAGCTCCACAATTTCTGGGCAAGATTTATCTTGTCCTAACAAAACAATTTCTCAAGTGCCATGACTCAAATGGACCTCCAGCGAAGGCAGGGCTGAGCACTGGGTGCCAGGCAGAGTCAGCACCCTGCGTTTCACACCACCAACACCATGGACACAGTGATGCAGGGGGAATGTCCCTCTTTGGAAGCTGGGAAAAGTGATCCTGCAGTGATTCCGAAACCACAACAGCATGGAAAAACTACCAAATCTGAACAATTCAGTCTTATCTTAGGAAAAAAAGATGCAATTTGCAACTGGAAGTCAATAAATATTTTTGGCAAAGACACACTTATGAAGGGCACTTCATGGACTCTAGAAATAATTTCTAAGGCACTCACAGTTTTGCCTATACCTTTTCTCTTTTTAAAAGTAACTGAATATTCAAATGCATGTTTGTATTTTAAATGTAATTTCTAATTACATGCACAATTTCTAATCCATCTGTTTACTACATACTGTAAATGCCTGTTGTTCTATATGCTTGAATAATTACTGAAAATTAAATATTGTAAACAGTCAAATTAATTTCTCTCAGCATACCAAATTGCAAGAAGGCTGCAAGATGATAAAATATTACACACACCCCTGGAAATGGAACAAGTCACTCCTACCCCACACCTCATCAAATGTGCTTACTGATGTTTTGTAACAGATAGGAAACTTTTTAATAAAAAAATTTGTAACAACAGTCTGAAAAGCTCCATTAAACCTTGCTGTCAGTGAGAGAGTGTTTTAAAAGGAATATGGTCTGCAATGTTATAAGCTGTGACAGAGCAAGAAAATCATGTTTCTTATGTGAGGCAAGTTGGTGCTAATGTTTTATTTTTATCCTGTTAGAATCAATATAGATATATAATATTTTTTTCTTTTGTTGAATTATTTATAACATTTCACAGCAATAAAAGTATCCAAGTAGCTCAGAGGAGAAAAACATGAGACAACACTGTATTTGAATATATATTATCCATTCCCAGAAGAGACAAGGCCTCTCCTTCTAGCTTTTTGTGCAAAATGGAGCTGTGCCATAAAGCCCCTCTACTGCTACATAATTTTGGTATTAAACCATGTGCATTATGCATTTATAGGGTTTTAGGACAGATCAGATAATCTGTTTTGTGCTCTTGGATAATAATGGTCAGGGAATTTTGTCACTTGGCCTCTGTGTCTGTACCATAACCTTGGAATAGCACCTTTACAGCTACAACAATCCTAAGCCAGAAAAACAGACTCTTTTTAGTCTGGATTTCTCTAACTTCACTATCTTTTATTACTTTTATCTGTCAGATGAAAGAAAACCTTTTTCAGAAATCCTGTCTCCATGCAGGCACACACAAACTACGAAGCCACAACCTCTTCAATTCTTCTTGACAAATTACACAGACTGAAATTCTTCAGCTCCCCATGGTATGGTAGTGCAAATTTTAGGTTTAAAAAAGGGCACTTAAGAATCCCAGTGATGTGATCCTTTTAAGTACATGTACTGACACAGGATCCAGTCATGCTTAAAAAGAGATGAGAATATTGCTCTAAATGTCTGACTCTGTCATTTAACATTGAGTCTCTCTGCCCACACAGGTAGACAGCTGAAGAAAACATAGGATTTTAACTCTGGTACACCTGTCTATAGCCACATCATTACCAATGGGAAATGAAGTATTCAGATAGCTTTCTGGATCCTACTCTGGCTGTAGACAGCAAATGCCTCTATAAATCCCCACTCCAAAACCCCTGGATCTCCAGTGCAGGAGGAAGGGAAGAGGATGCTCCATTAGGTATTTTCTTTTTAACTATGGTGAGGCCAGCTTTTCCAGACTATAAAGGAATTTCACCTTTCAGGAGCAGAGCTGGACATCATGTTTGAAAACTTCAGCCTTTCCAGGAGACTGTGCCCTCATGTCCCACTCACAGGGCAGTTAAGCCCTTCTCTTTTAAGACTGCCACTGTCTTTCTTTTCTCATGAAAACAGAGAAAGAGAATAGGGGAAAAGACCTCCAAACTTACAGATATTCAAATAAAGAGGAAATAAAAATTTACTTTGAATGTTTTTTTGCTGAAAATTCCTTTAATAAGAAAAAATTAAAAAAAAATAAAAAAAAACACCAAGCAAAAAAACCAAAAAAAAAAACCCAGAAAAAAAACCCCAAACATAACAGAAAAAAAGGAAAAAAAAAAAAAGCCTAAACTGAAACCCACCAGAACCAACCCTTTGTGTTAAATTTTAGAAGAAAAATAATTAAAAATTGTTTCTATATATACATGCCTCAGAGAGAGGGAGGGAAATCTTTCCATAGATATAGATGCAGAAGATATATATATATCTATCTTCTACTCTATTTGGAGCCAAACCCTGCAAGAGGCTGGGAGCTGCAGCCCCAGGACGAAGCCCGTGGCACACGAGGGCACCTTGCCAGCCCATGTCCAAACTGCCCCATGCTCCGTTTTCTAAAAGCCTGCTCTCCACTCCTCCGCACACCCAGAGTGCCCAGCAACAAACTTAGCACTGATCAATACCGCCTTGGTTTTTCTGACGCATCTCCATCTGCTTTTCCCCATCTGTTGTCTCAGGCTCCCCCTAAACTGCGAGCTTTTTCGGAGTAGCAACCATCTTTTACTCCACTTATCCTGCCAAGCACGGCAGGGTGCTGCCTCGCGGCTGCAGCTACAAAGGTGCCACAAGATTGCAAATAAATATTATAAAAAAATAAGTCACCGTTTCAGCTTACCAAAAGGCAGCACAGGTTTTGCTTTTCCCGACTGAGTTCTTAGCTGTGAATTATTTTTAATTATTAAATAATTGAAATAAAAGCGCTAAAGAAAATCCACAAAAAATTGTGCACAAAAAAAACCAAACCAGAAGCAAAACCACAAAACCAAACCCAACCTGAACCCCCACAGTCCTTTTTACTTTTCTTGCAGGACTGGATATGCAGAAATTAAGGTATCTTGAGTATATAATTCTGGGTTGTTTAGGAACTATTAGAGGTGGGGGTGGACATTCATGATGACAAAAGCCTAGTCCATACACATAGATGGGTGATACAGTTTTGAACATGCAGTATTTTCTTTGTCATGCAACTGTCTTTATACAGTCCCTTCAACAAAACCTGTATTATTTTCTTCATGTTCTCATCTCCTTTTCTCATGTTTGTTTATAAGAAAAAATAACATCTCTCTACATAGGAATCTTCTCTTCTCTGAAATTTTTGTCTTCCCATTAAATCTTAATTACATTCTTAGTGCTGCACTTCTGTTGTTAATAAGGCAGTAAAGAGGTCAGACTAATGCCTTGCAGGGTGTTTGCAAAATCCCAGCTATTTTGCACAATGACTTCAAGCAAAAAATAGAGACAGAAGTTTTGGAGGTGGAGAGGAAACCTCCTACCGGCTGAATACAATAAAAACTCTGCTGAACATCAGGTTGCAGAAGGAGAGATGCACCGACAGATCAGAGCTAAGCTTGGGAGTGGGGCATGAAGCCTCCCCATGCAGCTGACTGAACAAGGACTGTATCCAAATCCTGCCTGTTTGCTTCTCTGATGCTGAGCTGTGCATCCTTCTTCAAGGACTCTGTCCTCTGCAAGTGAATCCGACCCAAGCCAAGGGCTTTTCACACATACACATGCGGGTCATGGGTGTATTACTGTGTCAAAGCTGCAGCCCACCCACTAGACTACTCAAGTTAATTCTTAAGCATGTGTTTGCCTTATTTCTCTTCCCTCTAATGCATTGCATTTCCTTAATCAGTTTGGATTACATTAAGTCTTAGAAGAAAGAAATAAAAATCCTGAGAGCAATCCCCTAAGAAATTACAGACTCACATGAAAAATATCTCAGCATTATATGTATCTAAGTTTTTAATACATTCTACCATTTTTCCATCCATGCAGCTACTTTGGATAATCTTGTGTGTGTTTATTCTCTGTTTAATTAATCTAATTCACATCTACTCAATAAATTAAATTTAGCAGCAATTATTCTTTGTGTCATTTACAGTGCATTCCCAGGTTGTGTCTCAAGAACTGCCTCTGACACAGGATAATAAGGACAAAAGGAAGATTCTTCATCCCCGTTTGCCTCTCCTAAAGGATCGGAGTGGGCTTACAGCATTTCTTCAAAGATTTAAAAAAACTAATCTCATTCATCTATTAACAAAAATAACTTCAATATATTTGAGCAATGACAGCACCTTTCCATAATAATAACTTTTTAAGGATACAATGGTCAAATTCTCAGGTGGCATAAACCACATAATTCAGCTGAAGAGGTAGCACCAGAAGCACTTGTGCTTTTTTAAGCAACTTTTGTTTTAATACTGCACATTTTATTACACAGAGATTGTGAATAAAATGAAGGTCAGAAAATACAAGCATATGGTGAATGGAGAAAAATTAATTATAGCCAAAATATTCCCTTGCAGAGCAGACTTACATTTATCTTTTGGGTATTGTGGATACATTACAAAAAAAGTGCATGTGTACTGCTGTTCATACACTACTGGTAAGTTAAAATTCAGGAAATAATACTTAGTTTTCAAACCAAATCCCTTTAAGAGTTGCAAAGCTACTTGCTAATTACCATATAAATAGATCACTGCAGCACAGATTCCTCGCAGGCAACTCATCCGACACAAACATTACATTTTTTCTTAGAAGTCAACAAACCCACAGCATGTCATAACACTGACTTATATACACAGGAAACGTTCCTGCACAGAAAGTACAAGCAAAGGTAGCATTGAGAAAGAAAGAACATGATTATTGGGGATAGTGGGAGACTTGAGTGTTCTAGGTTTGACTCCTTGCTCCATGCCAGCAGCAGCACGAATGCTCAGGCTTGTGCCTGCATTAGGCTGATGAAGAAGGGGGTTGCTTCATCCACCCAAAAGACAAGAATCAGCTCTGCCCTTACATGCCCAGGTTCCAACTGAGCCATGAGACTCCTTGTCCCTGTACAAACTCTTAATTCTTTCTCTCCTGTGGGCAATCCAGGCTTGCTTTTGGGCAAAAGAGAAAGAAAGGCCAAGAAGGACTGAAAGGCAGGGATGGAAATGTGGACTAACTGGGAATGGGATAGGAAATAGATTCTACCGGGGCTCCAAATTGCCCAGGTAAGTTCTGTACACATGGTAGAAAACACTTGTGCCAGGATTGCCTGCATTTAGCAGGGTAGGATGGGCTGGACCCATGCCATAAGACTTTGCAATACATGTGGCCACTGGCTTTGAAGGCAAATTAAGAGCAAATTTTTACTGCTGGTATCGGATGAGTTAGCTGCTTCCTTTACATCAGTTCCCTGCTTGTAAAAATATAAAAATGGCCCTATTCTACCTTACCAAGCAGCATGAAGGACTTAGCTACCACAGGGGGAGAAACCAAGTAGGAACAACATGCAAGGAAGTAGAGGCATAGTAGAATCCGCATGACAATCGACATAAAAACAAGGTTACAAGAGCATGGTCCCGTGTGAAGAGTGTTTTTTAAAGATTTAACTTCAGAGCTCTTCAAGCTCTGTAGAAAGCTGCATATCATGTGAAAGCTGTGATTAGGGGGCTCTTCTGATATTTAACCCCCAGATCCTGCTTTATTTTTACACATGTATGTGTCTGGTTAAATTAAGCTCTGTGCATGTAGACATATGGCAGCACGATCTGTACAATTACACAGATAAGGTCACATACTTAACTGGCAACAACACTACTAATTTCAAAGAAGTTGTGTCAGTCTTCCCAGCAAACGAAAACCACTCTCATTAACATAAGGGGAAGGGGAAAGAAGGAGAGAATAATTTAAAGAAAATAATTATCTTTGGTTATAACAGCGTAACTCTGATGGAAACAGTCAGAAAAGAAAAGGGGAAAAATAACACAATCCACTGTTAAGCTTGATTTTTGAACAGACTAGTTTAGCTGAACTGTGTGGTTGTGACACTTTGGGGGTTTAAGAGGTACTGATACAATCTCTAGTGTGATGGAACACAAAGAATTAATAGATGGTGATTACTGACAATTATGGTTTATACAAACACACCTGCCTTCCCGGTTGCCTTCTCTTTTTATTTCCATTTCCGAGCTTTGGTGGTTTTTTTTTATACCCACATGCAGCATAGGTCAATCTAATTCTCCAAACAGTAAAAATCATCAATTGTACCAAGGATCACATGTTAACTAAGAGTAAACCAGAACTACATTCCTTGCCTCTAACTTCTAGTCCACTAATAGATATTAGAAATTACTCACACAAGGTGAAACACTACTCAAGCCACAAATAGTGCCTGATCTAAGAAGACAGTATGACTGTATTCACTGCACCTGAGTAAAAGGGGAAAAAGCTGGTTTAATATTGTCTGCTTGGCATTTGCAGTGTCCAACATCACAGACACCAGTTGTAACTTTGACTGTTGAGCAAAAGATAAACACAAGTTACATGATTTATTAAAAAGCAGTAGGAAATAAAAAGGAAAAAAGAACCCCCTCAACTACCCCCATCCCAAGCTTTCACCTCCTCTGGGCTAACATCACAGCTTTATTTTCCTCCCTGGCAGCTCCCACTCCAGACCCCTGCTCCTGCATAAATGCCACACTCACAAGGCTCCACACCTCAGCATCCCTAACTCACCAACCTAATTCCTCCTGCCAGAGTTCAGACTTGGACCACAAGCAATTACTGTAACATTTGCTGATGTTATCATAATAATGTATGGCAGGATATGACAAGTATCCATAGCATATGCATTGTGCATGCATTTAACAGGGCTGTTACTCAGTACTTGTGATAAAATTTCACCCAGTAAGCTAAACTGTGCTTCTGCCATTGATAATAATTCTAACAAGAGAATTTGGCTGCCTGGAAGTGAATGGAACAGCCCTATTTAAAAATTAGTTCAGGAATAGCACAGTCTATTAAAAAGGTGATTTCTCAAACAGTTCTGCCTAGCCATGACTTCTGGAAAGTTATGAATAGAGAAACTGAACTGACAGACAAGGTAGAAAAATGAATTTCACAGCTAAACTGATAGGTGAAGTTACTTCTGAATAGGCAGAAGATATGCTCTGCTAGTGTTTGTAACAAGAACAAATGATTGATGTAATGCACAACAATGTAGATTTATGAGATCAGTGGCAAAATTGTTGCTGTTCCAGGATTGGTGCTAGGACACGAAGAAAGGAAGCTGTCTGGTTATTGGGCAGCAACTTCTTCCATCAGAAAAAAACTGTCTCCCACTGGCCCTTGCCACACTTATGCCCTTCAGATGTAAGTCTCTACTGAAGCAAACAGGGAGTTCAGATTAAAAACTGGTGCTACATTGAGTAAGGACACAATTGTCCAGTCAAGGCAATAGGAATAGTCCTTACACTTCATTCTGTGAAAGAGGGCTAAAAAAGTCATCATGGACATCTAAAGAAAGGTTAAAATTTCTATAAGCAAAGTATAAATCTGATGATTACAAAGAAATGGCATTTCTAAGAAATACTGTATCTTTAAATGTCATTTTAAAAGAGGCACTTGATACCAGAGACATCCAGCAATCTCAGTCATATTCAGTGCTTCATGAATAAAAGCCCACTGCTAGCAGAAATCAGGTCTGTTCAAGAGAAATGATAAAACTGGATTTATTATTTTATTAATAGAAGCATTACTGTAGCTGCAACTGAGGTGACACACCTCACACCTTTACCCTCTCCACAGATAACATATACAGATTGAGAAGGAAATCGATGCCAGGGAGGAAGGGAGGAGGGAAGAAGCATGCTGGCTCAGACCAAACTTTGTAATTTTCAGTGGAACTAGTGGTCTCGCCATTAGACAATACTTACTTAGTCTAAAATTCTTTTATATTTCTCTTCATCCTACCATTTTGGAAGTGATGCTTCTCTTTTTTTTTTCTTTTTCTTTTTTTTTGGTATGCGTACAGCTACATGACTGTGAATGCATGTCTATTAATGCCAAGATGCCCGAAAAAATCAATAGCTTGCATTTCCAGAGCATATTTGATCCCCAAACTGTCTACTGTGAATTAATTTACAGGACAATCACATATGGCAAGAAAATACTTCCACTTACAAAAAAACCAAAAACAAACCAAACCAAATCAAAACAATAAGACCACAAAAAAAGCCAAAAAACATGAGATGAGGTGACTCAGTCAAAAGAAGAGTTTCTGTCCCTGCTATGCTGCAGCTCAGGATCTAATTCAAAATTTTCTCTGGGGAATAAACATGCCCTGGCAAGCAGATGGACTTGATCTACATCCTTCTCCTTTTTTTTTTTCATCTCCTCTTTTTTCTTAATTATTACTATTATTATTGTTATTATGACAAACTCCTTAATGCAGGAACTTTGTCTAATATGCTGTACAGTGCCTAACACACTTATAGGTCCCACTGTGATTAAGCACACAGCTCCAATATTCACAGTCCTTTGATTTTCCGGCTGTTAACCCTGGGCTCAAACCCCTGGATATATGGTGTCCAGTAAAGAATAAGCATGCCAAAGCAGAAATTAAACCTTTTAAAATGCTCCAAAGCTCCATTTTTAATAGTGAGTGCATTACAAAGAAGTCATTAAGAGCTACACTTTTAAATAATAGAGAAGTGAAAGCAAGGAAAGTAGATAATTTAGTGTATGTTGATACAACATAAATTACAGAGGATGGAAGCCAGCTAATGTGGTAAGGGAATTACATTGTAAAATTCTGTATTAGTTATGGTCACATATCAGTGATGGATATATCAGGCTGGACTCTGCAACTGTTGGTGAACTCAGCATTTGTACAAACAGTGTTAAAAGAGCACAGAAGGAAAGGGAGACCAATTCCTCAATTCACCATTGACTGGAGAGCCCCACAATCAATGTCTTTTCCCCCTGCAAGGTCCTCTCTGCTCTTCAACAGGGCAAGGACACTTATAGGCTGAATAGCATTGAGCTATTCATGCTACGGCATGATCTGCAGAGCTGATTTTCATTGCACACACGAGCTGCCAAAAACAGCTCCATGGCCAACATACATGAGGGAGACACGCTTCACAGGGAGCACCCAGTGGGATGCAGCTGACCTGAAATGCCATCAGAATTCAAAATACATTTTCTAATTAGATCACAATAGCACCTAAAACATGGCATGGAGAAAGATTGCAGGTTAAACTAAAAACAAACAAAAAAAAAAACAAACAAAGCTAATGGCCTTCATTTACAAGATATGGAAGACCTTATTTTAGAGGAAGTTTTTATGAAGAGTTTAGCAGCATGGATGGAGCAGTCAGGACAGGCGAGTGTCCCTTGACTACAAGAACAGGCTGAGAAACCAAGAAACCCTCCATGACCACTGGGAAACCCTCCAGAGCCGCCCAGAGCAACTCCCTCCTCAAGGTCTGCTCTAACAACAGCTATAATATTTAAGTGTGATAGAAGGATAATCCTTGTTCCACTCCTGGGTATGTTCATGGTCATGCTGCACAGGCTTCTGAGCAACTGCTCTAGTGGAAGATGTGCCTGCCCGTGGCAGGGGTGTTTGACCTAGATGGTCTTTAATGTCCCTTCCAATCCAAACCATTCCATGATTCTAAGATTTCCGGGCTGAAAATAAGCACTGGGTACCCTGCATCTGTACTGCTGGCAGCCATCAGGATGTGGAGCAGCAGCAAACCAGTGGATTTGTCTCAAGTCTGTGAGGGCACAGACATGTGGGGATTTCTCAGGACAAGCCAGAGAAAAGCGGCTGTAAAACTCAGGATGTAGGACAGGAGGGTGAAGCACTATTTTAGTATGGCAGAGCAAACGTGGCTTTCAGACCCAGCAAGATTCTACGCCAGCTGGCTTTGTGAGTGCAAAAGAAAGTAAAGCCCAGCCTACTGAGAAGAGAAGCATTCGTACCAATTAAATTCTGACACTCATTAACCCCGTATTAGCTTATATAAATATTAATACTACTTCAGTGTGAAAATATCCGGAGTCTTTCCAAATCTAGGTGCAGATGTGACAGTTCAGAGACAGCTTCCAGAGGCAGAATATTGCTGCTCTGCAAAGATGTACTGACCTACATGCACTCTTTCTAAACCTAAAAGTGCATCCTGCCTTAACGACTGCAGCAAATACTATTTCAGAGGTGCCAGGGGTCTGCCTCTATTTAAATGGTGCCAACAAAAGGCTAAGCAAGGTGTAAGCAGATTTTCCAGACACACAAGCATAATTTTAGAGTAAATTAATGAATAAGAATGTGCACAACAGTGAAATTTGGTCTGTTGGCATGTTAGTTAAAGAATCTCTTAAGTAATCTATATTAGACTGAAGAGAAGCTTACTGGGCTTGTTCAAAATATGTTAACAATAAACAAAGTAATGAAATGGCTTGAATTAAAATTTGTTTTTTTTCCAGAGCGCAGAAACATAATAAATCATTGCAGTAAATTAACCCTGTGCTGTGAAATTAACACCCATATACATGAAATAAAAGTAAGAATTTACAGCTCTGATCAATCAATTTTTTTATTAACTCCATCTTCTGTTTTATTTACCTCACGCCCCTCACCCAAGGGTAACTGACTGGGCACCCCTGGGAGCTGGGCAGCCCAGCTGCTCCGGCAGCAGCTCTGCCATCCTCCCCATCTCACACCACCCACAAAGGAGCACAGCCCCGTGACCTTGTGCTCTGCCAAAGCAACCCTAAGTCCTCCCAAGCACAAAAGTCAAGCTATGAGGAAAAGGCCTGGCTCTCCCGGCAGCCACATCAGGCTTTAGGCTGACTTGCAGCTGCTGAAGATGCTGAACTCCAGGAATGCCTTCCTTGCTGCTGTGTGTATACATAGCTGGGAAACAAATGCCCAGGGGAATGCCTTTCCTTGTAGTCATGTAACCCCTAGAGTCACCTCAACTTTTTGAAAAACATATTTCCTACTCCCCTCACAAAATCGTGCTTTTGCAATATATTCCCATTGCCCATTATAAAGGAAAATCCCATCTTGCTCTCTTGGACCTGCTACACTTAGGCTGCAGTGTCCACCAGTTAGCAGAACAAGGCTGCCTTGTTCTCCAGTGTAAATGATTTATGGTTTCACACGTGCTCATGTGCTTCATTATTCACTTAGTACTTGTACCTATGAATATCAGCTCATGAGATAAAAGTGTGTACCAAGGCGCAAACTGATGCTTGGCTGTATTTCAATAAAAATATGAAGGTGAGGAGAAAAAGGCCTTCATGGGAGGTTGCCCACACTGCCCTTCCAATCCTGACATACATGGGTGGGCTGCTCATGTTCCTGTCCTCTTCCCTGGAGCACTCATATAAACCCCAAGCCCAGAGAGGAGGACCCTTGCCACCATGTATTTGTGCCCCCACAGCAGAGTCAGCCCCCAGTGAGAATACGCCCAGGGCAACTTCAGTGCCCAAATCTTCCTATTATTTGCTTTTTAGCAGCTCTTCATTCCTGCAGGAGCAACTCTTCATCTCTCTAAAACCCACAGAGCAAACTGCAGGTAATAATCCTGAAAGGTCTGAAGCCTGCCTTCAAAGAGATCAAGATGCACGTGATACATTTGCAGTTGGACTGCCTAAAATAGTCACCACGAGCTGTGCCACTCTATAAAAATGTGGGAAATGACAACTTGTCTATTAAGAGGCTTCTTCTATCTACAGATATGGCACACAAGGAGTAATGTTGCTTCTGCTATCCAGATAATCAATCATGAGTGTAAGAATTGGCTGGAATTATGTCCTGAATTAGAATCAGGAACAAAACCTGGACTCCCTGTGTTCCTGCTTGATCAGACACGCAGTGGTCCATGTGCTTCCAGAAACCTGCCTGACCTGCATGAGCTACAAGGCAGCTGAAAGTGAGCTCCAGAGGAAGGCAAACACAATCACTGCTGACCTCCAAAGACAACTGAGATCACCCCTATGCTCCAGCAAACTCCCCATCTCTTCTGTCACATCCCACCAAAAAATGTAAAAAATGCAGGATGCTGCCTTCATGTTGACTCTCAGCAGTGGATTACTCACAGGAGTGAGATGTCAGTTTGCTGGCAGTGTTGAAACTTCCACAGTGACACAGAAAATAAAAGATCCCCTTTCTCAAATGACTATTCTCCCCCGACAGCAGGAGCATGCTCATTCAGCCCACGTATACAGCAATCGCAGCATATTTGGGTTCACATTAAACCTTTTCATCTTGATTATACAGCATGCTGTCGCATTTAGGGCTGCTGTGCAACACTCTACGTGAGTTACTGCTGTGCTGAATCCCAGCTAGAGTATGGGGCTGGCAGCCTACAAACCTCTTCTGTGCGTGCAGAAGTCTCCTGTACAAAACAACTGGAGTGTAAATTACTGTCTTAGAGAAAACCAGTGCACTGCAGGGAGACGGCTGAAAGCAGCCTTGTCAGAGAGCCCCAGGGGCACTCTCTAGGAAAATCCATTATGCTTTTATTTCTCGGACATCAGCATGCCATCAGGAGAAAGCCTTCTGATGTCAAGGCCGGTTGCTCTCCTTTGGGGAAAGGGATCTCTGCATACACACACTCTGTCAGCCTCATCGTTTTCAAAACGAACTCCAAGAGGCCACCTTGCCCAGTTCTCACTGCTCTGCATTTGGCACTGAATTGGACAGAAAAGGGATGATTTATCCTCTCTATAACAAATCACAGCCAGTCACTAGCAAGGATGCTTACTGAGTGTAAGGGGGGCCCTTTGGGAGTTGCCCAAGCAGCAAAGTTACTCATCCTGAAGCCTTTAAGCTCTCAGCAGGAATTTCCACAGTCCAAATGAAGATTAACCACTGCCAGTGTTAAGAGAATAAGATCTCAACGTTAGGGAAAAGTATCCTGCCTGCTCTGCAGAGGGACAAAGAGCCAACCCACAGGGTGTGCCACCAAGCTAGGGTGCTGCAGGGCTGCCACATGCCCGGCTCCAGTCCTTGTCACAGGCTCACCCTGGCAGATAAGCAGGGCTGTGCTGAGCAGATTGCTCTGCGGGAGGAGCTCATGGAAGGCAAGCAAAAGCATTAAACACTGTGAGTCCTAACTCTGCTACTTTGCCCAGATGGGATTTATGGGGTGGGGAGGGGGAGAAGGGATGCAGATGGAAGAGCATCTTCGGCCATTCCAAGTGTTAAAAATAAGTGAGATATGCGCCTTAGGGCTCAGCAGATTGAACACAGTGATTATACATTCTCCATAATTCTTCACCTGGGTTTATGCCTGAGAAGATCCTGACCCCTTCTTATGCCACACATTGCAATAGGATTGCCCAACCAAATGTTGAAAATCTATTTAGTGAACAGTACTTCCGTACACAAAATTTAAAATGTTCCCTCTCACATCTATTCCTTCTAGTTTTTTAGCTGTTTAGAAATTTAGCAGAAGATATAAATAAACTTAAAAAAAAATCAAAACCCCAGAACAAAAGTAGGAGCATGAAAACAAGCAGGAGCACTGTGCGAATTCTCTGAACTCCTGTCATAAAGATCGGCATATTGCTCTGAAAGATCCCCTTGACTCTCAAGTTCCAGACCATGCTTGAGGGTCCCCACAAGCCCAATGAGTAAGCAAAGCTGGGTACTCGCTGGAGTGAGGAACACAGGCTACCAAGCACAGGCAGGCACCCAGCAGAGCATCCAGGACCTCAGGCTACATCTCCTGAGGCAATTTCTTTATCAGCCTCATTCAACAAAGGCACCTGGGGTACAGACATGAGTAGAGCTGCTCTGCATGACTGCCATGCTCTACTGCCAGATAACAACAGTATTTTAACTTAAAACAATCACCATCTCTGCCACATTGCACCTGCAGGCTACATCCCCAGTTGTTAGAAATCAATGCCAACACAGAGATTTTTTTTTTAAAGGCCAGAGGGACGTTTAGGTTATCTAAACTTTTTTTTTTTTTTGTGTAAAGCAAGCTGTAGAATTAAATCCACCTACTTTCACATGGAACGTTATTACATGTGCCGGACAGCCATCATGTCACTCATTTCAGCGGTGCTACACCAGCTAATAAAAGAATGAAACAGTGCTCTGTAACCTGCAATAGCTTGAATCTGCTTCCTAGCACTGGTCTGCAGAGTCAATGCAGCAAAGTCTCATCCCTGTAGACACAGGAAAGAGGCAACAGCCAGCAGCGATTCAGTGACCCAGGGCAGAGTGATTGCTGCAGCAGCACAACTGCAGCACATCATCTGCCAGCACCTTTGTGCACCGATGCAAAGCAGAATGCTTCAGACACATACAAGATGCTTTAGTCACATAAGCTATCAGAAAAACAGAGGTTTGGAAAGTAAACCAGTGCACCCTGAAGGGGTGAAAGCCAATAAATATGTAAATTGCATTTTCCCACTGCCCTGAGGCAACAGGGTTTTGTTACCTGTTTTGGGATTGATCACAAAGAAGTTCTGGGGATTTCCACTTGTAATCCGGTAAATCAGTTTTTCATTAGTGCTGGAGTCAGGGTCCTGGGCTTGGATCTGAATGACAGATACATCCTTTGGGGAGTTTTCCATGATGACTGGGTAATAGATAGGCTCAGAGGTGAGAGGGGCATTGTCATTCACATCCTCCACTTCAATGTAGACTTCGATGGTAGTGTAGAGAGGGACAACACCATGATCAGTCGCATACACTGTCAACCAGTAGGATTTGGTTGTCTCCCGGTCAAGAACATCTGCTGTGTAGATAACTCCTGTAGAAAAACATCAAGCAGAGGATGTCATGAATTGGATCAATAAAACATCACAACTATCATAATTTGGCTGTACTACAGAAATGTGTTCAGCATATAACAAAGGCTCTACCCGTAGAAAAATCCAAGTTGTCCAACAAATGAAAACAGAAGCCTGAGCTCAAGAATTGTTTTGTGAACTCAGCTCAACATCTCAATCCTTTGTCCCGAGAAACTGAGAAGGAGGGAAGGTAAAAGGATGGCTTTTCATAAATGGCCTAATGCCACAGCCATTTCTTTGCTAGAACTGCAGCTGGTAGGGTAACAGAAAAAACACCATCATTTTTCTGCTTTGTGATATAAACTTGTATAAGCCTTGGTAGGGAGGGATACAACTACTGACAATGAATTGCATTTAAAAAAAGTGGCTTTGCTTTTCTAGTTCCTACCTATTCCCTTGCTAAAGAAGAAAACCTGGGAGGCAATTTAAAATGAATCCATCAGAGTTCAGAAAATAGACAGTAAATTTAAAATTGAGCTCCCTCATTGCACAACGCCAAAATCCTGGATAACAAACAATCAAAAGCTTACACAGTAGCCCTTAAACAATTAATATAACAGATATATTTCTATCCTCTTTTATCACAGAGGAGGGAAAGGCTTGTCCACTTCACCTACTGGTGTAAGAAAACATCAGTTGGTTTTCCACCTGGTCCTAAGAAACAAAAAAGAAAGTCTATCTGTGTATAAGGAGATGAAAATGTTCTTGATATATGTGCCACAGAAGTGGTGAGGAAGTGCATTTTCTTATTCTGATGCTGATGTAATTCTGGCTCAGAGCCACAGAGAGGGACTGAATTATCAGCCCTGTGCTTGTACTGTCCTGGCATGAAGGGCTTCCACTCACCTCATTTCTGCCTGAAGTGCTTTAGAAACCCATCCTCCTCCTGACATTAACACCTGGTTTGTGTCTGGTTGGAACCACATGACCCTTCAGGTCCCTTCTAAACCAAAACATTCTGTGATTCTATGATAAAGCAGAAAATCTGCCACTCTTAGACTTGCTTGTATTGGCATAGTCCAGACCCTCACTGGCTTAAGCACTGACCATGAGTGCACAGAGGACCAAATACACCAGTACCACACACAAAATCACACCAGCATCAAAATAAGCAAATCCACTTCTGTGACACATATATCAAGAACATTTTCATCTCCTAATACAGCATTGTTAATCTTGAGAGACACACTAATGCAGTGGATCTCAAGCTTAAGAAATACTCAAAAGGACTGTTTGCAAACCATCAAATCATATTATTAGTAGATGGCAAATGATGGAGAAATTGCAGGGCAAAACAAGAACACAAGAAACATGAATTTAGTCTCAGATGTGTTTGATGCTATTTAGAACAAAATTATCAGTTAATTATTAAGGACAGAGCTGCTCTAGGGTAATTACTAATAAAAAATATGTGTGTATTTTTGGCTTTTTTTTAAGGATCCGATTGCACTGTTTCCATGACAGCTTCAAGTCTTAGAAAAGTTTTCAAAGTAGCACAGAACCCAAACACACAGTCACGGAGATGCCACATGTATTTGCTCTTCTAAAATACTTTTTTTTTTTTTTAATACTACAATTTTTTTTCAAGCTTTGGATTTTTTTTTGGGTCTTTTAATGCTAGTCTGAACTGACAAATATAGTCCTAACATTTGATCAACCATATAATAGAGGAAGGGGAAAGGAGCAGCACTGATTCTGGTCATGTATGGGCTTAGGTCATTTTGTAGTAACCTCAGTCCTTCTCACTCAGAAGTATTATTCACCCATTGTAGGTGAGTAGGGCAGCACTGGAGGACAAAAGCAGAGTGTATTCTAAATATTCTTCTTGGCAGCAGCCTGTGCTATGTAATGAGTTTCTGTAGAAACACAGGTGAAATATATGGTGAACTGTGAAGAAAAAAAGCCTGCAAGTCCAGAAGAGAAATTATACTGCAGGGTTGAGAAGTGCCCATAACAAGCCATAGAAATAAATAAAATAGGAAAGAATCAGGGGGAAAAAAAGATGAATATTAGTGATACTAGAGATCATGATTTACTCAGAAGACAAGAAGAATTATTTTACATCTTTAAACAAAATATGAAATAAATAGGCTTCTCCCCCAGTGAGAGCACAGAAGGTTTTAGCAGATCAACCTATGTTTATGAAGCTGAATTTCACTGATACTGAGGTGATAATAAATCTATCTTCTGAGTCATTCCTTCATTTTATAACTCCTGGCAACAGTTACTCTTCATTTCTGTATTTCAGAAGGGAAGGATCATTGAACAAGCATTAGTTATTGCAACAGGTCTGCTACACTGGTTCTTACTTTTACTTTTGATTTATTAAAAGGTCCCATATACAATTAATTTCTTTTCACTCAAAAAGTCTTGTTGTTCCACCTGTCAACACCACACAGCAGCTTAATAACAAAGACTTTTATTCACTTTCAGGTTTTCCACAAGGAAATCCTGCCATTATCCTAGGAATACCTTCTACCATGGTCTTCAACGTTCTGTCCAAAATGCCTCCTTGCTGTACACCCACATATGGATATAAAGGTAGTACCCACAAGAATACACAAGCTGCCCAAATATTTAATGGATCACTCTACACAGGTGTGGATGACATCCTTGCAGAGGGATGCTAAATGCCAGCTTTATGTGAGGTGTTAACCCTTGAGACTAATGATGCTATTTGGTCATCAACACTTCTTTTTCATCACTATGGCATGAATGCAAAGAGCTGACAGAGCTAGTATCAGGGGCTGCAAAATATTCCCTGGTCAGTTCACAGATAGGCTCTCACTTGCTTTAGCTGAGAGAAAGAAGGGGAATATCCTTGGATAAAATCACAATAAATTCAGAAAACACTCCTCTTACTTCCAAGCTCATAGACATTAACAGGTAATAGCTCCTGCTATTACAGGAGCAGAAAGAAAGGCCTTTTAGAGCAGCTCTAAGGGCTTTTCTTGGATGGGTTTTGTCATGCACTCTTTCCATTCCCTTGCCAATTAAAAGAGAAATGTGAGCAAAGTAAGGATGCCTGGACTAAAAAAAAATCTGCAGAAATTATGAAAATTTCAAAGGGACTAAAAACCAAAAAATTCCAAAATTCTGCAGACATATTTCTGAACAAGAGAGATAAAACAGATGTTCACATTCACTGGGATGCTACACCATGGTGGCACCACAGTGCTTTATACAAGACAGCTGAAATCCAACCACAAATCTCAGAAGTTGCCCTCAGCTGGATTTTGCAATATCCCTGAAGGTCTGGAGCCAGAACTACCTGAGGCTCAGGGCAGCCTCAGAAATAAAAAATCCAAAAAGCAGTGCCACTAATATGCTTGCCACTGCATACCTCCAAATACATATGACCCATGCAATTTGCCAACCACCAGGTGCATTACAAACACTCTAAGTGAAAAATAACAACAGAGTGCATTAGTTGCTGAATAAAATCCTCAGCACATTTATATGTAAATTAAGTGCAGCCCTTGGGCTCGGCAATGTGCCAGCAATGCAAAGGTTGTGTGCTTGTTTCTCTTTAAGGCTTGTCTTCCCTCTTTCCCTGAGAAAATAATGGGATAATGCTTTCTGTATGGCTTCTGCAACTGGACACAATGAAACATAGCATTATGAAGGACGAAGGTTAGAAAAAAAGAAATAAACCATTAAAGTGGATAAAGAATTGGCAAACTGTATCTCCCTCTTTCCTCTCCCACTGATTTGCTGTACATCTGTCAGCAGACCACTTCAAATGATGTGGTCCACCCAAAAAATATCTGAAGTCATGTATTTACTATCATGATGAGAAACCTGAGAGGCTCTTAAAACAAAAAGGGATTAGAGAAAAGCATTATTTCTTTCATCACCTCTTTTTTGCCCCCTGTTTGTTTACTTTACATATTTGACAGTACTGTGTATATAGGTAGTGTGATGAATGGACCTGCCACAGCTCTTTAAGAGAATGTTTACTGGAGCAGTCAGCCTGGCTGTTTACATAGGTGCCCATCACCATGGATATCTGCTACACACATACGTTCCTCCTAAAAGTCAGATCATCCTTCATGAATACCCTCAATAGCACAAACATTGAAAGGAGTTCAATTCTGTTTAGTTTTTTCAAGGCAAGATTAAAAGACAACTTGGTGGTCTCTAAGAAGCTGTGCATGGAAAAGTCAAAAGAGAGTAACAAAGCTCTTTAATCTAGCTGAGAAAAGCAATCTGAGGTCTGATGGCTGGAAGTCAATGGCAGAAAAAGGAGAGTGCAAATATTCAACAAGGAGGATATCTAGCAGGAGCAACTGCTTGTCAGGGACAGGCCAGAATCTCCCATCATTTGGCACCTTGATACTGAGACAAGACAATAGAACCTATTCTTCTACCCAAGTTATTGGCTTGGCTGCAGAAACTAAAGTAGAATGTGATTTTGCTGAGTGACTAGTGACTCAGTAACCAATATTATAAAGTTGCCAGTAGAAGTAGCCATATACTCGGTAAATGATGAAAAGATACGGGGAAAGAAAAAAGATATGGGATACTTCATATGACTATGAAGTATCTGCTACGCATCCAAAAAATTATCACACAGAAATGCGACATAAAAATACTTTGTTCTCTCCTTTTCAAAATACTGCAGAAGTTTTGCAGGGGGACATTGCATCAGCTATCAATTAAAAAGAGCCTCAGTGACAAAAGATGTTGCTTATTCTCCTCAACCATTTTCAGGAGTATGAGCTAATTGCACAAATGTACATCTCAGACTGGGAAATCAGGAAAGGTTAGATAAGGAGAATGGCCCACTTATTTCCAGAGCATGGCCCAGGAGCAGCTGTAGAGGCTGTAGAGTTCAATTTACTCTACAGGGCAGGAGGAGTGGGAGGCAGCAAAAACAGAACATGCCCTCATCATAAGCTGCAGCACAGGATAGAAGTGACACTACAGTAACACACTCCCAGATACTCCCATCTACCAGAGTGCAGTATGCCCGTTCCCACCCAAATCCAGTTCCTTGCTAGTGCAAATGCAAGGTTTGGTGGTGAACATATAACCTTCAGGGTGACTGAATCACTAAGGGTACTGCATGCACCTTCCTGACTCCAGACCCCAGGATACCAGCAAACTCCCTCAGTAAGTCCAAGGGCATGTCAGCTTCTGCCATGAAATGCTAGAAGAAAACAATTCCAGAGCCCCCATCTGCCTCTCCCTTCTCCAGCTTCCAAACAAAGGGGCTCAGTGCAAACCAGCTACAAAGCAGAAGCTGGTTTGTCCCCAAATTAAAATGACAGAAATGAGGCCGTCAGGAATGCCGACTAACAGTGAAGTACTCAGGGCTGTTACATCTTTCAAAGGAAGAAACAGAAAAATCACGGATTCCAAAATGCTACTAATTATTCATGATCCTTTATCAAAGCCTCTGTGAGTCTCCTGGAAGTAAACACAACACCTTGGTTGTCACCGAGCTGTCAGCCAAAGGTCTTCGTTTACATTGCCTCGCTGGGAAAAAAGTAACAAATAAAAGTACCTTGAGAAGAAAACAGTTGAATAATGAGTTTTAAATTTTTTTTCTGTCTAAAATACAGAGGGGAAAGAAACAACATACATACCTCATCCGGCTGCACCAAGATGAAGGCTTTACATCTGCCTACCCACGCTCCTACCCCCAAGATCTGGCTGGAACCTTCCCCCACACATCGGCACACAGGGGAGCCATGGAAAGATTTGTGAGTGCAAATGCAAATGTCAGAGCTAATTCAGATTCCTTTCATTGAGCAGAGATGTGATTTTTGAAGGACACTTAGTGGAGAGCTATTGTATGCAGGAAAAGTTTAAAAATGTTGCCAAGTCCATTATTCATCAAACCAGTGAATGTAAAATCAACCAAAATGTCATGATTTGTAGACAGGAATTTCACAGCAAATTAAGGAAGAATATTTATGATTTCAAGAAAACTAACATTATACCTAACCCATTTTTTTGTTGTTGTTGTTTTTTTTTTTTATTTAGGTCCTTCACATAGAACAGTTTTGTGTGCATGAAAGCATGCATCTTTTGGGAGATATTTTATTAATTAAAGGGTAAATTGAAAATATAACCTAAAGGATTAAACAGTTTTAGCATAAGAAAGACATGAACCTGAGCATCAATGCCAGATCAATTCAGCACACTGGGGCCACTGAAGCCAGTGGGAATCAGAATAAACCACAGACCCCTTTTTAAAGTCTTCTCAAGCCATAAATAACCAGGGCCAGTTCTGAAAGCGGGCAGTGGTATCACATCAGCCACAAACTCAACCGGAGCATGAAGGAGACCGATCGCTCGTCCCCCCCACCGCTCGCAGCCAGCAGCTTTGAAAATCTGCCTCCTTATTCTGGTGATTAAACACTATTTCAAGGCCTTCATTTAAGGCCCCCCACCGTGCAAAGTGTGCCCTCCTGTTTTTATTTTATTGCACAAATTTTGTAGGCTTTACTGCATATTAAAACACAAACTCAATTCCTATTGAAGCAAGAAGAAAAATCTCCACTGACTTAAATGGAGATTAGATCATGCCCAGGAACGAGTCCAAAAGCAATATTAACTTTGTGAGGCTATACATACCTACAACTTCCTAATATTCTTATGTCTGGTTGAAATACGAAACATGTATCATAAACCGCTCTTGTCAGACAATGAAAGGCAGGTTACATTCCTGTCTAGGGCTTAACTTCTGATTTTCTCTTTTTTACTGATGTTTTGAATGTACAGATTTACTGTTACCTCAAAGTACAGTTTCTGTGGTGAATATCACATCTGAGTTCCCAGAGCAGTAAAAGAGAATTAGAAAACCAATCCTCATCAATGCTATTTCCAACAACACCAAATTAGTCTCCAAATAAACCTTTTACCATGATATTACACACAATATCACAACCAGCCAGAATCATGGCAAGGACATTCACCATGTCAATAAATGTAATTCAACAGATAAGTAGGTAAATAATATACAGTTTGCAGCTCAGGCTGGACATGACATGCCAGATTGTGTTTTTGAGGCAAGTTCAAGTTGTTGGCTCTTCTCAAAGGAGGGACAACTTCTGCTGCTGTGAGCAGAGCACCAGTGCACAGAGTAAATCACTCCTGCTCACAGAGGAAACCACCACCAGGCAATGCTTTAGAACAAACACAGCCAGCTGGATTGAAATCCAGATCAGGAATGTATGGAAACTCCCAAATTTTAACAGCTGGAGCTGATGGGTCTTTTCCAACCTTAATGATTCTGTGATTCTTCTGACCTCTGAGGTGTTGGTCCAGTCAAAGTTAGGGAGGGATACTCTGTGACTTAAATGCAAAGTGCAGCTGTCAGGACCATTATATCAGGTACAGCACATCATCACAGCTTAAACTGGCAGGACCTCGACACCAGGCTGGGAAGGGTGTCCTGCCTGAGCAGGAATCCTGGCCAGCCCTGTCTCAGGCTGCAAAACATAAAAGTAACCTAATTTACTACAGGCAGAGGGGAAGTTCAGCAAACTAAAAGTAATAGTTGAATTCAGGTCTGGCCACTGCCCTCTCAAACAAAAATAATTATTTTAAAATGTATCTTATTTTTAAAATAATCATAAGTGAATACATTAATATTTATGAAGGCATTAGTATTTTTTATATATAGTTCTGTATATACATACATACATATATATATATACACATACATAGATACGAGCAATGTGATGTCAAGGGTGAATGTTGCATACTGAATTGGCAGTGCCACCCACCATAAGGACTGAGTTTTCTCTGGAGTCATATCACATCTCCCCAGGTGTCCCAAGGCTGACACCTGGTTTGGGGAGCCACAAGGGCAAACTTCCCAGTGAAGCAGCATTTTAATAGCACTGAAACAGAGGCACATCTCAGATTAGGTGTTTGACCTTCCAGGCTATTTATATTTTGAGTTTTGAGGAGAGTTTCTTCCCTCTTTACCTTGAAATTACTTACATTCAATGCTGAGTTCCTTTGCTTGCTTTATTTGAGGCCAAGGGGGAGGCTTACAACTTCACATCAAAATGAGCTATCACTTAAATACGACATCTTCAAGGTCACTTACACATCAATTTCAGAGCCATTTTCCAAACATATCATCAAGACACTGAACCAGAGGCTTAGTCAAATAAATTCTCAGTCTTCTTCCACTTATGAATTAAATGAAATAAGATGTGCCAACATTTTTACCTGACTAGGCTTTATTACCATTTTTGTGTCTTCTATCACATCCTTCTACTTATTATAAGAAATATTGGTATTCATCTTGCTTTAATATCTTTTGCTTGGGGAAAAAATATTTAAAAAAATCTTATATGGATGAACAAAAATTACAGAATGGACAACTCTGGAACAAATCGCCTTCAAATGCACAAATACAGGAAAGAAACCTCTCATTTATGAATAACCTCTATCAAAGTCTAACGCACTCCATCACTGCCAGACAATGCAGTAAAACTCAGCAATAAAACCAGGCTGAGGAGTCATGAAGTCCCACTGAAGACTAAACTGCTGCCATGTTCCATCCCCTACTTGCTCCAAGTGCTTGAGAACAACAGGGCAAACCATGACAAAAGGCATTTGTTGCTACCCTGCATGGCTTGAGCCATATTGTTCAACTTTTAGGAATCTGGGTTGCTACGGGCATCTCTTCAGTGGTGGTAGACTCACGTTACCCTTTGGTCTCAGAAGCACAGCAAAATCAATGCCTATGCAGTGACTGAACTTTGTGCTATTTCCTGGATATGCATAGGCTCAACTTGTCAGCCAAACGGGCAAGAAAAACAAAAAGCGCAATTTTCTGGCTGTGGCAGATGTCATGTAAAATTCAGATACCTCAAACTTCCACAAAACCTTGCAGGAAGATCTACTGTGGTTATACATTCTTAATGCAATTCAGAAGAAAAACAGCTGATGATATAATTTCACTCTACTGACTATGTCTTCTTTTTTTTTTTTACTTTTTTTAAAGCAGTTGTGGGTCTTGCATTTTTAGCCACACATGCATTACATACTGGGAGCTCTCTTCATTATTACTGCCTCTCTGTATGCATTTCCCCCCCCTGGATCAGGTTGTCCCTACAGCAAATGACAACTTCTGCCTTATTTTCTAAGCACTTCTGGCATTTCAAAACACTTGCATGCCTTGTGCCCACCTCTGCAACCTTCCCAACCAAAACAAATGTAGGAATGGCACCAGCAGAAATCCTCACCAAGGATGAAAGCTATTAACTCTCAATAATAATCTGTTTCAATGGGGGCATTTTTTCTCAAAGGTTCTGGCTAATGCCCAGAGTAACCCAGATTTTTCACATATCCTCTTTAGTAGATTAATAAAGAGATCAAAGTCCGACCCATGTGTCCTCTGCCTGCAGGACTGGGAAGCTATTTTAAAAAGAAGGGTTTGCTCCTGGTTATTTTAGAAATAAGATCATAAGTGCAGCAAAGATGAAGCAGATAGAAAAGATGGAGAAAAAAGGCAAAGGATGCTCAAAAGGATTCTGATGAAAGGCCTGGCAAGGGACTTCTGTACAGGGTCCTCTTCCTTTACACAAAGATCTGCATCTTTTGTAGTCCCTACAGTACAAGATACTGCTTTGGGAGCCCTTCTGCAAAATCTGTGCCAATCTGCTTCTGTTTTGTACCAGTAGTGAGGGAGGTGGAGGGAAGCAAAGGCAGCTCTGTGGGGGACCCTGGCTGCTGGGGAAGGCTGCCCTAGAGAGCATGTAATCCTGCATGCTGAGCAGTGCTGGCCCAGGATGGTTGGCCAGAGCAGACAAGGAAGTATTGGGATATTCCAGCTAGAAAATGTCTTTCCCTTTTCAGTTATATACATTATACTGAAATCAGAGTATGTATATTGTACTGGAAAAAGAGTAATGTTCCCACTCACTCCCCCGCTCTGTCCTTCTTACTTGTTTCTCTTGGCCCACAACAAATGAACAACTCTACGAAAAAAGTAACATTACTCTGCCTTTTTCTCTCTATCCAAACATTAACCCAGAGGAGCAATCAAAAAGGAGAGAAAGAGCACCTCTTAAATTGCTTAATAGCTATGCTACCCCTGAACATGAACACAGCAGGAAAGAGGAGTGTGATGTACAAAGCCAGCACAGAAGCATCATTTAACCTATCCATGTTTCCTTTTCTTGACATACCATGCAGGACTCTGGAGCCTATTTTACAAAGCATGTAAAAAAAATTGGAGAAGATGAGCAAAAAAAGGCTCCAAAAACAGACTGAGGAGCAGAAACAATGATTTACAGTAAGGGAGTTTAAGATTTCAATCTGCTAAGCTTATTAAAAAGAAGATGAAGAGGCAACTTGATTAGAAAAATCCATGTAAAGTTCATGGGGAAATATTACAGGGAAGCAAAGGGCTCTTTAATCTAAGAAAATAAGGTGGAGCAACATCTAATGATTGGAAACTGAAGCCAGGAAAAATAAAATTAGCAATCAGCTTGATACTCTTTATTATTTTTTTTTAAAGTGGATGATTTATTCCTGGAATAATCTCAGACATCTGCAAATGAGAGCTACAACTGTTGAGGGAGAAACATTTCATGGCAAATATATGCTATGGTTTAGTTAGAGAAGGATCATTTAGTAAAGATGTATAAAAGTGATATATAATAGACAGAGATATAAAAGGGATGAGGTCAAATTATCTGATTTTTTTCTGGTTTTAAGCACTACAGATCCGTGAACACTGTCCAGCTGTTTTCTCCAAGGAGCTCAGTAAAGAAGTTCGCTGGGTGATGCTGGGCTGCTGCAGTGCTCCCAACACACCCAGCTCCACTTCCATGGTCATCTTATCCCAACAACTTCATTGCCAATGCCACAATGGGGAACAAACACATTTAATGAAAAAAAAGAAGCTCCTGCTATCTTCTTTCTTCACGTATGAGGGCATGAAAGAAACTGTAGAACCTGTTCTAGAGAGATTCATCAGAAGCAGCCGAAGTGCTGGATGCGACCAGTGGTGAGCCTGGAGCAATCCCACTGCTCCTGTCTGGGCAGAGCATCAGGTGGGAGGCACTGCAGGGATGGCAGACAAGGAAAAGCTTGGTCTCAGACAAGATGCTCTCAGACAGGTAACTTTGTGGCTTTGTGAGAACAATCAGTTGTCCCTTTGTTTCTCCGAGTGAAATTTCCAGTGGTAAGGTTCATCAATATTGCAGCAGAATGTTTCTGTTTTGCAAAGAAGAGACCTTGCATTTCACTGGGAGATGCAGAATGGACATTGACACCTAAAGTTTTATCTGGACCCATTTTCAGGACTTTTTTCAGGTCCATAAAATGAAAGTTTTTTTTCTTTATATCACATTGGTTTTGTGTACCAGGCACCAAGGTACTCCACGGTAAGAATGTCAAAAAAAGGTGGTAACTTGTTTTGGATCAGTACTACTGCTTTAAATTGCCTGGAAGCAAAACATTTCAGTTTTTCTTAAGTATGCTTTTAGGTGTACTCTATCCTCTCTTCTCTAGAGAGGCTGAGCAAGAGACTCATCACCTTTCATCCTTCTTATCCATAGCATTTAAAAACACCTCAAGCTGATGCTTCTGCCCTGGGCAGAAGTTTCAGCAACTGCAGCAGAAAAAAATTCAAGCGGCTTGCCTGGAGGCCAAAGTTTTGTTGAGATCACCTGCCAACATTGAGAAGATTAGGAGCATTTCTTTTGTTTGCTTCAAAAAGGACAGGAGATCTGTTTTCCCTTGTTGAACATACACAAGGCTGTCTCTGGTAGCATTTCTAAGAACAAGAATGGTTCTAACACCCCAACCTATTTCACAAGTGGGAAATTAACCTCCACAAAGCAGTCCCCATGAGACACCTATTGCATAGATGGTGAACCTCTGCATGGAAACCACACTAGCATGATGTTTTTGCTCACAATGTCATTCTGGATTTAATTAAGTAGTGCCACAAACCCCTGTGGTTAGCTGAAAAGCTGATACCCACCAAATCATGCCAAAACCCACCTTCCTTAAAAGTCTGTGGGGTTTGTTTCATTGGTTTTTTTTTTTAATGTTCTTATTTTGTGTGAAGATGGCATGATGTCCTTTCAACTCTCTTGAAGCTCCTTTTCTGATTTCCCAGTAACTACCCCACCAGCCTACACCTTTCACCAAAAACTCCCAACAGTCTTCAAAGACTTCTCACAATTAAGCTGACTCTCTCTTAGTATGGAACAAATATCTACAAAAATTGTCAAGTGTACCCCCTGATGCTTCTAAGTGTCTTTCTAATAATAAAGTCTGAGAGACAGCTACAAGCTTTGTATGGAAGGTACCTAACCTACAGCCCCTATCTGTGACTGCAAGAAGTGTAATAACTGGGATCCATTTCCATGTTGGATTTTTTCCAAATCCCCTCGAGCAACCTCACCGTATCTCCACAGGAAAAACTGCACATGATCATTGAGATAGTCAGAAGTTTAATTTTCTACCTTTCATACCGGAAATGGAACTGGGGTTATAACATCAAACCTAGCGCAGACCCTGCACAAGCAGACCATAATTACACTTCTGCTTCACTCTCCATACTCTGTGTGGTAATAAATCCAAGGTTCAAAGAGTATATAGGAATATGATGGAGTATACTGGTGGTAAGCACCAGTTTTTTTAATCTTGGGGAAGCACTAATCTTATATTTATCTTAAAAAATCTTCCACAGGTAGGATATTCTTCTTTGGACAAGCGAACAGAAGGGAGAAGAAAGCTGAGATACACAAGGGACTGTGGCAAATGAGAGCTGTACAATAAAAGCCTTGACTCTATTGTGATTACTGGGAACAGTGCCAGTGACTCTGTGGGTGCTTCCTTTTGGCTCTGAAGAGAGAGAAGCAAATAAATGTGCTCTGGCTGCTGCACTCCGAAGTATAACCTTTCACATAAGACATACAGGTCAGCCCTTATCCCACTAGAATCTTCCAAAGTCATGACACTTCCTACCAGCTTTACCTGTTCACGCTTCCAAGAGATGTAATGGCTCTACTCACGTCACTGGGAAGCAAAGTGGGCAGCCTGGCACTGAAGGGGTGCCAAGACTTCAGCATCCACTCATATGTTCCCTCGCTATTCAGGGCAAGGCTCAGATGCAGTCTGTAGGAGTACTGCCTTCCCCAGGTGGTGTATTTATACATGCATATCAACTGCAGCAGCTCAATTTTAAAGTGTTTTATGATGAGGCGAACTAAGGTCCCTAAAGAGACAAGGCAAGTGAGTGTCCTGATAAAGTAAATAATGAAATGTTGCAGTACCAATATACACTGGGTGATCCCTTGAGGGAAACCACAAGCATGAGCCCTAATGAAATAAGACACAGAAAATAAGAACCTTGCTGCGGACACAACACTTAGGTGCTCATTATGCACTGCAGCGACTTCTATCACTTTATCATACTTAATCATCATGATGAAATGTTGTATATATGTACAGACAGGTATGATATGTATAAAAATACTTATACATACACACTTACAGACACATATATTCCAAAAGAAAGATGGGAAAAGGAAAGGCAATTTATTTTATTTTCTGAAAATGGCCAGACATAAATGCATAGGATGCTTTATCTGCATGGATTGCCTTGAAAATCTATCCCTGTATGCAGTTAAATCTATCATTGTATGCTTTCATAAACAGTTAGCAATTGAATCTGATTTGTGAGTATTTCAGCTTTTAAAAATATACTTGTATTTTATGCATTAAGTTCCTTAACACTCAGTAATACCAGTGTGGGCTTTGCCTAGGGCTAATTGATAGGCTGCACTTATGAAAAGTCTATTTGTCTATTTACACACCATTCTGAAATGGAGATTATATTTTCACTGTTTGAAATGCATCAGTTTGAGGAAATCATAAAATAGAATGTAATTATTTATTTATAATGCAACTTTGCCGACTGTGAAAGCAATAAACCTTATCAAACAAAACCCAAGAAATTATCCCTGATCCAAGAGCGGAAGCATGGTTCCCTCTAATTGAGTTTCCGTTGCTCTTATCTTCTCAAGATCCCTTAGTCTGTTTTCCAATTTTCATTTCCATTTCTTCCATTAGATGCTTCTAACCCATGACCTCCATTTACTGCCATCCATTTATCTTCCATTCTTAATTGAGATGCAACATGTCCACTTGTCCAGTGCTGAGCACTAAAACTCTGACAGCACGCTTGACAGGTACTGGCTTCTTCAGGAAAGCTTACCTGGGAAAGCGCAGTCCAAGACTTGATTCCTGAACAGGCAAGTCTGTTCCATTAAACTTGAGTTTACCTTATAAACATACTGTGATGAGGACCAAAATCCCAATAAAAATAACAACATCTTTGGTTTTATTTGCTTTTACTGCTACAGGATGGAATTATATTTGTCTTGACGCTGGGAGGGTACAGCGTAACAGAGCCAGTGTGAAGAAAATATATACAGCAGCTTTCAGCACTCAGTCATTTTTTTACTTTCCGTTTTAAATGTGACGGTTTGCAATCATACTCTCTCCCTCAAGATCCAGTGTACAGGAATTTTTGAAGGGTGGCATTCTTTAGAAAGTAGTTAGACTTCATACAGCATGACTTCAGGAGCTCTTGACAAACATGAATAAACTACCAGCAGCCAGGTGCTTCTGCACCTATTTAACAGAGGGATAAGCCCAGCATCAGTCAGAAATACAACAGAAGGAAAAGAGTAAAGCTCCAGCTACCAAGCAGTCATCATAATCTCACATAGCACTGCTAAACTAAAGCACGAGAGAACCAAACAACCATATCTTGGCCTCTTGGAGCAGTAAAGTAAAATTAATACAGCACCCCAGGCTACTATTAAATTGTAAAATGTAAGAAAATATACTGTGGTCAGGCATTCAACCTCCCAAAATAAACAGATGAATCACTTCGTACTTATTCTAAATGATTAAATATTTGCACCAGTGACACTAAGTAAAACACAAATTTGCTGAGATCCTGAAGGCAAACAAGGAAAACTTCATTCAAAACTATCATAGCAGGGACTGGGCTGGAAAGCTCCATAGCCAAAATGCCTGGGTGGAGCACGCTCCTACTTCACATTGCAGGGGTGCGAACTGCGAACGGTGCTGACATAGCCAGATGTCTTTAATTCCAGGTCAGTGCTAGGTACTGATAGACTGATACTGGTGCCACTCAGGCCAGGAGCAGGCTAACTGGACAGCACTAGGCTGGCTGTGCCCGCAGGCTGCCCAGCAGCAGCACAGCCACGTTGCTGTGTGAGTGCGTGCCAGGCATCTCCCCAGACACTCCCAGGATCAGCCGAAGTTGAAAAAGGTATCTAATGAGGTTGCAGCATTTCAAGGAATGTCTAGAGGCAGTCAGGGGAAAGAAATATAGGCTGCTCTTACTTTTTGAAAGAAGGTGACAGGCAAACTTCTCTATTTTGCAGTAGAGTCTTCCCAAACAGAACCAAGGAGTGTTTTGCTATGTACAGGTGCCATTTTACACAGAACAATCAGGTATCTATACAGCTCCCAGCTGAGCAGAATATTAAACTTTATATTAAAACCATTTATAAGATACACAGTATGCTGGAATTACTGCTGCGTCTCCTTTTATCTGGATGTGTCAGGGCCACAATGAATCCTATGTCACCCGCTGCCTATATGCCCAAAGTTACACTCAAAAGCTCAAGTCTGAATAGCTGCTGCCACGGGAACAAGCTGGCTGAAAGGATCTCTGGAACTGGAAAGGATCACTGGCACTGTGACCATGCCACTGAAAGGCAACACAGACTTTCCTTTAATCTCAATTTGTAATGCCAAGAGGAACTGTGGTATCAAGGTTTCTGATCCTGAACGCTGCTAGAGAAGATCCTGGGAAGACACAAAAGCATTACTCTGGCTGGTCAGTAAGTTTTAAGCAATGCACTGAGGCATGCAAACTAAGTTCTGAAGGAATGTTCCTTGCAAGGGACTTGAAGGTTTTACTGGAAGTAAAGCAGAGGCTGAGAATGAGGAGAGACTGGGGATGCTCACTGCAGAAGGCACCACTTTGAGGATGAAATGAGAGGGGAAGCAGCAATGGTATTGCAACAAATTGGCATTCCCAACATGAGCGTGCCTCTACTCACTCAGTACCAAACAAGCATCTGGTGCCACCTAATTAAAACACCAGTTCCAGGACATGACATCCAGCATCATGAATCAAATGAAACATCTGCTAATTCTTACAACAGCCAGACAAAACAAACCTAAAAATGGCAAAACAAACACGCACACACATTACTAACTTTGGCACTGACATCCCGGCTGAACATAAGAATCATATAAAATTCCCACATTATTAACCAGTGCATCTTCAGTTTAACTGACTTGCTGTGCAGATTTACTACAACACATGTTCAGCTGCTCAGTGGGTAAAACTGGATCAAGTTTTACAAAAGTGAGCAAACACGCCTCACTGCACAGCATTGCTCTGTGGAGGGAAAGCCTCCCTCGAGCTTGTGCAGTCTAATGGTGCAGGCGATTAACTCAGGTGATTAAAGGACTGGGGACTGCAGAAATCTCAATACATGGATGGCCTATTATAGCACAGTGCAGGGAGCGTTTTCCCCAGTGACAAACAGATGCTTTGTTTTTATTTCTGCTATAAATAATTCTGGGGGTTTTTAATAGGTATACATAATCAGGCATTTACATGGTATCCAGCAGAGAAGCAATATTAAGCTACTATGTTACAGCCATTCATATACTGAATACAATGCTGAAATTACTTTTTATTGTCATTATTATCCAACAATCTCTACAATATGCATTGTTACCGCAGCAGTAAAATGATTAGATTCTGAAAATTGCTGGAAGTCTGTAAGTAACACCACAGAGGTGAACCCTTAGCAAAATGAAGCATTCAAGAACTTCAGATGGTCCCATTTTCTGAACAGTCTGGGCTCTTGAAAAACAGAGTAGGGACACAGTTCATGGACTCAGTTCTGTCATCTTTTACACCAGCAACATTTCATATACATGATTTAACCCTACCAGTGAACATAATCTACATGGGTGTGATGACATTTCTTGAAGTGCTCCACCTCAACACTATAATAAATCTCATTATCAATTTTGTTTATCTTTGCCTTCCCTCTTGCACAAACTTGTCCATCTTGCTTGGAACATATCTTTTTTCTTAATTCTCTACTATAAGACTTTACACATAAAGGCATCTGGAATTGCTGCAGAAGGAAAATCCTACAGTAACCCTTAAAGACCTATTTATTCTTAGTCAAAGAGAAAGAGTCAGGGTTTGCTTCTCCCCCTCACACCCCCATGATGAAAGAAATAGGAATTTCATGAAGGGATAATACACAATCTGATTGCAGCAACTTGCAAATGACCTAGCAGGGGGTGTCTGGGAATAGACAGCAATTTTCAATGCAACTGGAATGGAAATTTCTGTGTTAAAGGGCATTACTTCTGAGCAGCCAGCATGGAGGGGGAAGCTGGTGCAGTAAAACACGTGAAATTTCTAAGTGATCGGAACCAGGAAGAGAGAAGAAAAGCAACTGAGGCTGCAGCCCTGCTAAATAGTAAGATGAGGGGATATGGAGAAGATGCAGCTGCCAAGGCAGTTGCTGAACAACACACTTCAGAGATAAGAGACACCAGCCATTCTTCGAAGTAATTGTAGCTGCCAAGGGCTATTGAGAAAAGAGTGAATTGAAGGGGATAGAGGGGTCAGCTGCAGTGAATATGAAAACAAGTCAAGGCCAAGGACAGGCATGACGCTTTGGGATTTGGCCAGAAGTGATAATTTGTGGGTTTAGTCAATTGCAATCTCAGTGGAGTAGAGAGGGCAAAAATTCTGAGAGAGCTGGCAGTGGGAAGATGAAGGCAGCCAGAACACAGAGGAGGAATAAGGAACTTGGGTAGGAGAGAAAAGGCAAAGGGGTGCCTGGCAGCAGCAGATATGCTTGGAGAATTTTGTGGGGTTTTCCCTGTGCAGGGACACAAAGGCGGAACTGAAAGGTGAAGGGATGCCAGGAGAGAAACTAGGGTTAAGTGAGGTGGCATGAAGAACAGTGAATAAACGTCACTAGGGATAGGAGGAGCAGATCAAGAGCAGGAAGAATGAGGTTTGTCCATCATGCATCTCACACGACAGAGCTAAAAAAAAGATTGCTACTCTTTGGCCATGAGGAAAAGCTGTGCCCTCCCACTGCTTCTTCCTCAGCTGGTACTGAGGCTCATGCGTACCCATAGTTTGGGAAAAGAGGAACTAGAATCTCTGAAAAAGAAACAGCATCCTTTCACATCTTCTATTTTAAAATATAAACTAGATTCATGCAGCATCTGGGTTAAACGAGGTACAGTATATTCTTATCTCCCTATCCTCTCTAGTGAAACTCTGTCAGGCTGAAAGAAACAATGATTTCGATTCGCTTTCATCTCCACTTACTACACTCACAGAGGCGTAACACATACCAGTCCTGAGAAGTCTATTTACCTCATTTTCCATTAAGACCACAGCAATAACCTCTAAGCAAATGTTGCATGAAATCACAGTGCCATTCACATCAATGCTGAATCTGTCATGCCTCTGAAAAAAATCCAGATCTCACCCTCTAGTTTTAAAAGTATCCTGCAAGGCCAGCTATAAAATTTCTCCACTGCTCATATCATCATATATGTGTCAACGAGACCCCTGTTTTCAGTGGACATATTTATTATCGACCTTGGGACACAATTTCTTATGCTATTTACAGAATAGGAAAATACGTCCTGACAGTTTATAGGAGAAAAAAAGTGTTATGATTAGACAAGAACAACACCATTACAACCACAATTACAACAAAGCTGCACTTACTGACCCCAGCAACAAAGGAATAGTTGAAGGGAAATTCTATGTAATATTTTATATCCGGAACTAATTAAAGATCTCATTCCCCAAACAGCCAGATAGCAAACATAAGCAGTGCCTCCAGATGAAGGATTCCTATTTTGATGGTTACTGTAATGAGCACATTCCCAAAGGAAAGAGCCAATAAAAAGCATCTCCTATCTGGAGGATGCTGAATGAAAGCTGGACTTCTCTTAATTTTACTGCAATTCCTTACTGCATCATATCAGCCTCCACCAAAGGTCTCAGTTCAATTTTTCTGTAATGAATTTGGAGACTCAAAAGAAAAATTTCATCCCATCTCAACCAGCTAAATTTCTCTCCTTGACTTAGAGCTGACAATGACTATGCGTAAAACACATTTTTTACATCACTCCATGCAGCTTTAATTAAAATTTATTAACTTGAGAGAAATTATCTCCTCATCACCAACAGACATTTAGAACAGAAATGCCTTTTATTGTGCTATTAAACAGTTTCAGACAGAACTATCCCTACAGCACAGTGTAGCTCAGCTACCTAGTGGCACATTAGCCTGATCTTTTTTCCTGCCCCGCCTTTCTATTCATATGAAGTGTGCCACAGACAAAAAAGAAAATCAAAACCTTCTGCAAAATTTTGTACCTACAGTGATAAAAAACATCTATGTACCTTGCCCACTTCTTGTAATTCAAAAAAGCAAATAACAGGGGCCAGGCTGTGAACCACAAGCCCTGGGTCATGCATGCTTTGAAAGGATCTTTGGAGATACTGATAGAAATGACAGCTGCAGCTAAGACAGTCAGAGGGAGAGCACATAAGAAGAAAAACATTTTTAAAAAATACTTTTAGGAAAGAAGAATATTTAAAATGCCAGCGAGTGTTATGGCAGGGAGTTAGGCAATAAGGAATGATGAAGGGAGTTGGAAAAGTAAGCTGTAAACCAGAACACCAGACAAACAGGAAGAGATGAACACATTGAGCAGATTAGCAAAATGCTACTTGAGATGAGGGATGAAGGGAAGAGTTACTAGTGATGTGACTAGTACCTTTAGTGACAAGGAAGAAACAGAAGAAACTAAGAAAATCCCTCACCTATTTGAAGGACTTGAAGGGAGTGCTAGATATGTGGTTACAAATGAAACTCAACCCAGTATAAGAGTGGTGATGTAAAGTATGTCACCAGAGCAGGAATCAGACAGGAGAGAGAGACAATGATGGGAAAGGAGGAGGAAAAAAAAAATAGATTTCCCAGGTTAGATGTCAGAAGAGAGTTGTGGGACCAAAGGTTGGTCAGCCAGAAGAGGCAGGATGTGACACAGCTAAAGGTATGATTAAAACAGAATCAGCACTGCTCTCTGCTAACTTTTAAAATAAAAGTTCACATGTGGGGTTCCTTCATAATGTCTCTCTTGAACTGGATGGAGAGGAATGACGACCACAGACAGAAATATAGCCATCATGACCACTTACATGTTTTGGGGTTTTTTTTTAAGGAGTAAAATTGAAAAGAAAGAGGCAGAATTGGCAGAGAGACAAAGAGAAGGTTCTTCTCTTTGGGGGTGAAGCGATACTAGGTACTGGGTAAAGCACAGATAAGCACAAAAAAGGAGATGTTTCCCAAAGGGGGAAGGCTCACTGCTCTGAAGTGTTTAAGATTATCAAGAAAAGCAGAGCCAGGAATGAAATTGCTTCGGTGAGAGAAAGAGAACATCAAGGTGAGAGACAATACACTGGAATAGGTATTTACCGTGACAGACTGAGTGGAGTGGGATCATTTACGAGAGCTTTGAAAAACAGTACAAACACAGCAAGCAATTACAACACAATAAATAAACCAGCAGCACACGTGCAAATGAGGCATCTAACAGAGTGTGCACAGCAGATACAGCAATTGCCAGGAGAGTCGATATTTGAGGGGCCCTGAGGGTGCACCAGGGATGCTGTCCCCAGCACAGGCAGAACGAAGCAAGTGCTGCCCTGTACAGCCCTTCCTCTGCTAATCTGCCACATGCAGATAAAAATGTCAAATGCCTAAATTTGGAACAAAAAAAAAAGATGTTTTCAATTCTCTTTCTCATCTCTTTTTGAAGATACCCTGCAAACTTATGCAAACACTTAGTTCAGGTTGCTGATCATAAAAATCAATCCACTTCCATTTAATGGGATTTAGCAATTAGTCACATCCTGGTTCCAGTAATTTTGCATGGTTTTCTAACCATCTCTCAAACACTATTGTAAAAGCACAAATATCTGCAATATCATAAACCTACTTCCTGCAATGTGGTCCTTGTCTCACTCTTTATAGCTAGAACAGACTCAAGATGACCCATGTCCTATACATGGATTCCTGCCTATGTATGTGCTACCAGCCCCAGTAAAACATCTCTTGGGTTTGGTCTCAAGGAATATGGCTATTTTCATACATCATCTAATATTACCAGATATTAACTCATATTTTCAGCTGGATTCAAAGTCCCCACAACACTCCTGGCAATGTCATCACCTGCTGTGGCTGGTAGCACTGCACAACTCACCATTCCCAGGCCTCACCTCTTCCACCAAGAGCAAACTTGTAGCCTGGATAGTTTAAAAGTAGAAAAAAACAACCATCCTCTTTCAGTAAAACCCAGGCACAAACCCATAAGCAGTATGACCATAAAACCTGCCATCTGTATCTCTATCTCATGTTCAGGAGGTCTCAGGTCAGGGCTGAAGTTGAGGCACTCTAGACAAATTTTCCAGGGAAAAGATGATGTTTAGAGAATTAGTAACTATTAAGAATACTTTTTTTTTTTCAGAATCATAATTTTAATCTGTTTGGCATAGTTGAGCATGGAAGGTAAAGTAAAAGCATTTTTAACTTCATGGCTTCCCAGGAAGTTGCTAAACAAGTCTGAAAACCCCTTTTATTTCCCTGCTTATTTACATCTCTTCTTTGTGTATTGGCTCTTCCTTTGGCTGCTTAGTGTCTGGGAGATAAAACAGGATAGGTTGATGCCTAGCTGAAAAGAAATCACATTGGACTGAAAAAGTGGTAGTCGAAGTGACAATCCCTCAACCCCCCATTTCTCCTCTCCAAGTTCTGGCAGAATTGCATCTGTGCAGCTGCGCTGGAGCTTTTGGCAAACGCTGCTCACCTGTCGGAGTCAGGTGTGCAGCATTCCCCACTCACCTCCTGCCCCCCAGCAGCATCTCCTCCTAAGGACCTGCCATTTATACATGCACAAAGCACCTACCCTCACTGAATTTCTGGGACTCCCACATTTCATGCTGCACAGCAAGGTGTCTCTAGAAATCCTGTTGCCTAAATTAATAGCACAAATGACTGCTTGACATAAACAGGACATCTTCTAGCTACTTTTTGCCCATTTATGATGAGGCTGGTGAGTGGAACCTACCTTCTCTGATGTAAAGCTTATATGCAGCTTTACTGACTGAGCTAGAGAAAACTCTCTGTCTTCTTTATTCACAACCATCACTACTTTGTCAAACTGTCTGTCTCAACTGAAAACAATCCTCATATTGATTGGCGCTGAGATAGGGTTTAAGGCTGGCAAGAGGATAAGCACTTCTCCACCTTAAGCACAGTGATTTTGACAAGGAAATGTGCTTGGACAGCTACAACTCTCCTTTTACAAAGTCAGTTTTCAGAATAAAATAATCCAGTAAAGGCTTTTCACTGACAGTCACAAATAATTCCAGCAGCATAGTTATAAAGTGTCTAAAAGATGTTCTAACCTGTCTTGAAGAACCTGTATGACATCTTCGGCTGTCATGAGAAGGAATAAAAACCTAAGTCACAAGCATGAGGGGTTACTCTTGGAAACTGGAATAGCAGGCAGTCTAAAAAAGATACATAGGAAAAAGAAGAAAAACAAAAAAACCCACAGCTAGGAGAGCCTGTCATGATGAGTCCCCGAAGCAGAGACTACAGCAATAGTCCTCTCCAACCCAGGTGTTGGGTGCTACCCACTGTCACCAGGACAGAGAAATCCCATAAGAAACAAGGTGCTCGTGTCCCCACACCAGTAGCTGTCAAGAAGTGACCACAGCATTAAACTTTTCTAACCTGAATACAGCTGGGGAGAAGCATGCTACCGAGTGAACTGAAAATGAGCCAGGCAGTCCTAAAAATAGTAGTTTTAACTTTTCACTAATCAACCCTTCAGCTCTACAAACCTCTCACGGTCTTTTCTTTGCCCCTCCAAAACACATGTCTCCATGCTGACTACAGCCACCAAACCACACTGAGCCCGGAACACAAAACACAACCATCCAAATCACAAGCACGGGGAGAGCCTGCACTCAGGCTTATCATCATTACTTAATCACATGTTAAACAAGCTAAGAATTAACAGTTAACACAAGAAAAAAGTTGGCTTTCCATCAAAAGCAATTATAATTAATTCCTAAGAAACGTATTTCTGGATGCCAAATCAGATGGAGGAATTAACTGGGGGATAGATACGCTCCTTCCATAGCTCCACTCGAAATTCTAATTAAGAACAGAAATACAAAAGTGGTTGTGGTGGAAAGGTTAATAGAAGAGGAGGGAATCTCTAGAGACACCATGCCAGATACTGAATCTCTCTTTTTGGCTCTTCTATACTTTTCCCTTAATAGACAGTCCCCAGAGACACAGCAATGCAAACACACACAAACATACTCTACCACATGGATATTTTAACAAAAATAAGATGACCATGAAATCATGTGCTCTGCCATACTGGAGATCTTGTGGACAATGTAGCTTTGAAATCATGGACTCTGCTGTAGTCAAAAATCAGCTGCACCAGAAAAGTTGAGTTGCTGGAGAAAGGAGAGATCTGTAACTCTGAGGATGCTGAGTGTGCAACCTACTCCCTAAACAACAGTGGCACTGAACAATTACAGCTCAGACAATAGGAAGACGGTGTGCAGCTCAGAAGAGAAAAGAATGCTTTTCAGCTAAAAAGCCCCTTTCTTTTGCACAGATTCTGCTGAAATATTCATAAGATAAAGAGAACCTGCACAGAAGAAAAAGCTTTCTTGATGAAACCTTCCCCAGACTGGGAGCAAAAATAAGAGGTAAGTGCTTCCACCAATGTTTTGCAAAGCTAATGGTCTCCCAACAAGCATGCAGAAAGCAAGCTTTGAGATATGGGAGAGGAGAAGACTTCCCTGACCTCCCTAAGACATGTTACCCTTATAAAAACCTTCAAGACTGAGCTGGGTGTTCTCAGTTTACAATTTCTGGCTGGGTTTGCAGTAAACCTGACTGCAATACCTCTGAGCTATTGACTACCCCTTGTATTTGAACTGCAGTTTCTCCACATACTGAGAAAAATACTTTCAATATCAGTGCTGTGAAAACCTCGGATTGCTCAGCATGAGTAAAAACAGCCTGATTAAAGTAAGACATTTTTGAGAACAACAAAAAGATGTTTGTGGGGAAACTATCAGAAAGATTTTTTTTCTTTAATTTTTTGGTTTTTAACCAGTTCTCCCATTCCTCACCTATGAAGAAGACAGGGACAAACGGAAGCATCCAAATTAATCTCTACTGCCATCTCCCAAATCCTTGTGCATATGCTACACAGTCGGGAACCCTGAGGGAAGACAAAACTTACAAAGACCTATGAAACATTGTTCTGTGAGAAAGAATCATAGGGAAAAGGTATTTTTAAATTTCACTTAAGATATTTTCCTCTCATGGAGAACATACCCTGAAAAATCACACCACCATAGTCACTCAGACCTACCCATGAATGGTGTAGAGCTCACCTAACAGCTTAAATTAGTCTTGTAAAAACACCCTTGTTTAACAATCGTATTTTGATGACTCAAATGTCATTCTTCTGGAAATAAAGAAGAATGAAGTCCCACTGCCTGCATTTCCATAAATATTTAGGCTGTTTAACAAAAGTATTGTGCATAAAGGTATCTTGAGGATTATTCTATACTTGTCACCTTATCAGAAGAAATGCTTTCCTTCCTATTATTTATCTTCTATAAAATAAGCCATAGTGCTGGGTTGTTTTTTGCTATTTCAAGATTAATTTACTGGAAATTCTCTTTCTGCATAAACATTAATTCAAGACCATTAAAACAAATAAACTGTTGTTATTGGCCTCAATCCACACTACCTTTTAAATCTTTGGATTTTCATTCTGATGAAAGATTCATTCCAAGTACCTGAAGTAATCTTTGCTTTCTACTCTCTCTCCTACACACCACATTTTCCCCGTATAATCCATTTTACGCTTTCAGTTACAAATACATAGTTCTGCCTACCTGGCACTTCAGATAACAGAGGTGCCCATATAGCACAGTCTGCCTAGACCATGTTTAATGTCAATCACGAGGACCTGCTCTTACTGATGCTGGTCATCTCACCCATGCTGTAAAGCCAGAGTGATGAAGTATTTCCATACTCAAGGCAGAAAGAAGGAAGTCACAACTCCATCGTGTTGCCACACCTCAGTAAAACAGCATAAATAAAACATTATTAATCTAGCAGTTTGGGGATAAAACCCAGTAAAAACTGACATCCAGAAGAAATGGCTAAATGTTACGCAAATTGAGGTTATTTCCTGCTTTACTTCTACTGTTTCAACTAACTGAAACACATAAGCCAAGTGATAAATGGAGAACTGGATGGCACAGAAAGCTGTGAAAGCAGGTGCAAGGTTTTAGTAAAACCACATTTTCAATTATACGATTCTTTTTTATTATTTTTAAACTAAAAATCTCATCACTGGATAATTTCTGATGCCATGGAAAGCAATAATCTGCAAACTAAAAGTCTGCCCAATTTGCAATGCGCACACACTGAGATACAGAAACCAACATAGTATCACACCAAGAGTTTTAACTTCATTAAATGTATAGTTGAATTAAAGCACAGACAGGTACATAATGTTACACCACCAAGGCACCAAACCTAAACGAATATTTAGCATCCTGTGACGTAGGGCAACAAAAACCAGGTCACAAATGTAGAAACTTCCTAATGTAATAGTTATACCAATCAACTTTATTTTTTATGACACCTTGCAAGACATAAAATGCTTTAGAGGGTTAAATAATAAATGATAGGGGAGAAATGAGAGGGAGAACATTGTAAGGACTTAAATTTATATCATCTGATGAAATATAAACTGACAGGAGCTCACTGAGGGAGGAAAATACAAAGAGGTTGGTCCAGATAGGGAAAACTGCAGAGGCCCTTTAGTGTTAATAGAGCCTGTTTCTTTGTTTTTATCTTGAATCTTATTTTCATTCTAGGATAATAGAGTATTCAGAGGCCAGCTAAGGGTAAGAGCTTTGTCAAAGGACAGCATTTATTAAGATATTATCAAATATTCTCCTATTCATGTTCTGTGATGTTTTCACATCTTGAATCAAATTTTGTGCTTTTTTAAGAAGCTTTGCAGCTGGCAGGTTGTTTGTTCACTATCAGTGCACACAATGGAGAACAATGGCACACAGGCACCACCTGATCTTACTGGAGAATGGTGGCTCAGATACACTTCTTAAAGCTATCACCATAACATAATTTATTATTATAGCACTGGTGTTATTTTATTGATTTTTTTTAAAATTTAGCATTATATTATTGCTTATACTGTTATATCATTGATTGCCACCTGTGCCCTCAGGATTGCATGCTCCAGTAATGCCAGAATACCACCTCCACAGTCTCCATTTCACTAACAATCAAATTTAAAAAAAAACATTGCCACCAAATCCAGTGAATTACTGTTACAAAAATCACAAAATACCAAGTCTCCTACCTGTGAGTGTATTAAGACAGAAGTGATGCCACAACAGGCTGGCTACCCCACTCCTGCTGTGTTACGACACACAGCACTCACAAGGTGATACTGCATAAATAACAAGTGTTTTCTTAACTGGGTCTTTCAATTATTTAGAGATATTTGGTGAATGCATTGCTAACAGCTGTTTTATAACAGATTTCATGGTACCACACACCTGGTGCTAATGCTTCAGCATGTCGAAATGGTTTTCTAAAGATTACACAATCAAACCTCGTAAGATAAAATCACTGTAATTGGAGTCCTCATCAAAGAAGAAATTACCATTACATTTTACAAACCGAGCACAGGACTTTCCAAGGCTGAGCAAAAGGTAATATTACGATGGCCACAGAGCTAAAAGATCTCTCCTAACATTACCCCAAGGATAGGGATCCCATTTCTTGCTGTGATTTTGTAACAGGCTTACAGGGTCTACCTGATAATATGAAACATAAAACCTATCTCTGATTCACCTACTTGATTTTAAGCTAAATAAATATCCTGGCTTAATATCCAAAGCAGAATAATATTTCAAACCCTGTGTCACAGACCTCTTTCACTTTTCTGGGGGAAACTCTATGACTCAAAATTTATTAGTGACCTCAGAGTCATACCTTAAAAATGGATTTTCTCAGCACTGGTACTATGCTGAAAGCAATTATTCTGATCCCTAAATACTACATAAATAAGTGAATATTTTTGAGATGCTGAATATCGAATCGATGCCAGATAACTGTTAGTTTCCCACAGGTGTTTTCAATATAACAAGATGGATAAAAGTAATGCAACACAAGCTTGCTGAATCTGGTGATGGCTTTGGGAATTTGCTATTAAAACAACACACAGGAATTGCACGTGTATCTCCAGGTTTATAATCTACCAGGAAACCCATGAACAGGAAGAGAAATTATAACTATGTAAATTTTTGCGTGTGTTTGAATGCTGCAGGATTGCTGTGATGCAATTTGCACAGAAATGGTGTCTGCAGCTGTTTAGGTGTGCAAATATCCATACTGGCAGAAATCTTAGGTTTACTGTTATTAATATCAATCTTACCACTAACTTCATCTGGGATTCTGAACACAAATAGATTGTGTTAGATGAGATTACATTAGATAACGGCAGATCAAAGACCACACTGAGCTGAATAAAACAGAAAGGAGATAATTGATGGGCAAAGCCATGGACACGCAGCCATGTGGGCAGAGCTCTGAAATCCCACAGGGTCAACTGGGAATCACCACTCTGCACAATTAACTCGTATGAAAAGACCATGATATTGGTCCAAATGTAGCCTCCTCCCTCCTCCCATGGGTCCTTTCACAGGGGACCTGCAGAGTGAAGCAGACACCTGGCTGCAGACTTTTCCACCACTACTACCAAGATTAAACACAGAGTCTGAAGTTGGTGTGAGTGAAACTGAATACCCCCTGGCTCCTTGGAGCAACTCAGTAACACTGAGTTAAAAGTTATTCTGATTAACCCCCTCTGTTGTCTTCTCTTTGGGGAGCTGTGTGCCCACTCCCAAAGGCTGGAAATACACTGTTTTTATTAAATCACATCCAATTACAATGGTATTTATTAAAACCAATAACTGCAACCGGTAAGAATCCCTGTGTGCTTGTTTCTAGGTATTTAAATTAAGTTAAATGCACAATAAACTTTGCATTGTTTCAATTTACATGACCCCTGAGTCTTTAGACATCCCGTAGGCAAAATTCACAGACTTATAAACTCCTATTAAACATAAACATATGGTGGACTCGGCATCCTGCGCTGTTTCTGCTCTTACTGAGGGGTTATGAAGTGCCTTGCTGCTGCTAAATCCACTAAAGCAGCCTTACACCAAGCCAAAATCCTCTTTCATCCCAAGGAAAGGTGCATTAATTCCAGCAACAGCTCTGGTGAAACGGTGACACCACCAGTGAGATATTGATTTCCTTTATGTCCTGACACATGCCAGGCTCTGGATATACCACTGGACCTGCATTTTATGTAGCAGATACGCCAATGCTCTGGTTTCTGGGCTACTACACGTTTCACAGACCTCAGAATCCACCAGGGACATGGATTTGCACAGGCTCAATAAAATGAGGATGTCTCCTTACACAAAGATATCCCCTCAGCTGCAGATGAGGAGGTGTTTGCCATGGCTTCTTCCCAGTACTGTCTTACTGAAAGCTCTCAGAGTGGTACCCAGGCTCCCTCACCCACCCAACAAACTGCTTGTGTTCAAGGAGACATTCCTCGCCTTCACTTGGCAACCACTCCCAGTCCTGTGTGAGCCACCGCTCTGCATCAGCTTTCCTTGCATTTGCATTTAAGATAGAAGCAAATCACCGAATTTCTCTGGCCAATTCTTGATGTATGTCTTCTTTCTGCCCTTCTTTTTTTCTAGTCTCATTGCAGGGTTCAAGTCAATATCACATTCAGACAAATATCTATTTTCATTCCATTCCCTTGGTAATTCTGTCTATAGCGTTTTTCGCATGTTCAGAGTTTCCCATAGTCATTTTTTCAACATTTTACACATTCTTCACAGCAGAAATACCACTTAGTTTCCCTGATCTAGTTTGAGTCCTTCACTGAAAGGAAAGGCTGCACTACACACAACATAGCACATCCTCACTGTACAACAGGCAGTTCAGACAGTATTTTCTGAGAACTCACAATTAGGCTTATTTGTCATTTTGTGAACAAAAATGTGAAAATACATTGGTAGTAACCTTCCTCAGGCACTACTCTAAACCATATCTTCATCCCTCAGGCACAACTTAAGAGGAAACATAATTTAAAAGACCAATTTAATCTGTTTCAGGACTTTAAAAATAATAAAACCCTATTATTCACTCACAATAATTATATAGCTATTACATGACCTCAGTACAGAACAAAGACAATTCTTTAGGTGAAGTGACTGTGCATTTCCATTCCTGAACATCTTTGATTTATTTTAAGATTAACCTTCATTCTAAATACATTGCATCTATTAGGTTTATTTTAGAACATTTGCAATATATCTGTAATATGCCCAACTCTAAATTGCTTTCAAACACTCTTAATCCTTAGCTGCATTTTAATAAAACTTTAATTTTGTAATATGTTTTAAATTATCCCTTTGCAGAACACAAAGGAAATTCAGGTTTGACTCTGTGACTCCTAGGAAGCTTTTATTAGAAGCTGAAACACTGTTCAATGTGTCTGTTCATATCTATTTTGCTTTGCTAAATTCCCACCTCACTTCAACAGCTTAAGAGTATCTAACCCAACTAATTTCTTCTGCTGAAAACTCTACTTTTCCTGCTTATGCCATCTGCTTCCTATGCAGTTTTCCCTCTCCTACTGATATATAATACATTGCAAAAAAACTTATTCTGCTTCCAGCAACTGAACACCACAATATTTGTGCAATACACTTGTAAAGAAAGAACAACGCTATTTATTCAATCATCTACATGATCAGCTGTAGTATCTGGATTTGTCACTAATGGGCTCTCCCCAAGTGCTGATTAAGTCACATAGTGCTTATCTTCTGACAATAGGCATGACATGGCAAAACTCAAGGAAGGAAAATAATAATCTTAGCTCATCTCACAAGATTTTGAGTCCTTGCCATTAATTACTACACTCCTTTCCACAAATTTATGTGGCAGCAAGACAAATCACCAAAACCAGAGTCTGTATCAATATTAAAAATAAAAGATTATGGGAAATTTCCTCAAAGAAATCTGGTGCAAAGACATAGATTCTACGTAACAATTTTGACTTTTTTTTTTCTCCAGACAAATAGTACCATAACTATGAACTGCATGTAACAGATGTGGGTTATCCATATCTAAAACAGAAAATGGCACACAATAACAACTTTTAAGGTAAAAAGGAATCACAAGATCACATAATCTGACCTCCCATAGAACAGACATCATCATTTCACTGACCTTGACTGGACTTCAAAATCTTCACTGTGCTGCTTATAGATCTTGCTTAAGGTTTATTTTCCTGACAACATGGGGAGATGGGCGGTAGGTTTTTGAAGTGGTGGCTCTGACATTCAAGTGTAACCCTCCCTCTCTGGGGTCTTTCTCTTCTTTCTGTGCTGCACTGAAGAGTCTCAGAGTACCTGGCATTGTCTCTGGGTGAAGGCTTCTCTCAGGCCAATCAATACCTCATCTGTTTTGAGAAACTAAGTAGAAAACATTCTACAATTTTAAGACTTCTCACTAAAAAACAGTCTCCACTACTTCCATGACTCTAGTAATTTTTCTGTTTCCTTATCAGGTTTTCTGACTCTGGTGGGGGTACAGGTATCCCCTCCCAGTCTATATTGACCATGGAAGAAGTCACTGAATTTTCTATTTTGTCTTGTTTCCTTACGTTGCCAGTCAAAGATGAATTATTTCATTAGAGTTTTAACCAAGCCAAAACTTAAAACATTTGGTTCTGACCTATATAAAACCAGTCAAAATGTAAGAATAGTTCTAAAGAACAATAAGCAGCTTTAAACTCCTGTGACAGCTCAAGCCAAAAAGGCTGAGCTGCTCCTATACGCACACCACCAAACTGGGTGCTGCCAGCATTCATGCTTGTAAGCTTCACTGTCCCTTTTGAGTCTTAATCACTAACCAACCACCCAACCAACCAACCAAAGGCAGTGCTCCACATCTATGAAATGCATGGGAAAATACAGGAAAGTATGCTGCTGGGAATTGCTTTATTTGATGTCAGTGTTGAACACCATAACAGTAATTGTCAGTAGGGAAGGATAGGGAGAAACAAAGTAAATTTATACTTATGGCATGTTGTTTCCTTTTAAGCTGTAAATGTAGAATTATACATGCACCTTATTTCAAATAGTCTTAATAGTCTGGGGCATTTATTTTCTGACCCTCTGCTACTGAAACCTGTTTATGCCACCATCTGCTTCCAAAAGTCCATCTCACCCCTTCCTCGGGCTGAGAAGTAATCTCTGGCAGGCCTTACTTTTCCAACAAAATCTAAACCAAAACAGTAAAAAAAAAATTTCCTGGCTAGCCATAACGCTGAGGTGAAGAAAAACCATCTGCAAGCTTTAAAAAGCCCATGTGCACACGCACACACAGATAAAATAAAGAGACCATTTGAAAGCTATAATAAGAGCAGCTTTTATTAAAGTCAGTAAAAAACGTGGCAGAGGCTTGGAAGAACCAACAGCAAAGGAATAAATATCCTCCTAATTTTTTCTTTTGATACCTTAGATTCAAATACATATTTCTTTCACATTTATAAAAAAATGAGGGGGTAGCAGTTGCTAGCTGCAGCCATTAATCCAAGGGAGTACACTGACATTAGAAGCAGCATTTTCCTTTGGTCCTGTTTCCCAAAGGAGGGAAGGTGATGCTATTCATTTAGTCTCCAGTTGCTGGAGGGAAAGAATTTCAATGACTGGACCAAAAGCAAAATTACTTCTGGGGTGTTGCAGGAGATGTCTATTTTTCATCCTTTTTATTAAAATTGTTTTTAAAAATTGGGTTAGTTAGTGAACTTTATTACATGTATAGATTGACAAACATCGACCATGAACTGACACATTGACTGTGGAGACTTGTTATAGTAAAACTATAATAATCAATCGTATCTGTTGAAGTCTGTGTGTACTATACACAATTGTTTTGCTCTTTGCTCACTGCCAGCCTGGTGGGACAGTGGGGAAGAAAGCCCAACCTGCTCTCAATCCCCTGGGGTGAGCACCAATCCCACATCCTGCCCACGCTCACCCTGTGATTTCCCAACCATGCAATACCCAATTACTGCACAACAAGAAACTCCCAGCCACATGGCTTTAAAATATCTTAGCACCCTCTGTGCAGACTGAGTCCTTTATTTGGGATTTTTTTACTGGGAAGGTTTTCTGAACTTGAAGTCTCTCATAAAAGAGCATGAAGAGGACTTAGAAATACAGTCACAGATAATTTCCAGTGACTCACCTCATGTGAGATAAATGATTAATATTAGCCCAATTATATCTTACAAATTTTTATCTTCTGCTTCTTTGCTTTGCCAAGGAAAGGCAGATGGTAAGTCAGCCTACAACTAAGACATGAGAAAAGAAAAAAAAAAAAAAAACCCTTCAAGACAAGAAAGTGCAAACTGACCTACTTCTAAACAGGAGTTTTAAAGAGTTCTGGGGTTTAATTACAGTTATATTAAAGCAGTGCCTTTTCAGAAACTTCCAAAAATATTAAAAAGGACTAATTTAAAAGCTCAGCAAAACAACAGGCACAAGGAGGTCTGGACTGAACCAAACCATGAGCTCATTTTTGCTGCTGCTTGGAACCAGATGTAAGCCTATGGCATGAGAACAGGGAGACCTCCCCAGGCAGGCCTTGCAAGCTTTTGGCAACCTAAAATTAGGAGGATTACTGAGCTGCGAGGAATAACTGTTCCTTGGTTAGTAATTGCTCCACAAAGGCGTTTTTTTCTGTAGCTCTTTTGTGTGCCCATTTTGGCCCTGGCAGGCGGAGCAGCCAGGGGTGCAGAGCCACGCTACCCCAACACACGGTGCTGGGGAAATCGAGTCCCCCTTTCTTGCTCAGAACTTGCTGCCCACTTATTTCATCTGACACATCTACACCTTTTAGCAGGCATACCCGTGAAAAATCGCTTCTTTCTGCCTTCTTTCTGCCCCTTGGAAATGGCATCTCCACACGCCACTGTCCCTCTCCGTTTAATTTCCTCTCGCACAAAAGCCATTTGACGAACACGAGCGTCACTATCGCCTCGCTGCAGCTTCCCCGTGGCACATCCTTTTGATCTAGCAACGGGTGTATTTTTACATGCACTTCTCATTTTTCCAGTCTCCATGCCTTGGCAAATGGTGATACTGATGACTCAGCCTCGCACGGTGCACACACAGACGTATGCATTTGCTCACATGCTACAGAAGGGGAATGTGCACTTCAAGCTCATTCACCAGTAATGCAGAAGCCTTTGGCTGTGGGACTCTGCTCCTCCACACTTTGCCAGACTTAAATGACTCAGTATTTAAACTTTCGTACTGGAGCTCTGTGTCATCAGATTCATTACCAACACTCTTTATTGCAAGCCAGAGCAAAACCAGCTACCGGTTTTCTGACTGGAACGCTTTGCTTTGTAAACGTGGTGAGATGAGGTTATGTCTGGTCTCCTAGCTTTCATTGCATGAGTAGATACACATTTGTGCTTGACTCCTAAGGATGCTTTTGGGGTATGAGCTGCAGATCCAGGGTGAGATGTCCCTGTAGCTGCTGCTCTGGCTGCAGCAGTGCTGGTCACTGTGCAGGGGAGCAGGGGTATTTTTCTATGGTATGTTAACTGCTGTATGATTCACAGAATCATGGAATTGTTAAGGCTGGAAAAGACCTCTAACAGTATTGGGTTGAACTGTTAACCAGCACTCCCAAAATACCAATAAACCATGTCCCCAGGAGACATACCTACACATCTTTTAAATACCTCCAGGGATGGCAACTCAATCACTTGCCTGGGCAGTCTGCTCCACTGCTAGACCAGGAGAATGAAAACTTGGGAGCAGATCAGGAAAGAGAAAACTTGAGACCACTGGATTTGGAAGAGATGGACTAGGATGGACAAATGAGATTGGGACAGTGAATGATTGTGACAACCCATCTCCCCACACCTGAGACTGGAATATGGAAATCTCAAATGCACCAATGCAGAGTTTCTGCAAGTATCTGCAAAACTCACAGGCAGGCCTTACCCCTTCTGCTAGCCCTGTGGGGCTTTCCAAGCATATATAACAACAACAACCATCATCACCATGACCAATGCTAAAAATTGCAACTGCAAAATCAAGCAGTCTAACTTAGAAAATACCAGAAGTTGCAATCATACAAAATTTTTCATCCGTATTTGAAACTTTTTATTTTCTTTCCTTTTTTTTTTCCTAGCAGTTTGTATCTTGTATTAGTGACCAGAAGTTGTATCTGCTCCTTGACTTGAGTCCCATAGTATCATCCCACCATAGACATACATGTTTCCCCACGACATACATAACTCAGTGGAAATTACCAGCACAGAAGAAAATTATCACCTTGTTTACTGCCTAACACGCAAAGGCATCATGGCTCCTACTGGAAAAACAAAACAAAACAAAACAAAACAAAACCACCAAAAAAATCCAAACAAAATCCCAGGAAGTACAAGAGAAAAACCCTATAAAGCCTTTAAATTGTGCCTCTGTGTAAGAAGTCACCAGCGTGGTGCTCTGCAAGGAGGAGAATATAGGAAAGGGGATAAGTATGCACACACACACAGAGCTCTAGATAAAGACTTGCACACAGGCTCAAGCTGAAGGAAAAAGGGCCAGGAAAGTAACTTCTTACAAAACAAAGATTACCAGAAGTAATGCATCATTTCTTCCATAGCACTACAATTTTGTTGTTTCCCATGTTCTGGCCTTTTTCACTTCTGTTTTGAAACAGAGGGAATAGATGAGGAACCTCTTCTATAAAATGCTTCTGTGTACTATGTTAAGAAGCTCATTTGCACTTTAAAAATCCTGTTAGTGTTACTGGGTTTGCTTGAACTTTGTGGTGCAAAGCAAACAGGAGTCTCTCTAGACTTTCAAGACTCAAAACATAATTCCATTAATTTTCAATTAGTAGTTGGTCCACGTACATGCAAAATAAATGATTTAGCACCTGAGTCCTGAGATACCAAAATCTAAATGGAGGGGTATTTCTTCCTCTATTGTATCCTGTCTGCAAATATTAGTTACCATAACAGAATATCACGTAAATCAAATAACTGCCTCTTTTTCATAATCGTGCTGGCAGCTGGAAGTGCCATGTTTCAATGGCTATCCACTGGAACTCATTAAGAAAGCATTATATATGGTAAATTAAAATGCAGGGTCTATGATCTGCAGACAAAAGAATGACAAAGCTTATCAAATGTGTGCTGTGGACTTCTCATTAACTCAGGGCTTTAAATGGCATTGTCCTCTCCAAATAGGCTGCTGTGCTTGAGCGTCTCTGTTTGCAATGAACAGCTTGCATCTCACAGAAATTGCTCTGAAGAAAAGTCTGTATTCCTTATTCAAACTAAGATGAAATTCTGCCTCGGATGAGATTGCACCCTGAACCAGATATTAGAAATATCTGTGCATGTGCAGGGCCCCAGCACAGAGTCTGACTCAAGGGAATGGCTGCCAAGTAGAGATGAGCAGCATTCATGAGGACTTGTTTTTGCAGCCTCTTTTAATTTTAGGGAAGCAAGAACCATGGCCTGGCAGCAAATGCAAGGACAGCCAACAGACTGGTCCCACTGAAACCACCAGTAAACTTCCAGCCCCACAGAGACCAAGGCCAATGCAGAACAAGTGGCAGGAGGTGCTCCAGGCACCGGAGCTGAGATCCCCCTGCAGCCCATGGTGATGCAGTTGTGCCCCTGCAGCCCATGGGTGTCAAATACTGAGCAGAGATCTGCCTGCAGCCCCTGGAGGATCCCATTCCAGAGCAGAGGGATGCCCAAAGGAGGCTGTGACTCCATGGGAAGCCCACACCGGAGCAGGTTCCTGGCAGGACCTGTGGGACTTGGCAGAGAGGAGCTCACACTGGAGCAGGTTTGCTGGCAGGACTTGTGATCCCATGGGGGATCCATGCTGGAGCAGCCCATTCCTGAAGGACTGCAGCCCATGAAGGGAGCCACGCTGGAGCAGCTCATGGAGAACTGCAGCCAGCGGGCAGGACCCGTATCAGATAAATTCGTGGAGGACTGCTGCCAGTGGGAGGGACCCCAGGCTAAAGGAGAAATGTGTGAGGAGTCCTGTCTGAGGAGGGAGGAGTGGCAGAAACAGTGTGATGAACTGACTGCAGCCCCCATTCCTTGTGCAACTGGGAGGGAAGCTGAGCCCCAGAAGAAGGGAGAGGCAAAGGAAAGGGATTTTAAGATTTTGGTATTTCGGTTTTATTTATCATTATCCTACTCTGATTTGATTGGTAATAAATTACAATAATTCCCCCAGCTTAGTCTGTTTCACACATGATGGTAATGGTGAGTAATCTTTCCCAGTCCTTATGCTGACCCACAGAAATTTTGTTGTATTTCCTCTGTCCAGCTGAGAAAGGAGCAGCTTTGGTGGGCATCTGGTGTCCAGGCAGCATCAGCCCACCAACAACTCTTGATTTGGTGTTACAGATCATTCTGGTTTACATTATACATGGTGCACAAAGCAACTACACCTCACAACAAGGAATGTTATTGTGAAAGAAACCTGAAATCTAAACAGCTGACAACAAATTCTCGTAAGTTTAACACAGGGATGCAAAGAGCATTTGTCAATGGATGCATAGTTATGTCTGCCCATTAGCTTTGCCATAATACTGCTGGACTTGCACTAAACGTGACAGTGAAGACAACGTTGGTCATCACTTCAGTAAGCTCTGATTTCCCCAATGACCGCTATTCAAAGAACATCACTCACTCACCAGAAAATTAAAAACACATCAACAAACTGCCCTCACCAAGTGCTTAATTATCTACAGTCTCCTTAACACAAATCGGGGCATTGGCATTGATGCTCCTTGACTCAGCTTCAGAAAGAGAAAGAAATAATTTATTAAAAAACAGTCATTCAATATTCATCTGGGCTGCAAAATTCACAAGCAGAAATATGTAAGGAAGTGGTAGGGACAAAAAGGTTAATAGCTGCTGTTTAAACACTAACAAATGAACACATCTTAGACCTTAGTAATTGAAAGAGAAAATTATCTATTTTTAACTGATATTTCTATCTATTTTCAAAGCATATGAGTAATTTATTTTTGTTACTTCCCAATGCTAGGCATACTGACAGGCAGTGCTACATAAAATACAGCACAGCAGCAGGAGAAATAGCACAGGGCAGTGTCATGACTTGAAACGGCACAAGGCTTAGGTGCCTGTTCAGATGCCAACACAAACAGAGGTTCCCTGTTAGAGACAGCCACCACAATGACAGTGAAGCAATGCCCAGGAGTCCCAGCTTCCAGCTCTGCCAGCCTTTACAAACCCAGATTAAGACACCAGCACAAAGGTACCCCTGTGGTTGTCCCACTCCATATGCTAACACCTCCCTCCCGTAGGCTCTGCACTGCAGACAGGTTATCAGCCCATTAATCCAACTGGATGTCCACATCAAAGTGACCACCTGAGTTCTCCCTATTTTCCACTGATGGCTCTTCAAAAGACCCTGACCAGGCCTGACGGTATTCCAAACCACAGCCTCGTGCCCTCACATCAACCCAGCCTCTCCAACACTGCCCTTTAAAGAAGTTATCAGAGTCCTTCCAGACCCAAACTTTTGTAAAACTCTACTGTATGGACAAAGACTGAATTTGAGCCTGTCAGCCCACCCCAGAGTAAAGGGCTTGGGTCAGACCACACTGTCTCAGCACATGGATTAGGTCACTGCTTCATGTTTAGAGACCTATAAAATCCACCTGCTCAGTGATATCTAAATTATGTATTATTTATGCTATTCCTTTTCCCTCACCTCTTGTCTATTTTCTACTATGATAATGAGAAGGTCTTTGTATTTATTCCTATTTAAGTGAGATATCAACATAGCTGGAGAAGGAAAAAGAAAATTAAGATTAAAGCCCCAACCTTTGCCAAATGAGTGACGCTTATACAAGCACTATAGTTTTCATCACTGTGCACAGATGTGACTGAGGATATGGGGTTGTTACTACTCTTCTTATATACTGGTAGGGCTGAGAGCTAGGAGACCCCTTGGCCAGCCCCCGAGTCTAAACAGGCTTTTGCATTTTCACAGGGTTAACAAGTAGTAATCATCCCCATGACCATCCTGCTTGGCACGTCACTGGCATTTCATGCAGGGGTCAACTCTTGCATCCAGGGTTTCCAGTGGAGACAGTGACCTGATCCCTGCATGATCCAGCTGCACAGGAGCCTGGGGAGGACCAGAGGTTGCACACATGCAGCCCAAACACAACACATGTTCCTGGCACAATACTCTTACGAAGATAAAAGAAGGGGAAAGAAACAGCTTTGGAAGAAGGGGATGAGATGAACTCATGGACACTGTAAGACCCGTATTTTAAGATTTCACATATGTTTTTCAAGACTGTGCATTTGAAAACTTGATTGGGTGTCTGCCTCCCCATGGACAGGACACTGCTGTTCAGTTCTGCTTCCCAGATGTACAGAACAGGGCCCCTATGGAGTTAATCACCAGGCAAAGGTTCAGCTGTCTTGGCAGAGTAAATACTGAAAACAGTAAAAAAACTTTGTGGTTTTAATCTGCATGGATCTTCTGGCAGGCCTAAGGAGGCCAAAGCTGGACTGAGCTGAGCCAGGCCATCAGACAGTGGCAACACCACTGTGCCTGATTAATTTTGTTGGTTTACCAGTCATAGCAAGCAGGTTTCAAAAATAATCACATGAGGGGTTTGGCTTATTTTTGCAAACATTTCGTTTTTTCTTGTGGGTGTCACTAGATGGCAGAGCCCATCACAGGACTCCTACAGCTACATCCCCACAGCTTTCAGTATTTGGATTTCAATTAAGTGGTGCATTCTTGGGGTTTTCAGTGGCTATCTCTGGGGTAATTACAAAATCAATATCCTTTAAAACAAACAAAGAAAGCTTACAAGTTAACAATACGAACAACTGACCTATCTTAATATTCTCCATGTTTAGGACGATGACCTAAATTTAACCTTTGACTCAAAAATTATTTGAAATATCATGCCTGAAGACTGAGCAGCCTCTGGGAAGGCACTGTTTGGTGCTGGAAGTGGCTCTAACATCTGAATCTCTGTGACACTCTGTGGAGCAAAGGCAGCCAGAGAGTTCAAGCTCCTCATGCTTGGAATCTGCATTTCAAATACAAAACAAAACATCCCAGCCTGGATTGTTAATCTGCAGTTCATTTATGCACTGAAGTTACTGATAGCAGAAGATAAAAAGGACAAGTCAGAGAGAAGCAGATAACCTGGGAAGCAACCTGCACAAATCCCACCATGAAAAGCTTACAGCAGCTGTGTCCTGCTATTATTTAAACTACCTGGGCTGAAAACAGGCTTTAACAAACTGCTACTCATTATGTTAGACTCATTTAAAATATGAATAATACAGAATCCACTCTGTCAAGAGACCGAACCACATTCTCAGCAACTGCTGGCATTTGCTGGGAACTGCCCATCACCTGGGGAAGGACCTTCACTGTGAGACTCAGCGTCTCCAACACGACCCCATGACTGGCAGTCACCAGGATTCAAACAAGCACACAGACACACACAGACAGGTTAAGTCTGTGCCCTGATTCCAGCCAAGACAGGGTTAATTGTAGCAATAGCCAGGAGGGGGCATGGCCAGGACCCAGAGGTTATTCTATACATCATCTTCCACGGGTAGGGGAAAGGCTCCCTTCTGGGTGGCACAACATAGCAGAGGGAGCAGTCAGGCAGTGCTGGGGGGTTTCCACATGAATAATCTGCCTCTTCCTTGTACCCTCTGTCGTTAGTATTGTTGTCATTACTATTGTCATTACTATTTGTTTTCTTATCTCATTGATGTGTCCAGTAAATTGTTCTTTTCCCAAGCTGTGATCTTTACTTTTTGTGCCTCCATACCCTCTCCATCCCATTGCAGGGGAGGGGAAGGGTATGGTGAAGGGTGGGAGTGAGTGAGTGCCAGTGTGGTTTGGAGTGGTTTCAGGGGGAACTATAAATTGGAGAATACCAATCCTAAACAACAACAACAACATGACATATATAGAAACACACGTGCACGTGTAGAAGCAGAAGAAAACAGCTTAGCCACCAACTACTGCTATGAAAAATGGATTGCTCAAAAATGGCAAAAATCCTGCTGCACACGTCTCCAAGTAATTTTATTTCCACCTATTTTTCAGTATAGGCTTTACAATATAATTGACTGTAGGAAGCTATATATATCAACTGGTTCTTGGAGATCTCAGAAAGGAAGACAGAGGCAATCTTTATCAGTTAAGAGTTCAGCTGGAAAATTTTGGCTTTTCCCAAAAAACACAGAAACCAAAGTGTTTCATACAGCTTTGGAAAATCTAGGAAATTTGGAAAACTGTTCTCCGGGAAATTAAATCTCTGTAACACCTTCATCCTATTAGTCTACTTGACAATTACTTCCCTCCCCAGGCTTGTGATGCTCTCAGAGAAATGAACAAGCTGCAAATATGACATGCACCTTTTATATGTGATTGACTGTCATTACCCTGCTCCTGACAAGCCAGAGCTCTCATGTTTCAAGAACTGCTATTACTTTTTTCCCTAAGTGCTACCTATAGGGACAATCAAGCAGGTCAAACCCTCTTTGTTCACAGTACTGCAGGTGGTCAAGGGGAACTGCAGGATTATATTGTCCTTCCTACTCTGGAATGCCTAGGGGTGCTGGGAAGGTTCTGCACAGTGGAGTGTTCCCACACTACCAGTCCTTCTTTCTCCCCAGCAAAAGCAAAAGGGTCCAAAAGAATAAAATTATCCCTTAAAATCCACCAATTTTAATTAACATTTCAGAGCCAGAGTAGCACCATACTCAAATCCAGGGATTATAGATTCAGCCCTAAGTAACCCAGCAATGCCACAATGGAAGACCAAAAAGCTTCAAGAAACATTTGGGGTAGAAGATGCATCTTTGAAGACCAATCCCACATGGCCCATTAAGGATGTCTACATGGAAACCTTCAGGATGTGAACTGAATCATCTAGTAGTCAGCACCAAGGGTGCCCATGTCAATACCTATAGGAAAAAAAAGACAATTTCAGAAAAAAAATAAGCCAGCTGTGTTACTGACTTAGTCTCTCTCTTTCCAGAAAGCTGCTTTTCCAGGGTATTGCATTAGGGCTATTTACTGCTAAGTGCTGGCTTTCAATTTCATTTACCCTAGGATTTCTTTTGCTTTGAGGAAAGGCAGCATTGATCACTAAATACATCCACAGCTGTTGTCTGGTTATCTCCTGGAGAGAATCATGTATCTTTAACCTTTCTCCTCTTTTTCATTTTTTTTCCTGAGATCCTTCACAGAGCTCATCAGAAAAGCCTACTAGGGATAATTAGGTACATAAAGCACTTTAGATAACAAAAATGAAAGAGCTCCTTGAATATGCACAATACACAATCATGGGCAGAGTTTTGAAGGACATGAGGACAGCTGACAGTATCTTGAGTTTCCATGTGCTGTGGAAAAAAAACCCACAAAACAACAAAACCCCAAAATGCATCTTCACCATTAAACCTCATCAGAACTAGAGGGAGCAGAAGCATTTTCTAGCCAGCCCTGGGGGGAACGAGTGAATGTGAAATGTTCACTCTGAAGTGTGTGAAGGTGTTAGCATTAGCCTTTCATCTTTCAGCCTGCTAGTGTGAATCCCAGGTTAGCAGCAACAGGAGACACAGCTCTCACAGGACACAGGTGGTAGGTAGCCTCAGCACAGGCCTAAGCTGAGATAGTATAAAGAAATACTGTGTTTTCTGCAGGCTACCCTGTCATGCTCAGTTTGGGTTAGGAAGCAATAAAAACATTTGTTCTGCATTGATGACATGGGCCTGTCTATGGGAGAGAAATTGTGTGAGCTGAAGTGTCCTTTTCCATTTGATTACAATTTCCTTTTAAACATAAACTGAAAAACAGAAGGAAATTGCACACACGATGAAATGCCTAGAACCTGCACCCAGATATACTAAACTATGCATTTTCTCAGCAGATGCCTTTGTCACTCATTTTTAGGAAAATCACTTGCCATCCCCATTTCAAACACTTTAAGGAATGATTTTACCACAAAAGCTTTCAAGAGACTTCATGTTACTATTTGTGAATTGTTACTTCTCCCTGCCATGCTGCCTCCCCAGTCTCTTTCCAGTACCTGATCAGCCTTTTAGTTGTTCTTCTGAGATCCTTAAATCAAATTATTTAATCTTCGCTACACCTATGTGTAAAAGGAGTCTTTATGTAAAAGTAATATTTTTATACAGTCTGGATTTTAGTATTTCTATCAATGTGGTACTCTCAGCAAGTAATATCTCCCAGTATTCAGAATTGAAGATAATGGTATCAAAGTTATTGACAGCAACAAGGTTCCTTCCTTTCACCAGGGCATAGCTCCACATGGCCATGCACAAAAGCCTCTGCAAAAAAGCTAAAACTCTGAAATTTCCCATTAAACCTATGTCTCAGCTGCTCACCTGGCACAAGTATCTTCATAAATCTCCCTGGGGCTGGTAAAGTAGGTTATTTATCACTGTGAGGGTTTTTTCCTGTTTTTTTTTTGTTGTTGTTGTTGTTGTATGGGCTCTGGTTTTTTTTTGTTTTGGTTTTTTTTTTTTGGGTTTGTTGTTTTTTTTTTTCTTATGTAGGTTTGGAGGCTATGTCAGGCTTGCAAGGTTCACTGCTTCACAGGGAATGAGCCCAAAGGGCAGTCAGCATGGGTATCATCCAAGCAGAGTACAGCTGGAGCAAAAGCACAGTTTATAATGATAATGGCTCAGATAGCCCCACCTCAGTAGTGGCTCAGATATCACTGTTTCCAGTGGCACAATCTACCAGTTGTATATTGGTGTAGAAAAAACTTGTTAAAGATTTCTTTGCAAGTGGCAAGACTTCTTTGTAAGCAGAAAGGAGGACTGTTGAAAGATGCTAATACACACACATTTCACATGATGCTAGAAACACGCAACAGCTCAGGTTGGAAGGACCTCAAAAGACCATCTGGTCCAATCTTTCATGTGAAAGAGAGCAGAAAAATGTGGTTTGAAATCTAATGTCATCCACAACGAGATAATCAGTTGTCCACATCTTTAAATTTCTGCATATTTAAGCACTATAAAGAACGTTGAGGAAAGTTAAGAACACTACTAATGTTTCTTTTATTTACCTAATGATCACCCCTTGATATACTCCTGATGACACACTTATTCATCCAGTAAAAATTAGCAAATGTCCACCTAAAATCTGCAAAACTGCAAAATATTAATTTCACCCAAATAAAAAACATCAATGCAGTAAAAAAAGAATCAAAAGTATAAGCAGAACAGTATCCTGTCCTATCAGATGAGTAACAGCTCTTTCCATGATTTTTAAATGAGATTGAATATAGGGAAATTATTTGAAAGTACAGAATACATTATCTAATTTCATCCCCTGGAAGCTTATTAAATCAAGACCTACTTTTGGCTCTTCAAGTAATGCTGCTGTCTCCACTGACCTCAGGTCTGGACCTGCATGCCTTCAGACATGCCAGTCCTTCATTGCCTCTGGAGGCCCCTCTTAATTCTCAGTTGTTGCACAGGATCAGGAAGACAGAGGAAGAGCCCACTCTTTCTAAGGTTTTCACATTTCCTTTAAGCTTGCAATTTAATTAGAATATCGAGATAGTAGAAAAAAAGTTTTAACTCTCAGTTATATACTCCAGTGGTCCCCTGGACTAACTCCTTCCTGCCCCTGCCGAGCCACAGCTCCTCCTGTGCCAGGCAGCCCTGGCCATATCCTGGCTGCTGGGGTCCAGGTGACACCCACAGCACCATCCCCTGACATTATTAAAAATGAAGGACTTGATGAACCCGTATTTAATGAAACTTCATTTAAATAGTATCATATGGCCTCTTCCTCTATTGTTCCAACTTTCTGTTATCTCCTAAACATTGATGTTCGCATGCTGGCAGCAATTTTAGAGATTTTGGTTTTTTTTTCATTTACCAAGACAGAACTTTCATTTAGTTTAACAAAGTTCAGCTGTACAAGGTGCCTGAGTGTGTTGCCTGTGCCACAAGCATCTGTCTCAGAGGTTTTCACAGGTCAGCAAATGCATTTCAGGAATTGCAGTTACTGGCATCAACTGACAAGTGCACAACTGTTGGACAAAAAAGGGGAAAGGTCATTTTTAGGAATGAAAAACATTCATTTGCAGTAATTATTCTAATGCTGACGTGACAGTTCATACCCATAATGTAAAATTAAGGCAGACAAATTAGTCTTACAGGAAACCAGTATTCTTACAAACTTCCACAGCCAGATGGTTTTGAGGGTTATTACAGAGCATGTGCACTTCTCCCTAAATCCCAGAACATTAGTAGAAAAAGCTATTAAATGCAGTGAAGGTGCTGGGCCAATTCAAGTCTCCCTTCAAGTCTCTGCAAAGACTACAAACCTTTCTTCCCTCCCCACAACAGCCCATGAGGCAAGACCCACACCTAGTGCCAGGTGATGCAAGGCACCAACCCTCCCAGTCACCGCTGAAATGAAGCCTGGCCAGACAGAAACACACAGAACTCCTCAGCTTTGTTCATGGGGCACCTTCCCAAGATGCCACGTCACTAAGTGATGAGCTTGCCAGGGTGCTGGCCAGCTATGATTTAAGGTCGAGGTGCAATCCATGACTGGTGTTGAACACCTTTAAGCATTGTTTACTGTCTCTGGGTGATGATTTACAGGGTTTGATTACCCATTTTTCAAAACGACCAAAAGTGAGATTAAAATGTTTTAGAGGCAACTGCTCATATTAATCTCTGCAGCAGGGGCTGGGAGCAGAGCTGTCACTCCGGGACATCAGGATGGCAACCGGCTGCCAGCACTGCTACAAGGCAAGAATCATTAAAAGCAAACACCTTCTCATAAGACAGACTGGCACCAGGGAGAACCACAGCCAGGCAATGAGGGTTTCTGAACAGCAGCCAACACACACACAACAGCAGCCAGATTCACTGGCCATCCTCTGCTGACTACATCACAGAAAGTTAAAGGGAAAAAAAGCACTACAACATTGCCAACACTTTGTAGAAGTGTAACACAGGCATTTTAAATATCTGTATTTAAATGACTTGCTCCTTTGCACCTAACAGGGAGCAAAAATTAAAGTCCAGGCAAGAGTAATAAACTGGGTTGAAGGGAGTTGCTTTGGTGAGGGCTCAAGAATGGGATGGAAACTCCAAATATGGAATGCTGAGATGTGAATAGGAGTGAACATGCAGTGGGCAGCCTCCCTGTTCCCTCCCAACCTGAGCCCTCTCTAGCTAGGACTGGTGAGAATTTCTCTTACCTTTCCAGGGGAACAAAAGGAGAGAGAACATCAGAGTAACTTCTCATAAGACTTCAAACTGCACAATAATATCCTCTCCATGAAGGAGAAAATAGATTAAGAAAACTCTAAACAAGCCCACCAACCTACAAGTCAATAGGCTGTTTTCAAGGGGATGTGCAAATACCTGAACATTCACAAATATTAGCAGTTGCTACATTTTTGTTCCCGATCCACAGAAGCAAGAAATGCAGAGAAGGAAGTTCAGTGTGCTGCACATCAAAACTAAATAAATCATAATTATAGACTGCTCTGTTCCATCACAAGATTACTTTCTCTGCTGGTCTGTGCATTCCCCTGCCTGCACCACCATTTTTTTCATTCCTGAAAATAAATTTAAAAAAATAAAAACAAAAGCATCTACTGTAATAATTTTCTGCTGAGGTCAAGAACATGCTCCAGGGGTGATAGTGGCAAAGAGGAACTACCGTGGGAATATAAACAGATACTTTCCTCCTAAACTGCTTTGATGTGCCATTCCTGGTTAACCGGCTTTTTTCCCTTTTTAGCTTCAGGCCCTGTGAAGACTTTACACTTTTTCTTTTTTCTTTTTTTCCTCCTCGATATCCTTAACACAGGGCCTTTTCCTGACCTTACAGTAATAACAAACAGGAGATGAAAAATCTATGTGCCACCTTATCAAAGCCATCTGCAGAATTTAAGCTTTCATTTAAAAAGAAAAATTAAACTTCCAGCCTTTAAAGGTTGCAGAGATCACCTTCTCTATGTGAACTGATCCGCAGCATCCTCTATTTCTATCCTCCTTTGTCAGACTTTCCTGAGGTCCATAACTGCTCCCCATGATCAAATGGACTTTTTTGGAAAAACTATTTCATAAATAATGGTTGTCTTGTCCTTCCTGAGAGAAATACCATTGGTTTTCAACTGCTGATATGCAAAACTGATAAGGAGACACAAAGCAAGGCTTCTGCCATACCTCCCATAGATTCACAGCACCAAAACACAGGCACCTATAACACACTGGTATCTCAGCTAAATGCTCCTGAACCTCATTATAGCTCACTAACAGAAAAAAACACTTTTGGGTGGAATTCATCTTGCCAGTCTTCCAGGTCTGCAGAGAGAGGCAGGCACTACTGGGTGTGACTCCTCAGGCACATCACAGACACTGGCCTTAAGGTGAATTGCTTTCAGGCTGCCTGACTCTGAAGGGAAAAAATGGCCTTGGTGCTCACAGTTCCTGTGAGAGGCATGGCAGGGAAATTATTGGAGAAGATAAAGGCAAAAATGACTGCCCCAGATGATGGATGAGCCCTGCTGCAGAGATGAATTTTTTTCCAAGTTCTCTGTTAATCATGCAGCAGAAAAAAAATCTCTCCTCCCTTCGAAGAGCTATCACCATGATCTTGACCACAGAAACAACCCTCCCTGGCCAAACTAGTAGGACTAAGCATTCGTCCCTCATGCTCTGTTTATCTCCAAATAAGGTCCCTCTTTCTCCAAAGAATAAAAAAGAAGAAAAAAAAAAAAAACCAAAAAGCCTCAACCAAACAAAGAGAAAAATAGAAAAAGAGAGACGCAGCACATCCCCAGTTAATTATGTATTGATAAAGCAGTGATTCATCCATTGTGAACCTAGTGGACAAGTCAGAGAGAAGAAATACAGATCTGATTTTATTTATCAGCTGCACAGAAAGCCTCAAGTATTAAAAACTTCCTAAAGACAACATTAGTAATCTTCATTCTTGTCAAGGATGATAAAGGGTCAGGATGAGCAGGTGGAGTTGGTGTATGTGTGTGTGTGTGTGTGTGTGTATATATATATGCTTTTCTTTTCCAAGTAACTCTTTTTAGATTTTCCAAGCCACGGGACTATCACTTTCCTTTGCAACCATTCTGGTACTTACTGACTTTCATTAGTAAGCAGCAGCCCTAATTCAAAATAAGAGATTTCTCACAAGGACTTTTAGTCACTGGATCGATCTTGTAATGAGTTCACCAGGAGAACCACAAAGATGCTGCCCTTCAGTAACTATTCTCTGTGCAACTACATGCAGGGATGAAGACACCAAACAATGTTTTCTTGGATAAAAACAACTACACTAAGCTCCTTGCTTTCATATCACCTTGCAATGACTGAAGTCTCCTCCCGTCTCTGCTCAGTACCCCACTGCCAGCATCAGAATATGTTACCTTTATTTTATTTTGTTCTGGCCAGTGTATTTTTTTATGCTTCAGGAATTAGCTGGTTTTAACCCACACTGGCAAATATCCTCCTCATCTTTAGCACCCTCACCTATCTTTATTACATCTGTAAATATTTGAGACCATTTTCTAGCTTGCTGCCAAAAACTGAGTAGCATCAGTACAAGAACTGCTCCAAGGAGTATAGAGTGAGAAGTAACCTCCTCACTGATACCCCCTCTCTAACAATGACATTTTGACACGCATCATTAAACCAGTTTTTAATCCATCTAGCATGTACTGTTATGCCTACAAAAGCCAAAACAAAAGATCTGGTGGTACCAAGTCCAAAGCCTTGCAGAAATGCAAGTACACTGTAACAGCAGATTTTGTGTTAGAACATGTCTCTCAATACCAGATTGGCAGAAATCATCTTTACAGACATGGTAGCTTCAGAATGAAGAGACATAAAAAACTTTCTGCTCTACTTAATGAAAGTGACGTATGCAAGAATATGCAGAAAATGAAGTAATAAACCCCCAAAAGTGTCAAAAAAAGCAGGTGTCAACAAATACAGGAATGAAGAAATAAAATGTCAGCAAATTTAGAGTAGAACTGAGTATTTTATTCACAGTAAGAATAAAAAAAAATGCAGCATATAATTCTGTGAATTATTCCACTGTTTCCTAGACCAAAATTGCCTAAGCTACATGTGCTATCACAAAGATGGAAATATCAGAGTAATATATTGTTGCCATTATTCAAAAAGATGAATAATGATCCTTTCAGGTCTTAAATTCCCTGCCTCTAACAGACAGAATAAACCTTGCCTACACCAGCAACAGTATGTTGCAACTAGAGCATGTCTGTAGAGCAAAGTAATGGGTTCTGAGGAGCTCAACCCATACCCTGTATATTGGGATGTGCTCCAGCCTGCTCCCATGGCTTCACACCCATGCTACTGGAGTGCAGCAGGTGCTTATCTCCCAGTTCAGTTTTCCAAACAGGCAGCACATTTGGGTCCTGTGAGAACTTCTCCCAGTCTGGATCAAAGCCCAGTACATGGGGACAAATGGACAAATTTTTGCTTCCAAAAATCCCCCAATACAAACAGATCCCAAACTGCAGGATGCAGAAGGTGATCAGGGATCATTTAAAATGAGCAGAATATTTTTAAGAGTCAGGAAAGCCATATCTTTACTAGTGTAACATTTTGGGGCTGACTCCACACTGATAAAATCTAAACCTCTTACTAACAGATGTGAGCAGAGGAACATCATCAATAAGCTTACTGATAACAAAAATGCCTATAGAACACAACTGGCACTGGGTCCTACCACAGCCACCACTGCAGGAATGGAGGGATGCTGCCTCAAAGGGAGCAAACAGCTTGGTGATCTAACCTCAGGATAATAAAACACCTCTGCCTGGATCTGGGGGAATAACAGTTATTTTCGTGTCATGCACATCCCCACGGATGTGCCCGAGCACTTACTCCCACTGCTCACCACCTCCTGTAACCACTGTGTAGGAGAGGAATGTGGTCTCACCATGAAGCCCTCAATATGGATGAGAATGAAGCATAAGGCACTTGGACTCCCACGAAATATCACAGTATTTCCAAACACTTTTCCCCCCAGCTTTGAGCCAATATTCTGAGCTTTGACCAATGTATTTGATTATTTCTAATTTTACCACAAACAAAAAAGGCATGATCCACAGACTCGGGTGCAACCCCCAGCTTTCTTTTTTTATTGGCTTTCAAAGCAGCCATTTTCCCTATTAGATCATATTTGTTTGCTTTATACTTCAGAAATAAGTAGCAGATGACATTATGCAGCAGTTACTGTATGTGTTTGCTTTATCCATTTTTGTGTTTATTGAAATGACAATTTCCATGCCTGAATTTTTCCCCAAATGATAACACCCTCCTGCACATGTTCCTATTTATTTTAGACCCTGGAAATGACGTTTCTGGAGATAACCCCACACCTTTCCCAACCACTGTGGCTAACTGTATATAATGCCCTTAAAGTACTAAGGGGTCTGTCCTTATTTTATCTTGTTTTAATTAAAAAGTTTTTTGAATTTGAAACTGATCCTCTAACCCTCTCGTCCATAAGGAATGAAAAAGAAACAGGCTTGGGTTAGTATCAGCTCAAATATCATATTTAAACAATTCTCAAAGGATCCCACTGGAAAACAAAACAATAAAATCCCCAAACAAATAAAGCTCACACTTTCCCTGCTGATAGTGTTCTTTGCTAGTCTGTGACACAGCACACTCTAGAAATGGGCAAAAACACCCAAAACAAATCACAAGAAGCAAACAAATTCCATCACAGAACAACAGCCCTGAGAATCCTACTGCAGAAAACAGGACCTGTTTTTTTGGTCACAGCAGGTCTGAAGATTGACTCAAGGTCTAAAGCCTGGGAAGAACCGAGGTCCAGCTGATGGACAAAACCTTGAGCAATTTCACAGCAGCCAAACACCCACGACCTGCAGGCCAGACTGTTGTGTGGGGTGAGGAGGTGTCAGCACCTTCTTCACCCTCCTCCCCACACAGCATCCTGCTCCTCACAGCAACCTCCAAGTCCTGGGCTTGTCCTTAGGGAAAAGAGGAAAACATGTCCTTTTTTTCTCTGTAATGATAAAGCAGGACTGCACAAGGAGGAACCCAACACAGATGCCTCTCTTCCATCCCGCTTTTGCCCCACCAGCAGAGGAGATGTGTCTACCATAAGAGTTAAAACAATGAGTGCTATAGTAAAAGCATTCTTGGGGCCCAGTCCAAGACCACAAATTTAATTCCTCCAGGAATACAGGCGTGGAGCAGACATGCATATTTAAAAACAAAAAGCAAAAACTCTCCCAAACAAAACATCTTCCTGCACGCACACACTGCTCCATGCAGGCAGGGAATAAACCACAGAAGAGAAATCCTGGCCATCCCACTTAATGCCCAAGATGATAGTTATGAAAAGGGAGGCAGCTAAGCCAGATGATGCAATCCCACATTCATAGCATCATCACTAAGGTCTAATGTGAAGACAAGAGGACTGCATATTAAATGTGTACCCAGGTAGGAGGGAAAGCCCTGTCACTACAGAAAACCTAAGAACAAATGATAGGTAACATGCCATGGAGCTGTACTTTCTGCAGTACATGCCTGCATGCCACATCACCAGACTAATATCATCTTGCAGACAATGTACAAATTGAGGGGGCTGTAGAGGAGGAGAGGGTTTCATTCATTTTTTTTAGATGTCTAATTGCTTTTGGTGTTTAGCAATATATAAATAGCTGTATCATCACAAGGCAGAGATTAGATCTAAAATAGCTCTTGCAAAGTGAAAAACAAATTCTTAGAGAGTTCTTCTCTTTTGAAGCATGTGGAATAAGGCCATCATTTCACACACTGCCCAAAGAAGTGGTATTTCAAGGAGGAAAGATTCATGGGAGCATTCCCCCTCTGAGACAGCAAAGACAACGCTTTGCTCCTCAAGAAAAGAAACCTATTACTATCTCATCTGGAGCAAGAGTGATTTCACTCTTTAGTATTCATGTGAGAAGGCAAACAGTTCATCCTTTAAGGTTGGCTTGTTTATCCACATTATGAATGCCATACTTCACAGAAAAAAACTAGTTTGGTGATGGTGCAATTCCTTTATATGATAGTTTTAGTTCTCCCTTTTTTTTAAGAATAAGCCTAGAACACCAATGCTCATTTTCTGCTAAGTGATCAGTGATCCATTTAATATAATCTGTTACAAAACAAAGCAGCCTTAGGATGGGCTTGTTGAACTTTAGCAGATTCAGTATTGAAGTTTCTGTTGATTTCTTTCTCACTTCCTCCAGTGCATCTTAGAGCAGGATAACTGGCAAGTTCTTAGGCACTTAAACTGTTTTTCCTAGGATGAGGAGTCACACTAAACATACTCATAGTGAAATCCCTGATTAACATTTTCTTCAGAAATCCTGACCAGTGGCATTAGTAAGTCATTTAAAACCTTGAGAACTGTGGACACCCTCTCCCACCTCACTGGCAAAGCAATGTCATCCCAAGTAGGAGGATGTCCAAACCCTTTTTTTAGAAGCAAAGAATCCCAGTTGGACAGTTTGGCCAAGCCTGTCACTCGTGTGGGAGTGAAGGCTGACTGAAGCCTCAACAGCTGAATACCTACCACAAAAAAGGCACATTTACTCTGCACTGCTGTACCTGAGATTACCATCACGGTTGTTGACATCTGCTGCTCCCCTTCTTTCTGCCAATCCATACAATGAGAGACAGTCAATTTTGAAAGCTCATCAACCCCTACAGTTATGATAAAGTATATGCAGGAGAAAGGCTGAATTTGCATGAGTATTCCCCAGGGAAGCTGATGTTTCATTGTCCCAGCCAATTGATTACAATGGAAACACCATCAAGCCTCGAGAGTACTCTTGTCCTGAGAGGGCTCTCATCTCCCTGGTACTAGAGGACCTTGTGAAAGCTAATACATTTGCCACCAGCATCACTTCTGTAAAATAATGCTTTTATCCCTACTCACAGAGATAGGCACAAATCCGTGAAAATACTCCATACCAAACTGAGACCAAGATCAGGAGGAACTGCCCATATACTTGTGAGGAGATCTGAAGCTACAAATTTGCTGAAAATCCTCCGATGTATAATTTGCAGGTAAGAAAAGGGACTTGAAACCCCACCCTGTAGAACCTCCTCTTTTCCAGAGGACCCACAGTCCCATGAGCAGGAGGCTAAAGTGACTCGCAGGGTGCAGTCCCCTAGTGCTGAGCACTGTTCACATCACATCAATCTACTCCAGTCAGTCCACAGATGCTCTCCAATATTCCCATGAATTGTAAAAATAATAGAGGCATCAAAGAAGCCTGTAACAGGCATGTCATCACAAAAGGCAGGGAGGTGTTGTGTCCACCCAGTTGCTGAGCTGAAAACTGCCTTATTTATTTGGAGAACACATGACTGTCTTCCTTTCCCACGTGTAGGCTGGAGGACTTCAGATTGGAACAGTATTCCAGCTGAGGAGCACAGGAGTCCAGAGTCAAATGGCAGGCAGCTGGCTTAGTTACCCCCGGCTCAATCCTGACCAGCCTTGCCAGGGCAGCACTTACTTTAAAAACACTAAAACATATTAACAGAAAACAAAAATGTGATGTTTGCAAGTTGAAACAGAGTTATAAGTAACTGTCCATCAATCACACTGAAAGCTGACTGGCAAAAATGGGTTACTCAGATCCTCTACGTGTGAGGCTCAGTTTCTGCCCAGTTCTTGTGCAATACTGTTTCCTTTAAGCTGCTCTCACTTTCACAAGCTAATTTTCACCAGATCCTTGGGTATAACAATGTACACACAAGACACATAGAGCACACAGAGAGCTGGGCAGACTCAGGTGCACAGTGAGGTTATGTCCCTCTCATGTGGTTCACACTCTTTCAGCACCACACCTCTATCTAGTGCAAACAAGGACATGGTAGAAGAAAACTGAGCATCACTTCTTAATCTTCACTGAGATCTCTTCTTAATGCAGAAGTACTAATATTTGTTGAACAGGTCTCAGTTTTGAGATGAAAACATGTTTTTGAGGCAAACCCTGAAATATCAGATCCCACAACTAAAAACCCTTATCTGGCATGGGTTGTTTATTCCTGCATTATCTGTTTACATGTAATAACCAAAAAAAGTTAAAAAATAAAAGAAAGACCATGAACAAATACTGTCTATGGGTACCAAGATACCTGTAAGTGTCATTAAGTCTGGGACATGCTACAGCTTGCTTTATTTGCAGAAGGACCTGGCAGGTTATCAGTTCTCTATCAATAAAATATAACTGTTTATACTGCACCTTTACAGGATTGTCAGATCTCAGACTTCCTCTAAACTGAAAATACCATTCATATAAAGCATGCAGTTGACTGAAATATCACATATCAACTCTGTGTGATACCCAGACAGGATCTCAACCCCAGTCTTGCATGCAATTTATGGAGACTCAAAGTTTCTGTTCCCAGTGCTGCTGGGAGACCTTTTAAACAAGGAAAGTGTGGAAAGCACACTATTTTTATTGTGAAAATCCAATGATATAAAGTAGCATGATTGATGAAGCCACTGTAAGACCAGTTTCCAAAAATATAGTTGATGCTCTGCATGTTTTTTTCCACTCCGAGTGAGCTGCAACAGACTATTCAGCTGGTTTCTCACTCCCCCTTCCATTTTCCTTTTTTTTTTAAATCCCTTGGGGCAGAGCCAAGAATCTCAATGTGCCACAATAACCACGTTTACTTATTTCCAGCTCTTGTCTGTAGTATCATATCATAACAGCTCAACCTGGCATCAACATGGTGCTCCTCACTGACAAGCCCAGTAAGGAATCCAATCTGTTCCTCATTATGTGATGCTTGGGAGATATGGGAGGGTGGGGAAAAAAAAAACAAAACATAAAGGAGTGAAGGGGGAGATAACTAGGGCAGCAGTGGACAGAATGAGAAATAGGAAGCAAGTAATGACTGACAAAAGTGCGAAGGAGGAACATGACACAGGTATGTAGAAAGAATGAAAAACAAAAACATGAAACAATGAGGGAATGGGACAGGTGGGAAGGAGAAAAGCAACAAGACAGAGTCAGAGCTAGGGGAGGTAAGAAATCCTAAAGAAAACAAACACTCCTGGAACATAGTCCCATTGGTTCCTAAAGCATAGGCTTTCTGAATAGTTCTTCCCAGAGCTTAATTCACTGATGGTATTGAAAAAACCCCCCCAAAAAACAACTTCCAAGGCTGGTAAAAAGTGTTCCCACACTAACCCACTACCAACTGGCTGTGATTTCCTCTAATTGCAAGCGAATAATCAGGTTCCCCCCTGGGCAAACCATTAGTGAAAAAAGGAGAGCAGAGTGAGCGAGGAAACACCTGCTTAATTGAGTGGATTTGCCTTTCCAGAAAGGCTGGTGTATTGGTGCATTGTAGAGAGTCACAGCAGAGTTAGGTGTGGGCGTGAGCTTACACAGTCTATTAAGCATCATTTAATTGCATTTAAATAATTAATAATGAAGCGTATTTTAATTGCATATAATTTCTTTGTTGCACCTTGCAAAGTGCAAGTCATAAACACTCAGCAATGCCAGATCTCAGCATGCCCAGGCTGTCTGCAATCACCTGTACCCATGCCTTTGGACTTGAGCTACAATTAGCCAAACACATGTAATTACTTCCTCCACAGCCCTGGCTCCCCCGTGGGCCACAGAATGTGAAGGGGCTCCTGAAATAAAACTGCTGTTCAACATATCTTTGCTATCCAGAGAGGCTTGGACATGCTGGAGAGGTGGTCCAATTTGAATCTCATCAAGTTCAACAAGGCCTTGTCTTGAGGACAAGGACCTGGTCATGCTGGGGGACGAGCATCTCAACATGACCCAGCAATGAGCCCTCACAGTCCAGAATTCAGTGTCCTGATTCTGCACCTTTCCTCCCTCCAGTCAGACCCCATCTAGAGTGCTGTGTCCAGCTCTGGGCCACCCAACATTAGAAGAACATGGACCTGTTGGAGTGAAGCCAGAGGTGGCCATGAAGATGATATTTCGGCTGGGGCACCTTTCCTATGAAGACAAGCTGAGAAAGCTGGGGTTGTTCAGCCTGGAGAATAGAAGGCTCCAGGGAGAACTTCTAACAGCCTTCCAGCACCTCAAGAGGCTACAAGAGATCTGAAGAAGGACTTCTCACAAGGGCATGTAGTGCTAAGACAAGGGGAACAGCTATCCATGGAAAAAGGGTAGATTTAGATAGATACTAGGAAGAAAGTCTTTACTGTGAGGTTGGTGAAGCACTGGAACGGGTTACACAGAGAACCTGAGGATGGCCCCATCCCTGCATGCACTCAAGGCCAGGCTGGATGAGGCCCTGAGCAACCTGATCTAGTGAATGGCATCCCAGCTCATATTAGAGACCTGACATGGTGTGCCACCTAAAAGATAAAGGCAGAGGCAACAAGATCTTGATTTTCTATGTAAACTGAGCTTAAACTGGCAGTCAGGTAAGTGCATGCATGTGATCCCAAAAGCCTGCTCCCCATTATTACCTAAACCTAGAGGAAGCTCCCAAGAGTTTCCTTCTCAGTCCCCCAACAAGGCTCCCTTGCTCAGCATATGTATTCTATGATCATTCGTTCTTTAGTCATAAACATTTTTCCCCCTCTTTTTTGGAAGGATACATTAAGGGAATCCAGATGGTCCATTTCATTTGTCTGCTGGAGCTTCACGCTTAGAACTTAGGCTTTATTTAGCTATCAAAAGTATGTAAGTATGGCTCTTGTCCCTGTGCTTTAAAGTCTCCCAAAGATTTCGAAAGCAGCTGCTTACTCAGTTTGCCATATATGGTTTGCATGATGGTGTGATTAATATGGGTCTCCTTGGAACTGGCTCAGGTTGGTTTCCACATCTCACAGCCAATTAATCAACATGCAAAAGAAGCTCTTTCAGGCCAGAGGCTGATACAGAGTGCATGATAAGGGCACTGAGAGATGCTTGAGGTATCTGCATTACAGGGAAGCAGTTATTTCCTTCCTTTCAGAAACCATCACACTTAGGCCTGCTATGCTCAGACACTGTGAGGCTCCAGGTCAACTGAATTGTGTCAAAATCCACTAAACAAATAAACAAAGAAGTGTCTGTGCACCAACATGCTTGTACAAGCTACCTAGAAGTCAAGGAAAGAGACATGGCAGATACCTTGGGAAGAAGTATGGACAAGCATTTGCAGCTACATTCACAACACAAGTTCAGAAAACTCCATCAAATTATGTAACTTGATCTTTACATTACAGGTAAACATACAACTCCCACCTACTGCCCCACAGATCCCAGTCCTTTGTTTCATTGTAGATCAGTTTTGTTGGGCTAAAACAAGACTGAATCTGAAAACAGAAAGAAAAATCTAACATTTCCAAGGATAATTTGTTCCAGTGAATTGTAACTCTGTCAAAAACGTGTCTCACTTTCTGTGCAAATTTGTCTGCCTCAGCTTTTAGACACCCTTTTGTGCTCTCTTTCTCCACTAGATTGAAGAGCCCTTTAGTGCTTAATGTTTTCTCTCCCTGAATGTACTTAATGCTTGCAGTGAAGAACTCACCATTTCAGACAATTTTCCTTTCAAAGCCTGTTATTTCAGAGTAACTACACTCCAAAGTTAAAAATCACAAAAAGTGTCTAGACTAGTGTATTCCTCCTGATAATATGCTTAGTAAGCAGGATTACTGGCTAAAGCTCAACTTAGCTAGTCAACTGTATAATAATGTCTTGTTTATTTAATACTATTTCCAAAGGCTTTACAAATTGCTTGTAAAAAGAGGTCTGCATGTCACTGAAAGGGTCTTATTCTTCACCACATACTGGTGGCTGGGTGAGCCTGAGCAATGCTCTGCAACAGGGAGTGAACTGGCTCTACCCAACACGCAGTGGACGCCTAAGTTTTGCTTTTCTACACTGCTTCCTGAATAGACAGAACTATCCCAGAGCTTACAGTATTCCAGTGTAACAGCTATCCAAAACCAAGCTGGAGTTCTGATCTTTGTTCGTAGCACTGCACATGAGAAAGCATCTTGTTGATTGCCAGCTGCATTAAGTGCTACAGGAAAGTAACTGGTTGTGCTATGAAGGTGCATGAACAAACCCACACATGTTAGCTACTGGTACCAACACTTGGTGTTATGGTTGCCTGAAAATGCCTTCCTCAAACATTGTTTTTCATGGCTTGCTCACTACTCATCCAGACTGCAACCTGTAATAGCCTGAGGTTTTCCAGGCCAGATTGCCTGCACCATGGTGAAACTTACTGAAGACAGAACAATTCTTTTTTTATGACTCATAATAAATCAGAGCTGTCTGAAGATTTCTACTGTCCATGTAATTTGCAAGATAGACTTTGAATTGGCATGGGAGGGGCCTTCAAGTCCCAGCATTTTTTTCCTTCTCTTTGTTAAATGCTGTCCATTTTCTCTCCCAAATTACAAGCCCTCAAAATACTGTCACTGACAAAGAGTTGCTGCTCATTTCCTACAAGATCAGAGGTGATCTGTGCAATGTCCCTGCAAACTAGATGCAATCCACTCTCTATGGATGTCACATGCAATTGCTGTTATTGGCTGTACCAGCCTTTGCAACCTGTTTGTCCTAGAGATCAGTGCAGGCTGATCAGTTGTGCTTGTCAGTGCTCTCACCAGTCTCTCAAGGCAGGAAGGAAGGAGGATGGAAGAAGTACCAAGGATAGGCAGAAAAAGCCTGTGCCTGAAAAACTCATCCAAAGCCTACAATGAGAAAATTCCTGCACCTCAGTATTTCAAAGAAAACAACTGCAAAACCCTATGGAAAAGTGTGTTGCATGCATGTCTAATGACAGCTGATGCTAGACAATCTGTTACTAAACGGGTTTGCCATTTATCACTACCACACAAGGGTACTTTATCTTTCCCAACCAAGAAGTTACTAGCTGAAATAACAATTGCTATTGTGCGCATCCAGGAGCAGCCCAAGCTCTTCTCCCCACTGTCTCCTTGCGTGCAGGCAATGAGGCTGCTCTCAGGTAAGTCAGGACCACAGAGCTGCGAGGGCTTCTTGGTCATCACCGGCTGCATGAGCTGGAAGGCAGGCAGGAGGACAAAAGGGGGTTAGGAGAACAGAAGCTCAGCTGAAGGCTCCATGGGCCACTGCCTCCCAACCTTTCTGTCACAGACATATTCTGAAACAAAAGCTTCATGGGCAGCTTCTACTTGCACACATCACACCTCCACCTACCCTGGCCCCTCCAGGTGTAATGGTCCTTAGCAGATCCAGCTGGTATCAGCTTTTTCCAGCACACATCTGGTGCTTTCTAGGGGTATGTGTTCAGACAAGTCAGACACCCAAAATCACCTACAGAAAGATGCTTTTTGGGATGTTAATTATTCTCTATTCAAATGCTGTTCTCCAAATTCAGTTGGACTATGGAAGAGAAACTTGTTGAACGAACTTGAACAGTCATTCAAAGCCCAAGCACCACTTGAGCAGGGAACAGAATAGGATAATCAATTTGCACTAAAGGCGACTGCTCAATCCTTTGAATTCAAACCAGGGGATACTGCAGGGCACAAAAGAGGAAGGAAGGGCACCATGGGCAGCCTTCACCCTGAAACCACTTAAGCCCAAATGCTTGCATTCTCTGCCTTATTAATCTTTTTTTAACATAATTGTTTGCAAAGAATAAGCAAAGACATGGTTTGTTCTCCTAGGGACAGGACACTTGATTATTTTATGTCTGTGACACCTTTCTTTGTATTTTATTTAAACAAAATAATAAATGCATATCACTGGTTTGAAATTTACCTGCCCAAACCTAGACACAAGCTGTGTTTGCTTTTACTATGAGAGCCTGTTTCCTAACAGGAAGGCAGAATTATCTGATAGAAAACACAGTTAATGTAGCACAAACAAGTTATTAACTGGAGTCCAACAGGGCACATGATGAGCAATCCTAAAACCACAATTCAGTGGGGTAAAACACCACCATGCAACTGAGCAAAATAACCTGCTTCCAAGGTCTCGAGACTGCGTGGGATAGAAATAATTTTAAATCAATTGAGTTACTGTTTCTTAGCAATTTGATAGAAAGGAGAAACAGTGTAATTGGCAATCAAGTACTCCTTTGGGAGCTTCCAAACACAGCCAGCTGGATTTGTAAATGCATGTTAATCTGCCAGGGCCAAATCCTGCAAGGCGCTTAGAGCAGTGGGGTAAACTGCAAGCTGGGTGTATGTTATTCCAAACAGGGATGTAGGCAGTAAAGGAGTACAACTTGCATGTCAAAGGAATGCTGCTTTTGTCCCTAAAAGTAAATATAAACCTGCTTTCACTCCCTTGCCAACACAGAGCGTTCTTTCAATGCAATCAAGCACTGATCTACTCACCCTTTACTTGCTAAGCAGTAGCTAAATATAGCTCAGGAAAGAATACGCAGTCTGCATGATTAATTAGCTGGTGTCTTTATCTAACTTTCCTTCAACCTTTATACACTAAATAATATCTATTTATTAAATCAATGAGCTTGTGTATAAAACTGAATCCATAAGTTACTATAAATAGGCAGGATTTCATTGCAGGAGCAAACACTACAGGCAAACTATTGGAGTCATCTGGATCCATCACTTGAGAGTGAGGGGAGACACTGATAATGACCTCAACTCGAAGGGACAGTTGTTAGAGCCCTTCAAGGATTGTTTCAGGGTTTACATAGAAAGAAATAGTATTCCAGCTGAACTAATAATCTTCTTTCATTCCTTGAAATAATTTCCTTCTAGTATTACTTACCTTTATCTCAAAACTATGAAACCCTGTGCTGTGAAGGAAGATGAACTAGAAGTGACCTGTCTTGCTTACCAACCAGACTATTCAAATAAATAAATTCAAAGACAAATTCCCTTCATAAAGAGATATGCTCCTTGCCCATTACCAAGTCTCTAAACCATCCAATCAATTAATCATCTTAGGTATTCCACTTGGGAGAGGTTGCACTGTGTCAGGCAGAGGGTTCTCTATTGCTTTTATTGCAAGAGCCCAGATGACTACCTAAAAATAGTTATCTAACTTCCAGATGGCTCAAGTCAGGTGAGATGAATCCTGCCTCGCTCTGGCCATGTGTCTGAAGAAATGGCTGGCGTTCTGTAGAGCATCTCCAAAGAACTTCACTTTAGAATCATAGAACAGAGTCATATCCTGAGTTGGAAAGGATCTACAAGGACCATCAAGCCCAGCTTCTGGCCCTCCACAGGACAGCCCAAAGAATCACACCATGTGCCTGAGAGTATTGTCCAAATTCTTGAATTCTGTCAGGCTTGATGCTGTGACCACTTCCCTGGGCATCCTGTTCCAGTGGCCAAGCACACCCTGGATAAAGAAATATTTTCTAATATCCAACTCAAACCCTGCCCAACACAGCTTCATACCATTCCCTCGGGTCCTATGACTAGTCAGCCCAGAAGAGTATCAGTGCCCGTCCCTCTACTTCCTCTTGTGAAGAACTTTGATTTCTGACAAAACCCCCACTTTTACATAAAATTTGCGATGCTTTCTTCTGTATTTTTGTCATATATGTCCTCCAACATACTGAAAAGCAGAGCCAGTGCTAAATCCTAGTCTTATTGCTGTCCCCTGAGAAGTGTTTGAAATCATTCATAAAACCAGACCCTATAGCTGCAAAGACAGGCAAGCTGCAAATAAATCCTTCAAGGTTGCTGGGAGAGGCCAGGCCAGCATCATCTGGATGTTCCAGGCAGTCTCATTTCCCACCAACTCCTTCACTGAGCACAAGTTATTTCTGAGGGATTTGCAAGTCAATAGATATTAAATATGAGCAGTTTGCAGAATGACAACTACTTTGGGACTGGTACTTTATAAGCAACACAAGGTGTGGAAGAAAAAATTCTTCCCATGTGAAGAATAAATATAATTATATCACGCTCCTTGCCTTTCTTCCCTGGTAAAGAACAGACACATCAAGAGGCCAAATTTTCTCTGATCCATTAACATGCAGCCCTTCACATTAAACAAAGCAAACTGAAATTCTACAACCGCAAACTAATTCCTGAGGGGGCAAGAGGAAATTAAAACCAAAACCACAAAAAAATTCCACCAAAGTTTCCCAGGTTTCACATGCTCTGAGGAATCAAAATCGTGATATCCATGTCAGTTCCAAGGTACAGAGTGAAATTAGATCCTTCAAGGTGTAGCAAGTCAGCAATATGAAGATGCCTTTTGTTATTCCTGTGACATTTCAGAAAGACCACTCTATTCTGCCTCTGGCCTGTGATTATTATCTGAAGACATCTCAAGGAAAGTGCTGTGACATCCACAACAAGGAAGTGTTTTACAACTAAACCAGACTAAACAGTAGAAAATACAATGGGAAGTAAAATACAGCATTGTTTCCCCAGCGATGGCTCTATTACAGCCTCCACTAGTGCAAAGTACCAGAGGATTACTTCCTTCCTCCTGGTAATGATTAAATACTAATTTGGAAAAATGGGCCATAAAAAACCCAAAACCTTAATACTTGAGAGAAGAATTCTATGGTCTTCAACCCAATGCCAAATCCCAACACAATCGATTCAAGCTGCTGCCTTCCTTCATTTACATGTTCTTTTTTCATTTTGTTCTCATACTTATGATGCCTTGTGAAGGCTGACCTAGAACAGGGACTAGACAGAGGTAAAAAATAAAGTAGGTATTTATTAAAAGGTCTCAATGGATACACATTGAGCAGTACAAGAGCCCAGTCAGGGCTACACCCAAAATAAACCCAAAATGGTCTCAAAATGGATGACTGGTCACAGGGTCTCACACTTTTATAAGTTCTGGAACATCAGCATGTTGGAGTTAATTGTCCAATTATAGCTTTAGCCCATGAAGACCCATCCTTTTGTTTTTCTTCCTTCAGTCCACATTTGCTTACGCTCTTGGGCCTGAAATTTGGATCATTTGTCCTTGGTCCCCAACTAGAGAAGGAATAGTTTTGTCTACCTACTCTGTGAAGAGAGCTTACTATCCCCTAATATGAAGCTCGGAACTACACACTAAAGCAGTAGAGAATCTGAGAAATACAAAAGCTAAAACCTGGGGCATCACCTTTTTCTAAGTTACTTTGTTGGCAGCCTTCCAAACTGTTCCTTCTGAGCCCAGAGCTTGCTGGAAGACCTCTGGCCACTTGTGCTGTGCATCACCTACCCTGTAGCTAAAAGGTCAGGTCAGTAAATCTCCCTTGGCACGCCACGAGCAGGACTGCAGAAGCAGCACCCTGGGGCTCTGCAGCAGGATCCAGATGTTGGTGCCCAGGAGTAGCCCAGCCAGTCCCCACTGCTGGGTGACCACTGGCATGACTCAACCAGGCATTTCAGAGGGATGTAGCCAACACACAGATGTTGGGATGCATCCCTGACCTCTGTCAAGCACGGTGTAAACCAGCAGGCATTGGCAATTTGGAATGGAAAGTAAGGAAATCCACTTTTTTTCCTCATATGAGGGACAGATATTTGCTAAAGACTGAACTGCAGTATGCCACCAGGCAGTGGAGCCATAGCAAGGGTCTATCACAGAAATATGAAACCCACAAATCTCCAGAAATAAGGAGCAAGAGAAGAGCTCCCCAGAAGACATGGGAGGAGAAGGAGCGGCATGCGACTTTTTATTTTGGCTATGACTAATATAGCATTCAAAGTAAGTGCTGCACACCCAACTTGAAAGAGGAAGAAAAAAAATCATTTATCTCTATTAACAACCCTAAATACAGTACTTCACTAACTATAGTTGCACTTTGATTAACACTGTGATTAAAAAGTATATTAATAGGGCAGGGATTTTCCATTAGAACCTGAACAGTAGAGATGAAAGTCATTCTATTTTCTTTACTGTATAAAGATTAGGAAGTCTATTGTAAAGTAATCATTTCATTTCAATTATAATTCCTGAATAAGCAGCCCTCTATGCATTCCTCCAAAACACAGCTTTTTAATTTCAAGCATTAAAATCCCAAGAATGTTGTTTTTTGCAAACCTAAGAGAGACAGTGTGAAAGAGTCAAAGACTCTCCTCTCAGTATGGCAACTACTTTCTCTCTATTTATTCACAGGAAATTTTCTTCAGTGGAAAAACTGGAAATAATTTGGAATTTTACTCCAGAGCTATGGTGCAATTGGACACACCTTTTCCCTTGTTTCTTTTTCTCTTCCTTCTTTTTTTTTTCCTGTCCTAAAACTACAACTAATAAAATGAATTTAGAATTAGGAATTTAAAACCACAACAATTATAAGAATTTTCTACTTTGAGAAATTCAGAATGAGAAAATCCATTTCTCAGTTCATTGTAAAAGCTTAAAATCAGCTTAAAATCTAATGTAGACTACAATTTAAATACTGAATGGAATTAGTTGACAATCTTGACCTAGATTTGCTGGATTCTTAGTTTGTGATAATGTTCAGTTTGGGGCTTTTTGGATCAATTCAAGAAAGAAGAACTTTCAAAATACAGAAGATATTCTGGATTAAATAATTCCTACCAAGGCAACACATCTATAGATCCTAGTCCCTAAATATTTAGAGCAAAAGTAAATGTAGACCACCAATTTTCTTCTTAGTTGCTTGACATTCCACTTCTAGAAACTTCAGAGGGAAAAAAATAAAAACAAAACCTACCAGAGCTCCCTCCGTTGTCTTACAGGGTGTACCAGAGTTATCTCTGAACTCAGCCCTTCATTGTACGATGCCAAATGGACTGTGAAATTGTTTACCTTAATGGACAGTGCTACTTTCTCTTGGAAACAGAATGAAATTTATGGAGTAATCTAAAGCAAAACCACCAGATTTTATTCCCTTACAGTGGAATTGCTTCTGTTCCTTCTCTGCTCACATGGCCACGAGGCTCAGCGGAGAAGGTGAAATTCCAGCAGCCACATCTGTGCCTCGGTCACACACAGACAGCGCCAACAGAAACTCACCGAACCCGCGGCACTGACACCTACTAATGTGGGCAACACGTCCTGCTAGATGGAACACTGGGAATTTCTGAGTCAAGATTTGTCATTTTTCAGTGGCTGCACAATTTTATATACTTAAATCTTGAACCATTAAGATAAAATCCAAAGGCATGTAAACACAAAATGAAAAATAAAAACTAAAAAACCACTATGTTTTCATTTCAACAGGACCAGACACAAAATACTTCCAGTTTACTGACCTTCCTCAAGGGTTATGTATCAGCACGTGCCTATAGAAATATATAGAACTATCTCTTTTTAATTACTGTGTCTGGACAGCAGGAGTCAGACACTGGTTTAACCTAGAGCCTAGGAAGCACAAGTGGTTATCACAGTGACAAATGTGGTTACAAGCCATCCAGACTTCAATCTTATTTGATATTTAGGTTATTATTTAAGTAACTCAAGGCCACAACAGAAGCTAATTCATTAACTGTAATGAAACTGAAGCTCAAGATCTAATATCCCTCCTAAAATTCTTAACATCAGTAATGATAAATCTTCATGGCTTTCAAAAAAATCAGGTTTAAAATACAGGATACCTTCAAATTACTTTTTGTAAGTTATCAAGCTGACATCAGACAGCAATGTTATCAGCTCAGGGATATAAATTAATAAATCTGTTTCTACCAACAATGCTATACAACTTTACAAATTTCTTCAAATTTCTCTTTAGACATTCTGCCAGAAGTAATCCTGTGACACAAGACTAGCACATGGTGTGCAAGAAGGAGACTCCATAAATCCAAGCACCTCTCTTGAATCTCAGGAAGCGTAGTAAATCTAAGTGCAAGGAGCACAGACTGCAAGAAGAACTCACTGAGAGCAGCCCTGTGGGGAAGGACTTGGAGGGGGGTCTTATGGATAAAAAGATGGACATGAGCCAACAGTGTGTGCTCACAGCCCAGAAAGCCAAGCTCATCCTGGGCTGCATCCAAAGCAGCGTGGGCAGCAGGGCCAGGGAGGGATTCTGCCCCTCTGTTCTTCTCTGGTGAGACCCCACCTGCAGGGCTTGTCCAGCTCTGGGGTCCCCAGCACAAAAAGGACATGGACCTGTTGGAGCAGTCCAGATGAGGGCCATGAAGATGATCAGAGTACTGGATCACCTCTCCTATGAAGACAAGCTGAGACAGCTAGGGTTGTTCAGCCTAGAGAAAAGAAGGCTCCAGGGAGAACTTCTAACAGCCTCCCACTATCTGAAGAGACTACAAAAGAGCTGGAGAAGGACTTCTCACAAGGGCATGTAGTGCTAAGACAAGAGGGAACAGCTTTCAATAGAAAAAGAGCAGGTTCAGATTAGGTTTTATGAAGAAATTCTTTACTGTGAGGTTGGTGAGGATCTGGAACAGGTTGCACAGACAAACTGTGGATGCCCCATCACTGCAAGTGCTCAAGGCCAGGCTGGATGGGGCCCTGAGCAACCTGATCTATTGAATGGCATCCCAGCTCACAGCAGAGGGAGTGGATCTTTCAATCCTTCCCTTCCAACCCAAACCATTCTCTGATTCTAAAGCTGGAAGCTGTGGCATGTGTTCCTCTTTATTTCATTTTACTTTCTGAGGGAATGTATGAGGGAAAGAAATCTGAAATTGCTAAAACTGCTATAAATACCAGATGGACAAAATACGGCAAGCTGTAAAACTGAAGGGTAGAGAAAGAAAACGGGGAACACTCCAGGATAAAAGATTCTCAGATTCTCCATCTGCCCTGACTGTCCAACTCCATGGAAATAAAGGAACTCAGCAACCTCACAGCATGAAAAATAATGAAAATGGAGAGCAAATGATTTTCAGTATAATGTAAATGCCACAAATGATACTCTCTAACTTCTGAATAAACAAGTTTGAATCCATGGAAAATTAGAAGGGAAGAGTTAAAGCTCTTTGCTATGTATTCTCATATAATTTATACAAACAATTTACAGAACCTACCCAAGCAGTCCTGTAAGCTTCACTTTTAAATCCATCTTTCTTTCAAATTAAAAGGAAATAACTTACTTTGATTTCAAATGCATTTAAATTAGTGTTTTAACCTGAAATCTGCTATGGAAGAAAATGTAAGACCTTATCTTGAAATCTTCAGGAATAAAAGCTCCTTTTTTGAACTCACAAAATTCAGACATGATTCTGGGTGAAAGACAAGGAGCGAGAAATCTTATTTTTCTTCTTCTATAATCTCAGAAATGCAAAACTGTAGCCATGTTTTGCCAAGACTAACAATAAAACAAAAACCTTATAATGCATCTAAAATTATGGCCAGGAAAAATACAGTGAACAAGAAGAGGTGAAGTTCATTCAAATCAGATGGCAGCATAACAGGAACATTTACCAAACCTAGACATGGTGGAAGACATAGCTGACCCTCGATCACTCAGGGTTGACTGACCGATATGCATATCCTAAGTATCTCTTGATGTGTTCAGATGGTTAAGAAATTCCTGGATGATATTTCAGTTATTCCCATCATTTTTGCCAGCACATCAGCTTTACTGCATGTACTGCCCATCCTGCTTCCACACCAGGACTCAGCTAGGCCCTGCTCCATGGACTGGGTATATTCTACCCAGTTGATGTGATTTGGCCACAGCTAAATAAACTGAGATTAACTAAAGCTGCAGATCACAGAGCCTACAAGCACAAATCAAAAGTTTTCTATGTCTGCCTTCCTAATGAAAAAGGCAGATTTCAAGGAACAAAACTGCTGTCATTTCCCACTGTCCTGGAAGTCAGTTTATATTTTATTAAAAGATACAACTCCTCTACAACTATCCTTACATGTCGAATAGTTTGGTGTCTGGTGCAACCTGGTCTGATACTCACTGTGCATTCAGAGTAGAGAGAGAGCCATTTCCAGAGGGCAAAGCATCCTCAGAAGAGCTTGTTACAGAGGAAGCTCAAGGGATTGGACACAACAGGCAATTCCTAGACAAATGACATCAGATGAACACGTGCTACACCATTTGACTGTCAAAACACAGTGTCAATAAGTGTATCAAATACCTAATCCAGACCAGGCTGCAAATAAACTTCTCCTTGATGCACTCTGGCTCCCACAGCCAAGCAGAACTTGGCCCTTTCCACCCCATGGGGCTAAGATCAAGCCTGCACTGCACAGAGATGCTAATACCACATATTAGATGTTTATGAGGGATAAAACCAAAGTGTGCTGACAGTTATCCTTGTACCACTGTGAAGAAGTAAAAATGACTATTTCAAGTAACATCCAGTAAGAAAGAATACATCAGCTGATTAATAATCAAAACTCTCATCACAGGTCACCTTTTCAGTTCAATGTTATCTTTGCAACCATGTCTGCTTTCCCTTTGGAATCATTACATTTCTCAGCCATCACAGAAAGCAGTTTATTTCTACACATAACTTAGGAAAATCACCAGTTTGTGAAACAGCAAGTCCTCACACTTGGAATTGCTCTCACATCATAAAGTGTATACATGCTATTTTATAAACACATTTTATTAGCTTGGCTAAAATAGTTTGGCTGCAGTGCTGACATTAAAATTGCTTGAAATTAATTTTGGAAGTATCTCTCCATTTGTTTGAAAGTTTACCCCATTACTAAGCATTTCTTCACTAAGCCTTCTATGCCACATACCTGCCTTTAACTCAACCTTTTCCTACAGCTCAGCTTAAATTAATAACACGTTCAAGAACTGCATTGGTGAAAACAACTTTAAAATATTTTTTTTAAAGTTAAAATAATGTCTATAAGAGGTGACAGCATTTCCATGATTCACCCTCAAAAAGGGGTCAGAAGCAGCATGCAGGTACACAGATGTAACCAAAGCTCCTGGAGAGCTTGGTTCAGGCTGCTGCTGCCCAGGATTGAGCCCAGTAAAGAAAGGAGGATCAGGGAGGGCATCCCATGCTCACAAAGTGAGCAAATTGCAAAAGGCAGTATAAGAAAGTATAAGTCAGTAGAAGGTAGCCAAGAAAAAAATTCTACAAGGGGTAAGAACAGCCTCAAGTGGGCCTTCCCACCCAACCAGGAGCATGCAGTGGGATGTGCCAGTGGGATCCAGGTTGTTACAGCAGGTGCCGAGCCTGCAGCGCTGGATCTGCATGGAGGCACCATGCTGAGCATCTGCAGCAGGCTGCCCTCTAAAAAAAACATGAGCTGAGTGGAGTTCTCTTTCAGCTAGAAGACAGCCAAAGTCATAAACTGAGTACCCATGGATCTACCAGTGGCTAAATCAAAGCTTTACTTCAAACACAACTCAGTAAGGTTTTACATAGTCTTCGCAGCATAATTTAGGGGATTTGGACTGGATAAGTGGACAAGGTGAAGTTACTGGCTAGACTGCTGCATACAAATAACAGAGGTCTGTAGCTCCAAATGTTCTGGCTCATCACACATCCAGGGGTTCATTGTGACAAGGGATCTTAAAAGGTCAGGAGTGGAACTGTTGCTGTTCAGCCACAGCCTCGGTGGTGGATAAAAACAAGCCTCACCCAGTTCACAAATGACACAGTTTAGAAGGAACAATGGATATTCTGGAGAGCAAGGCTTCTCTTCAGAGGCACTGAAGTAAGATGGAAGACTGACATGAAAGCAATTTACAAGAACCATCAAAACTTCAGTGAATAAAAGCAGCACTGGGATTTGCTGTTCATCCACTGGAGCCCAATGGGAGCAGGTCAGAGGAAAATGTTGTGGTGATTCTGGTGGGTAACAGAAAGAGCCAGCAGTGTCTCCATGCAGTGGTGATGGAACAGCAGCCCAGTTTTAGACTCCCCAGTGGGAGTGCCCCTAATGACAAATTGATGTCTCACCAGTAAGACTGTCAGAGGACCCAAGCATGCAGTGGAGGAGAATCAGATAAGGGAACTGGATCTGTGAAGAAAAGGCTAGCAGTGGCAGAGGGAAATTTCACTGCAGTCTTCCCACCTAAAGAGAGGCTGCAGTGAAGACAAAGCACAGAGGAAACAGTCATGCGTGGCAGCAAAATAAACCTCTGTTGGAACTAAGTGAAAACTCATTGCCAGAAGGGTAGTAAAACACTGGAACAGCCCTCCCAGAGACATCTGCTCAACCAATTTGGACAAGGCCTCCCTAGAGTAACTGGACCCAACACTGACATTAGATGAAGCTGGAGTAAGAGGACCTACTTAACCTAAAAGGTTCTGCCATTTTTTCTGATGTGCTTTGAGATACAGATCGTTGTGTTTTCTGAAAAATCAGGCCATAAAATTTCTGTATATTTCCTGTTTTAATTTCTTTGTACCTCTGTTTCCCATCTGTGATGTATTATTAACATTATTACCAAGGATGGAGTCCAAGTCAAGATTCAGATTCTTAAATGTAGGTGTCTCAACGTGAGCCAAACACCTACGCTCCCCTCATGCTCAATGAACATCTGAAAAATCAGCTCCTTCCACACTGTCATTATTGCCATTTAAGGTTCTCCAGCATATTACCTGAGGCATCCTCAAGGGACTGACAGTTATGACAGAAATTATGCATGGATTGATACTCCTCATCATTTCAAGCAAGAGACTGGGTAGGCAATGCTAGGACATATAAAATAGCCCCGCTAGCCCTTCAGCTGGAAAAATGCAGGCTCACACTCAGAAATGCCTGACATCATGCCCATGGGTCTCCACTTTCAAGTCTCAACTCCAGCTGAATCCTAACCATGATTTCCACAGCCAGTAAGAGTTGTCTTGAAAAAAAATTTAAGATATAAGATACAGTGGGGAGTGAAGAGCATCATGGAAATTGGAGTTAAATACAATGAAATTTATCTTTTTTTAAAAATATGCTAAAAAACTGTCAATTGGGCTACAGTAAATAAAAGGGAAAAGCAAAGTAATGAACAGTCCCCAAAATACTGTGCTTTGAATAATAAAAGCCTTGCAAAAATACTACTGCTAACCACTAATGACTGTATAATTAAAGAGTATCCAATAATGCAGAGTGTGGACAGACTAGATTCACACAGGTATTTCCCTAACTTGCAAGGTTTCTGACTTTTTCACCTTAATACTATTATTTTAATGCTCTTTCAGTGTGCAGTGTTCCAGGCACAGTCATGAGTATATGAATACTAAAGGGTAAAGTTTTCAAAGACACTCAGTGTTGGATTAACATTTGTCTCCCTGAAGACCAGGGTAATTTCTTTATCCTTCTGACATCTTCCTCCCCCTCCTCCCCAGCTTGAGATTTATAATGTAATTTTATACAGCCTTACTTTTTCTTCTTGAAATCATTCTTGCTGCCTTATGAATTACATCCATAATATCGTGTTCTGAATACCTATTTTAAGGAGTTTCTTTTGTCCTAATAGTTCATACAGAAAGTAGGTTGAGGCTGGCAACACTCCAGTGAAATCCACATTCAGTCACTCCATTAAGGAAAGAAGTGAATACTTTTGCATATTCACTTAACCTAAAATATAAACTAGCACATGGCTGTGAAATAAAGCCATTATTTTACAGCATCAATATTGTTTCCTACCAAATGCCCTAAAATGAAGGGTTTCTTCAGGGTACAAAATAAAAACACTTAACCTTAAAAATTATAATTTTTCAGCAATTAAATGTTAAAAATATTATTTTATTTCCTATCATATTAAATACCACAAATTGACAACAGCTCTACATGCTGAAAGTATCCAGATGCATTTCCTGATTGTGAAGAATCAGCAGTATAATGTAGCAGGAGACTGGTATTGTGCTCATTAGATCACTAAGCAGCAGTGCTTACAGAATATTTAACTACACTCTACAAAGATATTCAAATGTAGCTGTCAGAATGTGCTTGGAAAGTTTCCACCTAACACAGAAATGCAAAAGATGAGAAATTATCTCCCTTTAAAGGAAAAAGTTCAAGGTGAATGTAACCTGATTAGCTTGCTTTGTTATTAATTAAATTCAATAAAAATCTCAAATATGGCATGCCATCTTTTATTAGCATTTCTGCAGAAATAAGAACTATGCTTATAATGCAAGAAAATTTAGTCAGAATTAATGGAATATCAAAGAATAATAACAGAGCAGATGAAGGATTTAAGTTCAAAACATGACACTGAAGGGAGAAAATTTAGTATCTCCTAGAGAGATATATAAAAAAACCCTATGAATATTAGTACTATGCAATTTACATATTATATACTCCATATGTATTGCATGCTATAGAAATAGCAATTTCTTTAAAAGTGCTTTAGGTATTCTGAGGGGGAAAATGTTCACCTAAGAGCAACATGACACCAGAAACATGGTTCCCTACTCTCCTTTCTGTCTCAATTGGATTTTTTTTATCTCTTGCCATATGGTAGAATGGTTTATTTATTTGTAGTAAGAATTTGCCAAGAAATGGCCTGAGCAGTGTTTGTCTGTAAAGTCACTCCAGTTTCAGCATTCACATTAGCCTACCACCTAACCAAGCACACCCTTCCAGTAGAGAAAACAGATCTGCTTTAGCATGGAAAATGGGCAGCATTGCCCCATCCACTTTGGACATTAACAATGAAGATTAGCCTGGGGAATTTTGTATCTCTGTTGGTCTGCTGAACTTCTGGGGTATAAACACAGAAGTAGCTGTCTTCTTTCAACAATACAGAAATGAATACTATGAATATTCTATACAAATGTGTATTTCCACATAAAGGGAATTTTAATTAGTTAAAAATATTCTTTTAATCTCAAAGTACTTATTCTCTGAGAAGGCATATTCCCAGTTGAAAGAATTTTCCATGGTATAGCCTTCTAGCATTAAGACAAAAAAGGGAATCTCCAGGTATCTGATCAGTGGTAGTAATACTGAAAGACTCACTTCATAGTCAGCAAGAATTAATAACCACTTAATCAAAGAACACTAGTAAATCTGTGGCTTACCAGAAAACTCTAACAGGTATTAATTGATGTCATCTGTACACAAGGAAGAATCCATTTGTGACCCAAATGTCATGAAAATCAGCATAATTACACACTTTATAATGCAGGTGATTTTTTTTCATTAAATTAGGAGCTCAAAGTGTGACTAGAATTTCATCACTTGATTAGCTTTATCTCATGGAGAGCATTTCCTTCCAGCTAAACCCAGAGAGCAAAGCTGAGAGCTAAAGATGCATGTGCCAACTATTAAACATACAAAGGACATTAAAAGTCGAAATACAACATTTTTCAAGTTACAGAACTGGTAGTCAACCAGAACATAACAGAAAGCTACAAAATTATACTACATTGATGGAATATAAGAAATAACTAGCTCAAACAAGGAGAATGGGACACTTAAAGGACTAAGGAGACCATCAGGAGAAACACTAGGAAACCCCACCCCATCCCTCCTCAATGAATGAGACAGTGATAGCCTTCAGAAAAGAGAAACTTCAAAAAATGTGATATTTGATTAGAAACATAAACATGCCTCAAGCTAAGAAGTTATGAAAAATGTTCTCAGTAAGTTTTTCCATGAGACAAATCCATCACTCCCATGAAGCACAAAACAAATCATATTTGGGAGACAAGAGAACTGTTCCCTCATGGTGCAAGTACTTTGGGAGGCACCATGGTATTTTCTTAGGGAATGACTAATTTGGTAGGAAGACAATGGGGAAAAAAAAAAAGAAGGGGCCTCCTAATGTGGTGGAAGTATAATTATTTTAAAAAATGCATGAACTGCAGCTCTAAACATGGTCTTGGGAGGGACCAGGCACACATCAAGATTCAGCTTCACCTCTCTGAATCAGCTGAGTGTTAAAAAGGTTTATCTGATACCATTCTAGACACTGGGACATCACAGAAGTAATGATGAGGCTGAGGAAGAAGGGGCCAAAGTGGCAAAAAGGAAATCCCCCTTTATCAGTCCAGCATGCCCTGTGTGAAAGAGCGGCAGTCTCTGGGCATGAAGTCAGCCCCAAGATGGATGATGAGAAGGAGAAGGCTTCCTTGACAGAGAGAGGAGAAGCACTCTGCATACTAACTGTGTCCAAAAATATCTGTAACAAAAAGTAGCATTAATTTTTACCTTCTGTCCAAGCATAGCCACAGACCCCCGCACTAATAAAAATCTTCCAGAATAAATGTCCCCACACTTGGGACATTTAAAATGAGGGTCTAAAGTCATAATGCAAAGGGTCAGGAAGATCATTAAATTACCTGCAAGGTCAAAGTAATATGACTCAAACTTATCACTTCATCATGTACTCAAAAAACTCAGGAACTGAATTGTTACTATTAAAAAAAATACACCATTCAGCAGAATGGTGTACACCCACACATGTACTTATCCAATGCACCACTACCCAAACAGAACAAAAATATATTTTAACAAATCTTGCACAAAGTCAAAACATAATTTCTTTTACAGACATGTTAGTCCACAAATCTGCTTTTTCATTCAGCTTGCACTGCTAGAATCACTTATGGACATCTATTACAGAGATCTGCCAAATCCATAATTTGCTTCTTGACATTAAATAAATACATAATGCAGACACACATTTGTCCTTTTCAAAATTCAGCTGAAATCAATTTCTTTAGATAAGAGCATGACCTGTCCAAGTCACCTTCCAAAATTCAGAAAATCTTCCTCCACTGAGGCGTGCACTCCAATCTTTATATCATGGCTCCTACTTGAAAGAGGAGCTATGCACATCCAAGCATTTGACATCAAAATAGGAATTTATGACTGCTGAGTGCCACTGGCATGTGGAAGTGCCATTCATAAAGCAGACACTCATGGCAGGGCTCACTCTTCAAGCAGAGCCAGAGGACATCAAGATCCATTAATAAAATTTTCACATGGAAAACCCCATGCTGGCTGCTCCTAAGCCTGGAAAGTGTTTCACGTTAATCTGTTCAACCTTACATGATACCTATTAGCCTGGATTAAATTAGTGGTGAACTTCGTATTTTACAAACAGTTACACTCAAATTGTCTTCTTAAATTTGCTTTTAAGAAGGGATGTTGATGCTCAGACCAAAGATCGTATAGGAAAGTTATCTGGCTCTGTATTGCTTACAAGTGCTGCCTTTTGGTGGCTAATGTAGCTGGAAAGGGGTCTGTACTATACAACACTTACAAAACTTCCTGGATACCAGCCCTGGTGATTAGTGCTTCAATTTCATAGTCAAATGGAGGTCACTGCAGTAGGTGTTTTTCAAAGGAAATTATTAGGATGGAGAAGGATATAGGGAGGATTTGCTAGAGATGAAAACAAATGACACTGGCCTTGCAATAAAAATTCAGAGTGCAGCAGGGAGGGGAAGATGTATCATCATTAGCTCATTTACCGGTTGTGAACTAGCAAGGGCTCATATCCATGAATCTTTTCATGCTGCATGTTCAGTTTTAAGAAGGCAGCAAGCTCTAGCACACACAAGTGAGATCAGACCCAGTGATCGCACAAGTAATATGCACCCAGAGAGAAAAATAACAGTGGAAGTTTTCTGGCTGGAATACTGCTGAAGTCTGTCACACTGCAAGAGTCATGGCAGACACCTCCGAAAAAATGAGCTGTGCTCTACAGGGGGAATTCTCCCAATGGAACAAGCAGAGCACTTGTCAGCTACTGCTGGGAAAAAATTAGATTCACAGGATCACAGAATAACAGAATGGCTCCGATCAAGAGATGTTTTATTTAACTAAAGACCTACTTCCAACCCTCCCACCATAGGCAGGTGTATTGAGTTTGCATAGCCAGGTTTCGGTAGAAGGGTGAGCTACAAGAGTGGCTTCTATGAGACTGCCAGAAACTTCCTTCCCCATGTCTAGCAGAGACAGTGTCAGGCAACTCCAGGATGGATGTGCCACTTGCCAAGGCTGGACCAGTTGGAAATGGTTGTAAAAGCTCTGATAACATACTGACGAAGATGGAAAAAACAGAAAGTACATTTTCTTGTTAGGTGATGTGAATTAAAATATTGGCATTTACTACAAGGCAAACCTGACTATTAACTTCTTCCTCTATGCTCAGTGACAACTTCTCCTTAGGTATGAAGATTGTGCTGGTGAAGAGGTGAGGGACCCAGCAGGATGGACCACTCTTGCGACTCATTCACTGGGTTTGAGTTCTGGAAATAGGCATTTGGACTTACAGACAAATTTAAAAACCTAAACCATACAAACAACAGACTCTTCAACATTCAGAGGCTGCAAACTGTCTGCAAGCACATCTTAATTCTCAGTGTTTTCTTATCTCCGGCTCAACTCTTCATCTACACAACTGCAGACATAGACTGAAACACTGCTTTCATAATAAAGGGCTGTAAAGCTAATTCCCTTCCAAAACACTCAGACAGGTATTTAAATCCCACTGGCTTCATTGAGTTAAAAGCACTCAGCTAAATAGGAGGCCAGTGCTGATGGCAGAGAATGAAAATACATGACAGACAGACAGGAAGAGAGGACAAACCAGGGTAAGTGCAAATTTGCTAGAGAAGGTTTTGGAAGAAAATAAAAGACAGAATTAAAAAATGGGAGAAAGCTTTCTACTTAATTGAAGATTAAGAAAAAGTAGAAATAGGAAGTGCCACTCAACTGAAGGTACAAAAGGTTGACAGAAGAAGGCAGGAGATTACTTATAGTTTTACACAATTAAATTAATTCCTTTTAATCTTTTTATACATATTGTAAACAAGATCTCTCTATCCCATGAAAATTACCTTTTAAAGGCTGGGAAAACACATTAACTAATCCTAAAATCCCAATTTTTTTTTTTTTGTGAAATCAAAAGTCAAGCAGCAAAGAGCACTATAAACAGTTGTGACCTTCAGAGAGCCTGGCTTTCTCTTTAATTATTCCAAAAAAGACACACTGCTTCAAGCAGCTAAAGAAAAAAAAAAGGTCATTTAAATGGAAATGGCTACACACCACATTTGCAGTGACCAGGATGATACACCCTAAGCGTTAGCAATGTTACACAAAACCAAAAAACCAAACAAGTGGTACCAACAATTCTCACTTTTAATTTTTCTGAAAATAGTTTAAAAATCAGTCTAAAGCATCTAGCACAGGAGTAAAAGGAATTTTGATGATGGCTCTGAGTTGACTATTGAGAGTTACTTAATTGCTTCTATTCCTTCAGGTGCTCATTTCCCAATACTGCAATTCCTGCTGGCATCTTGTACTTGTGCTTCAGATAAAGTAGGAGCACCCTGCACCAGCCTGGTGGCAGACCCAGCGGGTGCTTGCATGCCAATTTCAGACATCATGGAGGAACCTCAGCCACGCTCGAGCCCTATCACTGCCACGGGCTGAGCCCGCAGGGCTGGGGGGGCATGGCACAACCCAACCCCATGCTATGGGAAGGTGACCTTGCCACCACCATCACGACACAGTCACTTGAATTGCATCATTTCATTTTCAAAGACTGATTAATACAAATAAGGCTACCTTATTTTCTTCTGCTCACTTCATATACAGATATATAGGAATTTTGATTACAGCCTAAACAGTGCCTGTTCCACCCTAGTATCAAGGGTACAACCCATCATGCTCAGCAATATGGAAATCTCAGTTAACAACAAAATAGAAATGTTAATTCATCTAGGAGCTACTTCATGAGAACAGAGATATCCATCTACTGCTTACTGCCCCATGCTCATTCAAGAGAGAAACCGTATCTAAATAAATAACTAGAGGTGAAAATGCCAATGCCTCCCAGAGTAAAGAAATCTGAAGGCAAATTGCAGGAAGCCTACAGGATACAAATACTGTATTATTGAGAAACATGTTCTGGAGGATTTTCTGTTGAAGTTTCACGACAATAAAACTCAAATTCAGCATCTGCTGTCATGATATAACAACTGGCAAGACAAATACTTCTCTTTTATATATTTCTTTTTCATTTGTGGCACTATACATTTTGTTGCCATGACAACTAAATGTTTTCTGCCCATCTGTACAGTGACAGAATAGACACATACATCTGTTCACAGATTTTGTTTTTAAAAGACAGATAATATTTTCCCAACTCCTGTATGTCTTTAAAGCTCTCTTTAGTAACAGAATATTGCAATTTCTCTAAAACAGTGGACCATAAATCACACCACTCATGCAGTATGTTGCCCAGGAGACACTCTTAACATCACTCATTGCCAGCACAAATGAAAAAGTCAAAACAGAGGCTGGTGACAAGGACCAGGGAACGTTGCTTTCAGAATGACTTTTTCTGTGTTGCTTTTGCTTATCACTATTGGTGATATCACTGCCAAGAGACCAACTTCCTTTCTGGCTGATTAGAAACAAAAAGCCACTTTCAAACAAAAAAGACAATATATGAATAATTAGGGATAGGGTAATCTTTTTTTATTGCCATGTAGTCTAATAACTCCCTGAAGTCTGTAATATTTTCTATCCCAAAGATTCTACAACTTTTAAACATATAATTAAATAAATAAACAAACTTTGTTGACATCAAGCAACTCAACCAATGCTGTAGAATGAATAATATTTGTGTTTCCCTAAATCTTAGGCACCTCCATTTAAAAAAAAAATCTTTCCTATATTATCTAGCCTTGTTCATACAGATGCCAGGCTGTGACACTGGCAAATCAAATTATTCCCAATCACTATAGATTCCTGAAATCTTTAGGAAGACTTCCAGTCCTGTGCTTATTAGCTCCAGTTAATGAAAAAAAACCACCCAACTGATTCGGAATTGAAGCAGTGCAAGGGGTTTGATGGGGAATTGCTTGGAATTTAGACAGTACTGGGAAGAGAGACACTTCCACATGAAGAAAAAAACTAAAGTCAAGAAAAACAGAGAAGGTCAAGCATTACATGAAACAAAGGAGAAGTCTGCAACTCTCCTTGTGGGGTAGAATTCATAAGTTTAATCAAAATGGGAGGAATATGACATGGCACAGCATGCTTCCCTAAAACAACTATCACCTTCTATGCCACACAATGTAGCAAATATTTTGGCAAGGCAGTGAAGCCATGGTAGACACATCTTCCTTCAGCACGTTTTTGAGCGTGCTGCAAAAAATAGCACGTGCTGCAAGCAGCGTTAATCTGCTTCCTCAGCTTCTGCATGCTGCCTCAAAAATCCTGGCCCCAAACCCAAAAATGGGAATTAGCTGCTCAGCTTTATTTCTGTCACATCTGGTGAGCCTCATACTGGATTTAAAATGAGGACACCATGGCAGTGCTCTTTATTGACATGGAAAATACTCTAAGCAGGCAAGTTAGCTAGCAGCTGCCAGAACTATTTATTTAGATAAACAGAGAGAATCTTCAAATCAGTTTCTGCTGCACTTTGCTCTCATCTACAGTTTTCCCTCCATGCTATGCTCACATTGCACCCGTGGTATGGACACAAAACCTGCACGTTTCTGGCATGGTTTGCTGTCTACTGTCCTGCAGCTGAGCATGCTGGGCTAGAGGTGCTCCTGCTTTCCAGGGCACAAAAATCCTGATTCTGGATAACAGCAGAGCCCCATCTTAGCATGTTCCCTCAATAAATTATGTATGATATCACTAAAACATATTACCTGTCTCAGCAATACTAAAGTGACCTTCTCCCATGGTACCTGAAAGCCAGAAGCCTAACTCCAAAATATTCTGAATCTACCAAAAGGGTCTCCCACTGTGTCTTAAAAGGAATGCTTTCCCAAGGCAAAAGTTCAACAGCTCTATCCACCTATGGCTATCAGCTCCACAACTGTGAAGAATGGCTAAAAACAATACTGCAGCTTCATTTTTTATCCATTTAAAATGATGCATCACAGCACTATTTTCAACATGAAATCACAGCCAGCCCCTTATCCAGGTCAAACAGAGACACAGCAATTATGGCATGCAGGGAGCAACATTAAGGATCTGTCTAATTTGATCCTGAAACTTATTTAGCATTTTGTTTCCACCCACTGCACTGCAATGAGCCAGGATTTGAAGCATCACTCACTCCTGGAAGGCTGAAAGGAACGACTGAGCAAGCTAACAACATGGCTGTTGCCCATGTCCAGTGCAGTCAGTGTAATATTTCTACTGTTAATTATTTGGAATAAATGTACTGGCTTAAATAGGTCACTGTGATTCTACAGTTCTCCTGGGAAATCAAACTGGGAGGAAGAAACTCCTGAAGGGACTTCTCTTTTAACACCCTCCAAATACCAAGTGACTGCATTACCCAGTTGCTGCACTGCATTTTGCTATACGTTTCCATCAAAATCACTCACAGCATTTTAAAGCCATTAATCATGCAAGCATCACAACTGACACTAAACTGCCCTTGACAACGTGATGATCATTAGACTTATTGTACAGACAGGTAAAGTGAGGCATGAAAAGGTTAGTTATACTGCCAGAGGGACTCTGTCTCTCTCCGTGACATGTAGTAAGCAGCTTTAGCCATATGATAGTTGTTGGGACTTGTGATTTCAGCTCGAGGCCCAGGGACTCACACCATAAAAACCATGTAGCAAATAAGCATCCCAATCAGCTAACACACCAAATTCCCACATTAACACACATCTTGCATGCTCCATCAGAATTGCCTCTTCCACATCAAAGCCAGGACAAAGCAGTAGCTCTTGAATGTGTTATTTCCAAGCCATTCTTTGATCATGCAAAATTCACTTCCAGTTTATCAGGTTGACTCTCCACCAAGCAACTTCTACAAAACAGGGAATTACAAATTTCCCTTATCAACAAGTAAATGTCTACTATGTCTCAGTATGAATTTCAATGACATGAATTACAACACTGCAGCTGTGTGCATGGATGTTCCCAAACCCACAGGGCCACAAGCTTCAAAAAGGCAATGCAATACTTTTCTTAGCACCTAATCTCCTTCTCTAGGTCAACACAAATGGCTTGTGCTTCCAAGGCCTGTAAATGCAACCAGGGAGCTGATCCCTAAACTCTTTTCCTCAAAAATGAGTTCTTCCCTCATGGCTTTCTTAAGCAGGTTCAGCAGTGGCTGTGGGAAAAAACAGAGCCATGGAGGGGAGGTGGTAGGAAACAGCACTCGGGTCCAGGAAGGGGCTGCCTCTGTTGCTTTCAGAATAGATAAATGCCAGGTATAAAGGGAGTGGAAATCACAGCCTTTTTTCCTTGAAAACATGAGATTTTTCAGAAGCAACAAGTTGCAAAAGCCTGCTTGGCTGGGGGATTTCTTGTGTATACTTCAACCCTTCAGGAATCCCACCAGTAAGATTGTCTCTCCTAGATCCAGGTGATCAAGGAAAGGGGATCCATGGCCCCTTTACCAGAGGTTCCAATACCCTCTAGGGACTTGACAGAAAAGTCTAAAGCCTCTTGTTAAAGTGGACTGGATTATGATTGACAGTGTGACTACACAGTTATTTCTGACCACATTCAATGTCTAGAGAGAGCTTCCAACTGTTATCAAATGAGTTTTAATTTGTGGGTACATAGAAAGAAAAACAGATTTTCTGAGAATTAGCTGGATTTTATCTTTGCCAGTGACAGATTAATGTTCATTATGAAAGATTAAGCAATTAAAGGAAATCCCCAAAAAAGAGCAGAAGCATATGCAAAAAGTTTTAAACACTGGTATGTTTACACAAAGACAACAGGAACCCTTCTGTGCTCCTAACAATATAGGAGTAGAGCACTTTGCAATGCAGCAATGGCTACAGCCAGCAACATGCACCAGCTGAATGGCTTTTTCCACTTCCAGCATCAACAAATTCAATCTTTACAGTTGAGAAAATTACAACATTATTGAGGTATTACCTTCATTTTTAGAGAAAAGCTGCTACAGGTTTTGACAATGAACTGATGGAGGAACAAACTTTAGAATCAGTAGTCATAAATTCATTAGGTCACGTTTATGAAACAGATTTTGCTCTTTACCCTTTCGCCAGCACAGCTAAATGTCAGTCCTGGCCCTGTCTCATAAACAGTTCCCATCTCCTTAACAAATGTCACTATGGGCACAATCTTCTTTTTTTTTATTATTTTGCTTGTCTCCAGCATGACACTCTGTACCTCAGAAGCAGCTTGCTGCCCACACTGAACTCCTGCCCACACTGAATGTTCCAAAAAGGAAGATACCTCATTAAAGGCAGACCCACACTGGGTTGCAAAGGAGCCACACACACAGAAAGCATCTCATCTCATTAGCAAATGCTCCTCGTGGAGATGAAGACACACCACTAATTTGAGGTACAGAAGGCACGGAACAGACTGCCCTATCCTGGTACTGTGGGAGTGAAAATAGCACATTAAATGTTTGTTAGGTTTCCAGTGGAAGCTGTTTCCCATGGAGCTGTATTGAGCTCACAGGGGCTCAATCTGCTGTTTTCAGGATTTCCTTAAAGAGAAGAATGAGGCAAGTGTCTCTGAAGGGCAGTGCTGGGAGAGGGTAAAGTGAGGGAGGCTGCTCCATCCCAGGAAGTCTGCCCCATACTAGGAAGGCCCCCACAGCCACCCAGAAGAATCAGCCCCAAAGGCCAGCTGAGGTTTCTGTTCAGCTGCCAGTCCTGTGGGCAGCCCAGGGATTCTGGTTATCCCTGGACTGACCCTCACTGCTGATGCTTGTGGCTTATCCAGTGCTCATTCCCGCGCAGCAAACCAGGAGGTTATCACCCCTGAGGAAGCTGCATTAATTGTTGACAATGGCTTATGCTACAGCCTGCATCATCAAAGAGTTACTGTTAAATTATAATTAAAGCACAGTAAAAAAAAAAAAAAACCAAATTAACATATCCAGTGGAAGTAGACCAGTTCATCCTTAGAAACTATCTCAAGAAGAAACAGTAAAATCCAACCCTTTTAAAACCAAGATCTTGTACAGTGTAAGGAAGGGTGGTCTTAAATGGAACAACAGGCTGGGACTCACAAGAATCTGTCCCATCCACCCCCATTTGCTGTGGATAAGTACAGTTTCATCACAGAGATACCAAACACCTGAATTTTCCATGGTTTTTAATGAATTTGTGCATTGTCATTCCCCCCTTCAAAAAAAAAAACAAAAACAAAAAACGATAAAAACATCTCAAACTATTAACTTATCTACACCTCTCAGTAAAATAGAAACTACCATAAGCATTGAACATCAAAGAGCTTCCTTCATTAAATGTGGAAAATAATTTATGTACTTTAGATGAAAGGTGTTCTGGGACTGTGAAGTATTCTGTCAAATTTAATTAAATCCCATAGTTATTCTCTTGCAAAAATAAAAATTTTGGGCAAAAAAATTTAACTGATTCACAGTATTAGTTTGTTCTCTTCTTTTTGCCAAATCTTTACCCTATAGAATGAACCACTGGTGTGAAGCAAAACCATTTTTGATGACATATACATAAAGTTACATTTCCAGAACACAAATTCTCAGTAAAATTTTCAAATGAAGATGAAAAATTCCCAAATAAAGATGTAAATAATTTATTATGGGCTGCAAAGATCTAAAATCAGAAATTCATTTGCTATGCATATTTTAGCAAAACTGAAAAACCAAAAGCTTCAACTGTGAAAGACAGGAAGACCTCGCCATCACAGTGGAAGCAGAGAGCTGTTGAAACCACGCACAATGAGATTACTCTCACCTTTCCCATCCATCACCTTGAAGAACTGTTGCTCATGTACAGTGAGCACATTTTGCTCAACTCCAAGATTATCATCAAAGTAATTGAAAAACATTTTCTATGAGAAGTAGCTTCAGGCTGCTTCCCTCTCTAGGAGGGTTGCAGTAACCAGATTGTCTCCAGTGGGCAACAGCTGCAAAGTTGAGGTATCTTGCTCTTAAGCAAAAAAATCACACAAGTGTTTCAATGGAGTGGTGGGTAAGTGCCACAGCACGTCCCGATATTCTCAGTCATTTAGGTGGGGATGTACTGGCACGTACCACAGCCCTCAGCATGGATGAAACAAAGCACAGTCCTGCACCTTCATAGAGTTCCCACTCCAATGGAACACGGCAGGAACCCTTGGGACAAACTTCTTGCCACAACAGAATGGATCTACCGCTTTTGTTCACCGCGGACAAAATGACCAGGTCACTGCCAGCAGACAACGTCACTCTGAGATACACAGATGTATGAATGCAAACACCTAATGCAAACCAACTGCAATGAAAACCCCCTCCCCACATGTACTCTCTTTGGCTTTCTCTCAGTTATTTCTTGCTGGCAACACTTCAATGCTAATAAGACACCATAAGTGTATAAAATGCAATAAAGATGTTTACATTAAACAGCAGACTACAGATTAAAATAATTTGTTCCATGAGCTACAGAAGCTCATCTCCAAACATCTATTTTCAGGTAAACATGTATATGTGAATGCAAAGAAATCTGACAGTAGAAGGGCTTTTTAATTTTATTTTATTTTTACCTTGTTGGCAAACACCTAACAAGTTCTAAGACTTGAACACTGAAATTAGCCAAACAGCCTTACAATATGACAAAATTTTTAGCAATGAAAGCTTGGAAAACCTTTCCGAGCAACTGACTGATTAACCATTACTTGTAGTCCTTGAACTGCAAACAGCTTTATAAAAAGTACCCTTTAATCCAGCTTCCAAGGTAAATCCTTAAGCCTACCTACATATTCAAGCAGGGGAAGAGATACATGATCAGTGCAATGTTATCACTCCCAACCAGCTCTACAAATTCCTGATTAACTCTGTCCAGTTCTACTGCCCCCTAAAAAGCCACACAACCTGCTGCAAGGTCAGACAGCAAACTGTGTCCTCAGTTTCTCTCTCTTGGACTTGTTACAGCAAAGGATTAGGCACTGCAACAAAATGGCTCCATGTAATCTTAGACATTGTCCAAACATCCTCCTCTGCATACCCCTGGAAGAGAAGCGCCTATATTGCCCTCCATAGGCTCGTAAGTTTGCATTTCTGCATGAACAACATCACTTCTCAATGCCCTGGGCTTCCACTAGTGCTTTGGAACACCTAAAATGGATTTTTCTCCAGTTTCCTCTGAACTGCCATGAACTGCTGGCAGTTCAGCAGTTGCCCGGATAAAGATGGTGCTCATGTGCTCAGACTGAACACCAGGCATTGGAAGTCAATTTTCCTCTAATATCATCAAACTCACTACCTTGTGTCTTGGTCCCTTTGCTGGCACCTTGGAGATACGCCTTCTGCAGGAGTACCTGGGTATAATTTAATAGATAATGATGCATGAGCTAATATAGAGGTTACTTCTGGGATTATACACTAACAGAAGACATAATACAAAACGCTCTTGGAAACATCTCTCAAGGGTAATAAAGGTGACAGGAGGAAATACAGGCTACACATTTCTTTATTAATAAATAAACTACTTGGTGATTGAGACAAAATGTTGGATCACTGTGAGCATCCTGAATAATGAAAGAGATTCTCTAAACATTTTCCAAAGAAGGGAAAGCATGCAAATTACAGCTAGCTATAAAAATTGTATGTTGTGAGTTGTTTTATGGGGGTATAAAGCCTAGAGAGCTGAATAGCCCGAATAAAACAATTCTGCATGACTGGCCTCACTTTGGAAACTTTGAAAGTATGCCAGAATAATACTTGGAGCCTTTTAAAGTAAATATTTTCATAGGCTGATGCATTGTTTTAGGGTTCATATTATTAAAAAAAAAAAGTTAAATTAATTTGCTCCAGTGAAACTAAGACAAGCGTTGTTCCTTACTAATTTACATCTGGAAATGACAGGGAAATTATATACACACAGATACAGAATTCGTATAAAAATTATTGTTTTTCTACCACAAGTAATTTTAAAGAAAAAGAAAAGTGTCAGTGATTGTTGTCCTAAAAGTAGAAACCTTATATGGAGGACCACTTCCACTGTTAAGAGCTACCAGAGATGACTCGGAGAACAATAATAACAACACAGCACCAAGGGCTCAGAAATAGCTGCTCTCAGGAATGCTTCATTCCTGTCTGAGACAGACAGGCTGACAGACCAGATTTTGGCCAGGACTGTGCTCTGTGATCCATTTGGCACATTCCTTCTCAAAGAGGCTGCTCAAAGAGGCACCATGGACAGGCTGAGGGCTGATGATCTTGTCATGACTGCCTGCTCCAAGTGCCTCCCCTGTGAGCAGCCTCTTTTCCCAAGCTACCTCCCAGCAGCACCCACTGGCACTTCTCCTGTGGTATGGCCTTAAGTTACCTTGAAAACTTGGTTTAGACGCCCGAGATAATAAAGAGGCTCCAAAATACTGGCTCTGGGTAATGAAATTTGCCTACACTCTCCAGGAAGATGAATAGCATCTGTAATACTAGTGTCTCCAAACTCTACAGTGAATTAAATTCTGCCAGCGAGTCCACCCAGATCCACCCACCAACTCCTACACATCTTCATAAAATTAAACAACTGAGATGGAGAAAAACATGTATCACAAATGATTTTCATTTTATTTTACTTTGTTTCAAGGAAACACTAGCAATGGTCCCACATAAATATTTATCAAACCACTCAAATTGTAGTAAATGAAAATATCCTTCAACCTGCATACAAAATAACTCAAAACTATTTTAAGATAAAGCAAGAAGATGCAAGGAGTCTGAAGTAGTAAATTCATTCCTTTCTGCCAAATAGATTGAACAGTGCAGGCAGGTCTGGTTTATTGCAAACTATATCATCTGGTGTTTCTATTTTCCATTATGGGTCATTTGAAGCCATGATTAGGATTTTCCAGCACCAACTGCCTTTTCCAGCCACAGTTTGTTACGAATTTCTATCACTTTTGAGGTATCCAAATAGAAGACCATTATCCTTAGCACCATAAATAAACCCATGGAGCCCGTAGTAATTTGAACTCTACCTCCATTTAACAGTACCTTAAAGCTTTCAGCACTGTGAAAGACAGGACTGGCCTGTTAATGTGAATTTCAGGGCTGAAACATGAAGATATTAAGTTAACAGGGTCATCTACAAATTGAATCAGAGGTCCTCTACAGGGTTAGAAACTAGTGCCAGCTAACTTCTAAATTTAAAGTTCTAATGAGTTAGGGGACTCAGGTTCCTGAACAACCTTAGGAAATTAAGTTAGTGAGTTTTGAAAGCATTCCTCAAGTCTGTGCTCATGGACTTTGCAAGAACATTAAAGATCCCATAAGCATTTCATTAATACCACTGTTTTATCTTTGTGTTCAATTTCAGTGGGACTTAAGATGCTTCTATACTTTTCTGAGAACAAGTAAAAAAACTTCTTGCTTCAGTTTTCCCACCTGTGAAAGGAGTTAGCAATTCCTTGCATGTCAGGATGATGCTCCCCCAACTGTGACAAACCCTACAGAAGCCTCTGTAGCAGAAGACACTGATTTTGTCTTGTCTCTCTGCACCTCTAGAACTCACTTTAATAATTTCCTATTAGCAGTATGTCCATGGGTAGTGTAAGGGTAAATATAGAAACTTTTTGTGTGCCAGACTCTTATATTAACATGTAGAAACAGATGCCAGACTAAAAAGTGGAACTAGAGTAAAAATGCAGTTCAGCTGAACTACAAATCATAAAAAATGGAGAAGGATGATTCCAGCATTTGGCCTGATCTCATCTAACTCAACCTTTCAAGAAGTCAAGAACTCCCACTATTTGTTCAGATCTCCACTGCGGCCAGAAAAGAGGTTCTGATAAACAGTATTTAGTCTCCCAAGGTGGGTGATATCATAAACCCATATGCATTTGTTGGACTCCCCACGAACTCCTGAAACAACAAAACTACACCACTTTGCTGTGCTATGGGCACTATGTGGGTGTACATACCAGAGCTAAGAAAATCCAGGTTTTTAATAAGGCAGTGTAGGACCTGTGACAGAGACCATTTCCACTAGAGTAGCCAAGTATTTGAGCTAACCTGTGACTGAAACTCAGAGCATACTCTCTTCCCACAAAATTTTTTACCGTGTCTGCTCATTTGTGTCACAACAATCTGGAGATAAAAGAGTGCATTTTACACACTTTTCTTCTAAGAAACAGCAATTAGCGGACTGGCAAAGAGAATAGAGAGGCACACCAGGCAGGAAGCAGTACTAAAGACAAGGAAATGGCTCCAGCTTCTCTTTAGCACTAGTGTTGCACAAGGGGAAGGTTACTAGTCATTCTGCAATATCCAAATATAAAATATTGATCAATTTCTGTAGATAGAAAAGAGGGTCAGATGCTTTAACACTGTATTGTCAGAAAAGGAAAAATCATAAACTATTGTTTACATTACTCTCACCCCTACACTATTAAAACTTTTTTTCCACTTTTTATTTCTAAAAGTGCACTTATGTGTGAGTTTCAGAATGAAAGATAATTCCCAGAAACTAGATTAAAACCATGAATCTGGAAGAGAGGAGTCAATTCAAATTACCTAGCAGTAAGGCTGACAGTATATCTTCTTGTTCACAGTTAACAGGGATGGGCTATGTCTGACCAAAGCAAGGCACTCAGTGTAGACCTTTACCTGAGCTACTCTCACAAGAACCTTTGCATATTTTTAGAGCATGATTCACCCAACTTATTTCATATTTTTACATTAGGGTGAAATGAATCATATTTCTCAATGACTTGATTCCTTCTGTTGACTTGAAGAAGCTTGCAGTGACTAGTTTGCATTGTAGACAACCATATTTTATAACAGATTACATATCTTGATCCCAAAAAAATGAACATGATGGGAAAAAAAAACAAAGGCAGTTCTGAAAAGGAGACAGAAGGATCACGTTACATATTCCTCAGTGCAAGGTTTTTAAATGGTGTGTTTGTAACATTTATTATATCGATAGTCAATAAATAAAAAAAACTTCCTCCATTTTTTTTTAACCTCTAGAAAAGTTTGAAACCAGATTTTTTAGTTATAAATCATGACTACCTTCTAAACCCATGAGAAATTTCATTTTCCATCTAAGGTAGTAGGAAACCACAGATGGAGTTGAAAGGTCAGGAGCTGCAGCAATCCACTTCAGGAGACTTTCTATTTATTTACAGATTCGTACTGGCTCCGCCTCCTGGAAATGGAAAGTAAACCCACTGAAGAAAATTTGTAAGTGATTCATACTTCTTTCTGGAAAATACTTCTGGCTATGCTTCTGGTCACCACCATGTATGAACTGGCATATTTAGCAGTGAATGCTGTAACAACAAAAATCTTCCAAACCAATTCTATATGACTTGAGGCAAAGAGCAGCAGTGTAGGAAGGGAATCCCAGGCACAACTCTTACCAAACTACTACAGCACCCAGATTTCACATTTACACTGTGCAGAAGGATCCATAAGGACTAATACAGAGATGACTCCCAAGCTTCCTGACTGCCATTCACTGTTCTTACCTGAATGGAGAATATCCGGTTGTGGAACCCACACCAAAAGCTACATCAAGCTTGGTGGAGACAGACCACAGAACTACAGAATCATTTAACTTTGACAACACCTCCAAGATCATCAAGTCCAATCACTAACCTAGCACTGCAAAGTCAATCACTAAGCCATAGCCATGAGTGAAACATCCACACGTTTCGAACACTTTCAGAGATGGTGATCCCACCACATCCCTGGGCAGCCTGTTCCAATGGCTCACAATTCTTACAGTGAATAATTTTCCCTAACACTCAATCTAAACCTCTCCTGGCCATTTCTTCTTGTCCTGACACTTATTACTTGGAGTAACAGACTGACCCTCACCTCACTACAAGCTCCTTTCAGGCAGTTGCAGAGAGTGGGATCTCCCCTGAGCCTCGTTTTTTCCAGATGCACCATTACGCACCTATGTACATCTGTAGTGGAAGAAGAAGCAGGCATCATGACAACCCATGTGCAACTGCATGGTGCAGTGTGTTTCCATCATGAAGGCCTGCTTCTCCTCATTTCAACTCCTCAGTATAAATATGCCTCAGGAAGCAAAAGCACATCTCACTCAACACACAGGACACCATTAACATGTAACATTCCAGAAAAATAAAAGTAACACGTTTGAGCAGAATTTTGGTGAAAGCATAGACTTACTTGCAGTCCAGCTTGCTCTGTGTATCAGGATGAATTTGGCCCAGTTTATATCCTAATGATTATAATGGATGCTGCAGTCATCTTTTCATTAAGGCAGCAGCCAAAATTATTGATTTGTTATACTTCACACTCCTGCTTACCTTCACAAATTTCAGGAGAGATGGTACATAAGCCAATAGAGTTGGTCAGTTTAAAAGTGACAAATGAACTGCACTGAAAGTAAATAAACAGCTATCTCTTTATAAATTAATTCAATATGTGACTTAAGCCCTTTTCTACAGCTAGAAAGCTGATTCATCATTCAGCAGCATTTAAGTTGCCACCAGTTCAATAGCAGAGTATTAATGTTGCATTCTATTTGACACAGAAGGTCAGATCCTGCATTCATCTTACAACAGCAAGACGCGGAGTAACCCTGAAGCCCTGCCCTCCACATTGCCCTGGCTGCAGCTCGGCACCCAAAGTGTTCTTCAAATTGCTTTCAAGAAAGCTTACATGGCCTTGAACATTTGGGGAAATCAGAAACAAGAATCCCAAATCTTTTGATCTGCCGGATTACCTTCTGGAATGATTAAGTGAAATCGCATAGCTTGGCTCATTTTCACATAACACTCGTGAATGAGTGGAAGGCAGAAAAAATGTATCTTGGGAGATGTGGGGCTTTTTTACCTCCACAAAATATATCTCAATTTTAGAAAGAAAGTAGGTATATTTAACATGGAACACTGAGTACAATCTCCGTTCCCATTAAAACATGATTAGTGCTTTACTGAACAAGGGACCTAACTTATTCCAGCCCATCACCTCTACTAGGGTAGGCACAGGGTAAAAAAAATAGCTATTTTACTTATGAGTTACACACACTGAGTTACTTTCCCTACCAGCTCTTTTAAGTTCAATAAATGTCAAATGCTGAGATTTCTGTATCATTACTGCAGCTTTGGCACCAATGTCCCAAAGCTTTATAAAGGACCCATTGAGATGACATTGATACTACTCAATAAATAGGTAGGATGACATTTTCAAATGCAGGAGCTTAATATTTAAACACATGTCCAAATGTCTAAATAAAGTTGTCTGAATGCCTTCTGCTACTATCAGCACTGTAGAATATGCGAGTTTCTAACATTTCTGGAAATTACACTAGGTACCCTCTTGACTTCTAGCACTCAAGTCTGATGTTTCTGGACATAAGGTTTTGACTGCAATCATCTGCGTACAGATGTAGCAGCAAGGCTGTAGCAAAAATAGAATAAAAATATTTTTCTCTGCTTATACTATGAGAGCCACAGCATTTGTGATGTCATCTGTTTTCCATAATGTTCAGTTTAGAAAGTTGACATTTGATTAAACAGTTTGAATTTGCCAAAACATACATTTTAATCTTATGTTTAATACCACATTCTCAATTAAAAGCTTCAGAAGAAGACATACAAACCACAGTAAACCCACAGACCTAACATATTTAATATAATTTCTGAAACTGTTGACTAATATTTTCTAATTTCCTAACTACTTCTAGTGGTGCACAGCTGCACCATTGCTCCCAACAACCATCAGACATTTAAACAGCCAGTTTTTAAGTGCTTTATTAAATGTACTTTAGTATTTTGAACATTTTCCATTAGGGTGGTGTGGCAATAAAATTCAGCATCTGAAGAACCTTTACTATATTAACAATGCTTTCTAAAATCAATGTTTATAATACTACTGCCATGAAAGGAAAACGAGCACAGGTCACTTACAGCTATGAACATTTCCCTGGATTTCTACCTTTTATATAAGCACACCAACACTGATAAACACAAGAAAGTGTATTACAGAGGATGGTGTGCCATTCCAGAATAACTCCCATGAAAAATGACTCCCAGCAACAAGAACAAGGCCACAAATAGGTTTTTGGACAAAATAATCCTTCTTTCATGCTCCTTATTTCTTTTCATTTGGTTTAACACTGGATTCAAAGTCATGTGTATTGTAACTTAGCGGAGGTAGCCTGAGTAATTTACAGTGATCAACAGATAATGCAGTGACTGTAAGCAAGTCATTCTGTAACTATCACTGCCTTCTAAATGGAGTCCTCACATAGCTGCTGGAAAGAAATGTGTATTATTTCACATCCACAGAATGTAACCAGGTAATTAAATCATGTCATTGCTGTGCCTGGAAAATCCTTACTTATAATTTTATCTTGCCTGTTAAGAAGAACTGAATTGCTTTTTAAGGGTAGAAAACAATTATGCCTCAGCTTTGCTTTTGAAAAAAAACCTCTATGAAGAAGAAATTAGAAACAAAACTCACCAGTTTCTTCATCGATGCTGAATCTCCCCAGGCCACTGCCATCCCTGATGGAATACTGGATCTCCCCATCTCTTCCGGAGTCCTCATCTCGAGCAACAACTTGCAAAACACTTGTACCAATGCGGGAGTTTTCCTTTACAGATCCAATGACAGCAAAGTCAGGAAAATAAGGGGTATAAAGATTTTCATTAACATCCACCACTTCAACTTCCACAAAAGAAAGAGAAGAGAGAGAAACTGGGCGCCCCTTGTCCTTGGCACGCACAGTCAGGTTGTAGAACTGCTGCTTCTCATAGTCGAGCTCCTTGTTCAGGCGGATGGCACCGCTGGCTTTGTCGATCTCAAACCGCCCGTTGTAATCGTTCACCAGCGAGTAGCGGACTTGGCCTCCCAAGCCCAGGTCTGGATCGTGAGTTTCCAACCAAGCTATGACAGTGCCAACTGGCAGGTCCTCAAGGACCTTCACGTTGTAGCTGGATGGGATAAAGGCTGGAGAGCAATCGTTAACATCATCCAAAAAAACCTTCAGAGGCACAACGGAAAACTGCTGATGGCCACTCTCTGCTCTGTCCCTAGCCTCAATCTTCAGTGTGTAGTTTGCTTTTGCTTCTCGGTCTAGTTGATCTGCGACATACACCACTCCCGTGGAACTGTTGACAGCAAATTGATGGGTGTCTGTCAGCACTGAGTAACTCACTTCACCATTAGATCCTAGGTCTTTATCTCTGGCTTCTACCTGGATAATCTCTGTACCAAGACTTGTACTTTCTAAAATATTAACCGAGTAACTGTCCTGTAGAAAAACAGGCTTGTTATCATTTGCATCCTCCACAGTGACAGTCAGCAGTCTCCATGAAGATTTCTGTGGATTACCTAAATCATAAATTGTAATATTAAGGAGATAGAGCTCTGTTTTTTCACGGTCCAAGGGCATGAGAACACTAAGTATCCCCATCTCCATGTCAATGTTGAAACAACTATCTACGTTACCATCAGAAATGGTATAAAGTACTCTTCCATTAAAGCCTGAGTCAGCATCATAGGCTTTTATCCTCAGGATGGTGGCACCAACCGGCAGATCTTCTGAAACCTTCACATCAGCAGGAAAGGATTTGTCAAATTGAGGTGCCTGCCTGTTGATTGAATAAAAATCAAGAAAGCCATCTTCCAAATTCAGCTTCACATTTGCTTTTGCCTTTTTGAGCAATTTTTCTGCTAGCTTCTGAGCAACTCTAGTTTCTCTGCAGCTAAAGGTCTTTGAAGACACTTTCCCATGAACTACTGAAATATTAACAAACATAGCATCAGCAAAGTTCTCTCCATCAGTTGCTGTTATCTTAAGGCCAAAATTGCTATTCTTTATGCCAGAGTTAACAAGAGATTTTTTAAGTTGCAGGACACCAGAGTCTGGACTTAAATAAAAAAGACCAAGTTCATTTCCAGAGATTATTTTGTACTTCACAAGCTCTAACTCATCTATGTCTATTGCAGAAACAGCAGTGATGTGACCACCAACAGGAAAATCAGATGAAATCACTCCCTGACAGGCCACTTTTTCAAAGAGGGGCTTGTTGTCGTTGACATTGCCTATGTATATGGTAACGTTCACCTCACTTTCGTGGCGGTAGGGAGAACCCCAGTCAGATGCTCTCACAATGAACCTGTAGCTTTCTGGTGAGGACTCAAAATCCAGTTCTTCAGATGTGCTGATGACACCTGTAAACTGATTTATTGTAAATGGCAGTGAGTTCAGACTGGCAATACTGTATGTAATGTATCCGTTCTCCCCTCTGTCTTCATCAACTGCTGACACTGCCAAAACGCTGGACCCCACTGGGACACTTTCATTGACAAATGAGCTGTAGGAGAGCTGCTGGAACTCTGGAGTGTGATCATTGGCATCCTCTAACCTGACAGTAACCTGTGCTTTTAAATCACCACCTTTGTTTGCATATACTTCTAATTCATAGAGGTCTTTGTCAATTATTTTCAAAGGACGAGCAGTAGTAATAAGGCCTGTGTTGGGATTGATCTTAAAATACTCAGCCTCCTCACTTGGAGATATTCTATATTCCACACTCTGTGGCTCAGGCATCAGCTTAACTACTGCAACCACCACACCAGGAGGTGAAAATTCACTGATGAAAATATCATATGCTTCCTTTTCAAACTTCAGGGGGATACTTTCTTTCTTGGGACTAGCAATGTGGACCAGTTTGACTGCAGAAAATTTCTGAGGAGATCCTTTGTCCTTAGCTTGGAGAGTGAGGTTGTAACCATAAGGGAAGCTGTCCCAATCAATAGGCTTTCTTTCTTTGATTTTGTACTCATTCATCCATTTCCCTTCTTTAGACAGAAAGAATTGTTCTAGAGGATCTCCAGCAACAATAGAAACAGATTCTATTTCTCCATTGGCTCCTTCATCTAGGTCATCAACATTAACAACTGCATAGGTAGGTTCCTTGTCTGATGGGAAGGGAATGTGGGTTACTACACTTATTGTTGGGGCATGTTCATTTATACGTTCAATGTGAACATAAAGCTTGGCAGTGCTGCTTACACCATTGTTTCCATAAAGCTTCATCCCACGGTCCACTGCCAAAACCTCAAGGTCGTATCTGTTTTTCTCGTCATAATTTAACCGGCCACTTAAGGAGATAATGCCACTCGTAGGATGAACTGAGAAGAGCTCAACTTTACCTTTAAAGTAATAATAAAATTCACCATTGGACCCAATATCCGCATCTGTTGCGGTCACCTGTGCAATGCTAGTCCTTAAGGGAGTGCTTTCTGCTATTGTAACAGAGTACGTGGTTGGTGAAAACAAAGGTCTTAGGTCATTCATATCCAAAACCTGGATGTTCACTTTTGTCCATGCTTCCAAATCCTCTCCTCTGACAGACCCTTTTACCATCAATAAATAGTTGTCCTGGATTTCTCTGTTCAATATCGCAGAATTCCCACCTTTAGTCCTTATTCTGAGGAAGCAGAAGTCAGCAATGATGACTTCCTCTGCTTTAAAAAAGCCCTCATCATCACCAGACACTATTTTGTACTTGATATCCCATGAAAGGTCAGCCATGGTAATGCCCATCCTCGTCTGACTGTTGACATAGGTCCTGGCTGCAGAATTCTCGTACACTGTGGCATTGTAAGTGGAATGTGTGAAGTGAAAGCCAAGCAGGGCAGTCCCGTGAGCCACCTGGCAAATGGAAGCCAGGAACTTGACAATCAGAAGGGCAATGCATGATGGAGGTAGCCGTGAGCCTGACCAGCGGCCCATATTCATGTCCATCACATCATTCTTTCACCCTGTTACAGAGAGAGAAAACATGAAATGGTTCATCAAGGGATAAAAACAGTACTGTGAAGTGACATGTCAAAATGACTTAGTAAATTTCTTATCCAAAGTAAAATCTATGTAATATCAATTCAACACATCTTTAAAAAAACTATACACATACACTCTCACACCAGCTCTGGGTATTTTCACACCTGTCTGAGTAGTACATATGCATGTGCATATATATGTATATGTGTGTGTGTATATATACACACACATATATAGAACTATATATATGTATGCATATATAGGGTCTTTTTAACATAAAAGACCCTACTACAGCCATATACACGTGCACACCAGAATAATAATAACAGTAAAAAAAAATTAAAATTCACTATAAGCATTTGTATAAATTTATATCGAAGGATGAACCACATACAGAAATTATTTTTTCTTATTTATCAGCAGCTCCAACTAAGTCTAAACTTGTTTGTTTTCAGTGCATATTGGAAAACTCATTTTCAGTCCCAATGTTTGGAAGAGAGACAGGATTTTCATATGTATGCAGCCCTGCCATAGTCAAATGTTACCTTTTTTTTTATGGTCAGTTAAGAATGATGAAATTTGAGCCATCAAGAACAAGTAGAATAAGAAAGTCATTATGCAGTCATTACTTTGAATACAAATACCTTCAGAAAAGGCCCAATGCCTCATTCCAAGAATGTAAATTGTGAAGGTTAAATAGAGACAGAGTAAGTGGAGGCACTGGCTGAAGATTGCTGGAGGGTAGTGCAGAAGGTGGGAGCCAAGTCCTGCTTATCTATTTATTGCTTCCTCCTTGAAAGCAGAGGAAAGGAGCCTGAGGAAACTAGGCAGGTGCTACCATAGGCAGTAGGAACAGGTATCTTTGTTAGAGTATATGCACTGCTACTTGTGAAAAATCATAAAAATCAATTTTAAAAAGCAACTATTGAAAGACCCACTGCACACACACATTGTTCTCATTGTTGTTTAAAAGCTACTTGAAAATGTAGTTTTCTCCAAGCTAGAATACAGGGAGAAAAAGGATAGGAAAAGCTGTAAATGACACAGGTTAAATTAAACTTCCAACAAGATTTCAGCTTTCCCAAGGAGATTTATAAACTGCATGCAAGTTTTGGAATATGAATTCATATTCATTATCACCTCCAATGTAACAGAGGGACTACTGCAGTCTCAGTACTAACAACAAACAATTTATCATGCTGATGTTGTAATGTCCACACGCAACATAACTTCCTGATCTCACAGTCCATATCTCATTGTTTAATGCACTGATCAATTTGATCAATTCTCCCAAGTGTTTGTCAAAGCACTCATCTTCCAATACACTTATTTTCACATGCAGTTCTCCCCCTGCCTTTGTTTCCTTTTTATTTTCTTTTCTATTAAAAAAAAAAAGGAAATAGAGTCTTTAAAAAGAGAATAAAAATGTAAGATTCTATCACCTTCTGCACCTGCATTCCCCAGTAACCAGCAAATTTCATTTGTGGCAGGTCCTTTTCCAAATATGCCCTCTCAATTACTGTGTGCATAGCATGTGAGCCCTATGATTAACATCTTGTTCCATACAGTTCATAATCAAATAAGCACAATTCTCCCATATGCCTAGGGTACATGAGGGAACAGGTTGACCTCCAAAAGTCCCAAGATGGAATTTGTCTACTTCATATAGGGAAGATTATTTTATTGTTGTTACCATTTCATTCAGCTGAAATACCAGCAGCAGCACCTTAACCTTATTCTTCAGCACATAAAACATTCATCACTTTAATCCGTCAGTATGGAAATATCAAAGTCCCTTATTTACATGGGGCTTTATGGGATCACTTTTGAGTACTGAAACTAAAAGCTGTTGCTTCAGACTAGTGTGGGAGATAATGCTAGTTGTATTTTTTAAATATACACATAAATAGATACACAACATACAATAAACTGCTGAGGAAATTCAACCAATGAAATGAGAAATTCTAATGAAACACAACTCATGGGAAAATAAAGGGCCGGACCTCTTCTGTGATGTGCATTATAGAAACAATGCACAGACAATCATTGTATTGCTGTCTTTCAGGAGTAGCACATTAGCATCCTTTGTCTATACCAGAATACTCATCTCTCCCCTTGCTAAGAGAGAATTTTTTGCTGGCTTACTAAAGAGACTGATGTCCTGTTCCATATGAGCATCTAGACTTCTTTCACCACAGTTCAGCAACTTCCTAGAAATTAATTTTCCTATACTTTGAAGTCAGGAAATTAATTATCTTATACTATTTGGCTCATTTGGTGGTCTAGTTTCTCTTGTCCATGCCATAGCTCAGCATGAACTGTTTTCTCTCTACCTTTCAAGGTCATCAACATCAGGTTTTCAAGTCCAGCATAACTGGAAACCAGTTTTCCTGAGAATATCATTGCTAAAAAAATTATTTGAAACTTTACTTTCAGCCCTAGACAAGGTTACAGACTGCTGTGGTAGACAGGCATCAAAGTAGATATTTACAAAGTTCTGTGATTAGGGGAACCTAATGAAAAAGTTGTGTATATCCTATGCAATATAACATGACAAGCCTATGCTCCTATTCCATTTATCTTGTAATTAAAAAAAAAAAAAGCTGGAGCTAAAACCTAATCTCAAACACACTGCTGCAAACTCAGTCATGTCAATAGTCCACCATGTTTTAGAGGTTCAGTACAATCAGTATCAGTCCTGAAGCACTAAGTTCCACCTAGAAGCAGCACACGCATGTGTGTGTATGCTACTGAAAGCATATTTTAGCTATGTATACATATGTATACACAGACACACAGATTATGTATTTTTGGGTAGAATTTCATGGTTTGCCACTGGAAAAATTGGACCTTCACATCAGGCAGCACTTTCAGAGTTTGATTTCATCTCAAATGTGGTATGCAGAGTTGTAACAAGCTCCCCATTGAAGTTATTCATCTATCCATATATTTATATGGCTATCACCATTATATTATATGAAAGTCCCAATGGATGAGCTATTAAGCTGCCACTTGGGCAACCTAAGAATGTTTTATTCATTTACTAAATTCCTTTCTTCTGGGATATTTGTTTTTAAGAGTTCATAATACATACATACTTAACACACAGGAAATGTAATGAGATAGGTTGTAGAAACAAAGTACAAAGCAACCCGCCACAAATTAGGAGGCATTTCTTTAAAGGCACTTCTTGTCAAAAAATGTTATGTTTAAAGTGAAGAGAAAAGTTGTGATTACTTTTGCTTGATTTTAAAATGTTTGGGCAGGAGTTACTGAAAAAAAAACTTCCCCAGTACTGTTCAGCATGGTTAGTATGAAGGAAGAAAAAAAGGAAATTAAGGGAAAAGGGGAAAAGGTAAAAGCTTTCTGAGAGAGGAAAACTGCTCTACAATAGCAGCAGAGACTTAAAGGAAACAATTCCCTTCTAAGTACCCAACGAAGTGAAAAAACAATACAATATAGGAGTCCAGAATCTTTCCACTCTAGCTCTCATAAAATACTCTAGCCTTAAAGTGGGAAGGAAAAAATGGAAAAATAGAACAGTGTGTCTTGATTTTTAATGCTCTTTAAAATAAACTTGAACACTGTTCATGATTTTGAATTCAATTCATCATTTGAGTAATTTTCCTTTGCTCCTTGAACAAAGTTGCCTATGTGACCCAAACCTTGCCGATTAGCTGCAAGGACCTGTAGGTGGCTGGCGCTCCTTAGAGGAATTGAGAGAGGCATGATCGTCATTCCTTTATCTCATCTTGACTCTGGCAACCTGCAGTCTGGGCTGCATCCAAACATAACTCCCCACCAGACAGAGAAGGAAGACTGAAGTCCCAGGAACTGCCAGGATTCCTGCACACCAAAAATGTGGCTCTAACTCAATGTGCAGATATGAAACAAGTGGTATCTGTTCTTTGGTTTGACTCCCCCTCCCTAGGCTAATTTTTCTAATTCTAAAGATCTCCACACCATAAACTACTCGAAAAAGAAAACAGTGCATATGTCTCTCGGGCAAACAAGAGTCAAAAGGTCTTTTATAGAATGTAAGGAATATAGCAGGCAAATTTCTTCAGCAAACAGGAGGAATAAGCTTTTAGCAGTCAACAGAAGGGATAACAAAAGAGCCTCCTTCTCTCTCCCTACTTTGCCTCCAAGCCCAGTTATGCTCTGAGAGCATGTTTCCAGCTGGCCATCAGGCAAATTAATTCAGGCAATGTGACTAGCTAATACAAAACAACCACTGAAGACTTTTTAACATGTCCTTTGAAGACAGAAGAAAGTAATTTGTGCTTTAACTTCTAGCTTCAGTGAAGGGTGAAGAACCCAATGGAGCTCATATAGGTCCTTGGGGCTATGAGAAGAAAAAAAGAGTTTCTTGATTTCAGATGAATTTCTTAGAGTCGAGGTATTTATGCACCTATGTATATAGGGAAAAAAGGGGCTCAAGAAACCTTGACTGAAAGGTTTTCATCCTAATTTGCATTTCTCTTGGTGAAGCTGGGAAAGGACACGTCTCTTTACACAGGACAGGATTGGAGACCTCATGGTATGGACAAATACTACAATTTGAAATTATTATTGCTTCCTTAAGAGTGTTGCCACAATTCTCTAAGCAGCTTTACAGCAAAAACGGTGTATTTGAAAATGTAAAGGAATTTTTGGGAAGCAGAAGAACAGTAACATCACATACACATGAAGTCTAAATAGTACGTAGAGAAGCCATGCGTCTGCTCAGGAACAGAAGCTCTTGATATCTTTGGAAGTGGCCTTAATCTTTCAGGGTAACTCCTGTCATTCAAACATCAAAATCAACAACAGCTAATCTATTCTCATGGTCTAACCATCAAAACACAAGGCATGAAACCTCTCCTCAGTGTTCTTTTATATCCACAACAGCAATCTGACTACACAAAAACTTCTGCATGACCAGGCCGTTAGGATCTACAAAAAGGATACAAGGAAGATTGCAAAACATCGTGGTAGGTTTGCAGTTGTCACCTATGAAAGGCTTTCATCAAGCTGCATCAGTGATACAAAACAAAGTGTCAACAAATCCATTGTCAATATTGCAACCAGGAGGTGAGAGTCCACATACGTCAGTGCCATCTTGGAAGAAGTCTCTTCCATAGCACAGAACCATTGAAAACTCTTCTGAATTCATGGAAATTATTATTTAGGTAAATGGAAGATACTGATCTAGAGTTTAAAGACCAAGGTCTAACTGCAAAGCTGAAACACAGACTAGACAGAGGCATGGTTTTTAACTCTCCTCTCATTACACAGGCAATATCATTAGCATGTTGACAAATGAATAGCAAGTAAGGGAAAAAAGTATGTTTGAACAACACTTCCCCTAGCCAGACAATTTCCTTGCACTACACAGTAATTCACCCAGTCAGGAAAGGCTTACAATTTACTGGCCAGGAAAAGAAGTCAGAATAGAGAATAGGAATTTAGAACATGTGCCACACAGAAATGAATTAAAGATTTGTGTTCGAGTCTAGGCAGGAGGTGAAAAAAACCCTACTGACACTGACAGATTTACAACAGGAGATATATTCATGGAGCTACCTGCTCCCCGATGAGCACCAAGACTGGCTTTTCCATAGATATGATTATATCATGATGTGTTTATCCCCAAAAGAGAAGGTGAAGACAAAATGATCATTTCTGCAGAGTAAGCCCTTGCAAGAGACAGCACTATAAATCCCAACCTTTCTCAGAGCTGCAAATTCTCCTGCTGCCTGCATGTAATTCCACATGGGAGACAGGCCGCTCAGCGTGTAGCAAGTGTAATTCAGGCCGTCCCTAGGAAGTGAAGATTTAGCCACCCAGCCGTATGTCATGAATAACTTTGTTTTGCTAGCAGGTGCTGGGGATTTTTTCCATACAACACCAATTTTTGCCAAGTATCAGTTCATCAGCAAATGCTTCCACTTGTGAGCAGGGATTGAGCATCATTTTTCTTCCCAAATAAAGGGTGCAAAGGGTCTGTTGGACTCTCCCTTTCCCCTCAAGGCTGAAACGTGGCTTGACAAAAATGTAGGAGGAAAGAGGCATAATTTGCCACCATGTGAGATCTGTCAAAAGTGAATTCCTGGGAGCCACTTACAAAGGATTTGAGCTTGTCCCTTGGTGGTCTGCCTCCAGGGAAACAAAGGCTGCTATCCAGTTTTCATGCTTTGTGTATCTCAAATCCCCCTGGCTCCTGCTTCTTAGTCACTGTAAAATGGGGATACTTTGGGACAGTATCAAAATGAGCCAGTTATTTTTACAGGGGTTTCCTTATGGAACACATTCAATGATACTGTTTCTTGCTTATCTGGCCTTTTTTTTTCCCCTTATTTATTATTCATAAACCTACTTTGACCCCCATCAAAGAAGTCCTAGCTTGAAAGTTCTTTCAAGGTGTAATGTCAGCAGCAAAAATTCAGCATTAATGAGTCCCACTCCTGTCACTGCTGGTCTTTCCCCAGCTCTCCCTTCACCACAAGTAAACTTGGATCCCCTCCAAGCATCCAGCTTTTTACCAAGCTGCACTTCTGATCCTTAGGGGAAACAGCTCTACTCATACACCGAGAGGTTGCTGAAGATGGGAAGCAGGAGTACAGCCTGCTGTGGGGCATATTCCAGCTGCATACAGTGGGACTTGAACAGTGATTTGACTGGGCTTTTTGCAACTCCGTCGTTACCATAATGCAGATAACAATGCTACATAATAATAATAATAATTATAATACAACAATCGAGACGAGATAGTCTTTGTAAAACCCTAGAGTAATCTGAATCTCAGCGCTTTTTATGATATCTAGTGAAACACAGCAATGAAATAAGCACTTTTTGAGCTGCAGCACTGATGTAAAGGTGATGTATCTGCAGCTTAAAAAGCTTATTCCACCTTTGCCGCACAAGGCTCAGCTTCCACCATAAACTCTCTTCCATGGTTTTTTTCCTGCAGACTCACACCCACTAGCCCCAGCTGCTGCTGGTTGCTGCCTCCAGCCTGCTCTGTGTTTGGGGTACTGCACATACTCCTTCTGACAGCTTGCAGAGGCTTGTATAAACCATTTGGATATAGTTTATAGTAAGAAAGAAGTCCATGAGATTTACAACTACTGTTTCCAGGGCCATAAATAGGTATGTAGGTATAAGGACAGCAGTAAGCTGTTACTCTCAAAGGAAAAAATACTATATATCTCCCTCAGACACTCTGTATGGGGAGGCAGAGCAGCTCAAATGGTCCAGACCTTTATAGATGGGCAAATGAAGGGAGATTGAAAATAGAGATGCATATACAAAAGCTTCTTCACCGCTGACAGCTCCATGTAAAACACACAACATAAACTGGAGATTAAGGAAAAACACTGTCAGGTTGGACTAGATGATATTTAAAGACCTCTCCCAGTCCTAACCATTCTATGGTTCTATGATTATGAGATGCCAAATCAAAATCATGATCGTCCAGGAAGGACTTTTTATAAAGAGATTGTAGGATAAAGCTTTTCACTCTACACCAAAGAAGACATATGAATGCAGCCAGGTGCCTTTACATAAAAACACAACTAAACAGAACAGTCACTTGAGAACTAGTTAGATCATACTAACCTAGTCAGGAAGAAAGAAAAAAAACCACCTTTTTTGAGGCTAAGAATTGGATTCTTGGTTTTACAGTGCAATATCTTTTCAAGAGAGCTGTGGCATGCAGCAATAGAAAGAGATCATGATGGAAGTGGAAGGAGAAAATATTTTGATTGAGATTCTCAACAAGTTTGAGATTTGAGAACAAAGCCTAGATTTAGCAATGACATTATTCTTTCAGTAGGGCAGGAATCTGCAAGGTGTTGGCACTTGCTGCTTTGTCACAGGCTGACATGAAGCTGCTTCTGGAGAAACACACCAAAGCTGTCTACAACCAGGTAGAGATCTCTACATGGGTCTGGCTGCAAGGCACTGCAGAGCAGCCACCTTTTCAGAAAGCCAGCTCCCCAAAATTTGCCTCTCATGAAAGAGTCTCCAAAAACTTGGACAAACTGTAAAAGCCCATAAGCGTTCACAAAAAAAAAAAAAAAGAGAAAGAAGCAAATGAAAAAAAAGGATTGTTGAAAAATACAACGGCTGCTCTCCAACTTTTTCTGCAAAAAAATCAGAAGTGTTGTCATTTGTTTTAAGAGGCAGTATTTAGAGAGAGGGCTCTTGCCATTACTTTTTAAAATTACATCCAGCTCAGGACATAGTAGTTGGTTAACCTGCCTTAGTAAAAAGCAACACACAGCTACATCAGGTCAAATAAATCATACTTTCTCTCAGATAAGTGGAATACACACTGCAGACATCATGTGGGAAATAGAAAAGTAGATGGAGTCAGCCTTAAATCTAACAGTTGTGAGAAAAACCTAGAAATTTCCTTCCAGCTCACGTGTTAAGGTTCAATCACTGCAAGAAGAAAAGCTCTCCAACAAAGCTGGTCTTGGACAGCTATCTGCATTAGAAATGCCCAAATCCATATATGATGCTAAATGCAACCATTTTGAAGGGAATATAACAGCATACTATTTTTTATGTACATGAGGGACATGGCACTTGGAGAGACAGATCTGTCTTGGCTGTGTCAAAGAACCTCTGATGCCACTTCCACCAGTCACCACCACTCAGAGAGCAGCCCTCAAGGGAAAAGCACAGCACTGGAAGTCTTTAGCATGTTGGAACTCCTTCTACATTCAAATATATCACCCGTACTGAAACCACGATTCTGCCCCCCCTCCAATGGTCAGGTCATGCATAGATATTTGAGATGATAACCACTTTTTAGCTAACCACACATTAACTGAAACCACCACAGCTTCAGCTTTCCAACTCGGCCAGTTCAGTCACCACAGCTGGGGGTCCCTCAAAGTCAGATGAGTGTTTGGAAAGGTTCAACTTTGCAGACACGGCTCAATTAAAAGCTCCACAGAGCACAGATCGCTATTTAAAGCTGAACTGTTCGCTTTTGTTTATTTATAGCAAAACCATTAATTGCTAATCACGTATTTGTTTGCTGGGAAAACCGACGCTCCAAAATAAACACCAAGATTAAAGACTGTTCACAGAACACCGAATGGTATCAGGAACAGTGCTAAAAATGTAAATCAGAAACATCAAAACACATCAGGACTTCAACTGAAGGAACAAACAACCCATTATTTCTGTGCCAGAAAAGAAGTTACCCATAAGCCGCCAGTTACCCACAGAGTCATCTACAGTCCAGCAGTTATTTATGTCCTGAAGAATAACAGACACCATGGCAGAGTATCTGCTGAAAATATCTTCATGGCAATCAGCATATGTTAGATTAAATGAGGTAACTCTTAATGCAGATTTTTTATAATCACCTTGGAAAAGTGCCTTTAAAATATTTGGCATAAGAGGCAGAACCTCAGAAAAAGTGTATTTTCATTCGTGATCTAGTTTCAAATGTCAAAATCATATAAAATTAAGAAAAGAAAAAAGAAGCTCAGCTTTCTTTTAACTCTCCTCACTAACAGAGCTCCATGCTTCCCTCTGGAGAAGCATGTTCCTTCCTCAAGTATCTACAGAAGCAGTACATGGAAAACCAAGGGAAAATGCTATACAGAGCTATGATTGGCCCTTTCTCTAGGAAACACACTTTAAACAAGCACAACAGCCCAGGCTTCATGGATAGCCTCACAACCAGGCACACTGGGAAGCAGGAACAAACCCCCATGGCAGACTGCTATCTACCTCCTGAAATCCCTATGGGTACTGAACCGAGGCACCCACACTCACTGGCTGTCACATAAGCTCTGACTGTGAAGTGCCTCCACATGCCCTGACAGCAATGCCCTTGAGGTCCCTGATTTTCGTGCATACTTGAAGGTCAGGTTAGTGCACACTTAGCCCATTTCCAGCTGAGGAAACAGGCAGAGCATCTCAAGCCCCTTGCTCTGGGGTACACAGGAGACCCCTCACACATGCTCCAGTTTTCACTGCCTTGCTATGCTGTCCTTGGTACCTGAAAAATCAAGCGCAGGAAGGCTTCCCTACAAAACAATACTCACCAGCATTTATGGCCTAAATTCCCAAAACAGAGGGTCATATGGTTGTGTTTCCCACCACCACTGCCATGGCTACCATTCAAAACTCATCATTTATTCACAGGTCAGGAGTTTGGGTTTAGTCTTCAAAATTACATGTAAATCTTGGAAAGTTAAGTGGACTCTGATCATGAAATGGAGATGATTAAGACAGAGGTAATAACAATAACAATAACATCAACAACAGTGTTGTTACGACTACATTATGTTGTTTACAGTGGCATCCACCAAGAACAACAGCCCCATCTCAATGTCTCACCCTTTTCTATTTGTTCTCCTGGAGAAAGGATCACACGCAGCCAAAGGTCAAGTTGCAAAGCCTGTACTCCCAAATCCTGGGCATGCACACCACACACTGACTGGAGTAAATCACTTAAACATGCAAGGCAAGGTCAGGCCCTGTCCCCCTGACCATGAATTCATAATGTCTCCCTCCTGTGCATCAGTTTTCTGTCAGACTCCTTGGTCTGACTGCTCCCTGCCTGCTGGTACCACACCAGGTTCCTCTGGATGAATCTTCCTAATAGAACCACCGCATCCCTTAGACACTTTGGCAAGCAGAGAAATTGCTTGCCATGCTGAACATCCAACTCATGCCCCCAAGCTGCTGATCCATGTTCCCAAAACACAGTCAGTCACTGGCTCTACATCTTCTGTTTGTTCACCCAGAGGGGAGTAATCAGTGCTAGCACCTCCATACCATCCTACCTGTTCCTTCAAATCCCAGGCATGGCTATGCCACATTGCTCCATCACTCCAGCCTCATCCCAAAGGTGCTAAAATCATGTGCAACTCCAAGGAGCTGTGCTAGGCAAAGGTACATGGATGTTCCCTCCTATAGCGTCCCACAGAAGCAAGCTCATTCTAAATATTCACCATTCTCTTACCATTCTTCTTCTGACAAGAGAAGGGGAAAACTGCTCAGATGAAATAAAAAGGACTCCAGCCTAAATTACAACTCTTAACTCATGCCCAGTGAGGCTCCTGCTCCTGAATTTGAAACCTCAGTTTAAAATGAAGTTCCACATAACAAGGCACTACTTGCAGATAGCTCTTCCTCAGGCTCCACCATGCACTGACTGAAAGTCAGCTGCCATTTCAACCTGACCCCTCTGCAAAATCTCCAGAAAGGTAAAAAAAAAAAAAAAAAACAACAAAATAAATTGTTTCAGAGAGCATGAGCTCAAAGATCAACATCATTGGGAATAATTTAACCTGTTTGCTCTGTGTTTTTAAGATGAAACTATGTAGGGGGAAAAATATATATATAAAATAGCATACACTTACAAAGCAAACTTACAAATCCACAACTAAGGGGGGAAAAAAGCAGCCTGCCTCACTTGTGAAACTACTGTGGGTAAGGAAAAATATCTGTATATAATATTATTCTGTACCACTTCGATGAGAAAAGACTGCCAAAAGCTTTTGGCATATGAAAGCTGCTGTGAGGACTTCAATAATACTGAGTATACTGTTAAAAAACCTTCTCATATGCATCCCTAGAATTTATCTTCAAATGCCACTTAATTAAATTTTGTATTCTCTGGCTTTTGGAAAAACGCTTTTATTTTATTAAATGAAATCTACACAATATATTGTTTCTCTGAAGAAAAAGCATCAGTAGGAATATAAAGTATTTCTTTCAACACTAAAAAAAACACACATTTTGAACTTGAAACCAGCTTCCAGTAAGAGAGCACACTTCTAGTTTGAGTGTGTACTCACACACGTACAGCCCATTTCATCACGCCCAGCTGCCCTCATACCTCATGTAACTACGCAGTCTGTGACAGTTACAGACATTTTGGAGTTTAAACCCTTATTGCTGTGTTCCTAGTGAATATCCCAAGGTCTAACAGGGTTTTGAAGAACATGAAAGCATGAATTCTTTTTCTGACATGCAAAAATACTGCCCCCAAGCAGATGCTCCTCAAGTGCATATAAAAACATCCTCTGCAGCCAGTGGAACAATGAGATGAGCAAATATCATGGAGGTAACACACACAGAGCTTCATGCCCATGTGCAGCATCAGTTAAGGGCCACAACAGACAATGCATCACCATGTGTGCCTGAGCTCCTACCAACTTTGCAAGAGTTGCAGACACTCTGCACAACTAAACCTAATTATATTCAGGCATAATCCTTTCATGCCACAGCCTGGTGATCACTTTACAGCAGGATAAGCCACCGTGGCCACCAAAGCAGCTGTCCCAGGCCCAATCCCCCTGCTTTTCCCTTTTGGTTTGGGTTTTTTTTCTTCCTCTTTTTTGGGGGGTTTTTTGGGTTTTCTTTTGGTTTTTTTTGTGTGTGTATATGCATGGTTTTGGTATTGGTTCTGTCTTCATTATTGTTGTTTTGGTTTAGTTTGGGTTTTGTTTATTTGTTTTCTGTTGATTTTGTTCTCAGTGGGGATTGAGCTGCCCTATTGCAAATATGCCTGTGAACAAAAGGGAGGGAGGGAGATGGGAACGGGTGCCTGGGGCAGGCAGGATCCTTTCCATGTCCATGGCAGCTCAAACTGTTTGTTAAACAACAGCCGGAGTTGAGGCAACCAAGATGGTGTGTAAAGAGCAGAAAGTACCTTTGAGAAACATACTGAACACTATCAAAATACCCAAGCCTTAAATAGACACATGAAGTATTTAAATGCTTTCACACCCATAACAAGTTTTGTTTACTGCCCAGCATTTAAACAGCTTTTTCTTTACTATTGTAAAATTGTTCCCAAACAGTGCGAACTCCATGTTACAATGAATAGTAGCACTCTAACCCCTATTTACACTCCATTCAGCAACATAATTCCAGAAATAGCATGCAGGATTTCCACACTAAAAAATAAAACCTGTTCTTGGCTCAAAAGAATTTGTGCAAATTAGCTGACAAGAATCACTTCCTTTTGTTCTTCCTCTTGAGTACAGAATATTAAAGGAAAAGAGACTCACTAACCAAGTAATATGAAAAACTTTTATTAAAACCATTAGAGCTACAAAGCATTGTTAACGTCCCCTCTCGTAATTATATGCAAAACGTTCAGTAACCAAGGAAACAGCGTAGTAATGAAGTTGGAGACTACTGTATAAATGCACCTTCTAAATCACCACCAAGAATGTCTAGTCCAGAGGAACTGGCCAGTTTATTAGTGTGTGACACCCTGATTGCTTAGACATGCTACAGCTTAAAAACAAAAAGCTAACAAGCTACTTTTACATAAAAGGCCCTTTTGTATCCTGTGTATGAACTGCCCATTCTTAGCATCTAGTTACAGAGCTCCTCTGCAGAGCTGACCATTTCTCTAAGCCTGTATTCACCTTCACGGGAGTTGCTCAGTAATGATGGGCACTTATTAATTAAATTAATATTTAAATTAATGAAATCAATTAAACCACACAACCAGCAGCAAATAAAGAAGAGATGCTGTCCTTTGCCCCAAGTTCTCAGCAAACTGAAATGTGCAACAGGAGAAATACTGAAACTGCAATCTTCTCTAGACCCCATTGGTCTAAAATCCACTTTATTGGCACCAAGCACTACTGCATATTGACTCATGCCCACATTATTAAAATTAATTCAAAAATGAATACTTATGCTCCAATATCAACAGCTCAGGCTCTGGGATATTTCCTAGGAAAGCAGGCTAGGAAGCCAATGCAAAATTAACTCCTGCTTTTTGGTGTTAGCACTTAGAGCACCAAACCAAACCCCTGGGTTCTCGGCTCAATTTCAACAAACTTTCATTTATTCTCCTGATTTCTGTGGCAGCTTATTCCCCCCAACAACCAGTGAATATAAAGCAGTCCTGGTGGGTTCAACCACTCTGTCATGCTGAGGATGAACTTTGGTATTCTGCTCTTCCAGTACATGCGACTTGAAGAGTCACACGTTTACAGGAGCAGACACCTCAACGTCCCTGCAATCTGTGTGATCTTTACATTCCTTTTTGGCCCATTTTTTTCCATGACTGACCGACAACACACACATTAACAGAGCTCTGTCGCTATCCTGGATGCTTTCAGGGATGCTGATTTGGTAAAAGAGGTTCCACCAGTACCTTCACACACCCTCCTCTTTTAGGCCTTGTGTCTTCTGTCTTCCCAAACTACTCCTTTCCTAGTGTAACCCTTCTCATCTCTGTAAGATCTAAAGGCAACTTGTCTGCCCTGCCCTTTCCACTCAAACTGTTTTGGGGAGGGGTCTTGTATCATTTACAGAACTTTTACATCTTCAGAATATTCTGCTACTTTTTTTACACTTCCCCTCTTTCAGTTTGTATAGGGATGATCCTCCTTTTTCCATCCTGGACAGCTTCATCTCCTGGAACACCTCACTGCTTTGCCTTCTGCTTTCTCTTCTCAAGCTCCAAAGCTGACTTTCACATACTACAAAAAAGATCTCGCCCAATTAACCTTTAACTGGCTCCTATGCCTAAAATGCTTTCTTAAAAGGCTGTACAAGTTAGGGCCATGGCTTTCTCTCTACCAGTATATCCCACTTGTACAGCATGTCTTAATGAGAATTTCTGCATTGTATCATATACCTACAAATCTGGCTTACAGCACCATAATTATCTGATTGCAGACTGGCTAAACCCTTTATTTTCTAAAGGCATTGCCCTGTACTCTTGTACCTGAAGCAGCTGTGCACTCAAAGGATTTAAATGAGTGAACTTTCTCATTTCCATTCCATTTTACTGTATGGTCAGCTCATCCACTTCACCAGCATTGTTTTTTTTTTTTTTTTTTTGCCTATGACCAACAGTGACAACAGCAGTAACGCCAAGAGTATCAAACCTTTCTTAAAAGCCATATCAAAGATGGAATACCTAGAAACACTGCATCAATGAAGTCAGACCTCAGTAATGGTCACAACCTGTCAGTGTTGTGAGAGCCAGCACATCTTTGTCAGGCACCTTCTACTTAATGCAAAAAGTTACAATTCCAATCAGGGCTGCTTAATTCAGAAAACTCTGAATTAAAAAAAGTCTGGAAGGGCATGAGGACATTTCAGTAACTTCCCAAGATGATACTGCTTATGCAGACTCACCAAGAACTCAGCAGCAAGGAAATGCTAAGGCAATTTGAATTAATTCAATCTTTAATAGGCAGACTAGATTCAAAACTGTAAATACTAACTACCTCTGCAAAATGCATTGCCAAAAGGTAGCTCTCCCAGCCAAGTCAACACCGTCCTCATTTTCAGAGGCGAATGGCACCTATGGCTTGGTTCAGTGGGAAAGTCACTGTTCACTACCATAGGAAACTCGAGTTCTTCACCTTTTCCTGTTTTAGTTTACTTATTGTGGTTTATGCTTATGCATCTATCATGAAGTTTAGTTAGTCCTGGTCTGCAAAACACACCAAGTTCCCCTGGAAAACCTGTATCTGCAATCACAGCAGGATCCCTGCAATATAATTTCCTTGGCATCCCCAGAGGACCCGGCACAAGCAGCCAGAGGACAACTCCAAAGACCAGTTTTTACTCAATGCACAAAATTCTGCAATCTCCATCTGTACCTCAAGAATCAAAAGTTTCAGGGGCAGTATTTTGGTGCAACATACAACAGAACTGCTGTGGGAGTTAAAGTGAAAAGTGCTGGCAAAAACATTATCAACAGTATCTTTCAGCATAAATAAGGCAAGTTAAAAAAAATCACTGCAACAAAAACCTTAAAATGAAAATATTAGGGGAAAAATTGAAAGCAACAATACTAACAAAAACACCATGTGGGTTTCTTAAATATCCCAAACAGCTTAAAGTTGCCCAGACTCCTGCATTCATTAACTGTTCAGGACACAGATTTATTTATTTATGGCACAGAAAAGAATTCCCAGCTCAGAAGCTTTCCAAAGAACAACCCTCCCCAGTTCTGCATGGGTACCTCAGCCAACTTGCCCTGCCATTTCTTATTCTGATGCTAATGCAGTTCAAACAACCCAACCCTGCATTTTTTTATCTATGCAATAAGCCTATCTTTAGGTCGCTTAGTTGTGTCAGTTTAAATCACAACATTCGCACAGAGGAAAAAAACTCCTTTTTTTTTTTACTCCTGGGGACAGAGAAGGCAGAAGAAATAAAAAAGCTTATTATAAAAACCCTGTTTTCTTGTTTGTGATGCCCAATTCAAGCCCCTCTGAATCCTGTGTGAATTTAAACAGCAGTTGAACCACAAGAAACAACAAATTCTAATTAAGATTTGCAGTTACCTTCAAGACAAGGTACCCTGAGAAAACCTAACCATGCACACGCCTATCATATAATATTATTAGGTCTTATTCAAAGTCTGCTGGAATAAAGACCAAGATTCTGTTGATCTCTGTGGGTTCCAGTTCTCTCTCCTTTGTAAAATAAGCCTGGATTCTGCTACTCCAGCTTTCACAAGCATCCACATAGTAATATTCACAAGGCTTCTCACAAGAGGGAAAAACCGTGAAGTTGAAGCCATCCATAAAAGGTACTGGATTTATTCCAGATGTGGAACTGTTTTTAATTAATTTGGAAGCATTTGAAGTATTCCCTCATTAAATATGCTTTGCATTTTACACATGCACATAAGAGAGTACCCAAAACTGAAGCCAAAATCATCATGTCTTATTAAAAAGACTCTGACACCACTTTTAGCAAAATTAGGCTCATATGAAGACAAGATTTACAGCACTGCCATAACACATCAACATCCAAAGCATGCAGTTCCTGCGCTACCCATTGATCCCTAAGCAACCTCACCTTGACTTGGAGGACTCACTGGCTGGGAGCTCTCCTATCTCCACTCAGCCCTGCACTTCCCCCTGTGCCCATTCCCATCACACAGAGCAATCCCAGAAGTTCAAGATACCAGTTCTTGTCACAGCATATGCCGGAGTTGAGAGGGACACCACACAATGTCATAAGGCTTCAACCCATACAGAGTACCACCACATCACATCAGAAGGCTTCAGGCATCCTCTCATACAGAGCAACACCACTTCAGAAGGCTTCCAGCATCTGCCCTTCTTGTTATTTAGCCCAACCTTTTATACCCTGATTGTTCATGCATTACAGCCGTGTGCCCTCTGTTCCCTTCCCTGACTGGTCAGGGCACTTGGGCACTCCAGGTCTCGCTACCTGCAATGCTGTTCACCTGCTTTTCACAGCTGTAGCCCACTGGGGATGAGGCTCAGTGCACCTGGGCACTCCAGGTCTCACTACCTGCAATGCTGCTCACCTGCTTTTCACAGCTGTAGCCCACTGGGGATGAGGCGCAGCTGCAGCCCCACTCCCAATTACCACAAACTGCGTGCCTACAAGTTCTCTACAGAAGGATGAAACAATTTACGGTAAATCTATGTGCCACATCATCATTACTGGTAAAACTCATAGGATATCCTGAGTTGGAAGGGACCTAGAGGGATCACTGAAGTCCATCTCCTGGCCCTGCACAGGACAGCCCCCAGGAATATGACCACATGCCTAAGAGAGCTGTCCAAGTACTCCTTGAACTCTGTCAGGATGGTGCTGTGACCACTTCCCTGGGGAGCCTGTCCAGTGCCCAACCACCCTCTGGACGAAGAACCTTTTCCTGATCTCCACCCTAAACTCTGCCCAACACAGCTTCATGCCATTCCCTCGTTTCCTATCACTGGTCACCAGAGAGGAGAGATCAGTGCCTGCCCCTCTGCTTCCTCTCATGAGGATGCTGAAAACCACAAGGAGATCTCCCCTCAGTGTCTTCTTCTGCAGGCTGGAGCCCAGCGAGAGGAAGGCTGTGGACAGAGGCACCGTGAAGAACAAGAAGAAGAAGAAGAAGAAGAAGGCACGTTTCTGCTCCATGTAACCTGACTCAGGACAGCACCCCCACAGCAGCGGGAAGCTCCTGGAGACGAGCACCTGCACCAGCCCACGCCGCGCCCCCGCGGCGCGCAGGAGGCGCGGGCCGTGTCCGCGCTCGGCGCGCTCCCGCCCCGCAGCTGCGGCCGCCGGCGCTCCCGCGGCGGGCGGGCACCGGCAGGAGCGGCCCTCGCCTCCCCTCTAGCGGCTGAGCCGGTGCCGCGGAGCTGGGTGCGGGCCGGGCACGGCCACCGCGCCCCGCGCCACGGCCGGGCAGCAGCACCGCTGCACGGGCAGCGCGCACACGGCACAGCTGGGCACAGCTGGGCACAGCCGGGCACAGCCGGGCACAAGCGCAGCCCTCCTGCGTCCACGGAAACACAAGATTTTGAGAGGAGGTGAGCAAATTGCCATGTAGTATGAAGAACCACAACTAAGTTCAGAAGAGTTGTATTTTTAATTGTCTCTCTTAAGAGATCCAAAAGAATCTCGTATTTGGTGACAAAAAAACTCTCAAACTTTACCTGCCCTAAGACTAAGTCTTTTATCAGACAACAACGGTTTTGTCGCCAAAGGTCAAATTTAATTCTAGTGATCTCCAAGCAGGTCATTTTATCAGGGATCAAAATTCTGCCAAATGCCACCAAACTGTGTATGGTGTTCTGTTCACAACCAGCATGGAAACATTAACTTCACACTTCTTCACAAGTCGTTTTGCTTGGTTGTTTTTTTTTTGTTTTTTTCTCCTAAAAAACCCCCAACCAGGAACATTCCAGTTTCTTTCATTTGGTTGCCAGTGCTAAAATATGCTAACAGCATTAAGGCAAGGGACGACTTGAAGAGCTTGCAATCTGTATTCAGCATAATTAGCAGATGCCAATTTAACTTATTACTGCTTCTTACACTGCTTTCTATATTATAAAAAGAATATCAATGAAAACCTGTTATCTAAATGACTGTTTTCCCAGTGCTGATATAATGCAACAGTAATGGGAAAATAAGAGTCACAAAGCATGTGTTAGAAAATACCTGATTTTGAAATAACATTTATAAACAGCCACAGTACAGAAAAGTGCCTGCAGACAGGACTTTTCTCTCTTCCTTCACACTTCGTATTTTTAGACTGTTTTCAAAGTAATTACATATTTAGTGGCATTCCTGGTTATTCAAATAAGCAATGCAACATTCCTGGTAAAGCGATACCACTAAATCAGGTTGCTCAACTGTCTCAGCCACTTATAATTGCAAAGCATAAAAAATGAGCACACTTAAGATGCATTTTCCTTGCAGAGAATTAACAGTTCTAACTAAGACATAAGAACATAAATAACTGAAAGAAAGCAACCCAAGCCCTACAGTCAGCCCTTTCCAAAATGCCAAATAGTGGGCTGTGTCACAGCTAAGGGGACAGTTACAGAGAGCACTTCTGCCTGCCTGCAACGCAGAAACACATTAACACATTTTAGAAAACAATGCCCTCTTGAACTAAGAGGCTGTTGAAAGATGTATCCAGCACACATGCACAAAAAAAGCAGTGCACACTAAAGCTGTGGATTAAACAGGTTTCTAACACATAAATCACATAATGATCTAGTCCAGGCATCATTCACTGCTAATTCTTCTTGGTAAAGATGCCTTCCTCCTTACAATTCTGCATATTACAATGCAGAGCAAAACAATATTTTAATAAAGTATCTTCTGACTCTCAGGCTAAGTTGAAGAGCCTTGTAAGGCTATGCTTCTCCACAGCTTTAATCGATTTCAGCTATAACTTCATTTGCTATGCCTAACAGACAGAGTAAACTTCACCCTTCCCAAGAATTAAGAAGAAAATAACATTTCATACTCCCCCACTAGCAGTGTATGGAAAGCACAAAACAGAACTGCTGCACACATACCCCCCAATTAAACTGGTCTCTGTGGAAACTAATAACTTTCCACAGTATGCACTGTAATCCAAGTAATAATTTTAAACAGGCATAAGCTGCAGTGTGCTGAACTAAGGCATTCTTACCTTGAGAAGGGTGCTTGAAGATATTTAGTTACAGTTACAGAGGAGAATGTGCATGTTGCCAAGTATTTGCCACGCACCAGGATTATGCCTTACTCCACATCTGCACACACACACACCAACTGGGTGCATGCACTCCCCAGGTAGAGAAAGAGCACCAGAAAAGATAAGCAGCAGTGATAATGCCCCAGCTTTATGTCTCAATCAGCAGCAAGCTAAACTAGAGAAACCATTTGAGATGAAAAGGGAAACAATTCCAAGAAACAAGATCTTTTTTTCTCCTCTGGATGCAAAGAGCTTTGCTTGGGTGACCTATAATACCTTAACACAAAAATCTTCACAACCCACCTCCCTCCTGAGCCGTGGAGTTGCACATGTCAAATGACACCACAAACAATGCACAAAGACTAACAAAAATACTAAAGAACCCCTTACCTTTTAGTCAGAGTAAGTGACAGATAACAGTCATGAGAAACTCAGTTGGCACAGCTGCTGTATGTATTTCTCTGCAGACTTCTTTTTAGTGGTCCCAAAAGCACTGAACATAAAAAACCTCCAGCCTGCCTGCTTCATTCTTCAGCAACAGAGATACATGCTGTCACGGTAACGCAAAAAAAAAAAAAAAAAAAAAGGCAAAAGGAACTATAGATCTTAGTTTTTAAAGCCTTTGTGCTTATAGGGAAGAAAAAGAGAGAGTAGGGAAAAGAAAGAACAGAGCAAACACTTTTTCTAAGAGAAATGTGGTCTTGGCTATATAAGTAACCACAGCACAGAGGCATTCAGTTTGAATTTCCCTGTTTGCAAGCTCCTTTGGAAAAATTAAAAAAAAAAAAATCGGTCTTTAGGGGGAAAAAATCAAATGCATGGTTGGGGGGAAGGGAGAGGAGGAGGGTACTGCTCCTATGTGACATACATATGGAATGAGCATTAGAACAATGCTGACAGGACAGCTAAGCAACTGCACTCTGGGGCAGCAGTTTTCAAAGCAGAGCTTTTGCAGCTTTGCAGAAAGGAGAGGAAAACAATTCAAATTAAAAAAAAAAAAAAAAGCCCTCCGCAAACGGGGGAGGAGAGGGGGGTAAAAAAAGCAAGAAAAATAAAAGAAAGGCGCTGTTAATTCAAGAACAACTACCAGACTGGGGGAAAAAAAAAAAAAAAGAACAAAAATAGTTAGCTAATTTCTGAAAGGGGGGCGGGTGGGAACCGCCGCGACTGCTTCCCAGCGATGCAAGCAGAAGCCTTGATGTCTAGTGCACTTAGATTTTATGCTGCGCACAGTGGGTCCCCTCCTCCCTGCCTGCCTCCCTCCTCCTCTCCCTCCCTCCATCCCTCCGCCCTCCCTGCCTAGGAAGCTCTCTCTCCCAGGGGACAAGAATTCCAGTGGACCCAATTAACACTGTACTTTGCTGGCTCCTTGGTATGATCGATATTAAGTAAGAGGAGTTTTAGCAGCATTGAAAAATAAAGCAGCCATGTAATGTGCGGCTGATGGAGACTGCATTTTTTCTCCTACGTCTCTACTCCCCCAGTCTCGAAACGATCCAACGCAGCGGAAAAAAAAAACAAACTATTTCAAAAGCATGTGCCAGTACCAGTGATCCAAGCTGCATCAGATATTTGTTAGGAACTTGATGGGAGCCCTCGGCTGCTCATTTCACTGGCTTCGGCAGTACTTTAATAAAGTGGATTTACAAATCAATGGAAGGAATCCAAAGGTTCACAAACAGGCTCTTTCATCAGGTCCGCTGCCTGACCGTACAGGAAGTTTGCTGAAGGGGTCTGGGGACTGTTTCGCCAGCACACTTGTTTTCAATGGACTCCCAACAACACGACTTGTTTGGTTTGGTGAAAGAAAGGCAGTAAGAGGTTCACTGCTTTAAGGGAATGCAGCCCAGTGTGTTTACTGCTTCATTCCTGAAGCACGTGTGGCAAGGCATCCTACAAATTGCAAATTATTTTCATTTGAAGAGGGAAGTTGTTGGGAGGCAGTAACCTTCTTTGGTCCTGTTTTCCCTGATCTATCAATCACAGATTGCCATGTAAAAACAACCTACTACAGGATCTCTCTATAGAGGAAAAGCAGTTTAGCATTAACTCTCGCAGTTGCAAATTAATACAATACAGTCCATAACTAATAGAGTCTGCCTGCAAGCCATTAATCTAAGAATAAATGGATGGTTTGCTTAAATCCAACTGGACTGAAATTCACAGGTTAAGTGGTCTCCTTTCCCTTCCCATATTTCTACTTGTATTTGTAAAACTCAGTGGAAAGGAAAGAAAGCTGTATTTATTTCCTGTGGCCAGTACAATTCCAAACTAAGAGTATCCATCAGTGAAACTGCCTACAATTACAGGATTTCAGCACCAGTAGCTGCTTTTCCTTTTTTGGTTCTGGGGTGGCCATGATCTTCAAATTAAACCCAAAAAATAGCACTGAGCAATATCCTTGATTGAGCAGCTGGGTTGACCACTGATTTGAATCCATCTTGTTAAATTAATGTTAGATTACATTTCCATACAAATAAGATCAATTAAAAATACTCATAAAACCATGCGATCAAAGGCAGTGAAGAGTTAAATTAATTACCTCAAAAGGCCTCCAATTAAATACTGTTAAGGTTATGATTCTCCTTCTAGCTAACAGAGGGGAAAAAACCCAGCAGCAGGACAAATTTCTGTTAGTGACTACAAGAGTAGATCCACGTATCACACCATTTGTTAAAAATTCTTTATGATGCCAAGTAACATCCTTCATAGTCAGATAAACGTGAGGCATGCAGAAATCCCAAGAAGTGGTCAACTATCCCAAGAAATATCACAAATCAAAGGTTTATTTACATGGGAAGATCCAAAAGAGTGCAACTATACTGCTTATAGACACGAAGGCATGTTTCTTGAGCTGTGGTACTTCCAGGCTCAGGTACTTGCACCTATATTTGTGGTGAAGATGCTGTACTTCACAAGTATCCCTTAGCTGACATGGGCTTTTTTGAGCAAAGGGAAGGAAAGAAGTGGGATCAGGGAAGAAGTAGCCCTGATTAACAGGCACTAAGCAGGACAACACCAGGTGACAATTTGAAAGAGAGGAAGATAGGAAACCATTTTTCACTGGAAATCACAGGAATTTATGTGGATGATCATGTAGATCAGGCTTCACAGTTGTTACTGATCCAGCACCACAGCATGGCAAACTGGATTTGAAATGTGATACAGAGATCACTGGTAGTATCAACCTGATAGTCAGAGTCGGCAAAATGACACTTCTCTTTCAGTCCCCTACCCTGAATTAGGGGGGCAATGCTAATTGGCTAAAGTGCTCCTGAAATGGCCTAAACCTTATGCACAGCACTTCTTTCAGCAAGGGGATCAAATCACTTTGCAATTGCTTTGGGACAACATCAGAGTGAATGAACACACACATACACTCACTCTGGCAATCAAATTGCTTACACAAAAAAAACACTTTAGTAAGGATATAATGTACTGAATCTACACTGGCTATGGAGACGCAGTGGGTAGTTGCATTTTGGGCAGGGTTGGGGTTTACAGTCACACAGGGGAACATAAGGGCTCTTGGAACCCATAAATGATCCATCAGTTGGTCTGTCATCTCAACACTACCCAGCACTAAGAATGTCTTTATTATCCCTGTTTTGGAGATGATGATTTGATGACTGAAAGCCTAAATTGCCTCCCCAAGGAGATACAAAATGTGTTGGAGAATAGCAGGAAACTGATTCCAGGCTTTTCAAGTCCTTTACTTGCAAAGACTGTTCTTCTTTCTAATGCAATCAACTGAATTTGACATATTTTTAAAGTAAAGCTATGTTCCTTAAAAAAAAATATCAATACCATTCTAGACCACTCAAGTTTGAATCAAAGCACTATGCATGGTATTTGAGGAACACCTGTGCTCCTTAAAAATTCTGCATGTGTATTCACTCTCAAGTTTTATTCCAAATAAAAATCCACACTATTTTATTAGACAATAATTTAAAGATTGTTTGACAATTAGAATTACAGTCCCTGTTTGGTAGGACATTTCAAACCAGTGGGGAATTCAGTGAATGGATACCTGTTATGTATGAAGAAAAAGGGATAGAGAACATTTCTCAAAATAAGCCAGTATGCAGGATCAAACCAGTTATTGGTCAATGTCATCTTAAAGTAAAAAATTTTGAATGCCACAGTGAAGGTCCCAGTCCCCCACTGTCAATAAAACAAACCCTTCTATTGCTGGAGGCGGGGAAGGAGGGATGTACCACGATCCTGTCCCGGGCAAGAGGCTTCTAAAAAGAATCTGACATGCACAGACATCCTGATGAGCTGCCTGAGCTGCCTCGTTTGCCCCAGACAGCCTCTGCACACCCCACCTGACAGGAACAGCCTTCACAGATCAGCATCACCCCACACACAGCCACCACTGCTACCACCATCAGACAAGGGGCCCCGATAATCACTCAAACAGCATCCACAGAGCAGGACATATTTAGCCTAAAAGAATTTAGAAGAAGAAGCACTGTGCTCAGAATTTGTTTTAATCACGTGAAGTTTGTTTTATTCATTGTTTTATCCATGTAAGCTGTAAGGAATACCTAGCAGAAGTCCAAGATGGAAAGATGCATCAAAGAAAGAGTTGCTACCAAAAGAGAAAGAAATCAGTGGTACTACCTGAGGGCAGGAACTAATGATTGCTAAGGGGGCAATAGTATGTGATACAGAGGAAAAGCTATGAAAATTTTTCTCTTGTCCCCTTTGGAAACTACACTGGAAAGTGCCAGCATTTTGGACATCCAAAATGTGCCCTCTTTCTGGACAACCACAATCTATCTGGGTATTCCCAAGCATGTAAGATTGAAATTGCAAACATGGAAGATTAGCTAAGTAAAGATAAATGGTGTAACAGAATTTCTATCAGCTAATCCACTTTATTACAGGCATCATCAACTCTGTTCATTATATAAACCTCTCAATTCAACTGTTCTCAAAGACTACAGCCTTTGGCACTATTTAAAGTTGCTTACATTTTCTTTCTAATATACTCATTTTGATTATTAAAAGGGAAATAAATTGGTTAGCTTTTCTTTCTTTGTATCTGTTTTCATAACAGTACAATAGATACTAGAAATTACAAAATAAGAGAAAACATTTAACACACCTTAGCTTCATAACATTAATACTCAGAAACAAGGCTGAACATGTGGTGATGTAGTCTTTGCTCAAGAATGTGAAAAAATGTCTGCAGATATTTTAAATATTTACCAAGTGAAGGGGATGTATATCAGGTTGCAGAGCTCTGGATTAAACACACTTTCAAGAGATGATGATTCATGTTAATGTACATCAGTAGGGCTGGAGGTTTGCTTTGTTCTTTTTAATTTCTAATTACATTTTAGTATCAGAATAAACAGAGAGAACACATAAAACCAGGAACTAAACCTAAACTAAAACAAAGGAAAAACAACCTTTTAAGGCACTTAACATCAGAGAAGGTTAGTCAGCCAATTACAATTTACAACCAGGCAGTAAACCATGGTAAGGTTCAGCTGACTAATGCTCTGCACCATTATGTAGCAAGTACCAAAGATAAAAGGCCAATTTCCTATTTGAAAATTGGGTTTCAGTAATGTGCAGCTGCCAGTCTGCCAGTCTGTGGGGATGGGTGATTACCTCCCTGACAGCATCCACCACAGAGGAACAACAATCCCAAATGGAGCTGCAGTGCCCACAGCATCCCTCCCATGCCCCAACTCTTCAGAAGATGTTCTGACTTCCCAGCTAGGCATGAGGGGCTCACGGTACTCTATGCCAAATCAACGTGCTTTGGTGAACTGGGAATTGGGAACTCTTCTTTACATCCTCCTGATGTTAACAAACTCTCTAAAGGCACTTTATTTCAAGTGACCAAACAGCCTTGACTGGCTCTAATTTTCACATTTTAAAGTCCTTACTCAGTGGGTCTGCAAAACATACCCTCCTGAGAAAGGTCCTAGAAAATATCATAGAACATAAACTTAGAAAACAGTAGTTATTTCTTACCATTCCCACCAGAGATGCTCTCACTCTGCATGAGCAGGGTGGTAAATGACATTGTACCCAAAATCCAACTGCAGCACAGAGAAGCAAGCCTAACCTAATTTTAAACAAGACTGAACAGCATTGAAGAGCTGTTCACAACAGTGACGCTACAAGTATCAGCACAGACCACATAAATCTAATCAGGGTCCAAGCAGCTCTGACCACTGACCATATCACGATAAAAGCATCTGTTACTGCGGCTTCATGGCAAACACAACCACTTTAACAAGCTTGGTTAAAGCAGCTGCCACATTTCCAGTGCTTCTGACTGAGCTTTAGCAAGATCTGTAATTTACTGGGGAAGATGGAGCTCTTTCTAGAATGAAGTGAAATGAAAACAAGATTAAAAATAACATTGGAAGAAATTCATATGATTCATCTGTAAGTGCTTGGTTGGTCCTAAGGCAGCTACAGGTAGTGCAGCTCCTGGGGCATCTGCCTGCCCCACTGGATCAGCCTGGGCTGATGCTGCTCCCAGCTTGATGCAGTTGATCCTACCAGGTGTTTAGGGCTCCATGATATATGTCTCATGCCTATACCATGCTCACTCTGAGCATGAACACAGGACAGAGCTCTTCTCAAGCAGTTTTTCTGTACAACAGCTCCCATCACTTCTCCCAGTTCAGACTGAGTTACCACGCTTTGGTTCCTTCTCTGCAGCAAGGAAACCTTCCCCCACTGCTACAGCTTGGCAGCTTAGGGACAGAGCTGGCTCCAAAGCAGAGAGAGACTTGTATCTTAACAGAGCCAAAAGAGCCTGCAGTGATGGTTAGGACATACCAGCCAAAGTCTACTGAAGAAGGAATTTCATGGGATAGTGGGAAAGGGAAAATAAGTATGCATAAGAGCATTAGAAGTACCTAAGAAAATTGCTATGTAGTGGTCTGTGATTTCACTGAGAAGATTATATGACAGTATGGCTCCACTGCTAATTTTGGTTACTGATACATAGGCCTTTCTATAGGATATTGGCATACAACATGGAATATATTTTAAGTGTCACTTTGCTTGAATATGCATCTCCAACACATGCTAATAACAGTTAAAATGAAAAACTCTGCCACATCACAGATGCTCACATCTATTATCTTCAAAGACAGAAAGTAACTGCTAAGCATCATTCCTCAGAAATGGAGAGAGGATGTGGGAAAAGAGATGGATAAATTTGGCAAGAGATCGCAAACGCCTAGAGTATCTGTCTCCCGCTCACTGCAAGCTTGCATCCTCTACTCCTCCAGTTTTATTTTAGCAGCAACTTTTCTAAGCACCTTTTGCAAGCCAGCTCAAGAGAACATAAAGTGTATTGGCACATCCCACCACCACCGTCCTGTCACTGTGGTCAAGCAGTCAAAATCTTCATCAGCATATTTTCAGGATATGCGTTTCATCAGAGTAATCAAAACCACTCCTTGTTATATCTGGACACCTCCTCTGACAGTCTCCTGGGAAGGTTATGGAAAGATATAATTTGTGGGGGATCTTCAGGCACACCAGGATGGAGTGATTACTGAGCTCGCCCTCCCATCTCATGGACATCCCTGAAGGTCAAGCTGGAGCTCATGCATGTTAGTTCCAGATTAATAGGTAAAAAGACAAATTTCTCCTCTGATGTTTCTCCACGGATTTGGTAAAGCTTTTCTCACAAAAGCTCTTTCCCGCTCCTTCTTCCTTTTCCCCTGACTACCCTCCCCCCAGAAATGCTTCATATTTTATGGTTTGCCTGTATAGGTCTCAGTTACCATTTTGAGAGGAAGAAAGAGAAAATAGAGATATCGCTCTGAAAAAACATCTATTTCTAGCAGGTTTCCAGCACAGCCAGACTGATGTGCCCATTATTAGGAGAGGTTGCATTAGTGTAATTGCCTTACAATTTTGACAGTTTCTGTCATTCTCAGACAAATGTTCTACAAGTTCTGCCCTGTTACCTAAATGCCATCAAATCACAATTTCCATCCATTTTGGGGAGGTCTTCTGAAGCAAAGTGCATGGGTCTTTAAAGTGACTTTTGCTCAGGACTACTTCTTCAAAGGCTACAAGGCTGGTTGCTGTGGTTGCTGAAGGTTAAAACGCTCAGGGCTGATGCCTTTTTCAAGCCCAAGCACCAGCTGTGGGAATGAGTCCTGAAGGTTGTGGATACTCCACAAAAGCAGCTTCAGGGCTAGAGGTCCTGGCAAAGGGAGCTGTAAGTGAGCAGATGAAAAAATGCAACACCCTGTAAGGAAAAGGCAGCTGGGATGGTTTAACCTTGGTGGATTGGTAGAAGAGATAAAGATCCCAGTAAAAAGATAAAATAATAAAGGTTCAGGTTTCCCCTTTCAACTTAGTTTCAATGTACATGACTCCAAGTCTGGCATAGTAATAATAGGTATATATCAGCCCTCTGGTACTGGTAATTCTGGGACTATACGGAATTCATCAAAATGAATCCCAAAGGCAGATACAGTCTACTTTTCAAGGCAAACCTCAGCCAGCCTCAGGAGGACCTCTGAACTCTTGGTTTACTATCTCCAGAAAAGATGAAAAAACAAAGCCCAGAAGAATCCATTTTCTTTAGATTCTACAGTATTGTCAGGAGAAGAAAATTCACAGCTTCATCCATTTTCATAGCTTGTCTTCAACTCCCTAAACCAACACGAAGAAGAGGGAAAAGGAGCAGGGGTGAATAAATATATGTTGCCCTGGTTGTCACTTTCCTAACTAATTTTGAACTCATCTTTCCTCAACAAGTAGAAAGGTCAAGAGCAGTGCTGGACATCCAGGCCAAGAGACTCAATGAGAAGAAGACAGAGCAGCACCATCTCCACTATGTGTGCCATGATTCAACTGGGCTAGGGATCAATGACCTCCACTCCAAAACTCAGGCTGGGGTCTTTAGCTTATACACTGTAATTACAGTCCAAAACAAGACTTCATAGATCCTTAAGTTCTGATATTTTACACAGAATAAAAATGTCAGAGCAAACAACATCCATGTCACTGTCACTGAGCATTCTCCCACCCATCTGAAGGTTGCAAACCAAGTGAAAATGTGACAAAAGTCAGAACTGCAGCCCATAATATCCAGCACTAGAAAAAAATTAGAGCAGAAGAAGAGAAATGGGATAAAATACAGCATATCCTTTGAGGTTAGGTTGTGGCAAATGATGGAGACAACAGGTCAGGGTTCACCACAAAGAAAGCAAAGACTTCAGTTTAATTGTTACTAAGCTACATGCTCCATGAATAATAGGGTTTATGGATGTTCCTGGCAGACACAGAGGGAAACCCATCCTCTTGGGGCAGCTAAGTGCTTGACTTCTGTGTATTTTTACATGTTTGTCAAACACTTAGACACTACAGGCACTTAGAATCCTTTAAATAAATAAAATGCATTGTGCTAGTTCAGTGCAAAAAGGCACTGTATCACTGCATGTTAACTACTTTCAATGGAAATTATAACAGGGTATGGGCCTAAGTGCAGCCAAAAGAAAAGACTAATAAAAATACGGTAGCAAGGAGAGAGGGGAGTAAATGTAAGGCTGGCAGAACTGCAGACTGAAAAAAAAAATCAGAACAGTAGATCTGAGAATAGCTCAGATCATAAGACAGGGAGGGAGAGAAGGCACCTCCTGTTTTACTGCGACTGGACCAGCTTACATTTCATTAGAGGGAATCCAGGATAGGCAATTGTGTAATCAAGAGCCAGACAGCTTTACTCATTTATAATTAATTCAGAGTACTTTGAAAGTGAGCTCAGAAAATAGCCAAGTGCTTCCCTTTAAGGAAACCTCTTGTAATGTTTCTGCAGGGCACCGAAAGCAAAGCAGAAGTTGTTCAACTGCAGACAAAAGGTTTTCTCCCAACATAAATGAATAAAATGTTACCACAGGCAGTGAAGCAGAGAACATGGCCCATCTTAAAGGAAGGCTTTCATCCAAGCACTGTATTTTTATAGCAAGAAACACAATCCTGGACTGTTTTACACCATTTTAAGGGTCAAGAGACATTCAATACATTATGGACTGAGATGCAAACTATTCAGTCTTCTATTTACTGTACACAGACAACTGTTTCTTAGAGGCAAGCATGACTTTTGGCTCCAAAACCACAACCAGCACTTCCACCTGCCCAGAAGCACTTGCCAAAAGAGTGGACCTTAAAACCCAGCAGGGTTGCACTGCTTCCCATAGAGCCCTCCATCCCCCACAGCCACTACTCTGTAAACTGCACTGACAGCCCTGCACGCTGGCATTGCCTGTTTTGTTTAGATCCTCAGGTATTCATTAGCTGTCCTGTGCCCACACAAATAATTCACAAAGTTAAATGCCGCCTTCCGTTTTGTGTAGTTACTAATTTGTCCACACTTAGCCTCTCATCTGTAATTCACATTGACATTAATGAAGAGACAAATATGTGTGTAACAGAAGAGGCAGTCCAAAATAAATGAGAAAAAATATGGTCACCAGAAACCAATTATACATTCAAAACTGTATTGTGGAAATCACCAGAGTGTTGAAATCAAGTGAGAAGGAAAATGTACCAAAACCACACACTTGGACTGAGGGAAGAAGGTGGGGGGGGGGGGGGAAGGGATGAAGTTGCTAGCACATACAATCAGTCTCAGCCTCATGGAAAAGAATATAAATATTTAGACATGAACAGACCTCTTAAAATACAGTTGCAGAGTCTGCTGGCACATGGACAAACATACAATAAGCCCACCAATGTGGAGACACAAATCAGGTAAATCAGACATGAAATTGGCAGGCAACATGTGCAAGATGCATTTTGTAGAGGCAAAAATGTGTTCACCACCAAATACAAAGATGATTTTTCTAAGACAATCTGAAGCTGCACTTGTAAAAGAAATAAATATTAAACATTTAAGGCTGTTCACCTAAATGCTATAAATTGAAGCACATGGCAGTGGCTTTTTCCTCCACCAGCATTTTTCTTGCTACAACAAGAAATGAAGGATTTAAACAAAAATATTTGAACAGTCTTGCTACTTGGAAAGCTGAACATCTTCAGATGGTCCTGAAAGAGTTAACTCCTTAAGAGCTCAGATATTCTCCTTCCCATGTCTCATGGTAAGTATTAGAAGATTTATGTGCAATGAATTTCCAATTACTGATCTGCACCAGCTGGGCTGTCAATCAGCCTGCCTATACAGTGCATGTCTTCACCTCACCATGTTATCCTTGCATGTAGAAGCACACACAAAAGCACGTAATTCCTATTTTCCTACCAACTGGAGTAGGTGAAATGTTGCTTTGGACTTTCCTTGCTATTCCAGTCTAAGACAGGCATTTTCTTCTCACCATGGTGTCCAGGAGAACAATTCCCATAATGACTTTGAGACATCAAAGGTATTTCAAAAGTAGAGTGACATTTCCTCCAAGGCTAGTCCCATTAGCAGTCCTTTGCAGGGAATGCAGGTTATGAGGGAAATCTGGGAAGGATACCCTAGGATCAGGACACAAAATTCTCCTATACTGTTATATGAGGTCCAGCTACAAGAATTAAAGAAAAGAAAAAACTCACTACCTTGTGGAAGTTTTTAATTATGATTTTGCCCAGATGAAAAAGTACAAAGTTGTCATACAACCAGATATATAATAACTTCAGGATCTCCAAAAACTCATCAGATTTCACTTAGATGGTATTATCTCCCAATAAATACTAAATTCCTTTATGGGCATGCCACATTTCAGCTCAGTATACACGAAAAGTTCATGAAACAGGTGTGCTACTCAAGGTCATCAACAAACCCATTTTAATGGATTATAATTTATTTCTTTAATACTTGAAGTCGTTCTTAGCATCACCACACATTACTTAGTTAATTTCTCAGCCATGTGACTAAGGGAAACACTTGAATCAATAAACCTTTGCAGAACAACAGTAAGCAATATAACCAGTGATTAAATCTTGGTTTTGATGTAGAATTAAGCCTGAAGAAACATAATTAAAAAAAATAAAAACAAACCTAACAACAAAGCTCAGAAAAAATAAGTATTTTCCCCTCCTGTTTTCTAAGATTTCTCTAAGCCGTATCCCTGAAACCAAAAAAAAAAAAACAGAACATCATAGACATGGCATCATCCCTGAGACTTTGAGTGTTACAACATGATATTACCCCAGGCTGTTGTTTTTGCACCTGCACTTTGCTTCCTAACCTGGGTTACAGAGAACACGATTCCTGAAATGTTAATAAGCAGCTATGTAAACAGCAAATCCTTGCTATGTATCAGAGTTCATGTGTTTTACTGCAAAAGTTGAGCATCCTGTGAAGGGCAGGACTTTGAGATACGGCACTAAGCCAGACCCTTGAGCAGGACCCGTAAGTTTTTTGTGTCCGTAGAGGCCTTAGCAGAGCATTCTGGAAATGTTCATCCCGGCTCAGCTGCCTACAGACAGAGCTGCAGCTCCCGGGGGCTGCGTGGTTGTGCGCTGCTGGTGCGCTCCGAGTTGCTAAGGAGATGGCAGAGCGAAGGCGCAAACTGCGTGGGGAAACTGGGAGGAAAGCAGCACCGCTCCGGGGTCTGGCTGGGAGCCAGGGAGGCATCCTCCTGCGGCTAGCCTCTGGATCAGAAGGAAAAAAATAAAAAGAGGAAAAAAAACCAACGGAGCTTCCCTCTCAGCCTGACACAGGCCAGATGCTGGGAACGCCAGGGCAGGCATTCCCATCAACAGACTCCTGAATAATTATAACAAACCATCAACCTTCTGGGCTCTCACAGCATCCCTGTTTCCTGAATCCAGACCTGGGTTCTTTTTAATGGAGGAAAGTAATTATAGCTTATATTACAAAGATCCAACTAAAGGAAGTGGAATTTTTGAATCCTTTTATTATTTTGCATGTAGACCAGTAAACAAGACGGATAGGCCAAAAGTCAAGCTTTGAATTGTAGCTGTGGAACAAACTACCTAAAGGAACCGAGACTAGTATGACTCCTCAGTCAGAGTTTTCAGATCTGGGCCAATTCATTTATCTTTGACTAGAGGATGCCTGACTGGAAGTGGAGTCTGACTCAAAACAATGAAGGAAATAAGGGTCATCCTGATTTAAGAGTGGATGCAGATGCTACTGTCCATTTTAGCTGGTGAAACTACATCCCCAAATAGGAGATGACTCAAATCACTGTGATGGTAGCAACCACCAGCAAGACTGAGTGCACACCCTGACAAGAGAAGGTTTTGTCTTTTCAGCATGAATGGAATTACAATTTTACAGGCATGTATCAGGCTTACTTGACGCTTAGGCAGAAGCAACTTTACAAGTCCGTCTGGTGGACTGGAAAACTGCTTGAAGATAACTACATGAAAAATGTAAGAGTAATTTCTAAGAGCAAAACCCTTAGGAAAACAAAAATGACAAAGAAAGGTGTAAGAATTTCTCAAAAGAAACAGGCAGATACAAAAAAGAGACAAGGCTGTTCCTGCAAATGCAGCAGAAATGCTTTGTGGTGTTAGCTGTAGCTTCTCACAAGATCACTTGGTTAGGATAGAAAATTAAATGCTTTTGTTTCCCAAGACTCATCCACAGCTAGAATAATACTTAGATACATAATCTTAGCAGAACAAAGGCAGTCTCTCTTGCCAGCAGTATAAGCTCACCTCTCACTGGAAAATACAAAGACATAGCAGAAAAGGTGTATTTTTCTTTGTGGTCACCGCTGTTTCAAGCCACGGAAGTATCAAAGTGTGTCTGACAGTTTCCCAATATTAGGTGAAAGAGAAAACTGAGCTTTTTTCCTTTCCCTGAGATAGCAGTGAAACCACACTAAGAATACTTGAAACAAAAAAGCACGTAGAGCACGACTGATTTGAACTCTTACTGTCTTCCATTTTTCACAGACGCTAATGCTAACAGTAACTTGTGAGCAACAAATTGATGGCAAGAGAAGGAACGTATGATCACGGCTTATTTCCCAGTGTACATATTTCTTAATACAGAAAAGTGTATGATAGATCTGCCACCATATGATCTTGATTGTTGTAAAACCAGTCATTCTGCCTTCATCTGCCAAAAGAGTCTGAGAATTACTGGGGATATTTTTGGCAGCCTTAAGAACACAGAAGCACTAAGCACTCCCAGAGGACAGTTGAAAGTTTCTTAATAATTTCCAACTATTAAATGCCACTTTTCCACATTACTTGAGGATTGTCCAGTGCAATTTTAAGTTAATTAAGGAAGAGGAAAGTGGGAAAAGAAGCTTCAGATTTTACTGTTGTTAATGCCTTTCTTTTTTTCCCCACAGAAGTTTTATTTTTTTATGACACTCTTAAAAAATCAGAAATCTGATCTTGTATCTAATAAATTTTATGACATAATACATCCACTGGAGAGGCAATTTATAATAAAGCTCTTATAAAATATTATTTTCTCATAAATACAACCCTTAATGGGGTGGTGGGGGATCAACAGCCCTCTCATATAAAAAGGGGGGGGGGGGGGGAGGCAGGCAGAAAGTGGTGAGAGTTTTTATTCAATGATATACACTAGTTTTTGAAGCCCTAACTTCCCATTTTGATTTCTGGGAAAAAAAATCACCCTGATTCAGCCACATTCCCTATGAAAAAAAAAAAATTCTAATTTTTTCAGGAAATTACAAGGATGAATGAGCCAATATAATTTAACAAAAGGCTGAATACAAATTATGTGAATAAGGAATATTATTATGGCCAAGATGCAATGGGAACAAATTGAAATACAGGAAACTCTTTGTAAATGTAAGAGAAAACCACACAATAACTTTTCCATCATGAGGTGGGAAAGGTCAGGCACTGGCACAGGTTACCCAGAGAGATTATGAAGTCTCCCTCTATGCAAATGTTCCAAGTTCAACTGCTCGTGGCTGTGAGCAACCTGCTCCCACTCATCCTGCTCTGAACAGAGGCTCGGACTAGACAGCCTTTCCCACCTCAGTCAGTCTGTGATTCTTTTGACTATTAAGAACAAAGATCCAAATTTACCAATTGTGTTAAGGATGAATATCAAATTTAATCTAATCTCAGCTATACAAATAAAGAATTTAATTTTGGAAACGTAAACCATAAAACTGGTAATAAAGTGGTCTTTTAAATGAACAGAAGTCACAAGTAATCATATTTCACATTTGCTAGCCCACAGAAGAGCATATAAAAAAGAAAAATACTATTTCTTTTTACATACCTTATACATCCAACACTTCAAGTACTGTGCCAAGAAATTCTCCATTTTCCAATAAAGGAACAGTTTTGCAACAGGGATTCTGGATTTATCGCTGCACATTGATACAATAGTGTTGATGGCTATGACCTCTTTTCCTGTCAATCTTTATTTCCATATGCTATCTGATTGACTGTCACATTTCCTGTATTTCCCTTTATATTCTCTCCGTTTCCAAAGCTTTAAACTCATGTAAAGTTATTCAAAACCAATACTACAAGAAAGCTAACAAACCATGCTGCCCTTTGCAAATGTACGAGAGCTAGTAATGAAAGCCTCTTCCAGCCAACTCAGAAATGCATTTTGCATCACTAAATGATGCTCTGTCCAGCACTCACTGTGTTATTCTTCAGTTATTACTTCTCCATCACTGCCAAAGCTGGAATTACGTGGCATTAGCAGTTTTGCCATCAATGCCATACATTCAGCACAGGTAGAACTCACAGCTCTGTCAAACAGGTGTAAGAGGGACAGAAAAAAAACCTGCAGGAGTTCAGCCTTTGCTACAAGCAGAGGGTTGGAGCATGGACAGGAAACCAGAATTTGAAAAACGAAGCTGAACAGCAACAGCTGAACAAGCAATATCTAGGGGCACACAAATCTGGAAGATAAGAGAGAACACAGCAAACACAATGGTGCAAGTCACTAGAGTGCAGTGTTAGCGAAGGCAAGTATTTAAGGGCCAGCAAATTAAATTCATAATCATCTGAATCCAGGTATTTCTATGCTGCCAGACAAAGAAACTTTACAGTCTTCCTTTAGAACACAGAGGTTAAAAAATAATAAAAAGTGTGGAGGGGGAAGTGTCCAGTTAAAATATACTCAAGATAGTAACATCCTCACATACTTTGTAGAAACTCTCAACTCTCACTGTGCTGGTTTACTCTGGGTATTTCTCTCAGCCAGGCTTCTGGGAGAGGATGGAACTGTGGGAAGACTCAATACAGCTTACAGGTTTGTGTGCATTAGCACTGTTAAAACATCCAAGCTAATGAGATTTAAAGGGTTTCTCTGCTGAAGCAAAACCTTTCACTGGGTCAAAACTGAATAAAATTTGCATAAATGTGTGTATTCATATAAGCCTGTTTGATAAAAAGGCTACACTGACAAGTCTGGGCTCCTGAGCATTCACTGCCATCTCTCCAGAGGTTCAAGTTCCCTCTGCTGCCCTGATAAAGAGACAGGGGAAAAACAGGAGCAGCAAATATCACTTAACTGGAAATGGGTTCACAAAGCTTTCAGAAGCTTATTGCTGTGAGTGTAAAGAGTTAAACTCCACAAGGCATGCTCTGATCTCACACATCAGTGAAAAAACAGCAGCAGCTCTACCCAAAGCAATGCTGCAAAATAAACATGAGGCTGAATCAGACCCATAGGCTGTTAAAGAGAACAGGGAGCTAGATATAGATATGAATTTCCCAAGGTGAACCATTTTTGTACCAATGCAACTTCCAGACATTATTTTTCAGCCTTCTTCAAGATTCAGGTTTGATTTCAGACTAACAGCAACCAGTTGGAACAGCCATATGAAGTAAAGCTGAAGAGTACTTAAAAGGGATGAGAGAATCCACCTGAAATAAACATTTGGTTAAACCTCAGGGCTGAAAAATAAAATTGTGGTCAGCACAGTGGAATCAACGTCAGTTATGGTCTTAATGATAACACTGAATTACCCACTTACCACCTGAAGTTGATACAAGCTATGAAATTAAATTATGAAACCTTATAGGTGCACCTTTCATTATCTGGGCTGGGCAAAGGATGCAAGGGGGTGGGAGGAAGTGCTGCATTTAAGCCAAATATTTAAGCTACAAATAAAACTCTTTAAAATTTCTCATAGTATTAACACTGCCCATCTGCAGTCCCCACAGGGTTAAAGTTAAAGAGAGCTCAACCCTCCTTCTCAGTTTGGAGCTTTCTACCACTGTGACCAGCTGTTAGAGCTTATGCATATCATCAGGAATCCAGTGATACAGCAAAGGTCTGAATGCACACACACAAATGCACACATACATTTGTGACTCCCTGTAAGCCGAAAGCTGACCAAAAAATTATGCCCATGACTAATAAGTCCCATCATGCTTTCTAAGCATAAACTGAAACGAGAATGCAACATTCATCAAAAACAATAGCTTTTCTTAGCAAACTTTTTGTTTACATCAAAGTGGGCAATTTATGCTTTTTATTTTGTTGAAAGTATCAAAGATACTCAACTGTGATAGAGACACAACCACTTGCAAATCAGATTCTGTTATAAATAGTTCTGTTCTGTTAGCTGCAAATACAAGTAATTTTGTTTCCTGCACTGGTCTAAGGAGTCAAAAAGAAGTCAGAATTCAATCACCAGTGCGAGCAGTAGCACATTTCTCTCTCCAAAATAGCTGTTGGCTGGGGGCACGAGGCATGGCTCAGCCAGCCGGGTCTGCAAAGCGAGTCAGTCTCCACGCACAACAGCTGTGCTGGAGCTTCTTCATCCAGCCGGCTTGGGAAAGGTGTGACACAAAAGTGAGAGGACAGAACTGGCGGGGGATGGAAACACGAGTGAAAATTACAATCGGGGAATTCATGTCAAGCAAGAGGCAAGTATTTCCCTTTTTCCTCTGTTTTTCTTTAACTTTCAAAACGCTGCCAAGAGAAGGAAGGGAGAAAAGTTTGTGAGTGTGACAGCATCACTGGAAGACTCAGACTGGGAAACTGGCAGCTCAGACATGCCAGGGCATGGCCCAGGCAGGGACACAGCAGTGGGTTGCGGTCCCAGCCACTGGCCATGCAGGAACACCATATAGGAGCTGACAGGGTTTCCTCATAGAGCTGGGCTAGGCTACTCCACAAATGACAAATAAAATCGGGCTTAGAAAGTGAAAAGTGGGTCATAGCTACAGAGAGAAGGATGAGCCCAATGAAAGGGCTGTGTGCAGTGGGCAATGGAGAAGCAATCAGCAGGGACCTCAAGGCCTTTATTAGTGGTGCTATTATGCAAATTTGGCACACTGACAGCATCAGCCTGTCAGTCTGGTAGCAGTGAGCTGCCCTAGGCAAGTGCCATTAAATGCCCCTTCTCTACATTTCATAATGCTCGCTTTACCCAACCAAGGCCATGGTTCTCCTCTCCCAGCACTGTCATTCCCATCCTGCTTGCCCTGTGCTGTCTGAAACAGCTCTGCACCAGCACACCAGGCAATCTCCTCCTTCCATGAGGGCCATTTTCAATCCCACATCCCCACACATCCCTGGCACTGAGCAGAGGGGTGGCTTAGGGCAGAGGACACTCGGTCCCAATCATTCCCCCCCTTTGTCTCTTGCAAAGCCAAAGCACAGGGAGGCTGCAAGCATGGGCACATTGGTAAGCCTGAACTCTTACTTTAGGCATTCCATTTTCCCCCCACAAGGCTGAAGTCCCCAGAGGCACGTGGGAAAAAGAAAAGGGCACAACCAAGCTTCTGCAAGAAGCACACAGGCATCCATCTCCCGCCTCCCACCACTGGGAAGGACACAAGCACTGCGGCGGAGCACAACAGCCCTGGCCACACTCTCCCAGTCCTCCCCTCAGTTATCATTATAATCTCCACAGGAAAAAAATCTGGACTTTTTAAACAGTGCTTAAATGATTCTCTCCCCCAAAGAATTAAATTACCATTTATAGCCCATTCTTCTTATTAAAAATTTATCAATTTATTCATCACTTCTAGGACTGAAACCTTTCATTTGTTTTACAATGAAGAAACCTTTGATCTGCAATTCTCCAAGGCTACCATTTTTTATTCTTTAGTTCTTCTCATTAAAAATAAAACACCTCTATTCTCCAAAATGCCTTGATGATACTCTCAAAATGCCTATTTTAACAACAAGAAATGTTTTTTATTCTTACCTAGTGATAGGCACTTTGGAAGTTTATGTGAGGTTTTGGGGGGTGGTTTTTTTAATCATAATAGCACTGTACTGGGTAAAAAAAAAAAAAAAAAAAAAGAAGAGCATTTACATTCATGATCACCTTGTCTCAAAGACATAAACGCAAATAGCTAAAATAAGAGTTTCACAATACTTCTTCATCTGGCATGATGCTTTAGGCTAATGTGAAATGAGTTTGCCCTGAGCCTCTGCCGTACACCTGATCCCTGCCAGTCTGTCTCTAAGGGGCAAGTCTTAAATGGAGCCTAAGCCAGAGTATGCATTAAGACTCAGAAGCACAAACTGCAGAAGAACATTTGGAAACCCTATTTTAGCATTAGTCCCTCTTGTTCATCCTGTTTTCCACAGCTGGACACACAAAGACCCCTTTCAGTAAAACAATCATTAGCAGTTGGGTGTGACTAGGACTACAGAAAGCAGATTTACCCCTACCCAAGCTGCTGAATATGTGTTTCACATCAGTGGCTCTCGGGATGCTCCCACCAGGAGCAGGACTAAATATCAAAGTGGATTTGCTTTCCTGCATTCCTGCTGCAACTTACATCTCACCAACTGTAAGGACCACACACTTTGCACTGGTTTACTGCATAAAGTCTTCTTCATTAGAGTTATTAAAGGCAAAAAGGTTAAACACTACTGATCAGTAGAACAGGGCCAAGGAGCTTCCACCCAGATTCAAGTTCTGTGGCACAACCTGGCTGTATCCATAATATAAAAATCTTGGCATCATATAGGACAGAACCACTACTTGGCTGTTGAGTTTCAGATCAGAAACCTAACATAACCCAAGTCTTATCTCTGTTGCTTGGCAGAGGCTTCTTCCTATGCTGGAGAAGTCTACAGAGTCTCAGGGTGCAAAGGCACGAGCAGGGAACAGGGTCCAATGCCTTGCCAAAGCGCTTTGGTGAATGGCCCATGGGATGCAGGACAGCCCTGGCTGCTGTGGGCCAGGCAGTCAGCTAACACATCTTCAATCCTGTCCCTCCTATGTGTGAGGTCCTGCAATAGGGGTTCCACTTTGAGCTATTCCCTCGCACAAGAGTATCTCATGGACTCATGCTGGTCCACCACACACAGTTCTGCACTATGCCTCAGTGCAACAGAGACTTCCACTGCACCAAAGTTTCAGAAAGGGTGTTTTTCAATAGACCTAGGAAAGAATTTTTCTTTTAAAGTACCTTTTCAGGAAAAAAATGGATTTTTGTCCCAAACACTAATTTTCCTACACTCACTCACCAGAGCAACTCTGATGCCTGTCAGGAAGAGGAGTGTTTGAAAAGCAAAATGTGCTGCTTGCAGTTTGATTTTTAACATAGAAGTATCTTCTGAAAAGTTACTTTCTGCACACCTCTGTCACAGACAGCTGAAGAACAAGCTAAAACTCCTAAGAGAACTCCTAACAGATTCCTAACCCATCTAAACCTTAGTTCAGCTCAGATGCAAGGCAGCATCAAACCCACATTTGTCTTCTGAGGTCAAGGAAAATAAAAACCTAAACCACCCAATTCCCAACACTTGTCTTCAGCAACACCAAAGCAGAACCTAATAACTTAATAGAGCATACTCCACTACTGAAGCAGAGCATATCAGAGGATCAAAAACCACTTAGTGTCCAATCCTCTGTTTAGTGCAATGTAAACTCTCCAGCTGCTGGAGGGAGAAAAGAGCCATCTTTTGCCAGCAGACACATTTTTTTTGTAGCCCCAGTTACGATTACAGGAAACTGCCAAGTATACCTGTGCTCCCTCCTCCTCATCCCAATAGTTGTAGCTATGTTCACAAGGAGGGAGCAGAGGAGGAGCAGAGCCAGTAAGAAGCAAAGAAATCTGGAAAACGACTCCATAAAATAGCACGTGGCTGACTAAGTGAGTTAATTACACTTTTGTCACCAAATGCAAAATGGACCAAAAATATTAGTCTTGAAAATCACTTGCATATGCCAGAATATTTCTACTTTGCATAAGTGGATTCCATTCAAATATTGTGAAAATGAATTCATCCTACAAAAAACATGACAGGCCTAACTGCATGTCACCAGATGTCACCCAGGCTATGATGAAGCCACTTGAGTATGCTCTTCACTAGCATTGCCTAAGAGCCCTGAATGTCTGATGAGCCCCAGGAACATGGGTTTGCCAAGCACTTGTCAATCTGCAGTGCATGTTACTCCTCTTCAGTCATCCAACGCCGGCATCTTGTTCCTGTGTATATGAAAGCTTGCTCAGCGTGTTCAAATTGCTGCAATTCTGACAGGCTAATCATTTGGCGAAACGCTGCCATATTAATAGATAACAGCTTGCCCTCTCTGCAAACAGGAGGCTCCTACTCTGCATCATTCGTTTCGAAGAAGATGATGGATGAAGGAATTTCACCTCCTGCTCCCCTTGGATAAGTGGTGGGATAATAGTATCTGTACTTAATGCCTCCTAACCCCAAAGCAGTGCTCACATATATGCTGGGGGGCTGGCTTTTTTTAATATGAAATAACACACACAATCAGAGAAGAGCCATTATTAGTGTTTTACTTATGTGACAAAGGAAATGTGTGGACTGAGATGGAAAATTGAATTCATCCCACCCAGATGTAGTCCAAGTAACCATAATATTATTGAATTAGTACTCTGTTAAAAATGAGTGGGAATCAGAGGTTCCCAAAATGAGGTTTGCAGCTGACCTTTGCTCCATGAGTCACAGGAATGACTGACAGAGGTCAGGCCAAAGGTTTTCCTAACCCAAATACTGCCTGATAGTGGTCCACAACAAAATGTGTATGGTGGAGTAAAACCAGGCAAAACCCACTGCTTAACTAAAGACAGCAATAGAGCAATTTTCAGCTCCCACATTTCAGGAACTACAGGGGATTTTTCTCTTTTTAAGAGCATCTGACGGATTTCTCTTTCATGAATTTGTACAGCTATTATTTGTTGGCACAAAAACTTCTGGCATCCACAAGATCCAGTGGCAGAAAACTGCACAGTTTCATTACAGATCTCCAGCAGGTCACTTTAAGTCTGATGCCTCAGACGTAAAAGAGCAGGGACAAAAAGTAAATAATCCTTCACTTTTCAACTAAGCCAGTTTGATTTTCTAATAATAGTTATTTTAGATCCCATTACTGTGCATACAAAGTTAAGTTTATTCTTTGCATAACTCTGCATTCAGGTCCACCCTGAGGAACATGCTAAGTTTTTGCCCCAAAATGCAGCAAAGTTTTAAGGCAGATGGTAAATTCTGAAAGCTTTTTTTATTTGTGGATTTCTTTTACTATTGATGTCTTCCCCCTTCCACAGGGTATGTATGACCAGTCAGAAACAACTCCTATTACAGGACTCTTGCAGCAGGCCCTCCCAGTACAGTAAGCAAAATGCTTAGTTATTTAGGCCAATGGTTCCCAAATGGTCTCTTTTAAGTGTGAACAACATTTACACCATTGCACTTCTTTCCACAGAAAACCCTCCAAGCATTCTTCCCTTAAATAGGTGATCAAGTCCATCCCCTTGTTCCATTTTTGCATTTTCTCCATGACTAAATACCCATGTTAGTGCTCACAATACTGTTGTCAAATCCAAGGGCTCTCAAAGAGACCAGTAAAGGGAATGAATACCTTCACTATATCAACAATGCATTGATCAATGTATAAGTTGGTTTGTACAGGAAATAAACAACCTCCATCCTGATCAAAGGTCCTGAACATGGAGCCTGACAGACTATAAGGAAGTGTTTTAAACACTGCAGGGCACTGTGTTTGCATTTAATCTTTTCTTTTTTTTATTACTTTCCTTTTTTAAAAAACACTTTTCCCCAACCTGTCAGTGTTTGCTTTCCAATATTTGTTTATGCTATGTAAGCTGTAGGTTATTTCTGTTAGAGACCCTAATTTCCTCCTCTGCTGGGACTGTGGTGATAGCCCCAAGGAAGTTTACACTGAGAGAAAAGCATGACAGGCAATGAATTAAGTGGTTCAGAAAGCAATACAATTAGCTTTCTCAGTGGAGGAAAATGAAGATAAAAAAGAAATTCTTGGCAGTTCTACTCTCCTGTCTCCATCTCAACTTCAGAAAATGGACATCAAGAGACAGTCAAAGAAAATAATCATCAATATTTGAAACTTGCTACGATATGTGATTTATTGATACAGGACTAATACCAAGATCTGTCCTTTTTTTTTTTTTTTTTTTTCTTTTTTTGGTAGCCAATTCCTTTGCTGACTGAGCTCAACTCATTTACTTCTACTAAATGTTTGCTTTTCAAGCTGCCCTAAAATTAGATGGCAGGAAGCCTAGAGCTCCTGTGTAGGCATCTTCCTTACCAACTCCTAAGCTGTGAAGCACAGAAATGATGTGTTTGTTCCAGTGAAGAAAGCCTGGCCAACATTTCCACAAGACTTAGAGATGCTTTGAAACCCAGCATTGGTTTCAAAGCTCCTGGACTGATCAGGACTCATATGCTGCAGGAAAAAATCCCAACCTAACAAAACATTAAGACCAGTATTGAGGAGATAGATCCTGAGAGGCGTTCGAGTCCCAATTTTTGAAAATGCCAGATATTTCTACATGTGATGACTAAACTAATAAGCTGTCCCATCAGGGACTGGTGGATGTACTTATTATTTTTAATACATGCTGCCTCCAGGCAGAGGCAAATAAAATAAAAGAGAAATGACAAGTGTCCCTTCAAATAAGAACGCTGAATTTATAGTTCAGACTTTGCACTATCAAATGCATGTGGCACCTACAAAGAGCTTTACAATGATGCTATTTGTGAGACAATAATTTCTTCACATTTATAAATACACAGAATGCCGTGAACATTATTATTCTTTGATGGAACACTTTGGCCTGGAGAAATGAAAGCAGGAATATTAAAGACATGGGTTGCTACTGAAAATTGAAGGCTTCTCATTAAAAGTTTTTAAAAAGAAATGTGGAGTAGTTAGGAGAAAGTATCCACTTTCAAGTCCCTTTTTTTCTTCCTCTCCAACTGTGCTCTGGACCATGAAGATTAAGAAAGTGTTATGAATGCTTAATAAAGGATTTTTCTTAATAGCAGATTGCAAAAATTGTAAAGGAAGCTTAATTTGATTAAAATAATAATGACATTTACCAAAGCAGAGACTGTTTTTCAATAAGGAAGTCTACATGCAAACCAGTAATTTTCACACTTTCATGAACAGAAGGCTATTCTATGATCGACTATAAAAGGCTGTGTTCAGCTGTCCTTGGGATTTACAAGGCACTAATAACATGTCCCATAAATTGTTTACCACATCAGCAATATATTCAGATAAATGCCACCATGGTGGGTGAGTGATGCTACTCTGAGAGGACTCAAATATCCATGGAACCAATGCACAACCTTTTCACCATCTTCTTTGATGATGTCATATCTGAAATAGGACAGGCATAAAACCTGGAACCTGTTAGAGACAATGGCATGACAGATGGGACATCTACTTTATGAAGACTAATCTGTGAAGAAACAATAGTCCACTTGTTCTGAGCACCACAGAGTTCTGCAGAAGTGATGGTGGCAGTGTGCAGCACAAACCTCTCAGGACTGATCCCAAACATTCCAGCACACATGCCCAAAGCTGAATCTTGTAGCATTCTACAGACTCTGCAAAAGGCAGCAACTCTCAGCTTCCACTCAATTTCTACTGGCACATGCAACCTCTAATTTCAGAAAAAAAGGCTACAGGGAGGCCCACTGTCACTGAAAAAAAGTGCCAACACCTACTTTACAATAGCCTTTTTAAATTCCAGGATCTCTTCCAGCCAGTTTCATCTAACTTCCACTTAAATTTATTTCTACAGTCAACAGTCTCTTTGCTCAAAAACCTTTTAAGCCATTATTTCCTGAAGTGAAAGATAATGCATCATTATCCTCTATCACAATACAATACTAGATCGATACTCCAGTCTGTTCAGCCAGCCACAAATCTTCCTGTCCTTATCACTCAAATAGTGAAATACCTCATAGAATTATAGAACAGTTTGACTTAGAAGGCATCGTAAAGATCCTCTAGTTCCAACTCACTCGCCATGAACAGGGACACCTTCCATTAGACCAAGTTGTTTAAAACGTCATCTAGCCTGGCCTAGGTAGAGATACCTAAGGTTCTTCTCTTTCACAAAAAAACTCTTTACCATTTCTTATCTTTCCCACTTAGTGACTTTTTTCCTTGAAGTCAGCTGCACATATTTGAATGATGCATTTCTTCTATCACTTCCCCATCTGCAACTTATGCATTTTTATGAATATAACTCTGGTGAACAATAAATTCAGAGCCAGAAGAAACAGCAAGCAGTCATCATACAAACTTCTTCAAATGCATCTGCCATCATTTTGGTACAAGAGCAGTCAAACATCTAATGCTCAGTGGGGATCCATCCTCTGTTCCAGCTGACATACCGTAGAGTCTATGATGACAAGGCCAGTGAGAACAAAACTTCATCTTTCCTTTAGGAAAAGGATCTCAAACATTTTGCTGCTCCACACATCTTATGTTGGTCAGAACTGCAGTCCCATGGAAGAAAGCTTGATCCAGTGCTTTCTCAACCAGACTTGACGTGGCCACCAAGGACCAAGCTGTCCTACCCAGACGGTGTCATTAACATGAAATCATAACCTCGTTGGGGATACTCCAGATTTCATTTTACATACAGCCAACTTGGAGAATGGGGCTCCTTTGGAAAGGAAATACAAAGAGGACATTTGCTATCACAATACTACTGCAGCAGTGTATTAAAAATTGAAAACACCACTATTCTGCATGGATGCAATGTAGTACACATTCCCTGTCTCCCAGGAGAGCAGAGCAGGTGACAGGTCTCTTAAGGCTGTAGGGCATGCTGTGGCTGTGACTTGCTCCAGCTATGGCTGAGACTTGCCCTGGCACTTCTGCACATGCTCCCTCTGGATTCTGGAGACAGGCAAGTGAGAAAGAGACACAACTTCAGCAACCAGGTCTTGATCTTGCTCACAAAGATGACAGGGTTTCTCTTTGACCAAGATCCACCACTCCAGTTGTGTCTACAACTACCTAGAAGAAGGTTACAGACAGGTGGAGATCAGTCTTTCTTCCCAAGAACAAGTGACAGGACAAGATAAACCAGCCTCAAGTTGCATCAGGGAGGGTTTAGATCAGACATTAGGAATAAATTTATTCACTGAAAGGCTGTCAGGCATTGGAGCATGACCAGAAACACCACGAGAAAAATCCAGCAGACACCAGTAAGAGTTGTACACCATGCAAATGATCAGGTTACTTTGTCTGCCAGTGCCCCTGGGGCTCTCCAGATGGGGTGAGCAGGTCCGAGCCTCCTGCCCTCCCCTCCCAGCTGCCCCTTGCCAAGCCCAGGCACTGCCAGCAACATAGCATGGGCTCCACAGCTGACTGGCACTTTCCCAGGAAGAAAAATTCCAGTTTGTTTTCAATTAAAGAAACTATTCTGAAGACAATTTAGTCCCATTTCCAGACACAGTGATTTCCAATTCCCCCTTTTAGAAAACCCCTCTCCAAATACTGCCAGTCTCTGGCCGCTCCACAAGCAGTGCTCTTTTTAGGCTGTGGATGTTAATTAAGCTGCTCTTTATTTTTAGATTTTCTTCATATGACTTTATGCCACAAACTCTATTAACATTATGCCTTGGAACATCAGAGTTATTCACAAATCAATCAAACTAACAGAAAATGTTCCTCCTGCCTTGGGAGAACTGAACTCAGCTGGCTTTTTAAGAGCAAAGCTGAGAGAAGAAAAAAAAATTAAAAATACCCCTCATACCATAAATCAACCAATTCGAGATCTTGGCTGTGAATGAAATTTTTCTGTGGAGGTGGGGAGGAAGGAAACAGAGCAGCAATTTTTTCCCCCCCCCGTGCCTCCTCTGCACAGAGGTTTGACTTCAGGGCATTGCCCAGGGCAGGCAGAGGAGCAAGGACCCACCTCTGTACTTGCAGTCCATTTAAAAACACACTGTTTCACACTCTTGTTTCCTTATTCTGTCTCTCTCAATATACCAAAGGGTATTGCAGCTGCAAGAAAACTCAACCCCTGATCTCAGCCCAGCCTAATAGGAACCTTCTAATTCAGCCAGCTCAAAACTGAAATATTCAGCTGATAGGCAGTGACCTAGGGCTGCTGCAGGTATGGTGAGCTCGACTGCAGGGACAAGGGAAGGGCTGCAGCAGCACACTGCCCCCCACCCACCTGTCTAACCCTAATCAAATGCTTCACTCCCCCCTTCCCCAAGCAGGATGAAGAGAGACTGAAAATAAAAAAGTCAATCACTTCAAACCCAGTCTATTCTGTTTACTGCACTGAGGCTGGCTCTTGAAAGCACCCCACTCTCCCTCTCCAAAAACAGAAAGAAGTCACAGGTCAGCAACACGCCCTGTACAAGAGGATGCACCAACACTCAGAAGTGCTTCATAAACTTCTGCGATGTAGATTTTTGTTGACATTTGGAGGCACAGAGGTAAACCATTAATCAGGAACATAAACTACTGCATATCTCAACTGATGGAAGAGCAAAAAAGATGCCAAATTTGTAGATGCAAATAAAGGCTAAAGATACGCTGCACCATTTCTGACTGGCAAATTCAGATCTGCTGCTGTGACCAGCGAAACCTTAGATTATGCAGAAGGAAGAAATTATACACTTATGTTTTCCTCCATGTTTACACTGAGCACAGCAGCATAGCCAGCGACTCTCACAAGCCCCATGCAAGTGCTCACAGTGCCACAGGCAGATGGAGAGAGACCCAAACCAAGGAGTGAAGTTCCAGCTCCTACAGATATCAACAGCTGTAGTACCATTGGAGATATGCAGGGAAGTGTTAGCAGCTACAACACCATCTGCTCAGACACAGCAATACAAAACCTGGCTGGGGGTAACAGGACACATTTTTCCCCTTTCAAAGCAAAACTCCATGGCTTACTGAATTTTCTTCTGTACATCAATTTATTTACATTCACTGGAAAGTGCTGAGTTCTTTTGCCTGCTTTGCACCTTCAGTGTGAGGCACCTGAGAAGCTTGTGTTCTGCTACCATTTGAAAAAAAAAAGGCACCTAAAATAAACAAGCCCCAAACACAAAACAGTAGAAGACAGTAATTTACCAACCCCTTGCTAAATTAATGCAGACTAAAATTCCACCGAAGAAAAAGAATAGAAAAATTTGGCTATGGAAACATTCCTGTTTGGAATTCCATGCAATGACACGTAATTGGCTTAGTCTTAAGACTGCAGGAACTTAAGTAACAACTTTTGTAAAAGCTGCAAACTTTGGGAAAACTCTATCACAGAGCAAAGCAAGGTGACATTGTCCAACACTTCTTTTTCACATTTATAACAAAAAGGATTACTCTGAAATTTTTCACGATGAACAACTTTACAAAACAAACCACAGTCCAGAACAATACATTCCTATTCCAAAAGTGTTTCAACTGATCTGTGAGCTATCCTCTAACCTATGGAAACGAACAAAAAAGCAGCAAGCAATAACCTGTATGTTCACATGGGCAGCTCCCAGAAGACACAAGTTTCTTTTCTGAATTTTTTTTGTCCTGTTATCAGTCATGAGCTACTGGTTCTGCCATGTCAAAACAAACAGGGCTTTTGTTATGCTTTCTGAAGTGTAATATTTACCCATCTTGGTTATATTTTTTCTTTTGGCTGCTCATCTGATGATTAAGGAATGATAAGGATTCGTTACTGCATTAAGGAGATTTAAAATGCAGTGCACAGCCAAGCAATTTGGAAGCAATTGCTATGTTTCTAAAGTGAACTTTAATCTAGAAATGCTCATAAAAATCATATTATGGCAAACGGAAACAATAATGTTAATTAAATAATTTGCATTTACATAGCAATCGGTCCCGAGGGCCAAGCATATAGTAGCACAATTCACATGAAGTACACCACGTGCTCCGCAGCAACAGATTTTTAAGTTTTGACCTGAAGAAACCCAAGTGCATGCAACATCTGCTTTCTCTTGCACCTTCTGCCCTCAGCCCCTGCATGGGCAATGGCAGCCACCAGTTTTTGGCTGCCTCACATTATACAGCAGGATTTTCATGCTTCGTGGTTAGCTGCCTGAGAAGCATCCACTCCCCTGGGCCGTCCTGTTTTGTTTTGCTAAGCCACAGTACACAAGTGGCAACAGGTTTTTGTTTAGCAAGATGCTCCTGCCAAGGACAAACACCTTGCTTAACTCGTCATGACAGGTCCTCTTCAGCCAGCTGGGAGCAGGACAGCTCCTCTCCAGGAAACACAAACACAGACAGGACCTTCCACCCTTAAGCCTTCTTTCCTTTCTTCAACACAAGCCAAGGTACCTGTGGAGACATTTAACACCCACAGCCAGCTCTAATTCAGTATTCCTGGTCAGAGTGGTTTTTGAACATGACCAAAATAGAAATAACTGCATTACAAGAGAAATTAATTCTTTCCAAGATTCTGCCCATTTAAAGAGCAATGCCAAGCTCCTTAAATTTTTGCAGGTCTCTTACAATTTAGGAAAAGAATTTGCAATGGCAAGAACCAGAAACTCCAAAAGCACATGACTGCTTTTAAATGACACTATCAAGATTTAAAAAAACAAAATACGTTTTTATATAGAGAGAAATTGAAATGTGTATATATGTATTATACACACAGTGTCTTAAAAAAGCATAGACAACCACATCTTCATTTGTGGGTTTTGTTATATTTTCTGCCCATTTATTAGTTCTGTCAGGGAAGCAGCACTAGCTAATTTCATTATTTGTTCTCAGCCAATTTGACTTTTTGGCTTCCTTCCTATGTCCTTACAGAGTTGCTCTGTTTCCAAAGAAGGGAAAACAGTCGTTACATTACTGGAGATCAGACAGCTTCCTCAAGTCCACTCTAGCTCCATGGAAGGAAAGCTCCAAGGCATTGCTGGGATAACATCTTCAGCCCTCATCTTGTTTTGGCTTCTTCTGGCTACACAAACACACCACAGGGACAGAGGTGCAAAATGAAACACCTGCAGACTTTCCTCCTAAGTGAGCACTTGACACTGCATTAATGCAAAAGACTTCAAGTAGTTCCACACAGGAGTAGCTTTAATCTACATCACCCAGTGAAACTCCATTAGAACAAAAGGACGCATTAAGTAAGGCAGATCTTCATATGCAGGGAAGATCCAGATGTTTTGTAACACACCCCTTCTGCAGGCCTATCTTGCCTTTTTGTTTCTGGAAAAAAATAAAAGAAAAGCCAAAAAACCCTAAAGAAAAACAAAAAAACCCACCAAACAAAAACAAACACAAACAAAAGTTAATAAAATATAGGCCTAATCTAAGTCCCACAAGTTAAAAAGGGATTTGCATATAGCCCAGTGCTACCATAGCATTTTTCACTTCTGTTGGACATTAAAGGAAATAACCAAATGTTGAATTTAGCGTTGAGTGTTCCTTGTGGCAGTGTTGAGGAACTGAGCCTTTTTCCTTGCCCCTTCATTTTCTTTTCATCTTCAATTTTGTTTGCCACTGCTAACTTAATATACAGAAGTTAATTTCTTTCCTGACTTGAGGTATCACTAGGGGAATATTGAGTGTTACTATGGTGGCTGGAAGTCATTACCTTTATACAAAAATTAACCTGTGGCACTAATCTCTTTACTTTTTTTCTCTTCTTTTTTCATTTTTTATTTATACAAAAGCACCTGTCTTATTAATACTGAAGGTGAAGCAGTTGCTAATGCAAATAACTGAAATGCTAACTACATTAAATATGCAAATGTAACCCCCTAAGCTTTTAGTTAAATCAATATAAATAAATTCTTGTTTCTTGAACTGCAGAAGTTCAAGTTATCCTAAAGCAATGCAGTGTGCACCATGAAGAGAATGGTTTTCCATCCTACCCATCTTTATAACAGACCTTTCATATGAAATCAGGCCTCTTATTTAGGACAGCCTAAAAGGGAAACTAATACTTATATTTCAGAAATGAATATTAGACTAAACCCTTAGGGAAACTAAATAAATGGACTGAGAAAGAGGAAATAACAGAAAATAACTGAAATTGTTGAATACACTGAATATAGTGTTTATATACTTAAGACATTCAACCCATTAATCCTAATTTCTGAAATGAACTCTTCCATGCCCAAGCACACCAGGTGTAAACATTCAGGGGGAGAATCACCACCACTCCCAAAGACAGCTAATCAGAGCAATTTTATGTATGACACTCTTCTTCCATAAGTGCTACAAGTATGTCTACACTATTTTCCAAGATGTTTGGTGCACACAAGCAGCGGGGAAAATGAGCTTGTGCTGAGCTCCATGCCGCTGCCATTGCTCGACAGCAGCTAGCTCTCAACACACCATTTAAAGCAAGCTGAGGGGTTTCTACACTGCAGTGTATTTTGGGGACTGCTGCACTCATACAAATGCGGTCATCCAGTAAAGAAGCAAAACTTTCAGGCATGTGCTCATCCCACCTATTCATTCTCCATTCAAAACCATTTAAATAGAGAGTAGATTTATATTAGATATTACAAGGAAATCCTTTACTGTGTGGGTGGTGAGGCACTGCAAGAAGATGCCCAGTGAAGATGGGGATACCCCATCCTTGGAATATTTGAGACCAGGTTGGATGAGGCCCTGGTCTAGTGGAAGGTGTCCCTGCCTATGGGGGACTGGAACTAGATGATCTTTCAGGTCCCTTCAGACCCAAAGGATTCTATGAAGTACATTCAAACCAACACAAAGGAACTGAACAGTTTTTAATCAGAGATTGACTACTCTCAGTTAAAAAATCAACCCACATTAAGGCTTGGCCTGGGGAACGCTCCCACCCCTCATCAGGGAAAAGCAACCAGCACCTCAGCAAGGCAGTGCACCCTACTCAAAAAAGATGCCTCAAAAGAAAGAACAAAACACTGGAGGGTACCAACTTTCTCCACAAGGGAGAGAGGGGATGCTGGTGTGCCTGGCTCATGCTATGCTGTCATCTCATGAATTCTGATGTTCAGCCAGATGAAGCCCAGCTCAGCAGGACAGTAGTACTTTCCATATAGCCAGTATTGATTCAGGTTAGAAAAATTAATCCCTGGGTCACTCGGGGGCAGCTAAATGTTTTCAAAAAAAGCCCGACATAATTAAACCCATATCTGCACAAGAATGTGAGGTGGGAAATTAGAGTGAGTTTCTAACTTCTCTTGTGTATTTTGCTCCATTGAGATTAAAGGGCAGGTCGCTCCCCTGCCAGCTCAGAGAGAGGGATATGTATTTACTGAGGCCAGTACTCAGAGCAAGTTACAGCTGGGAATGTAATGCACTACCAGTCACCACCTTGATTTACCCTCTGAAACCCTGAGAGTTTACCTGACACTTCGAAACTGCAACACACACCTGCCAACCCTGCACGCCCTTCTCCTGCATCCCCCTTCACCGTTCACTGAGCTCACCTGCAGAGACTTGTACTCCTCTTTAACTGGGAACTCCTCCAGCCCGGGGGCACATCCCCTTCCTCTGAACATGGAGTGACTCACACCCCCGTAACAGTGCCCAAGATACAAATTTTAGTGCAACCCAAAAGGACATCTCCACCCTAGATCTGCAGGGAGACATGAGACATGCACCCCCAGGCTGCAGGTCAGGAGGAAGCTCTTCATCAAGTGCCAAGCAGAGATAGGGCGGTCAGGTCCTGTGGAGGGATATGGCATTTTGGCCAGGACTATTAGCCATGCTTCTGATCAATGCTCTTCCCTCTGGTTTGGCATACAGCAAGAAGGGAACCTTCAGCAGCCTGCCATCACAATCCTTCAACATTCTGAAACGCTGTTCTTCTCTAACACAATGGTACTAGCCATCACTCATAAATGAAAGTGATCAGGCAACCATTCAACATATAGAGTTTTAAACTTTTTTCTTAATTTCACAGGACCAAGATCTTACATACTCTTTTTCAGCTAAAGCTCTGAATCGTTTCTGTGTCGTGGGCATCTGTCCTGCAGCAGATGAGAAATCAAACACTGCAGCACCTAAGCAGCTTGAAGCTAGTCTGAACTTGAACCTCGCTGCTCTCTTCTAAAAGTGTTCCTAAAGCAACTTAACAAGTGAGAACTTTTTAATGTACTTAATTTTCTTCATCTTTTTCAATTCTACCTTTCTTCAAAAATATGATCCTTCACAAAAACTTCTAGAGATCCCACCTTTTGATTTTCTGGGATAATACTGTAGTGAAAAAGTACAGGGTCAAAGTTTGAGGATTTAAAAAGTAATACAATTCCTCTTCCCTTGATTCTTCCTTTTCTGCAATAAACTACTACTGGACTCCCCTAAGATAATAAGACTGCTTTCCTCTCACTATCCAAACTGCTTTGTACCCACTCACAAAACATGAACTAGGTAACTTTACTGATGTTTTTTTCACATCTTTCACAGTGGCACAAAACCTAATGAATTCCAATGCATTTCTTAGGTTTCATCACTCCAGCTGTTATTAGCATAATTCTGATGACCACATAAATTTTCTGTTTATTTATTTTTGCGAGATCATTACAGTTAATCTAAAGCAGCAAGGTTGCTACTCCTTGGACACAGCAAATCTGTCAAATAAGTGAAACAAGGACCACCACGGACAGTGAGGAAGACAATTTTTATTTTGGGTTTACTAAGGGATGATGTTTAACGAACAAATAGTTTATTAACTCATAACTCTCTTTTCAAATGTATGGAAAATCAATTCCTCCATAACTTCATTGCAATCCATTGTTCTTTATAATCTCAAAATAGAAGGCCATTGGATTCTACATAACCCATCCAAAAAATGTAGTGCAGGCTATGGCATCCATATTATGAATTTCTACTTTTGACAGCTTACAGAAAGCTGGGATACAGCCTCTGTCTTCTACCCTCACTGGTTTTGACACAAGCTGAAGATTTCTGACATTGGACTTCAAAATGAAGCTGCCCTGCTCCCTATTTAGATAATGGGAGTCTATGTTCAGGTGCCAAATCTGCAATGTTAGGATCATCTGCCTTCTCTGCTGCACAGGCTGTTTGTCTGGGTCTGTAACTGCTGGTTCTTCTGTGTCCATACATACCTGCACAGCTGAACTGGCTTTCACTGGGAATGAGAGTTAAATTCCACTGAAAGCAAAACCACTCCCTTTCTCCCAGAAAAAAAAAAAAAATAGAAGATTGCCCTGCTCAGAACACGATCTAACAGAACAAGGGACAAGTACAGATTATGGGCTGAATCTGCCCCAGAAGTGTTACTGAAAGTTAAGCAAACCAAAGTAAGTCAGACTTTTGAGTTTTTAGTGCATCAGTACTTATAATTTCAATGAAATGTACGCAATGCAGTATGGACTAACTTCCTCCTTCTCTCTAAAAATGAGCTGCCAGAGTGATAAAAACAGTACTTATAATTCAGGTCTATATTTCAGATCATGAGAAGTTGAAAATGAAAAAAAAACAAAAAGAAATAAAAACATGTCACAGACTGCCTTTCTCTCTGCAAAATCCCACAGAGTTCCCTCCACGTCATGGATATAGCAGTTTGAGAAGCCAGTGACCCCAGTACAGAAGAGCATTCGCCCAGAGCCTCTGAGACTCCTTCTGGACACAAGAAGCACCAAACCAAGCAATGCCTGGGCCATGACTGAAGGAGTGCCATACTGCTTGCCACATGTAGTTTGTTTGCTGCTCTGACCCAAACGCCAGGGAAGGCAGGCATACTCAGCTTTGACTCCCTGCAGAAAGGTAATGCTTCTTCCTTGATGGCACCAAAATTCCACAGAGGAACCAACTGGAAGGCAGTGACAGCTCAGAAACTAAAGAATTCACAGCTTACGTTTAAGACAGAATCCCACTATCACTCAAAATTTCCAATGGTTTTGTCAAATGCTCTGTTACAACTACCTGAATAGATACTCCAGAAAGGTGAGGGTCAATCTTTTCTTCGATGTAACAAGTGATAAATGAGAAAAAGGCCTCAAGTTCCAGGATGGTTAGATAGGAAAAATTTCTCCACTGAAAGAGTGGAACAAGCTGTCTAGGGCAACAGTGGTGGAGTCACCATCCCTGGTGTGATTTAACATTTGTGTAACTGGTGCTTAGGGACATGGTTTAGTGGTGGACATGGGTCAATAGTTGGACCCAATGATCTTAGAGGTCTTTACTAATCTTAATGGTTCCATTATTTTGTGATTCTGTGAAATCATGCATAAAATGCAGGAGCTCCTGGCAGGAACAGAAAACACTGAGTTCAGGGTAATGACTTTGGGTGCTCTGTGCTCTTTCCTTTTCAGCCTGGAGGCTCACAACATCATTTCTGTTGGAAAAGGTCATTGCCAAGGGGTAGCTAAGCAACAGCTGAAGAGTTGTGGTGGTCAAAAAGAGGCACAATGTTTTAAATTACCTTTTTACTAAGTGATGGACAGTCCTGAGAACACCCAGTGACATCCCTCACAGGAAGCCAGTTAAGGGGATTTCTTTTTATTTCTTAAGCAGTTTCCATATTTGAGCCAAATGAAAAAAATAAAAAAATACTGAATAAACATAGCAGAGGTACTTGAATTGCTCCCTGGTCCTGTTTTGTTTTAGACCAAAAATTCCAACTTTTCCAAGAAAATACTGGGAGGCCAGTGCTCAGAAAAGAACTTGATCTGTTCTCCCTTTTGTGCCACTTTGGAGCCCCCATCTACTCCAGGTAGGACAAGGAAAAACAGTCTGTCTACTTCTACAACTGCACAGGTGGAGGAGTGTCCAGAGGCACCAGCGCCAAACCCTTCCACATCATGGACAACAGGTCAGTGTGGCTGGAGATCCTCCACTCTTCTGAGCTCCAACTGCTGACGCATGAATGCAGATCTCAGTCCCAGCTGTGCATCCAAGGGGTTGCCAGACAGTTCTCTGGTTATCTGTACAACAACTGCCTTAACCCAGTCTTTGCAACACTCTGGCTATGTTAAAAGCTTCGAGCTATACAACTTTCAGTTATAAGGTTGGGTCCCCACTTTATTTGCTTCTCTCATGACCCTCAGATCACTGGCTTACCAGAGCTTCAAAAGGAAGTTCGGGGAGCATCCACTCAACATGCAGTATCACTGCAGAAATGCAGGCACTGCTATGCTGTCACTGCCTCTGAGGCTGGAAGGCCTTATATTGGTATCCTGAAGCACTTTCTGCAATTCAGGCACATAGTTATTAAGCACACACTTCATCAGCCAAAACTTTAAATGCTCCTTATGCTTTACCTGTGCTGTAGCTCATCCACCTGAAGCATTTCCTCTTTGGCACATGGGCAATCTGACCAACCTGCACAATGCTTGGTGCCCAGTCATACCAAAAACCTTTGGGGTCTACTGAAACAGAAGTAATGATAGCAGGCAAGTCAACCAAACCTTTCAGCATCTCTTCCCCAGTCAATTCCCGAGTCAGAGACAAAGGAAAGGGGAGAGAAACACAACACATTCTGGCTGCTGGATCTTCAGTGCCTTCAGCTCTCAGCACAGCCCTACAGCCGCACAAACAAACGCCAGCAGGGCAGTCTGTGACCTACTTTCCCTGCCTCGCATGGGGAGCTGTGCCATTGTGAAACTGCCACTGAATTTCAGCTTCACAGCGATGACAAGAGGGAGCCCAGGCGGCCACACGCTGCGTGACTAACACTGACACAGCGGCTACTGCCCTGGCATCCATGGCTTCTACCAGGGAGCCTCCACCGTGCCAGGCTCCAGCTGCTGCAAGGGGCTGAGGTATAGCTCTCCAGGGCAGCACAGCAGCAACCCACACACCTTCCCAGAAGCTCTGCTTCTCCCTCTTTCCCCTCAGGAACTGCCTAGAAGACTGTCCCTAAGTCCCTGCTCTGAAGTTTCTTGCACACCATCTCTGCCTTTGAAGACCTTTACAGTGCTGAGACCATTGCTGCCTCCCTGCTGTCTGGCATGGAAATGACAGTGCCATTCCATTAATGCCAAACCAGCCCAGAGAGCCAACTGTATCCTGCCTCGCATCAAAAGAAGCATGACCAGCAAGCTGACAAGACAATTCTCCCCTTCCACTCTTCCCTCGTGAGATCCCACCTGAAGTACTTTACCCAGCTCTGGGATTTGACCAGAAGAAGGATGTGGATCTGAGTGCACAGGAGGGTCACAAAAACGATCAGAGGTCTGGAGCCTGTCTGCTGTGAAGAAAGGCTTAGAGACTTGGGATTGTTCAGCCTCAAAAAGAGAGGCCTCTGGTGAAACCTCCTTGCACACTTCCAGTACCTAAAGGGGGCTTAAAAAAAAGAGGAAGTAATTTTTTACATGGATAGAGAGTAATCAGACAATGGGGAACTGGTGAGTTCCCCCTAAAAGAGGAGAGACTTGGGTTGTGTCAGGTTGGGTTAGAAAGAAATTCTTTACCCTGAGAGCAGTGAAGAACTAGAAGATGTTGACATTGTAGAGAAGCTGTGAACATTGCTGCTTAACACAGTTTTGAAACAACCTAATGGGTGCCCAAGTATGGATTTGAGCCTAACTTCAAGCACATAAATTTGACTGAGCAGGCTGAGCACTCACATTAGGATCTTCAACCCATCTGTGCAGCATCTGCACCTTATAAGAGCTCACAGCAGAGAGCTGAGCCTCCTTCAGGCATCAGGAAGCTGGTCCTGCAAGAGGAGCTCCCTTGCCCCACTATATCAACATCACCTCTGAGCTTGGTGTTTTGGGGCATGTGTAGGCCACTGCTATTCCAGTGACACACTCTCCAGACCAGATCAAGTCCACTGGCTGAAGAGGATGAGCTGAGCCCATCTGCACAGACATGTTCCTGCTACAACAGCTTCTGCATAGCAAAAATGCCTCTCCTCTGTCTGGGCAGGTCTGAACTCAGGCTCACGGAGACCTGGCTGTTTTCAGTTCCCAAATCTTGTCCATCTTTGAGAAGGACGAGCTGGTCAGGCAACCTTTCCCGAGGGCTGATGATGCTATTTTCCTGCATTATCATTCACCACTTAGACTTGCAGCCCAGGGGGAAATTTCAAGTCCATACAGACTTAAACCCAATACAAATGGGGGTCTATTATGTTAACTCCAAGGCAAGCCTCATCCAGCACCTCTATATAATATTAAATTAAAGGAGAATAAGAAAGGAAGTCTCCTCCGAGTTTTACAAGAACAGATTGATCTTTAGATGCTTTCTTTTACCTCCTATGACTACAGAATAAGAAACAGTCATTAATTCCCACCAAACATTGCACCTAACTATCTTGGTCCACATGCACTGAAAGCTATTTTAATATGTTGATAGTTTGATCCCTACTGCGGGTAGCAGAGTCCCTGAAGAACTCCTCCTCCCTTTCCCGCATAGGGACGTGTTGTGCAATACTAACTTGGTATTCCACAATCCTTTTCTTAAAAAGAACACTATGCTATTAGTGTAATTATCTGATTAATCTTTCAGCCTCACTTTGAATTAAATAAACACCTTGATGCAAAATTCTTTTTCCTCAGAGTGCACCTCAAGTGTTTATCCAGCACACTAATGCAAAGGATACCACCAGCAGTCCAACTGGTGGTCAAGGAGGAAAGCAAGTACCACTGAGCACACCAGGGACAAGCAGGTATTAAAAAATACTTCAAACTAAACCACAATATTCATTTATACTTACCACCTCCTCAGGATAAGAACATTCCCATTTCAGAACTACAAAAAAAAAAACTTTAAATGAATATGTTGAAAATACACACACATACACAAGTGATTTGAGCGCCTTACAGAATTTAAGCTCAAGAGCACACTGCTTGACTGCTCAGTTCAGGCCAAATGGCTCCTGGAGCTAGTGTACCATTTTGAACTGAGCTACACAACCTCTCAAAGAGCCATCCAGACGTGAAAGCATCTGACAGCCATGCATCACATTTTTAGATGAGCTCTTCCTAATCATTAATTGCACTTACTGTGAAAAGAAAAGTTTGTGTGTGCCTTATTTTCTTCAGTGCTGCTAGTACCACCTAGTCTGAGTAATATTCTCCCTATGCTGGTACAAACAGATCATGAACAAATACCTTTTTCATTACTACTTTCAATCCCATCTGAGAGTGGGATGTAGGGTTGTGGGGCTTTTGGTTTTCTGGAAAACAACACCTATTTTCTGGCTTGCAAAATTACAGGGTTTGGTCATCAGGTGCAATTTCCTTGAGCTCCCAATTTTTATTCACATTACCTCCTCCAAAGCTTTTGCTTTTAAATCATTAGCTCATAAATGGTGTAAACAATATGAGATGCTGAGATGTTCCTCCCACTTTCCATCAGCAAAGGTGAGTGGAACATACACAGCAATCAGAAGGACATGGAGAAATGTCTGCTACTCACTGTTAATAAAATGCTGGGTTTGTAAAGGTCTTCAGAGAAGCGGAACCTCTGATACCTCAACTGAAAGATTTGAATGATGGTTGAATTGCTGGTCAGGATAAGGCCTTGCTGCAATGTTTCAAAACTTACTGTGAAACCATTTAAGAAAAGAAATAAAAGCTGTCAAAACACACAACAGCCAGAAAGCATACACATTCATTCTTCAAACTTCACTAAGGCAAGATAGATCACGATAATTATTGTCAGTAATATGCTACCAGCATATTACCAGCACCTTCTGCTGTTCTCCACTCCTGGGTGAGGCTGCAAGGCAGTTCAAATGGCTCTTGCAACCTTAAAACAATTCTGCTCTCCACTTTTGAAAGATTTTTATTAAGACAGTCAGTATTTTAGAGAAGAAAGATCTTGTTTCTCCTTTCATGCCAACCAAGTGCAAAGGAATAAAATGAAGCAGGAGTTAAGTATCGTGCCACCAGGAGAGGCAGCACAAGGCACCCAGAGGACTCACACACCTCTCTCCTCACTCAGTGCAGTGTCCACTACCAACAATTTCTTTAGTTATATAATTAATGTAGTGATGCACAAGAGGCCAGTATCTTTGGAGTAGAATGTCCCTGTGACACATACAGAGAAAGAAAAAAAAATTTAAAAAATAAAATATGCACCAGAGTAAAAGAAAAAGGTTTTAGCTCTGTGAAGCAACAATCTGCCCCCTCCATCTTCAGTACTTCAAGCAAAACACAAACCAAATCACATTCTCCATCTTGCACCTTGCTTTTGTTGTTGTTGTTGATAAGTTTCAGCAAAATCCCTTCAGGCACATCAGAATGCTGCAAAGGCATAATTAAACTTTCAACAGCCATGAATGATACTACCTTTCACAACAGGAATGGGTAAGAAAGTTCTATAGATCTGTAAGGACCAGATCTGCTAGGTGCAGCAAGTGTCAGCCCCTCATTTGATCTTTCATTGTGTGAATGTGTAGCTAATTGTGATTAATACTAAGCATAAGAGAGGTAATGGAAACCCTCATGTAACAGCAACACTGGGACCATGGTAAACCCTGAAAAGACTGCCAAGGTGTGCTACCATCCATCTACCCTTCTCTCAGATTCCCTGCAGAAATCTCTCAAGGCTGGCAGAAGCTTCCTCTGCCCTCTGAGAGATGACTTCCTACTCTTGTCCAGAACAGTGAAAGGCTCAAAGACAGAATCACAGTGCCAGTTTGTGTAGCCAGCACTGCACTGAGCTGCAGACTCAGTCTGGACATTTTTGCTATTTTCTTCCCTCCTTCCCATGTCCATTATCACCTAAGGTGGATGGTCTCATCCTACACTCATGATGTTTTCCTGCCATCTGAAGAACCTGCCAGGCACCTTTCCATCCAGCTAAAAAACCATCTTCAGTACCAGAAATGTAGAAATACAAACCAAAGACAACCTATCATGCATCTTTTTCCGTAAGGTGATCCATTAACTTGCAAAACTAAAGAGAACTTGGTTTGCAATGAAGTAAAACAGCAACATGGAAGCCTGCTCAGTTGAAAATCGCTATGGATATATATCTGTGCTAAAAAGATTCAGTTCACTTACTCAGGAGAGTTCTTGCCCCCTAACCAGTGCTGACTATTAGGCAATGCAAACATGCAGTCTGGTGCCCAAAATTTAAAATCCTTTTATTTTATTCATCTCCTTAATTATTGTTATGTTTTAAATTAATTCCTTAATCACAGTCTCTCAGCATATTTGTAAATTCCATCTGCATTTATCAAAATTCAGGCTTTAACCAAGATATTACATATCTATGCCTATTTGTTACCATTACTAGTGCTGAAATCCTTGTAGCCCTACATGCCTATTTTCAGACTAGTTTAGTAAGCATGGTGGATATAATGAGGCACAGTGCACTACAGGTTCATCTTATCATTACAGAGAGCCTCTGTCCCATGTAATCACTGCAGCACACAGGCGTATCTCAAAGGAAAGAAGATCTAAAAGCTGAAACTCAACATATCCCCAGCTTCCATTTATACTATCAACAAAATCATCTGGTCACCTCTCCTTTCCTTTGACAGCTGTAATATCTGCAATTAAAATCTGTATCAGTGGGGGCTATTTTAAGAACAAAGAAGGTATTTCAGCTCAGTAGAACACTGCCAGATTGGGTAGGATATGCTACAATTGGCATTCCAGCTCATTAAAACAGCTTTGCTGTGGACTATTCGCCCTGAAAGCGTTCTGCAACTTTATATACACAACACAAGCACCACTCAGCACCAGCATTTGCTGAAACTCAGCCAGCTTCATGTTGCCCTTGCACATGAAGAACTTGTCACAACAGCCCTCCAGGATCAGATGAATGACTGAAGCCAAGAAAAACTCAAGGGAAGCAGAATTCCTCTCTGAGGACTGGGAATGGCAATAACATCTCCATTTGCATGAGGCATCCCAGGAATACTGTCGTAGTAACCAAACTGGTCAGGAATTTGCTCCACACTGCAACTGGGAGTCACCATATGAGGTTCTCCTCCTTTTCCATGGCAGTGACAACTACTGCTTTACTCCTCAAAAACCCTGCATACCACATGGAATCCCATCAATAACTGAATCCCCCAAAAGAATTAAAGCAGAAAATCATTTAGGTTGGAAAAGACTTTGAAGACCATCATGTTCAGCCATTAACTTTGAAACTGGTTTTAAATGCTACAGTAGTTTTTGTCTGTAAAGGTATCTCAGGAAAGATCCATGGTCTATCTTGGAAATATTTTTAAAATGGCATTTCGAAGAACACACATTCCCAATCAGGAAGGTGAAAACAGGTATATCCTGTGAGCTGAGGGAGTTTAGTGCAGTTAAGGAAAACAGAAAAAAAAAATCAGGCTTAGCTTCACTCATTTTGGGAATCCCAGACAGTTAGAGAATCCAAATCAGTATTTGTAGTATTTGTATCAGTATTTGTATTTTTATTTCCAGATTCTGCCTGTTTAGAAATGGGTTCTCATGGAGCCAGATGCAAAATACCTACTACAGTGCCACATTAAGGTAGACAGGTTTTTTTAACAGTTTTCAAAAAGTGGAAAGAAAAAAACAACAAAAAAAAACAACCCTGAACTCTAGAGAAAGTTGGATGTTTCTTTCATTTAGTTTTTTGAGCTCCTTTTATCTATTTTTCCACCTTCCCTTTCCTGAGATTTACTTTAAGAATATCCAGTTATTAAATGCACCAGATAGCATGAGAGGGGAGATAAGTTTGCAAGACATGACAGTGAAGCAAATTAAAATAGTGGAACCTGTCAATGCATGCCTAATGCCAGTGTAATGCCAACCCCCTGTCCTGCTGTGATAGTACACTACTGAAAAGCTAGATACAAGCAATGAAATTTATCACAATGAATTTTATTTAATACACTGTAATATTTAACTTACCTTTCCTGCACTTTCTCCTAAAAAAACCCAACAATATTCTAAATTCCTTAAAAATGGATACTGCTAATACTGGATAGATTGCTCAGACAAGTTCTGGATGCCCCATTCCTAGAAGTGTTCAAGGCCAGGCTGGATGGGGCTCTGAGCAGCCTGGACCAGTGGAAGGTGTCCCTACCCACAGGGGGAGGTTGGACCCAGATGATCTTTCAATGTCCCTCCCAACCCAAGCCGTTCTATGATTCTACCATATCTTGAACTAGCAAAATCGATCAAACAAATACTGTTTTATCAGGAAGTATAAAAATTTGTGAAGCATCATCACAGTGCTTATCCCCCTCGCATAGCACATTATCACTTAATTAACAGAAGCCTACAAGAGTTTATCTGCCCAGTCACTGGGGCACCGTGGCACCCGAGAGGCATCTTGGAAGCTGAGAGATCCATGCCCTTTTGAACCAACAACTATGTACTACCCTGAAGCTCCTAACATGGCAGCAGATATCTCTGTTTAGGCAACACAACTCCAGCCTTCATGCCTATTTAAGCATTGCAGTGCTCATTGAGCATTGCACCAGTTGGCTTTGGGCCTCAGTCATTTGCGTGCCCTCCAAAAAGAGCCCATGAACACTGCCAGTACAATGGATACCAGTCAGAAGCTTTTAAAAGGAGTCGAGATGGAAGAGGAATACAGACTGCATCCAGACACTGTCAGCATCCAGACACTCTCAGAATGACAGACAGCTGATCAGATAATTCCTTAACCCAAAGGAAAATAAAATCCTCATGAATTTTCATAATGCATAAAGTCATTACAAAGAGCAAGGATGGGATAACGTGCTCTCTGCCAGTGTGGGAGTACTGTTTGGGTCCCTGTATTTGGCACCACCTACTGCACCCATCACTCGTCTTCCAGGAAGAGATTAAAAACTGAAGCTCTGAGAACAGGCTTTCACTAGATTAGTTCACCAATTCTCTTTTGCTTGCAGATCACATCAATTAAGCACAGAGCAAAGACAAATGTACTGACCTGGTATGAGGACAACCCAAGTTCAAGCCCCTTGCACCATTTGATTCAAAATAAGCAGGCTGATAAAATGGGCTTGAGTCAAAAATTGCATCTGAATTGCAGTACCCTGATACTTCTGGTTTCATGAAAAGGAAGGAAAGCAGAACACATCTGTACTGCTACAGAGAAAGGTCTGATTTCAATTTTTTCAAGTTACTGAAAACCCAACTGCATTTCTCCCATCAGCTTGACACTGCCCAGCAGAGACAGCACAGGTAGGAGCAGCTGGGATTAACCTGGTCCTGCCAAGTTGCCAACATTCAAAATGACCTCATGTCTATCTAATCTTTTGTAGTTTTCTTTGCCTTTCATGTCCCTGAGTGAATAGTCACAAGGACTTTTTCACTGCTGGCTCAAACACTTCTCCAATTCCTTGCCAGCAAACTAGGAAATTCATTCACTCTTTCACATATCCAGAGAAAAATGCAGGAAAGCCCTGAAGAGCTTACTGGTACTCCATGAAAAGAGGGAGGGTTACCAGCTTGACTGAAAGCAGAACATGGGCACTGAGCCATCACCAGCACAGCCAGCTTGAAAACACCACTGCATGCAAGCAGGGGTTTTCTGTGTGGGCACAGGAGGAGTGAGACAAGCAAACAGCAGGCAGAACATATTCTGAAGTTAGGGATGTTATCAGTGAGCTGGGCCAACCTGCTGCTTCCCAGAAGTGGTCACGGAAGAAGCTGCTTATGCTTGGTCAGCACAAGCAGTACTGCTGAGCACCTCATCTTAGTAGCAGAACTCAAACCCAGAAAATCTGATCCTAGTCCTCATCTCTGCAGCAGCAATAGTTTAATCACAGCAGCCATCTATCTCACAGAAGTATAAAAAAATTGGCACCAGTGATGCAACACTGACCATTAGAAAGCCACTAGGAATGCCAACATTATCAGTTTAAATGCTCTCTGTTCATGGGCAAATTCTCAAAAAACCTATCAGGCATAAGCTTTAAGGAATAAAAACAGCAAGAAACATAAGGATTTTTTTTAGCTGGTTTTTTTTTCCCCAAAGATATCCTTAGTTAATGTCAGGCAAATCTTACTGGTGCCCTGCCTTAAGGAGAAGCTTTCTCACCTCCAATGCTATCTATCCCCTCAGGTGGTGCCTAAAAGTGAGGAATGGAGGTCACAGTGACAATATTGGTAACAGATCAGGCACTGTAACAGAGAATGCGTAATGTAAAATGAAGACTCTCTTGCATTACCTCATCTCAGGTTTAATACTGTAAGAATTTCTTCTTAAGAACACGACAGGTAAACTGGATTGGCCTGAATAGCCTGTGTATGGTATCTCTTTACATGGAGGCTTTGAGCTTCCTGGCTCATTGCTCTATCACCCAATGGTGGTAAAAAGAAGAAAAAAAAAAGTTATTAATAAAAGCTATTAATAATCAAGCAGACAGAATAGTTATGGTGCAGAGAAGGAGACGTAAACCTTCAGAGACAAGTCCACACTCCCCCAAAAGCCACTTGCTGTCAATCCACGCAAAGTGATAATCACTGTTTTTTGCATATCCTCAGATTCAGAAACCAATGGACTAGAGAAGTTCAGACAGCTCTGAAACCTTTTGCTGCCTCACACAAACAAGAGCCAGCCCTTGCCTATTCAAAGACAATATTTTCATTTTTATTCACCTGTGGCATGTGGAGAGCTTCCAGGAACACCCTGAAAAAATTCATCAGACTCCCTATCTCTCATAGTCTCCTCTGCTAGCTTCAGCTTCTCATAGAGAAACAAAACATTTAACTCTTGCATTTGTCCTTAGCAAGTCTGGGAGTACACTTTGCTATGGCATGCAATAGTTGCCCTCTCCTCATCTCATTAAGGCTGTACCAATGTTCCACACAGTGATGAAATAGGTATTGCTTTATTTTCATTCAATGCTATGCCAAGCTAAAATTTAAGGTCACAATGGTTTCTCCAGCACAATCAGAAATGAAGAATAACTTAAAAACAAACTACAAACCCAAAATGTTATTTCAGTTTTCTTCTCTCAAGTCTAGCACTGTGAGCAAAAATGTTTGGATCATTTCCACAATGAAAATATGCAAATTAACTACCCTCTTATGTAGATTGATGCAAGTTATTTTGGTTGAGAACAATGCAAGTCACCCACAGTTTACAAAACATTATGTCAATAAAACAAGCTAGACCTGCTGAAGAAAGTATTTGTAGTAGCTATTTTTGCACATGCATAACCTTGAATTACCATTTTTAGAAAAAAAACCACTTTCATGTTATGATCAGCAACTAGTAAGTTGAAACTTGCTTTTCCTCATGTATTAATGAAGCTATTAATGTACCAGACAAAAATACATGTAAGAAGGTTACAAAGAGCATATTACCACCCTTCATGATCCCAGCAAATGACAAGTGATAAAACTGAAAAAAATTAAAGAAAAAGTTTTATCAAGGAAAAAATGCTTCAAGGCATCAAGCATTACTCTCTCAGCAAGCTTTCTCTTCCTCCAACCCCCCAGCATATTTGCACGAAGAAAACAAAATTGTATAAACAAAATGTCACTAGAGGTGAAGGCTTGCTTTCCAATAGAGCTCTACAGCACTTCCTAGCATCTTCTGTAAGGGCCAGAGCTGCCTGCTGCTGCAGCCTGACCTGTGACACCAACACCCACCCACCCTGGTCAAGAAGCAGGACACAATGTCACAATACCACACCCATGCTGGGGAGGGCAAGAGGGACTCAGCAGAGGTGTTGGTAGAAAACAGGTTCAGGGTTGGAGATGATGACACAGTGATGGTTAAAGACACTTAACACAGTCTGAGGTGTGACTACAGCTATCCCTAAGATGCCAGTGGTTAGGACCTGCACATACATCACCCTCCCAGCATGCCCAGCTCAAAGCCCTTACACAGTGATCCCACAAAAATTAAGGGCCTTGCCAGTTTGCTCTTTTTAAAATTTCGGCAAACTAAAATGAGTCATAAGTACCAGAAATCTTCAAATATGCAAATATATACTGCAAGGAATCAAAACATTTACCCGACACCTGCTTGCTGGAGGATTTAACTCAGTCAACAAAATTTTCAGGCAACTCTCCGCTGAGTACCCAGCTTCTTGTCACCATCTCAGCTTCTGGGGATGAAGAATCTGGGATTCCTGTCAGAAAACTGTCTCCCACTCCTATCTCTTGTGTTAACTTTCAAGAGCAAGATGGGAGAAAACTGTGAAGTTTCACATTCCTCCGCAATCCAAGTTTCTGGAGAAAGCTCACTTCGTCACCTCCTCCCTACTCTGAAAGCTCCTCCTGAGCCAGAGGTATAAGAAATCTGATTTTATTAACTCCCCTGAACTTGCAGCATCCTACATTACCACCTCTCTTGAGCATAGCTCCGGTATCACTCAGTGCTGCTTGCTGCTCCCCAGAGTGACACCAGCTATGAAGGGCAGCTCAGGGACAATCCCCACCAGCCACAAAGCTCCCAGTATCAGCTGCAGAACAGACCGTGGGTCCTGTTAACTCCACTCTCCAGCTGCTAGGAGAAGTATTTCAGCTGCTGATCTGCATTACATGAAGTTGTTGCCCTAGAAACCCAAGTGATATTACAATTTCAAGCTAAAAAAAAAAAATTGTTTTTGCAAAAACTTTGTACTTCTTGCTATACCTTTTCCCCCTCCCCGTATTTCTGAAAAGGCCTAAAACCCAATAAATGCAAATAAAATCACAGAAACGCATGGAGAAGCCTTCCAATTACAGACAGGGAGCAATTTCCAAGCACTAAAATCATCTTGCATCTTTTTGGCCATCATATTGAGCTTTGGCAAACTAAAACAGTTATTGCAATGGGCTTATATTACTCAGGTCCAATTAACAGTGAATGTAGAGGCGAAATGAGATAAACACTGCTTAATGCTAGCAGTCTTACTGAGTCTGTGACATTACCAAAGATCAAGAGAAGCATCTTGAGCAAGATATTCTCACTGCAAAATAAATAAATACATTTTAATGAGAAGGAAAATATCCTGTGTGTCAAGAATTAGCAACTTGAATGTGGAGCAAGACTCCCTGACTGTAATGGAAAACAGACCTTAAAAACATCAGATTAACCGGAAGCTTGCAACAACAGCTCACCCTATCACTTTTTAAACCTCAGAATACAGAAGGAAATGTAAACTAATACATATTCTATTTCTGTAGGATACATATTTTCCCTACTCACCTCCTTACAGACGGATATTACTTCTCCACAGGTGTATTATCTCTCTGTATTTCTATTTCCAGAAAGTAATAAAAAAATTGTATTAATCTGAGGCCACCATAGAAACAGGAAAAAAGTCCCAAAAGTCACCTCCCTACCTCCTCAAAAACTTAGACTAGATATATCAGATTGAAGATGATACAACAGGAAATCCAAACTAAAAAAAAAAAATCAGAAACAATCTAAAAATCTAAATAACTAAATAAACAAGAAATAAAAAGTAAATAAATCAATCAGAATATCCAAATAAAGAAAATCCAACGGAAAACTTTAAAAGGCAGGTGTGACCTGTTTTTTTTGTATCTTTTATAAATCAGGCAAAGAGAAAAACCTTCAATCTCTTAAAAAATCTTGAAAAATTAATTTCAAAGATGACTGAATAAGATCATAAATTATGGGTTATACCTTTACTGTACAAAAAGCAAGACAGAAAAAAACATCCAAAATATATTCCAGAATTCTTTTCAACCACTGACTTGCAAAAGCTACAAGAGGCAAAATCATGTAAAAATCACAGGAAGGAATACTCCAGCCTAACTGCAACCTGGACTTACATTAGAAATACCCATAATTCATCAAAATAAAATCCACACCAAACCATATAATATAATGATTTTTATCTATTGGGTTGACTCCTCCTGAAGTGAAACACAGCTCTGGAGCGGTGCTATAAAACCAGCGATATCACAGACTCCAGTTTCACATGCTTCGTTTTCCTGAACATGCCAAGTATTCCTCCCCTTCAGTCTTAGGCTTAGATTTTATAACAAAGCTAAAAGTTCTCTCAGACAGCTACATCTCATACTATGGATTTTATTAGGCCAGTTTTTCACTTGTATTTGCACACTACCACATGAAATCCGTAGTTCTGCAAAAACATAATTCCATGCTTACAACAGGGAATACCTGACGACCTGATGCAGGAGTGCCACACCGAAAGAAGCTCCTGCCATGTCAGATCAGGGATGGTTCCAGTTAGCTGGTACTACCCCAGGCTGAAGACAAAGCACCAGTGAAGAGTGATACAGAGCAGAGAAGGAAAAGCCACTTCCCCTTTATTGTAAATTCATTATGATACTTCCAAAGTCACTGAGACACAGAAATATGACACTCCAAAATACTTGGAGCAACAGCTGTGCAATGAGGCTGTCCTAAAATCTCTTGTAGGATGGGCTGCAGAGACAAGACCCTATGGCAGAGATAAACCTATACCTCCCTCTGGAGACAAGAAAGCCACATCCACATCTCTAATAATTTCTTTAATTTATATCTTTCATTAATGTATCCTAACCCTTCTATGCATTTGATATTTGAAGAAGACTGGACTTACCTTTTTGTCCCAGTCATTTGGTGGGTTTGACTTTCATTACTCCTGCAACTAATTCCACCATACAGCTGTGCATTAAATAAAGAAAAAAATTTTCTCAGAAACTTCCTACTCCAAAATACAAACCTGTTATAAATCAAGAAATTATTTCAGTATCTCATATACCTTTAGTACTGCATCACTAGTTTTACAAATGTCTAGACGATTCCAGAAACTGTATAACTTCGTTAGTCTACAAAGTAACAGGATGACTCAGTTAATTTATTTACATTTTCTTTAATTTGGCATGTTAGCCCTCAGAGACATTACTTTGTTGTCATCTTCACTAAAATTCTGCCTTGTTAGTGTCTAAAGAAATCAATGCCATGAAGCACTTCATTTTTATAACTTCCATCTTCTTTCAACCTAGAGCTTCATTAATGTGATAACTAAACAGGTACACAGCTCACTGCCTCTCTACGTGTTAAGTAAATTTATACAAAAATAAAAGGAGAAAAATTAAATGAGGATGCTTTTTACTTCTGTGCATGCACACACTTATTTTTTATTAAAGCATTGCATTAAAGTTTCTGAAAGTTTTTTAAACTGTTTGGAGAATACCTCGCGGGTTTCAAGGTGCAACAACCATCTCTTGTTCTTTTCCACCTTGTTGCCTAAACAATGGAAAAAAATTTTGGAAGAAAGGGAAAATCAGAGAACAACATTTTTGATTTTAAAAGTGTTTCTAAACAACTCTATTTGGGTGAAAATTCTTTTCTGTCAAAGCCAAAGCAACCAAATAAACATAAGATTCAGAGGTTCCAAAGCATTTCCAGAACAATGGCTCATTCATGATTCCTCACCATATTTTCAAATGAAGCAGCAGATTTGGCTTCCCAGGGTTCTGACAGGTCGACTGCTGCAGCTTTGTACCCACCAGTCAGCCCCAAACACTCCTGGCTCACCAGGACCAGTGCGTATCCCACCCGTTGCTGCCACTGCACCAGCGTTCTGCCCCAGATCAGTTCTTCCACTTGCGTCAAGCTTCTTAGATAGAAATGTCATTATTGAATCCCTCATTCAATAAACACCAGTCTGCATAAAGACAGGCTTGAAATTTCCCTTCCTTAAAAAATTAAAATAAGTAATGGTTAATACTAATAGACTTAATTCTGTTTTGTTTTGACATGTCTATATTCTGACCCATAAATTACTCCTCCATCATCCCCAGGATGGTTCCAAAAAATGCTAAGCTATTTGGTCACAGCCTCTTTCCTACTCTACCCTATGTGATCCCCAGATATACCACGACAATCACATGATCCTTCCAATATCTTCAAACCTCAAGAGCCAGAACTACAACCACAATCACATAATTAAATGAGGCTTCCCAGTGCAAAATGGAAGCAAGAGAGCATTCCCATTTTGCCTTGCCAAACTCTAGTCCTTCTTTCAGTGACCTCCTCATTATGTGCAAAATAATTGGACTCACCCTCACGCTCACTGGGGAGCAGGAATCGTGTCGTCACTTGCTCATCACACAAATGGCTTTCTGAATCAGGGCACCTCAGCTCCTGCACACCCCCTGTGACAGCAGCCCCGAGCAGGGTGCCCCACGGTCCCTCTGCCACCCACGCCGTGGCATGGGACACAAAAAGAGACAGTGCCTCGCACTAAGGACAGCAATCACATGTGCAACACAATAATCTTGCATGGCCTCAATTAATCTGCTTTTGTCCCTCCATCCACAAAACCCAAAGATAACGGGTTTGGCCATATCTGCATGGGAATGCAGGGCTGACGCAAGTTTTATCTTTATTTTCAACAATCAAAATAAAACATGTTTTCTGCAATTCTGACTACTCTTTGCTTTATGCAACCAACTCCTGACTAAATTGCCATCTCAACCTCCTCACTGTGTCAGGACTGCAAGTCTGTTTAGGGTCCTTTTCAGTTCACTGACCTACTTGCTACTTGCATAAAGACAGGCATTAATAGAATTTCTTCTTTCTTTTAATTTCTGCTACTGTGTTCTTCCTAATTGCTGTTTCCCAAATAGAGTTCCTCTAAGCTAAGCGTGCTTACTGCTATCAAAAACTTTCATCCAGAACTTCCACAAAACACAATGCCCAAATGCCCCCATGCCCTCAACAGCAGATATCTATAGAAAGCATATTAGCAATTTCTAACCATCCTGGATCTTCAAATCAAGAGAAGCCTAGTAGTAACACAGTCATTCACATTTGTTTTCCTAAATGTCTTTCTTTATTCTTTTCTCTCACCAATACAGTTCTCTAGCAGACACTAGTAGCACTCGTGGAGGTCACTAAACTCACCCAAGATGATAAGTGAGGAATTTTTCTCATCCAATTCAGTCAGCTAAAATTTATGCGTCTAATCTAAATTAGTCAACTCCACTGCCACAGTAATCAATGTAAGCAGCATGAATCACCTACCCCGAGTTCCTGGCCAGATACATGGGAAGGAAGGAACGAAACCCACCTGGAAGTGCTTATCATTAACCATAAAGGGAGGCTCTGTTACTAAGCTGGGGTGACCTTTCACACATGGAATTCCTTTATCTCTAGCTCTGCTGATGATAAGGAGGCCAGGAGACCTTCTTTGGTGGGGAGGGCATCAGTTCCCAGGACTCGGACAAACCACAGCTCATGGGCGATATTGGACTACCTCAATACCTGAAGCAGTTTTCTTTAGAAAAATACCATGTAAGTACTTCAACGCTGTTCTCAGTAGTCTCTTATAGGAAAGGGAAGAGCAGGAAGGAAACCTGAAGTTAAGTCAACATGCACAGTGCCCTAACCAGTATGAGTGACTTTTTAAGCATTGCAGTGCTAGATCACGCTTATGTGTCTTCTTCCTCTTGGGCAGAATTGCAGAGCATAGCCTTCTGCTCCTCAAAAATCTGAGGATAGCTGGGTCCCAGATCTCATGCAACCTCTAGTACTTGTGAGGCTATGGAGTAAGTCAGTTCACCTGCCTCTGCCTTGATTCCTTAATGTCTAAAATGGGAGCAAGTCAGGATCCTGTCCAAACTCATGAAGCCTTTTGATAGGTATCAGTGAAACAAACTACAAGTTTGTATGCTGGAGCTGTGTCTCCACAGGCAGGCACAAACCTCCAGAAGGGGCTGGCTGGGATGACCAGTGAGACCATATCAGATAGCAGCAGCTCAGGGCTTGCTTAGCAGCATTTTCACTTGTTATCAGTCATTCCTATCAAACTGCTCCATAATCTCCTTCCTTCTAAAGGTCCATCTTACGCAACTGCAACACTGAATACCAAGATATAGTGGATATTTTCTGGGAACTTCTTAAAGAAAGCAATGGCTAGAACAAATCAGGATTCCTGTGTCTGTGCAGCACCACTGCTACTGCAGGTGGAGCACAGGTCTGTCCATTTAAATGGAGTGTGAGGACTTGGCACTAACCCCTTCCTAGGAGACACTGCTTTGGGACTTACTGCTAGGGGTGAGACAAGCTAACATCGCCCTGAAACCTTGACCCTCAGAGATTCTGCAGATGTGTATAACACAAGACAAGGCAAGATCTGAAGGTAACAGGCAATAACATTTCTCTCCAAATGAATTTGGGAAATATTCTCTAATGTGTCAGAGTTTCAGGGTTTGCAATTTTCCCTTCAGTTTCTTTTTTCAGTGGAAAAAACACAGGCACATGGGGACAAGGATTGGTGAAATGGTTTCCTTTGGAGGACTGTTGGTCTGTAGACTTACTTCTTCATTACATAATTACTAAGTGAGTATGTTGGGGATTTCAAAGTCTGAGTATTATAAAAGATCCCAAACCTTTATATGTTCACAGAATAATCAATAAGGAAGTCTGCTTCAACTCAGGGTCCACACTCTCAGGAAGAAAAGCGTTACTGGTTTTGCAAATGGTGACAAATCCCACATAAACATCATTCCTGTTTTTGTCCCAACAACCTAATTAAGAGCTAAAAAGGAATCAGTACAGGAAAGCAAGCTAGAAAAAAGGTTTTTCTTTTAAATTAACAGACTGATTGATACCTTTAAAACACAGAGTCTGGTGTGGTTTTAGCATAATTGTGTGGTTTTGTTTGGCTCGTGATAAAATAACATTACTGCAAATGAAGTGCTCCTGCTGGCAATGGCAAAGATGAGATGAGTTCAGTCTACAGCATTTCTGCACCTAGATCTCAACAGCCACCTGATTCCTCCAGCTGCACCTGGGGTTGACCTGCTGGAATAAGCCGGTTGAAGTACCTCCATTTGCAAGGGATAGCATGCAACTCTGCATGATGGCTTGTTTAAAAGTCCTGCTCTGTAAACAGCAGGTGCTCAGCAATCCCTCTGCAAAGGGCTCTGCTCCCATCTCCACCCACGACATCAGCTCCAGCTTTATGCTCATTGCACAAAAGAAAAGGAAGAGCAAACCAAACAGCTACATCTCCCTCAGGAAACACACCCAGAATTAATCCAACTTTGCCATTTCCACAGAATCTCAGCCCTAGGATTTCCTAGCAGCAGATACACTCAAAGACTTCATTTCTCCTTTGGATAGGAAACCTGGCACTGATTTTATTAAGGCATATTTGAGCAAATGCCATGCCACAGGCAGCTCTGGCTTTAGAAGGCTGTTTTGATAGACCCAGAGCTGAGTATTACTGCAGATAAAGCTATCCTAAAAATCCAGCCCTGAGCTGTCATTTCATTACTCTCAGAACTGTATAACCAAGAAACTTTCAATTACAACCCAGGCTTATATTTTTAAATATTTGTTATAGTTAGCCCTGGATACTCTGGTGTGAAACTTGATCAACATGTTGATATATGCAAAGATTAAGTCATCCAGCATCTACTGGCAAGGAAACAAACATTCACAAGAAGTCACTATTCCTTTTGTCTGAAATCCAAAGAATCAGATCCTAACCTCAGTTTCACTCTGATGGATGGAAAACTACTCCAAAACTGCCAAGAACTACTTAACCAAGAGGACAGCAGAAAGTAGGACTTCTGCTGACCTTCAGCAACAAATACAGTTACACCGTCAGTACAATAAAGACAGCCCACGCATAAAGTGCACCCTGAAGGTGGCCAATCCTATTAGGAACAGCTTTAAAACACATAAGAGCAACATTATTTTAATCTGGTAAGGACATACCACGATAACAGCCACAATCCTCAATGTACACACACACTGCACAAGAACTCCCACTCCACACAGGGTAATGACCTACATAATTTCTGCTTAATGACTCCTATTAGAGCCAGTGCATATCTCCATACAACCCCTGAAGGACACCTATGAGGATGGCCGTGAGCACAGCATGCTCTGTGGCCATGAGAAGCTCCCTGCCCAGCCTGCCTGCTGGGCAAGCCCCACTGCCCAGAAGCACCAGCCACCAGCACACACACCTGGGTTCGGCAGCTCAGCAGAGGCTTCAACTCTTGCTGCAGTTTTGGTCCTAGGGGCAACATGTGAACAACCCTCAAGATGCAGGGTTGACATACCCAAGTAGGTGACAGTGCTCCTACAGCTCCAGCAACACATCAATCAGGAGAAAAATTACTTTAAATATAAAAGGCTAAGCTCTCTTTTGCACCGGTAACGTGGAACTGCAGCTGGGCACCGGAGAAGAGCACACAGTAGATAAAAAGCAACAAAAGTGAGAAAGGCAAATTATATGCACAAAAGATCACTGCAGGATACTTCAATTTCCCTCCTTTTGCCAAGACCTTCTTAAACTGGCCAGGCCAGCCCACACTGCAGGTGAATTCTTTGCAGGGCATATACTGCAAGCTGTGATAGACTGTTACATTTGCAGGAGTCATGGACTGCTAAATTTGTCTTAAACTTGGGTTGAGCAGAAGTTGTGCATCACAGCAACTGGAAAGCCAAAAGGAAATCTCTCAGAAGAGTTAGTGAGAAAAGCAATGTGAATTTCTTCAAAAAACACAGTTCTTTAGCTCACCCACCTATCACAGTAATGCCTTAGTTAACGTTTCTGGGAACAAGTAGAAACACTGCTTTTATTATTACCATCACCTTCATTTTTATATACAAAACAGTAATGTAAGGGATGAAGCATGCACAAAGTTACCAAATTTTGAGAAGTCAAATTTGATTCAATCTCAGCCAGATCCTTTGTACATCACTGTCCCTCAGAATCTATGTCCAAACACATTTTCCACTTGCATGTGGTTAGATAACAAAAATCTAAGTCTGAAAGCCCATTTTAGGCTTGTCAATCTAAGAACACCAAACAAAGACATCAGCTATGTTGTTCCAGCCATGCTGAAAATCTCAGGTATTTAAGACAGCTTAAAAAAAAATAATAAGCCAGTAAAAGCCTAATATAGCTGCAGTTCCCTATCCATCCTTCTCATTCTCTCCCATTCCCCAGCCAGCTACCTAGCATAGTCCAGGACTCCAAAACTTCCATGTTCCTTTACTGAGTCACCACCATCAGAGCACTGCATCAACTGTTTTTTCTCCCCACCCTTTTCTCCTCCACATCCATTAACCCATGCCCAGACAGAGCAGTACATTCTACTCACTCCTTACTTACCTTGCAATCTCTTCTCCCTTTCACTTTTTCCTTAGTCTTTCCATGCATACAATCTACATGTGAACAAGTCAGCTGTGGATCAGCTGATATTTGCAAATGTTCAAGAATCATTTTAGCTGTCACTAAACCCCTTCAGAGAGGAACAGCTCTTGGAAGGGTGTTTCAGAATGCAGCTTCTCAAAACAGCTGAGGAAGCATAGAGGAAGGAACAGAACTTTGCATCCTGCTGCTTTAACATGGTATGCAGGTCTTTTTCCCTACACCATGATAATCCATAGGGAATCACCACTGGCTTTATTTCCAGCAGGGCCCTTCAGGCAGGCTCTGGCTGTCAGTGTGATCTGCTGGTTTACTCCAGAGCAGAACTCAAGCATGCACTGTGCAAGCTCAGAGGAGCAGGGCCCAGCATGAGCCCAGCTACACCTCACCATGCCAGTTCACCCAAAGACAAACCACAGCCAAACAGAGGCATCACAGATTGGCAAAGGTCAATCCTCAAAGCCCCGACAGCAGCATATGTGCCTCACCATTTACTCCTGACCTCACAAAAGCACACAGAAAATTTGCAATGTGCAAAAGCACACAGAAAATTTGCTTATAGTCCTAATGATCTGAATCACCATGTTTTTCACTCATGCAGTAAACCACACCAAAGGAGCCTTGTGGGCATCTTTAAATATTCCCTGCACCAAATCTGCTGTGTAAAGAACCTCCCAAACAGATGCTGCCATGCAAAGCCGAGGGAAACAAGCCAGCAGCCTGCACAGGGCAGCGAGGAAGGCTGGCAAAGCCTCCTCCAATGCATCAAAGGTGACCCAAAGCTCACACATCTTTTTGAGAGAACTGTGTTCATGCATGGAGGTCAACAGTAAGACTTTAAAACCAGTCTGCTCCCTGTAGACTGACAAAAATCTCAGAATTATTCAGTCCCCTGGGTCTAGGCAAGTGGCAGAAGTGTCAAGAGGCTTCACCATCACAATGTCTCCAGTTACTCAGTATCTGACAGCGTGGAAGGCTTTGGCTACTGAAAAGCCACACCTGCCTTTTCACTCTGTTTCCATCCAGGACCCAAATTAAAACCTCCAGCTTAAACTAACAATAGTAAAAATTACTCCTGCTGTTGTTCCACCCAGTCCTGTACCTTCTCTGCCAGAGGAACACTTACTTCTGGATAGTGCAGACTTGTCTAGGTTTGGACTACTACAATAATATGGACACCCTCCACCAAGGGCAAAGCAGAAGTAAGACTTTTTTTTTTTTTAAACAAAGTGCAAGAACAAAGAAAAACGCTGGTCATCTCTAAAGGAAACCAGCAATTATGCTTCCTTGAAAATCCTAGCAGTGAATAGTAGTGTCTCAATTTTGACTAAAAAATATCACAGCAAACCTCTGGAAAAATGTCCATGTAAAACGTCAGCTCTGAGTTTATTGACTACCAGTGTATCCATCACTGCACTACAGCAAAAATCCATAAAGCTAGGTCATCCCAACACAAGCTGGCAACTCTACCTCACATGCAATCACACCACAAAGACGCAGCCATGTAAGCAGAGACTTCACTCACTTGGACTGCAGCAAGAGCTGCCATTATCTAATTGCCACACGGAGGATGAATGAAAGACTTTGAAACACCAGCTTTCAAAAAAACCCCAAAAACCAAACCTGAACAACCAACCTAATCAAACCCACCCAAAACATGCATATCTCAAAATTATTAACTGCTTATTTAAATATGGACACATGGACAATCAAGAAGATCCTGGACAAACTCAAACACAAAAAGGAAGCTTCCAGAGGATGGCAGCAAGGACAGGCAGCCTGAAAGAAATACAGAGAGATTGTGTGAGCAGACAGGGAGCAGAGCTTAGGAAAGCCAAAGAACTAACAGAATTAATTCTGGCCAGGGATGTAAAGGGCAACAAGAAATGCTTCCATAGTTACACCAGTGAAGATTTTTCAAGGGCATGTAGTGATAGAATAAGGGGTAATGTATTAATGACCTCTGAAAGAGGTCAGGTTTAGATTAGATATTTGGAAGACATTATTTACTGTGAGGGTGGTGAGGCATTGAAACAGGCTACACAGCAAAGTTGTGGCTACTTCATCCCTGAAGTGTTCAAGGCCATGTTGGATAGTGCTTTGAACAACATGATCTAGTGGAATGCATCCATGCCCGTAGTAGGAAGGTTGAAACTACCTAATCTTTAAGGTCCTTTCCAACCCAAACCATTCTAGGATTCCATGAAATATGAGGAGTCATCAAAAAAATCACCCAGTACCAGAATACAAAGGCATTCTCTTAAGACTCTGGGTGCCATGATTTGTTTAAGCAATGTGGGACATAATCATGTTTAATATTAAGAAGATACTAGAGCTACACATCTGACAGCAAAACCGCCATTTATACTGTCATTATATGCACTTACCAAGAAATATAACCTGCACTATCATGCAAAGTGCTCAGATGGTTTGAAGGCAAAAATAATCTACGTTCAATGTTATTTAGGAATATTAATAAGCTCCTTTATTTTAAGATTTAAACCATAAATAGCTGTTCTGAAGAGGGCTCACTTTTAACCTTTGACAAGATTCAAGCGTCTGTAATTTTTATCAGATTGTTTGGATTTTGATTGAGCTAAAGTCCTGAAGCTACAATTAAACTTGCAGCTACCTTCTCTCACTAGGCTTCCTGCAACAGCTGGAAGACTCTTTGAAGTCTGCAAAGACATGGAAGGAACATTATTTATGGCTGGTTTGCACAGTGCAAGCAGAAACAAGTTGTCTTTCTGGTGCATTTCCTGTGCTGGTGACAGATGATTTCTCACCAGCACTACAGGAAGTCTTCAAAACTATTTCCCTCTACCCAGATGCTCTACAGGACCAAGCTAAGAAGCTGGAAATGCAGCAGGGCAGGATTTCAAGAGCTCTGAATGGCCCAAAAACAATTCCTATTACAGTCAGCATTAAATCCCACCACCAGCTCCACTGAAGACAGAAGTGGCCTAACTCAGCCTATTGATGGTTACCTGCCTAGAAAGCCCAGAAGATCTCAGGATGGTTTGCTAAACTCATTTAAAAATTTAAGTTTTTTAAAATCAGGGATGGAATTTTTTAAAAAGGGGAGAAATCAGCTTAGATAGTAGAAAAGGAAGGAGGATTTCAGTCCATAGAAGCCACCCACGTATTGCCACATCTCTCAGACCATCTCCTCAGCCAAGGGATGGAGCTGTGGACTCTGCAGGAGCAGAAGGAAAGCACCACTGAAGCCCTGCAGCAGGGGCTGCACTGTGTTGGCACATGTGTAATGACCAAGCCAACACGCACTGATGTCAAAGGAAGTTACACTCATGCACTGGAAGCCATACAATTAGTAGTGTCATCATCTAGGAAAAAGAAATAAAATACTGTTTTCTTCCAGGCAAAGCCACTGGTGTTTTTCATTTGTGTTAACTTGCTTTAAGTGCCTGCAGGGTCCATGCCTTTGATTTACTGTGGATGACAGGCAGTACAGGCATAGACACATTTAGGTATAATTATTATAGTAACCATGCTCATACACCAAGAACAGCAACAAAATCAACAACAGCTCAATAAGACAATGGAGAATTTTCCAACACAAAACCCTACATCCCTCTACATCCCTGCAACCCTACTCAAGGTCTGCTCTTGATTCTTTCAAGAAAAAAAAGGAGTGAAATCGGGAAGTTTTAAGTATCAGCATTGCTACCAATCCCCTGCAACACCAATTTCACACAAAAACCCCTATATTTTGTAATTTTCACAGACTCATAGAATCATTTATGTTGGAAAATATCTCTAAAGATCATCCAGTCCAACCACTAACCCAGCACCACCAAGTCCACCACTAAACCATGTCCTTAAGTGCCACACCTACACATCCTTTAAATCCCTCCACGGACGGTGACACATCTCTTGGCAGACTCTTCCAAGGGTTGACAGCCCTTTCAATGAGCAATTTTCTTCCTAATATCCAATCTAAATATCCCGTGACATAGCTTTCTGCATTGTAGAAGAGATGGACCTCCACTAGTTACACACTCATTTCAAGCAGTTGTGAGATGATCAGGTCCCCCCTGAGCCTCCTTTTCCCCAGGCTGAGCACCCCCAGCTCCCTCAGCAGATCCTCACAGGACTTGTGCTCCAGAGCCTTCCCCAGCTCCGCTGCCCCTCTCTGGACACGCTCCAGCCCCTCAATGTCTTTCCTGCAGCGAGGGACCCAAAGCTAAACACAAAGCTAAGGATTTGAGGTGTGACCTCACCAGTGCCGAGTACAGCGGGACAATCACTGCCCTGGTCCTGCTGGCCACACAATTGCTGATACAGGCCAGGGTACCATTGGTTTTCTTGGCCCCATGGACACACTCTGGATCATGTTCAGCTGCTGCTGACCAGCACCCCCAGATTCTTTTCCACTGGGAAGCTTTCAAGCCACTCTTCCCCCAGCCTGTAGCACTGCACAAGAAGAAAAACAAGCAAGCTAAGAACAGCATCTCTCTCACACTGCATCACTTCACGCATATTCTAGTCCAGCACCCAGCAAGTCCTGTCTCCAGCTCAGCCTTGAAGTTCAAGCACTGAAGAGAATACATTACTTAAGGCTTAGACACAGAGCAAAGATGCAATGATGGTTATCATCAACTCTTTGATTTTCACTTACCTTAAAAAAAAAAATCAAACCACAAACCCAGAAGCTGAAGTCTGTGCAGATCCCAGAGCAGAGGTTTGAACGACAGCCCAGCAGGGTTTGCTCAGATCCCTCTTCACAGCACTGCCATCTTTTGCATCCTGACAGTACTAACAGTGCCCAAAACTTATCTGCTTTAATACATACATCCAGATGTTAACCACTCATATGACTTCAGGGTCTAACACAATGCCTTTTATGATATCTATAATTTTTTATACTAGGAGAAAATGAGGCCTGTGCACTTACATAAAGTAAATAAGAATTAGTATTGTTTTGTTTTAGATGCATAAACAACCAAAGAGACATTATAGCAAACAAGCTAAGAGACATAAGGATGCACATGTAAGACAGGCTACTTAGCTTCACATTAGTCTCTATTTCCATTTCTTTCATCATCATACAGGAGCAAAATACCTAAAAGTCTGGCATGAATGCAAGGTAGAAGAATGTACTGTAAAGGCAAACTGTCTACACTGGAATTGCAGACACCACAGTGTTTCCACTAGAAAAAAAAATTCAAAATCAGACAGATTCAAATATCTCAATCCTAGTCAAAGTTTTTGGCATATATTAAAAAAACCTCTTCTACGCCACTGAATATAATAAATTGAAGCAACACATTCTTCTTGTGATGATCACTTTTATTACACAGCCATGACCTGGACTAGCTTTCCATCAGCATTGATTAAATACATATTCTGATATTCTGTACTGCATACCTTTGAAGTTGTGGAAAAAAGCGTCAAACACTTCCCATTTGTCACTGTCATGTAACATAAAAATTTATCTAGATGCTGGATATATGAAGTGTCTCGGAGCATAACTCACTAGACCACATACATACAGAAAACTCACTCAGGGTGCACAAGCTAAGTAGGGTTGAATTAATGAATGTACTGTTGCTTCACATATTGAATGTCTGTTAGTAAACTGATTAATTTGCAAATGCAGAAGCAGGCACCAGGAGATGCACTGGCTGCAGGCATTGACAGATCCCTCATCTGCAGTTTCAAGAAGCTAATTGTGCTCAGTTCAGAGTTCTTGATCCATGTTCCTGGGAATGATTCAGGACACAAGCAGCAAGACAGTCAGCATGTGTCCACATTTGGGGTTTTGTTTCCACTCCTATCTGCCCTGATTTCCTTCCCAAGAATGCTGTGCTTGTGAAAGACACAGCATGACATCCTAAGAGACTTCTGTCTTCTCTCCTAACAAACTCAGTTTGGGTGGCAACAAAAAACCAAAAGCTTCCCTAGAGAACACACCAAAATTACCAGCAAGAAGGGAGAACTACTTCTGGATTGAAGTTTTGGCCTATTGTCATCTATGGCAAAACTCCCACTGAAGTCAGCACAGCCAGGATTTCACCTCTAAAATTTTGAGTCCCTGCCCATTCTGCCTTGGAACTTCTAGCCGGCACAATAAGGGTGTAAAGAGTGCCAAGAGCTTTTGTACTATGTACTGCAGGCAGAAGTCATGAAACCCTTCACATAAGCAAGCAAATACTCATCAAACAGTTAGGAAATTTAAGACACTGCTGAACTGTAAGGGATTCAAACCTGTATGCAGAAGCATGATGTTTCACACTGGCACATCATTCTAAAACAAACCTTATCCTAACCAACTTTCTGTCCTCCACAAATCCTGCCTGTAAATACAAGCTGTATGACTGCAGTTGGCATGTGTCAGAAGACATTTTGGAACTCAGCACAGAAATATATCTATAGTGGAACAGCACCTACAAACTGCTCCTAACAAGCAATGGCTAAACACCCTAACTGCCTCCTCATTGTTCATTTCATTGTATTTGACAGAATCTATCAACCAGAGTACATCAGGTCACAGTAGTGTAACATGGTAGGAGCCACTACAACGTAATCTGGTGCAACAGAAGTCCCTTGTGTGAGAAATGGAGCAAGCCAGCACTTTAGGGAAACTGGGGGGAGGGCTATACCCCATCCCTGTCCAGCACACAGGACAACAACACAGTAACCTAACACACAGGTCAGTCCTACATGCTGTCGCATGCAGGTATGGAGTACAGTCATTACATTGCCAACAGATGCTTTGTTAAGAATCAAGCTTACAAATAAGCAGGAACAAAAGTAAACAAAACTATGATTTACTACATCAAGACAAGCACAGCCAACCTGGTGATTTTCTACCACACTAGCACCACCAATGGATCAGACAGGGAGATACCCATAGTTTGCAGTCCTGCAGAACATTGTCTCCCATCTGGCTCTCTCAACAAGACTAGTGTTTTTTGCAACACAACGATCACACCTGTAAGCTCTTTGTCAGTAGCACTCTGCAACAGCAAGCTAGATCCAAGGGAACACTCCTTCCCTCCCTGCACTCACAACCAAGTATTCTCCAAGCAGCAAAAGGAAATTTTTGTTAACTTGAAGGAGCAGCCCTCTGAATGTCAGCAGGAAGAGACAAACAAGTAATCGCCAGGTTATTCTGCCTTGTTCTGCTTTCCCAGCTAATGCTTATGTCCTCCCACAACTGCTACAGACCAGGAATGAATCCTCAGTGAAAACAGAGCATCCAGGCAGCAAGTAGAATGCTGCAGCAGCTCTCTTCTGCATTCCTCATAGTTCATCCTCTCCTGATTTTTAATTCCTTTGATGAAGACTCAAACCGAATTTCATAAAGCACTTGCTAAATGAAAGATAAGTTATAACACCTGTGCCTGTGGAGAGTATTTTTTCTTTCTTTCTGTTGGACAGAAGTTGGTTAAGAATACACAAACCCTGATCAAAAGATACACCTCTCTAAGCTGACAGCACTGCAAAGGGAAAGCAAACGGGTATGAACAGAAGCATTCATTTCCTCAAATCCCTTCCTTTTAACCAAACTTGATGCTTTAGTGCCTCTGCCAGGATGCTAGTGCTGGCTTCCCTTTATGTCCAATGTATATGTATTTATTTTAATTGAATCTGGGACTAAGGACACTCAACAATGCTTAATCCTCTCAACAACAAAGCAAGGGCACTAAGACACCACGGAAAAATAGTAATAAAAAATTTTAAAAGGGTAAAAGACACCCACTGATGCACTCCTTGGGACACTGCCGCACTCTTTTCCTCCTGCAAATAATCCAGCGGGATTCAAAAAGTGGTTAGGAGAGGCTGGAATACTTCCTTTAATAGCAGAAGTTAGAGCTCCACGTTTAACCCATGGCCAGCCGGAGCAGGCTCCCTTGCCAGGGGTGCACACCCCAGCCCTGGCACACACACCCGGACTCACACACACGCACACACGGTCCGAGTTTCGGCGCGCAGCGGGTGGGAACCCGCAGCGAGCAGCCCCGGCAAAGGCCGGCAGGGACGAGGGATAGGGCTGCTGCCCGGACACAGCGCTCCCCCAGCTCCAGCCAGCGCCCCGGCTCCCGAGCCTGCCAACGGGGAGGGCAAAGCGAGCCCTCCCTCCTAAAAACACTGAGGGAACAAAGAGATGGACAGACAGACAGCCAGACAGATGAACAGGCAGGTTCATCTCTCACCCGTCTCTCCCCAACCCAAGCAGCTGCAGCCAGTCCTCAGGCTCAGCCAAGAGCAACTGCAGCTGAAGAGCGGCGACAGACACGCACAGCCCCTCGCCCTAGCTGTCAGAAGTTTAAAAGAAAAACAAACAAACAAACAAAATACCACCACTAAAAAAGAAAAAAAAAAAACCACTACAAAATAAAAGCACTTAAAAGGCGGCGAGGAAATTCTTAAAACACAAAAAGGCAGCTCTTGCCTCCTTGCGAGCCAAAGCCCGGTGCGAAGCGGGAAGCGCGGCCGGGGCAGCCGCCCACTGCTGCACCTTGCGGGGCAGGGCGGCAGCGGCGGCTGACAGGAGCGGCGCGGGGATGGGAGCGGGACACGGGCACGGGGCAGGCACGCTGCCGCGCCCGACTCTCCGCCGCAGAAGCTTCCCCGAGTCGCGGCCGCAGCCCCCGGAGCCCCCGCGCACCCCCGAGTTTGCCCGGCGGAAAGTTTTTCCGCCATCGCCTCCGCGCCCCTCCCCGAGCCCCAGGAGGGTACCCACCGGCCGGCTCAGCTCCGGGCGCTGCCCCGCGGCCTCCCGCGCTGGGTCTCCATGCCGCCTTAGGCGCCGCCGGGCTGTGGCGAGAGGCAAGGAAGGAGAGGAGCGGGGCGCTCCCCGCCCGGCGCCGCGCCGAGCTCAGCGCAGCCCAGCGCAGCCTGCCGGGAGCGCGGCCCGCGCCCGCCTCCCGCCCGCGGGGAGGGACCGCCCGCCCCGGCCCCGGCCCCGGCCCCGCCCGCCGCGGG